>CANUEZ040000182.1:9375000-9975000 GCA_948099385.1 Fasciola hepatica | reverse complement strand
AAACGAAGCGAACATGTATGGAGAATACTATGTTACCTAACAAGTTCAACATCCAACTCACGGTGAATGATAGCCTCATCAGAGAAAAACTTTTGATTTATTTCGAATGCGTTATCAGGATTTCAAGGTTGTATGAGCACGGAGATTGTAGACCTACGGAAGACGTGCCTGTGATCCAAGGATTATCGAAGAGTAAAGATATGGTCGATACAACCCCTACCGGGTCTGAAACCGGCTTGATTCCCACACGTACACCTTTTACAGACGCTGGATAATCGGTGTAAAATAATCCCAACGAGAAGTTTAAATGACATACTTACCTATCTGATTTTTCTGTCAGCTTCCGTGTAGATCGACACAATCACTGGTTCACACCATTGCCCACTATCCCAAATAATCCGGAGGAGTTTTGGTAACTCCGAAATCAAAGCTTCGCCTCCAACCCTGACAAAAGATGGAGATAACCCATCCGGTCCAGCGACTGTGTGCCTTTTCGAGTAACCTACCTCCCGCACAACCATTTCTGATCGAGGAGTGATATCTACCCGCATCGTTTTTCTTGCAACTGTCTTCTATCCGCTGTTGAAGTGGGCCAACTGAATTGTCTCTTACACTGCTCCGCTGAACGATCCACACGACGTCCCCGAAAGTGAATCTGTGAGCCATCGGATTCCTTGATTGACTCACTTTCTTCGGGCTTTCGTGGACCGGTACTTCTAGTCAAACAATAAAGGTTACGACTATCGTCAACAAACGCAGCCTTTTCTGTTTCCCTACATTTTGCAATCCACCTCTGCTCATGGTCATTTCTCCCAGTCACTGAATGTGGCATTAGGGGAGATTGATCTGCGAGTATCCAACAGAGCAACTGATGTCGAAAACATCCATCCGTTGTGAGGGCTACTTGAACCGGAAACTTTTGTAGCATTTGAAGCTTCATACGAGGTTTCCTTGACCTGTTGCCAACATTTATCTGGATCCTGGACGTTCGGCTGCATCGATAACCGTGTAGACAGCTCCAGCTGAAAAGTAGATCGTCGGTTATCGTCTAGAAGCAACTGTGCGGAGCGAGTGGCTTTAGCGTTGATGCGACCACAGACGAGATGTAAACAAAAGCTAGCACGTACCAAGGCGTAATCTGAGTCCACAGCGCGGACTAAAATGAACGACAATCTTCAATTGACCCACGCCAGCGGTGACCAATGACAATATGGTCAATCTGAGTCCAATGTTGTGATGATGTAGGAGGATACCATGTGAGTCTATGAGTCTATGACGCTTTTTATAGCAGAATTTCGTAGTCACCAGAGACTGTGGTCAGAGCACAGCTGGATGTGACGACAACCGTTGTCCGTGCGATCGGCAGGGATAGCAAACGGGTCTCCAATGTGTCCTTCGGAATCCTGCAAACGACCAGCATGGACGTTGAAATCCCCAGAAATGACAACCACGTCCGTTGAACGCACGCTTCAAAGTAGTTGAGACAGATCGTGGTAGAATTCGAAGGAACTGTAGTCAGTGGGCGCATACACAGATACAATGAACAAGCATTGACACTTCTGTCTGTTGCTGTTGACACGTACGGAACAGTCCAACTAAACTGCACACAATCGACTATGTACTGGAATTCAGTCTAATGGTGCACGCTCAGTTCATACTCAGAACAATTCGAACGCTGGCCTGACCACGAGCACAACACCGAATCAACCGACACTCGAAGGGTAAAGCAGGGGCTGTATCTGGGATGCGAAAGGTGGTTACAAAAGTGGGTCTCACGTGTATTTTTTCGGAGACACAAAGTCTATTTTCGAAGTTTCAAGAATTCTATCAAGGGCATTGAATTGGTTTTCTGTGATTTGTTTTAGGGTATCAGCTGGCTGTTAGCCATTAGAAAGTTGAAGACCATCAGCAGAGCATATTCCACGAACTGTTCTTGTAAGATCCAAATCCAACGTGTAGGTTTCGAAAATCAAATGTTTGCGTTTACTTAAGTTGGCGTTGCTTCACGACGGCATTACGGCTTATAGCACCTATTCAGAAAATGTTAACAACTTTACTGATGATATTACCTCGGCTGGCGATAAAACGTTCGCTTTCGGTTTACCTAAACCCGTGAATAAGCCAATAGCAGTAGTGGCATTTGACTTCTTTGTTAAGTTACCCGAAATGCTCCCATAAATATCTTTCCCCGCAGACCTTTTTGTCGATACCGATGTTCATGTGATTTATCTGCCCTGTCTGTTTCCGTAATTCATCACCGTACCGAACCCCTTCATCAGAGGTCTAACCCCGGATCAACGGCGATCAATTCTTCATGTACCCTTCGAAGCCTACTCAACCAACTTGTTGGATTTAGTCTCACCTACTCGCGCACTCAGCCCTAACGTGTCACCGTCACCTCCGCCATCACCGACTGCTTCGCCCACGCTGTCTAAAACCCCCGTATTGTGTGGTGTGGATTTAATTACGACTCTAATAAATGCGCTGATTGAGTACTACTTGACCGAGGCAAGTCAAGATATGGACAGTGGTATCAATCTAGACGGAATCACTGGACGATTGCAAGCGGTCTGTCCAACTCTGTTTGCCAACGAGGATGCGATCAGCGCAAAAGCAAGCGAATGTCTCATACAGGTGAGTTTGATTGTCGAAATCTGACTGGTTCGGTGCATATAGATTCATATGCAGGTGCTGTCGAGAAGCACACAAAACAACAATTTTTGGAAACGTTTCACACAACACACGTGCTTCGTTTTACATCTCACGAAGGCGGTATCATACGCAGAGCATTCAATACACTATAAAGTAGTATGGCAATCGGATCGGTTTTTTACGCCTATAGACAAAAAGGCGCCATATTAAAAAAATATACCTTAAAATCACATTGTTTGCCCTCGACCGTGGTAAAGTTTGATACTCCGAGGAAGTAATGTTCAAATGTAATACAGTTGCCATTGAATGACCTAAATGTCCTGACACAATTCGCATCTTCCATAAAACAACAAGTGCAGTACTTTCACCCCCTTAGAGCAAACATCGTCAGGACCCACCAAGTTTGTTTGCTCTTGTGAAGGACGTTCAGGAAGTTGCACCAAATGTGGTTTGAGTACGAAATCAAGTTATCGGCACCCAACAAACTTCCGAAAGGTGCAAGTGAGATTATTAGTACTATCACGTTTGAAAGGAGACACGAAACAAACTACTAGTATCAGTTTATTTTGTCAAAGTAACCCATTGTTAGCTGTTCCCTGCTTTGTTGTCTCCTTTGCATTTTCGAATGCTGCTGTTTGAGTCACCTTTCACAACCAAGCTGCTTGTTGGGTGACTCTAGAATAAAGACCAGTTTCATAGGTAAAAATGTTCTTCGAATCATCTTTGCACAGCGTAGAAATGCATTCCATGCTAAGTCAGTAGCTCTTCACTTGGAACTTATGAAGCCTCACCATTCAGTAGTCTTGAGCCAATAGTATAACGTTGTTCGAATTTCTACAACTAGTCATTGCTCGCGCAAAAAATGACTATGCTCCACATTATGAGCCACTTCCATTTCATTCTCTTGTACCAATGTTCTTGTTACCGGCATATGATTCCAACGAGCCACAATAAACCATTCGTACACAGTGCTGTTGACGTCATTGAAGACACCGAAATGTGAATACAAGAACTTTCGTTGACTTGAAGTGCCTTGGTCCCACCTAGTTTTGATGCTGGCCTTATTTCTCACAATCATGTGAGCTTGAATTCTCCCTACACCGAATTGAGATGCAATCCTCTTCACGGAAACTCCGTTACTGGGCAAACTAATAACCTTTACTTCTTCACCGAGGATCATATATGTTTTCTCGTTGGTCGTAATCTCACGATTTATGGGTGCTTGCCAGTTCTACTGCGTGGTGAGAAAGTTGCGGTGGTTATATTAAGTGAACCCGGCAGACTTGCCAGCTAGGAGATCAAACACTAAAAGTACATTCGCAGTAGCCTCCACCGCAGGTGTTAATGGTTGTCACAAACAACTGAACTTTCACTGCAATTCCAAGCATACGCGGAATTCCTGAATATTCACCGACGCTGTTAGTTGAGTGATTACAAGTTCATTACTCCTATAACCTTACTCGATTTATTGTTCCGTCTCTCCCTTCTGAATCTCATAATCACAGGCTAGTCTGTTGCGCACTTCCTATCTGGTCAACAGCCCGAGTCAGCCGGATGACTTGACCACAGTGACCTCAGACGAATCAGTTCTTGCACAGATTGATCAGTTGGTTCAACAGGCGTTGAATTTGTACGCTGAAGCCGGTCCCAGTCTGGATTTGGATAACGCGGTCCAGCGTCTGGAGGCCGCGGGTGCCTGGCGTGGTGCAATTGCCCTTTGTCTCACAGTGGCACTGAAACGCGATCCAACCAATGTGGCCGTGGATTGCCTGAAACACGGTCGTCGCCCGTCGTCCGAACCGCCTCTGACCGGTTCACAATCCCAGATGGGGCGGCAACGACGACTAAGTCCAAGGCGTGTCAGATGCGGTGCACTGCACAACCCCGTTACTGAGTTGGCAGCTACCGAGGGACGGTGAGTTCTTCGCAAGAGACCCCTTAATAGTTTCTGGTTGTTCTCATCTCGTTGTCGGTTGAAACACCATTTATATGTCACCTGCTCAACAGAGGTGTGCCGTGTGAACCAGCCGCTAGTGAGAAACATCTCATATTGACTTATCTTCTTGTATTTGCACTCTCCACTAAAAGTTATCCATGAACTCACCGCACGTTGTTCAAGGAAACCGTAGACACTCTTGGCAGGTCGAAATTCGAAACGTACTACCATAACACTTGTTAGTAGACAATTTATTGCGACAACCACGATAGTTATGGGTAAGCAAGCAGATTTCAGGTACCCTAGTCCAGGCATACTCGAGCACCGATGTTAAAGGACCACGTGCCCACACACGATTAACTCCGTGGAAGTCTAGAAGTTAATCAAGGTCAGATTTGATAAGGCCAGAAGCCCAGACGGCTTCCCACTAATAATGCTAACTTAGTGTGCTCGTAGATCGTCTTCGGTGTTAACAAATATACTAAATCAACTTCTCAGCTGTAGAAATATCCTGGCTTATCAGAGATCGGTATCCATCACAATAATTCCCAACCGGTTTTTCCGAAAAACGTAATGTGTAAAACGTTCTCTCAGTGAAGAATCCAGTCTGAGTATAATCACTCAGTTAACCCATTAGATCCAACTTTATCCTACACAATATATTTTCCTTTTCACTCAGTAGGAAATGTGAGGATATCGATACTTGTTTTATAGTCTACAGTGACGCATTCACTTGAGTGACCAGGTAGACGTTATTGCATGTTTCAACTGCAGACGGTGACCGGTCATCCGAAGGAGCTTGGTCACCTGACCCTTTACCATTCTCGAACAATTAACATGCTATCGTAGTTGACACTGTGCATGATAATTTTCAATAACAGATTCTCCAAGACTCCATTCTATCGTTCTTTCTCTCCTACGTGTGTTATCCTCCATGCCTGGCCAGTACATTTTTGAGCACTCTTGGTCGCAAATCGCTTCGGCCACTAGTTGCACATTCAACTCTTGTGAGCTCTTTGTAAACTTCAAGTAAACCAAACGCATATATGCGTGTCCCATGACTGAATTTTTTGAACATCACTACCGAGCATCGAGCCATTATTTATGGTGAGATCTCAGTAGTGATTCTGCATGCATGACAAATAAGAAAGGCGCGTAATTAAAGTTCTCTTCATCGTTTGGGTTTCACGGCAGTTTTTACGAGCGAGAAGTGTGGAAGCAAGGGTGGAATTAAACCTTGTGGTTTCACATTATACTTTCTCCTAACAAGCAATCAAGTTTCGAAGTTTGATCTGTCCAAAATGTCTACGGACTTACTAGAAACACTGTCTCGTTCTTAATCACTACAGGTAGTAGGTGGTTTTAGTTGTTATTGGTATGATTTGTTCGTGCAATATCAACGCTAGACTCACCATTAAGAAGCATTAGAGCAATGTACAGCTACTGTTGCATCTTTTTCGGGAATCGTCATCGTTTGTGCATCGAGTCTCAACTTGAACTCGGACCTGGGGCGCACGCACGCACGCACAAATACCACACCTACCTCGGCTGGCTTTCGACGGTTTCCTTCGAATAAAAACGACGTGATTTAGCTTCCTTTCGTCACTGTCTTTAAACGGCAACAAGCTGTCACATTCACAGCAATCGACTCCTAGTATCTCCGTCTTTTCGAAAGAGTCTAAATGAAACACTACAGAGTTTGGCTACTCAAGCGGCATAAGTAGTATGCTATTCAGATGGGTAATGTTTTGCCATGCAGCATAAAAAGGATAACAGCGGTACGCAGTTACTTCCAGAGTAAGTTGAGCGCAGACATGGAGTCAGGAATCATTCATCTATGAATCTACTTGCACACTGGTTGATTGACTGTATCATCTGAAGGACGTTTCTGAGGTGATAATGCACGTGTTTTTCCCCATACGCACATATTTTTTCATGTTTATCATAGTGTTCTCGATTGCTGCACTGATATTTATTTAGGAATCGGATATTTTGACGATGCAAACTAGATCGCTCGTCAGTTGGTAAAAAAACGAATAAATATAGGGGGACATTCTTTTCGATATTTTGCACAATTCAGTATAGGATAAGTTTTCTGAGCTCTAAACGTTCCTCTATCACATCAGTCAAGCAAATTCAAAAGAATAGCCTTAGTCGGATGAACAGATTTGGCGAAGTAACTTTTCCTTCAGTAATTGATTTTCAAGTTCTTACAGACCCATCACGGGCGAACTGACTCTGGTGATTCCCACAAGATTGGTGTTTTAACGACAGATCTCAAAATAATTACCTTTATGTTTCCACGTAATATGCTACGGCTCGATTATGAGCCAACATAGAATCGTTTCGCTCAATCTGTCTTTATAAATGGCAATATGAACCTGAAAATGATTTTTTTGCTACGATTATCGGTTTCGTGGTCGTTTTGGTCGCATTTACCGATTCATTAGACTGTAATAACCGATAAAGTTTTCCTTATTTCCGCATACACCTACTTTCTGTACTGTTGTTTGTTATGGTCTTGATGTGTGAGGCTAGGTCCCAGTCACGTCAACTGGGTAGTGCAGTTGATCTTTGATGCCTGAAAGTAAGATCCTTCCATTGCGCTCACACGCAAGGATGTAATAAAACAGGCTCGAATGAAAGGAAAGAAATATATCTCATATACACTGTACTATTGAGGAGAACGGGCAAACACGGTCGTAATATTTCCAATGAAGGCCCTGCCATGTTCATTTGCTGTTTTCTATCCACCCTAATTTTATTGCTATTGTTCTACTGAGTTTCCGCCTCATTGTTTTCAGATCACAGCGTTCAGCTGTATGTCGAATAAAACCTATATTTTAGGCCTTTGTCTTCTGTGTGCCTCAACCGCTCGGATATCGTAAGCATATACGTATCAGACCCATACGAGACCCCACGACGTGAGGCGTCATAACGAATCAGAGTGGTTTATGCTGCCTGTTAGGATCTTATGTGGCTTTCTGCCACTCCAGTTCTTAGGGTCTGGTTGCCTGCTATCCCTTATAGTGAAAGAGGCTTTCAGGACTATAGGGTATGTACCCCTTCCACTGCACGCATGCGTAAGCATGCAATAAAAGAGGCTGACTTGTAATGGCGGGTTTCGGATATTATATTGAAAGTCAGCGACTTGAACCGCTCACACATCAGCAACCGGCTTTATTGCACATTGCCATCTTGTCCCGTTTTAGTTACGACGCATATCATCGACTGATCAATTGTCTGGAGCGTCTGTACCAATGGTCTCGAATAGCGCCTCGTTCGACCACTTTGTCATCATCGAAATCCTCACAACCAGCCTCTCCGGAACAGTCTCTACTCCAGTCGGACACATCCATATCCCCCAGCAAAGTGGCAACCTACTTGACCCAACCGGATACTTCCCCGACGACTGCTCGCAGTGTGCTGCACGCGGCACTGCGGGATATCATGAAATGTGAGGATATATTGGCCCATTTTGAGGTGAGTTTTCTTCGTCTCTGAGTCGCCCCATAGTCACAGTATTGTTCTCCTTTCGTGCACCTAGCTTGGGTCTCTTCTATAGCAGCATGCAATACTCCTCCCTAAAAACTTCAGAATTATGGGTCTGGTACATTCATTACTTTGATGGATAACTGTATCAATTATCAGGTATTTTTTCGTTTCATATTTCCATGTTTTTGCGAGATGAGTTCGTGCGTCAGCATATTTTCCATGGAGTACTTTTTCCGATATCCAGCTTCAGGCAACACTCCGTTCAATAAGAAAACGTCCTGTCCTTGGGCTTCCGATACACTTTCATTTTGTGTTTCAGTTTATGTCCAGTTTGCCATGTTGCTTTTCTCATGCTGTCAGTAAGAACTAAACGATCGCTCACTGTTGTAATGTTCTCCCAATGGCGAAGGTTTCTTACTCCTCCGACACTGATGAGCAAAATATTGTTCCACCTTGATCATTGAAAATATTCTGAGCGTTCAGGCTGCATGATGAATCATATTATATATAAATCTAATCTCCTACTACTCAATTGAAAATAGTAACCAAGCTCTGTAGGTTGTTCATAACGGAATGCCTTCGTTGTACTTAGGCCCCTACAGAGAAGACATCCATCATAGGAGTCGATCGCTGTGTGGGAAACGGGTTGTTACCGTTCAAAGCCAGTTTGGGAAGGGTGCTATATCATGTAGTGTAGGTGTTCAACAAACCGTTGAGAGCTAGCCCTTATAGCCTTGTGGTTAAGGCGTTCGATTCACAATCGTTCACCCCGGGTTCGAGTCCCCTTGGGGGCTCGGTGGATGTGCACTGCTGATGATTCCCAACAAGGATGAAACAGCTGTACAGTGCTTCCATGGTTTTCATTGGTGAATTGAGCGTTGAAGCTGCATGATGAATCATATTATATGAAACTTTATAAGTTGCTTTCGAGGATTTTTCGAGGTGTCTGACACGGATATTCCGATCAAGATGTTTCCGACTATCATAACCATGGTAGATGATAGATGATAGTCCAAGAGAATATATTTCAAACAGTTTTATGATTTTTCTTCATGGTGTACGTATCAGGTCATCGGTTGGCTTCTGTCCCATGGGTTGACCGAGACAGTAATCGCCTTGGACTCACCACATTTCGAGGCTTATCTTCGCTCTCGACTTCGACAAACCCCAGATGATCCGGATTTGCGATGTCTTCTCTGGCGCCAACTGGAACGTCGAGGTGCTCGACTAGAAGCGGCCCAAGTGTTGGAGCACCTGGCGGTGACTCCGTGTCGGCAGCTAACCCTGGACGACCGATTAGACTTTGCCGCCCGAGCAGTTGTTGCTGTAAAGGCTTTACCTCGTGAGTCGGACCTTTGCTTTAGGCGTGCTGTCAGCTAGGCCATCCTTTGGTCTTCATTCGACAAGAAATTTGAACCGCTGTAACACTGATCATCGGAGCAACCGATCACCGGTTGTCAGCCCCATTGTTTTAGTGTGTTTTTGAAGTTGTTTACTTACTGCAACAATTAATCCATCTATTATAGAAACCATGCGCGTTAATCAGTAAGGAAAAGATTTCATTGACATTAACTGAATGCAGAATAATTCCGTCATAACTGTACATGATTGTTCGGAGCTTGTAAATTCTCAGTCGGTTAACTGTTCGTAAACATTATTCTGTCAGTTTAACCCGTCTTCCCTCAGGTGAAGCTGTGTGTGTGTGTGGGCGTGCATATGTACGCACTCTGAACAAACGATCGCCGTGACATCCATCATACATGAGCATGGATGAGTTGACCAAACTAATCAGTCGCACGAATAAGAACATATAGACAGGTAGTGTACGCTACCGCGGGTCCATTCACGTACACCGAACTCAGCCAATACTCGTGAATTTGAATCCTAGTGTTCAGTTGAATCAGGCAAGAACCCATCATCTGTCGGGCAACTTTTCTTTTCGTTGTGATGAATAGCTCATGTGTTCAAAGTAGCTTTGATCCGATTTGCGCGATCTAGTTGTACGAAGATGTTGGTTGCCGAGGATGTGATCTGTTCTAGACCGAGCCTGTCAAATCTTAACCGGCATTTCCCCTACGATTTCGCTCCACCTTTATATGAAAAGTGATTGCACAGTACTGGGTAAAATCCACACACTTACGTGGTACACGAAGACATCACTGTCCCCAAGTGCTCGATATGGAAGATATTGAACCCAGAATGAGTTGTACCTAAATAAATGTCCTCGTGGTCCAGGAATCCCGAACTTTTGAAGGGAAACGAGGCTACTAGTGTTCTCTGTTTTCGTCGTTTTGAATAGGTGGTACTTGAATTAATGACACTATCTAACATTGCTGACCGAGAGTATTTTTGAAGTGCGTATGCACGTTATACCCAAATGCGGCTCCAATGCTCGCAGCTTCGAACTCTTGGGCGCAAAAAATAAAGGTGAATTTTCAATTACCCATAAGATCCAGGCTCCTCAAACCAACAGAATATTTTATTTGCGCTTGATCAACTTGATTGTGACTGTTTATTATCGGTTCCCTGGTATTTCGATTGTTGCTGCAAATCATGATGCGATTACCTGGGTTCTCTGGTCTACGTATGTCTCAATCTAGGTGTATACACTTGAGTTATATGAGCCATATATGCAAAGCATACTGTTTTTTTTTTGGAGAGGTCTGTACACGTTATTGTTTTATCCGCATCGACCCGTGATAGTTGAGTGGCTTAAAGCGTTTGACTACTGCCTCGGAGGCCAGTGGTTCGAAACCCGCTACGGTCGATTACTTTGGTGGTAGACAGTAATCTACTGTTTTCCGACTTGTTACCACACCTGATCTATTGGGACCTTATGTGGTTCTGCACTCAGTCAAAGTATCTGGTTTCCGGTTATCCCTAATAGGGTAGTGGGTGTTTGTGCCTATGGGGTAAGCCTCTTCCACTGTACTCAAGCGCAAGAATGCTAAAAAAAAGCCAAAGTAATGATTCATATGAACTTTATCCTGCTTGTCATGTTGGCATTTTGTTTGATTTCTTTTCAGGATGCTATTTTATCCCTCGTGCACTTTGTGCTCCACGAACCAAGGGTTGTAAAAAAAATCGGGGAATGAAAAAAGATCACTGACCAGGTTCAGTGGCTTTTCCTGCACTCAGAATCCGGGAGGGGATAAACGGTTAAAGCCAGCAATCATAAATACTCTGTGTTTTCATCTCAAATACTTTAGAGTTGACAATACGCTTGACAAAAGGTACTTGAAACATTCATTCTCTAGGTAACTATGGTTGGATCGACTTTGTTCAAGGTTTGATGGCGTGGACTCGACGCATGGACTATCGATTCGTTATAAACATTACAAGAGCGTTTTTCTTTATTTCAGCGATGCGCTAATTGGTTTATTCGGGGGGATATTTTTTCGTGTAATTGAGCGCAGTAGGGTGTATGGTTGACGATCGCAGCCTGTCCGGGCATCAGATGGACACACCGTTGTTTACCCATAATAAATCATCACCGTCACGTCTTCTAGTAATGTGGTAGCTTCAGGGGCTAGGGAGGGGTTGAGAACGCCAACTTCAGATGCCTCTCCATATGGCGACCATGTCCTGTTCAATGTTGGCTGTGATTATCGGTAACATTTTACTAACCATACGGCCGTTCCGAAATATTTCCTCATTCGTCCTTTCATAAACCATTGTTTTGCCCATCAAGCCGCGCAGCAAGACCTGGAGTATTTACGTGAATTAGAAGCTCGTTTGGAGTTAGCTCAATTACAACAACAGTTGTGCGTGGAACTGAGTCAACTTGGTCAGGACACTTCACGCTCTACGCGGTTATCTTCACCCGCCTTGACTCGTACACCCTCGACCCCGGGCGTAGCCACTGCGGGTGCGGCGCGCGCAGTGGATGACGCCATTGCTCAGCTCAGTCATGGTCCATTACTTAGTCTGACTGAGATGTTCACGAACTTCGCGAATCCATTTGGCTTGCACGAGTCCAAACTGTGCTTGTTGTGGACCAGTGGATCAACTGTGAGTTCATCCTTGTGTGTATTCCTTGCTTCGCTTCGCTTCATACATCCCATCTGTGTGCTTCATCTTCTAGTTCATGTTTTTAATCCAACACACGCTTTAATGCCGTTTTTTCAAGGGCGATCCCCCATTGCCGCGTAAACTGACTCAGGGAGTGTTTTCTGTTTAGCTTGACATGTGAATGATACTCTCTCCAGATCGGTGAGATAATGTTCCACAAAGTGTGCTTCATGTGGTTATACCTTGAGTGTGTTTATTCTGTTCTTTCCTTTGTATTTTTGTCCCCACCTCATGCGTTTGGATTACATGACGCCCTCGCCATTTCTTTAGCCACCGTCCTGTTCAAATTTGACCTTACGTGGCGTAGTGTCATTTCACTTGGATTTGCTATTGTGACGTAATGAACAAAAAACGGAAAACAACAAACTGCTTCGCGTATTTCTTCCTTAGACTTATCAATTTTAACTATTGCTTTTTTCGCGCATCACAGGATGAATTACTAATCAAGGCGATATGGCGTGATCTTCTCCGACAAGTGTTATCTCGGTCAAAAACCAGTCCGGATCTGGGTACTAGTTTTGATGGTATGTCACCCCGAAGTCCGATTTATCGTCGTCACTCGCCTATCGCCGTTGCGCCGTCTCAAAGTCCCGATCCTCAGTCCAGACAATTGATCGAGTTGGCTCTGGTCGATTGTTTGACTCGTCTGGGACAGCGATTTGCCGCGGATAGTAGCGGTTTTGGCTCAACACGTGCGCAAACATTCTTTCCTCTAGGTAAATGTCAGTGATTTGTTATCATGTTTACAAATGTGCATGTGGGAAAGGACACAACGGAGACCACAAGCCCACTGTATCGCGGATGAGAACACGCAAATGCGGTCTGGATACTTATAATTGAGAATCGTACGAGGCCTGATGGGGTAATGATGCGCATTATAGCGAAGTTCTGTCTATCAAAAAGTTAACCGGCACCTCTTACGGCAGACTCAGTAATAGAAAATCTGTACGACTCTGGTGGTGTGCATGTTTGTCTGTCCGTTTTGTGTGGTGATAACTTAGCCAGCTTGGCTTAGCAATATGAGGTTGAATACATAATCCGGCGAATATTTTTGCTTTCATTATGTCTTATTGTTTTTTTTGTGACATCATCGTCGTAAAGCATTAAACAGTAGGGCGAGCCTCACTGACCACTGCCCTTCTTACCACGTTGCACGCAGCAATAGAAAGAATGAATATACAAGATGGACAGGGTGTGGACTAACATGAATGAGTCTCGTGGACCCCACGTGGAAGTCCGGCACGCCCTAAAGAGCAACTGCACTGGTTCGGCTTTTAATGCCTTCCCTCCATGTAATGGACTGGTCACGCAGTGGCGTTTAATATAGCTTCTAATAACTGGTCAAATCAACCACCAATCCGACTACGGGTTAAATGTTTATAGTATTTGGTCTCAGGGTGGCAATGATTTCATTCAAAAGGCTTTATCAAGCTGTCAAATAGGGATGGATGAATGGAAATCCCATAGTAACTCCAATTAATATGTGCATGATCACTTGCGCTTATGATTCAACTTAGGACATAGTTCGTGTGGCTTCATAATTAAGCAGTTCTCCGGTCGTTATGGTGAAATAAATCAGGTGACTTAGGAGATTCTTGGACAAGTCGGAAAATTCTTTTCGGCTTTACCATTCCCCTATCATTTTTGCTGGTTTCCTAGTGAAACATTGTTATTTTGCAGAAGCTCATTAAAATTAAATCACGATCCAGTAGTATCTCCCATCCTAAACTAATCAGTTTTCTAACAGAGGTGCACTTTGCCATTCACGGCCAACACATGACGGCGCACTTCGTCATCGCTCACTGGATGTTCCCACCAGAAGCCAGCAATGCTTCGAAGATATCGGTTGTCGAACACGGAAAGACGCCGAGCATCCTCAACGCTAAGTGGGCAGGTCTCTCAACTGTATAGTAAAACACTATGAACTGCGGCGACGCGCATTTTTCCCTTAGGAGAGGACCGGATGTCACGGCGACGCCACAAATGTCACAGGTTTGCGAAAGCTGCTGTGGCTATACATGAACTGACCTCCTCCTCAACACCCCCCTCCAGCAGGTATCCAGCTCCTGAGGCACTTGGAGTTATCGACTATCTCAAGCTTAACATCACAAAGGACTGATACATACTTATCCGGTACTGCATTTCTCAGCAAACAGTTCCATAGTGTAGTCCTTTCGACAGAGCCGAAGGCTGCGCGTGTTTGGAATCAGAGGGGGGGGGGAGTGGTGCTCCAGTACGAGCGATGGTCTTGTATGCAATCCCACCATTTATGGTTTATAGCGATGTGATCGATCTGTGTCCACTGTTGCCTCGAAGAGGACGTACGCCACGCGGTGCACCGGCGATTAGAAAGTCTGAAGTTCATACTGGAGAAAAACAGGAAAGAGTTTGTGTACAGGGCCAACAACCGTTCCCCGTGTTTTGACAGCGACAGGAATCTAGCCCATAAAGGCCCTCCAAACGTACCTCGTTCGATGATAGTCGACCACTTCTAGAATTCTGATCGCCTTCCAAAATTACGATGTCAGACTGGCTCGCTTTTGTAAGAGGTCGTGGAGCTTTTGGTAGACGGTTTCCTAAATTACATCTGGGCTGCAGTCGATGGGTTCATACGCCGCAACGACGAACAGATCGCGCTGATCCGATCTGCAACTGCTCACTTTGCACGAAACCTTGAGGCTCACGGCGCATAAACGACTGTCGACTGGGATCCAGTCTGGCAGCGCCGCTTCAGTTCTTTCATTGAAAATAATGCCCACGGCAGCAAGACCATAAGCCATATCCTCCGCGTCCTCAGAAAGACGTAAGTGAAATTTCTTAGAAGGATTAGATCGGGGCGTCAATCGAATGATAGAACTAGAATCCTGAGTGCTAGTCTCTTGAATGCAACACATATCGATGTCAAAGGACTCAAGCGTACGAGCTAAACTTGCCTGTTGTTCTATACGCACCGGGATGCGCACGTTGAACATGACTTGTTTGGATGGGCACTGAGGACGAAGCAGGCCATCGCCTGGTAGTAGTGGGTCCGCTGAGACTCGGAATCTAGTCGAAGAAAAACAAAAGAGGATATGGCCAAGATTCCCACTACCCACTACAAGGGGTACGGTCGACCGAAGGTCCTATGGAGTGTGAAAATGGAAAAGAAAGTGAAAAGGAAGCGGAAATGAGGGAACAAGTTTAGTGCAGTGTAAGAGAGCGTTCGTTCGTGCGCATGGAAGAGCAGTCAATCATAGTGGTAAAGTCTGTCATAATTGTTTGCGTTGCGGACTATTGCACTACTCGGTCGCCCTGTCTGGAGCAGGCATTTTTGTTCGAGGGTGCACTCCTAGCCTCTGCGCAGCCACAGAGAGAGACTCCCGGTCAACCGAATCGAAAACGACCCGAAAGTCGGTGAAGCACACCATTCTGGGCTGCTAGAAATTTTAGCGATGCTCCAGTGTTCGACGCAATGTGAAAATTTGATCCATACAGCCTCCGCCACAGTGGAAATCCCCCTTATTCGGTCGAGTGCGGTGGTCTTTCGCAACCGAAAAACGGCTGAGTAACAGGACGTAGCAAGTTTTTGCAGCCAGGTCAGTCAGGCTGAACTTCGTTAGATCTCGCGTACTCTTTTTTCGCTTTTCTTGAGGACGAGCAGCAGAATGCATGTGCCACAATCAGCCGGAACGACTTCTTGCTACATGGAGTCTGATAGGGCTTATAGCCTGTCGATCAATCAAGACGGACAGAATTCGTAGACTTTCGGCGGTGTTTTATCTTCTCCAGTGGTTTTGATTTTTTTAGCTGTTTGATAACCCCCGGCAGTTTCAGTTGTACTTGTAGGATCGCAATTAACATATGGGTTCCTGGAGACGTTAAGTCTAATGGGGTGAAATCGTCAGCTCTCGAAGTGTAAGGTGAATACTGAAATACGAAGACATCTGCAAAGCAAGTCACAAATGGCATCAAGAAAGATTGAGAAAATTGGCGGGTCAAGGTAGTCAAAGAAATGGGAATAGCAGCTGCATCAGGTAACAACCAAAGACTGTTCACTGCCATTCGTGACACCGGTGAACGGCGAACTCCGGTTAGTGAAACGATATGCGATAGAAATGGTGAGCCTATTCATGGCAAAGAGCAAAGGCTAAACCGTTTGGCCAGATACTTCAAAGAGCAGCTTAGCTGGCAGCGCGCTAATGTAGTTAGTCTGACGTCAACAACTGCGCTTCCTTGAGAAGAATCATTGGAACCTCCATCGGAGTGATGTATTCGATTTCTAAAGCGAAGAAAAGCAGCCGTTCCCGTCGAACTTTCCCCGGTTCTTGTCAAAATGGGTGAAGATATCTCGATAAAACCACTTATTACCTTGCTGCGTGACATTTAGAACGAGAAGTGCATTTCGTTATTATGGGATGAGTCAGTAATTGTACCCATATTCAAGAAGGGAACACGTAATGACCGTAATAACCATCGTGCGATCAACTCAGTTCCGATAGTCACCAATGTACTAGCCTCGATTTTGCTGCCGCGACTGACACCAGCTCGTGAGAGGAACGCCCGAGAACAACAGGCCGGATTCCGCCCAGGTCGAAAATGCATCGACCAGATTTTTATTCTATGAACTACTTGAACCGCGTCACACATACCGTCGACCGACAATGATCGTTTTCCTTGGTTTGAAAGGCACGTTTGATTCAGTTGACCAAAAAGGTATGCCGCAACGCCTCGTGAATCTACTGAAGTCACTGTACTCTCATATTTCAGACCGCGCAAGGCTCTACGATAAACGATCCAGTTCATTCGAAACCATCAGTGGTGCTCGACAACGATGTCTCATACCTTCGGTCTTGTTTACTTTCGTTATGGACAAGATAATGGAGAATGGCTTGTGAAATCGGGATGTAGCATCGAACTGACATATGATGAAAAGCTATGCAACCTTGTCTGCCTGTTCGAATGCACCGAACGTGTGCAACATGCACTAGATAGACTCACAAGAGCTGTAGCTCCATTCGGAAAGCGCTCTGCACCCTCAGTGCAAAATAATGTTGCAAGACTGGACGTCAACGGTTCCGAGCTTGATGCTCGATGGGGAATTACTAGCATTTGTCAACCGCTCCACGTATCTCGGCAACAGCGTGACGACGGACGGAAGCACGGTAATGGAGGAAGCACACGTCTGTCCCTCTCTACCGGAAGTGAGTCTGACAAAACAGGGCTCATAACTAGATCACGGAATCTGTTGATCACAGCGCGCATCAGAGATGAAGCATGCTGAAGCCACGGGAGATTACCGCGAGCTATTCTATCTCAGTGGAGACACCGGAAGAAACCATCGGGTGTTTTCTGGAAGTGATCTGTGAAACTGAAGTTGCAGCAAATCAAAACGGAGAGAGTGGGGATGGGCGGCATCCGGCGAAGGGAAGGTTCGTGTCTTAGTCAAAAATAAGCCAGAAAGAGAAGAGGACCGGAGGAAGTGTTGTACGAAGTCAGTATTGTAATTCGAACCGTTAATGTTGTATGTCATGTTGAGCACTGAGCAGTTATAAGCAATTGTAATATTCTTGATTTGTAATTTCCCTGAAGTTGTACTGTGACAGTGACAGCCAAACCGTTGGACTTGCAACTTGCCTGAGACCTTATTAGGAATGTTGATGGTACCACACTGAGCACGGCAAAGTGGGTAGGGATTCAAAAAACGGGAGAAAACCTTTTATTCTCATTGAGCCAGAAACAATGAATATTTATCAGTAAGCTTGGTCATATCAAATTTCTGAACATTTCTGTATTGTGTCGATTATTTTCTTGTGGATGCATTAGTGGCTGAAGCTATAATCCACTGTTCCATTCATCTCACCTACTCTTGTTTTTCTCATACGATAGTTGAAATCGTCTCTTCCCTGGAGTATTTCGCAATCCAAAAGAAATTTCCCGCACATTGGGTTCCAACCATTCTACGGGACACTCGTCTACCGGCCGGATCGCATTTTGTCGATGCCTATGATCAGCTTTTACACTCCAAAGATTCCGCCTGGCGTCGACCGGAAGTACGCACACGTCTTTTCACAGCAATGGTTACTGTGATTGAAGATTTCCTCTCATCTGGTGTCCTGCAACTAGGCATGCGTCCACGAATGCTCCAAGTCGGCCGCATTTTGGATCGAGTGACCGGTAATTTGGTCGATTTAAATGCGGATTCGTTGGACAAGAAGACAACAACGACCGGAGGCACCAAGCTGATAGACGGTGAAGATGACCACCAGGCCCAGGTGATCAGTCGGCTTCGCCGTGTACACGATCAGCTTCAGCGCTTTTATCGTTAATTCTACTGCTTCTCTCCTGACTACCAGTGCGGTTCTGTATACTTATTGTTTGTGTGATTTGAGCCATGAAAATATTTACTTATGCGTTTGTATGAATATAAGAATAAATATATATTTTCATTTGTTCAGTGATTTTCGTGAAACAGTTATGCTAGGTCCATTTTCTTTCATCAAAACAAAGTGAATAGTAAGTTCTGCCCCCGAACGTTCCATCACCAGCCGAGACGACATCATCTATCAGGTGGCGGATCGCTCCTCCTTAAAGTTTTACAAACATTGGAGAATCGGAATTATAACCTTTCCCGCGACATCCATTGTTGTCGATGGTGCACCACTCGTATCTTCATGTATACAGAAGGCGTGTTTGACCTTTGTCAGCCTCGGTCATCCGTGATGTAAGTGTGACATCCGTTCATCAATCAACAGTCGTTTGGGCGTCAGTTTGTTCAAAAAATACCCTCAACTCCCTGAAGAGGTCGAAATTCGGAGCTTACTTCTCCAATACCAATTGGTAGGTGATATAGAGTACAAACCATGAGGTAGGTAAAAAAAACACATGTACATAGAGTACTCACTAATGGAGATCGCTATGAAAGCAAATAACAGAACTTATGAGTTGTGTCATCGATGCTGTACAGCTTCCCGCCGCTCCATAAGTACGCTCGTGAGCTAGGGACAGTGGGATCCGAATTACACTTTTCGGGGGGTCAGCTTCACGATTATCGTCATTGGGGAAAAATTACCTCGTAACACTACCCTTATTAGCTGCTCCTAACACAACAGAGAGACCAAACGAGTCAATTTTAATGCTGCACGTAGAGGCTCTAACGAGTCCTATAGGTAATCTATTTGGTTATATTATATATATATATATATATATATATATATATATATATATATATATAGTGCGAATGTCTTTTTGATTGCACACGGTGAATTTTTTTGTCTGCGTGACATTTTTGTGCATCAGTAGGATTCATGAGCTCAGCAGACAAACGCACATCTAAATTCTAGGCCATGCTTATCAAAGTCTCACATCCTTTAGACATCACCATGAAAGGCGGAAAGCTCCAACCGAAGTCAGTGCTGATGCTTCATATCCTAACCGCCGCATCGCATCTTCCGGTGCGTGCGACTAGAGCAAATAAGTGTGAGCGATGGGCAGACATTCGTAAAATGTCCCAGTCAATGGAGGCAGCGTAAAGCGATCATTTTAGTCAGAAGGTGACTATCCGTGTCCAGCACACCACGACGCACCCAGTGATTGCTTACTCCATGTTTCCAAACGCGGGTAATGCTTCGGAGACACCGGTGGTCAAACACAGAATGGCGCCGAGTGACCAGGTCTCGCAACCGTTAACTAAAATAGCGGCGTCACCACAGGTGTCGCCGGTTGACGAACACTGCTGTAGCTCTCGCTAGTCGTGATGTAGTCTCCCTTAAATTACCTACAGTCATAATCAAGCTCTCGAGGTACTTAAATTTGTCAACCAACTCTAGCTGATGACCACAAAGGATGAGTGTGGGTTTGAGCTCTATGCAGTCTCGCAATGGTAACTCGTACTTGGTAGGTGCGAAGTGTTTATCATATCTAGAAATGTCAGTCGCCAAGTGGTTAGAAAGCGTTACGTTGTCTACGCATTGTAACTCAGCAAGGCAATATTATCGGCAATAACTTAGTCGAAATTTCAGTTCCCTGGGGGAGTTCAACTCCAACTTTTGGAAGACCAAACAAGGCGTGCTGCAGTACATCTAATATGGGTGAAATTAAAAAGAGATGGGAATACAGGGGAGCTTTGTTGAACTCTGCGGGATATGACAGAAAAAAGGGAAATCTGGTCGTAAACCTAATCCAACCTGAGGTTTTAAAATGCAGTTTTTTTGGGGGCCGACATACATCTCAGGTACTTCATTGCAAACCTTGAAGAAAAAAGCATGTTATATCAAGCTGTATTGCATCATCTTTGAACAAGACCGGAAAAGGCCATTGGAGCCCGAAGTTATGAGCCTGGAGTTTCCTTGTTTCTCGTCAAAAAAGTAGAGGCTTTATCAAAACGCACCACTGGACGTGTGCCGGAAAAGTTATAGGAGAAGTGGACACAGCCATGTGTTCCAGACGCCGCTGTTTATTTCGAATCGGCGACCCGTGAGTTTCACAGATTGTTTCACTCACACCTATTGGCTTCCTAACGGTGACTCGAATGAGACAACAGCTTGCGGGAACTTCCCAGGGCGATACCACGTCCCTTCCCTGATGCGCGTTGCCACCACCAGATTTCATAGTCCTCAAGAAGATTCGCGGTAAAAGCACGAGACGTTCTTCGTAATACGCGCTTCCAGTGGAGATCGACTGGCGTTCTTCGATAAGGCGCAGAGATTTAGCATAAATCCAAGGTCTTTGGGCACGACGAGACGGGAGACAACTTACTAGACTGGCGGAATGCAGAGCATTCCTGAAAATCGACCAGTGCTGGTTTGTGTTGCCAGATGTGGCCACAGATAGCGCATTTTGGAAGATGGGTGGGCCAGATAGACCGAAAGACTTATCGAAGTTAAAACGCTGTTGTACGCGACAGGAATCTAGACCAAAGTGGGCGCCTCCTAGATGCCTTTCGTTCGATGACAGCCGACCAGCTCTAGCATTCACATCTGCCAAAACACAATATCGGCTCGGTATGTTTACGTAAGAGGTCGTAGAGCTTTTGATAAATGTTATCTTAGATTGCATATGGGCTGCAGTCGGTCGGTGCATGCCCCGGAACGACGAACAAATCGCGCCTATCGGGTCTGCAACTGCTCACTGTGCACGAAACCCTAAGTTCCACTTCGCATAGACAACTGTCCACTGGGATCCAGTCTGGCAGCGCAGCTTCAGCTCCACTGGAAACAATGCCAACGCCCAGCAAGACCATAAGCCGTTTCCTCAGTGTCTCCAGAAATGCGTTGGTAAAATTGTGGAAGGATTAGTTCGGGGCGTCAATCGAATGAAACTGGAAACTTGAATGCAACATCAATAGCAAGCTACTCGAGCGTATGAGCTAAACCTGTCACCCCCCCCCCCCCTACCTGTCTCACAGGACTCCAGGTTTGCATGTTGAACGTGACTAGCTTGTATGCGCATCGAGTATGAAGAGGACGTCAGTTAGCAGTTGTTGGTTCCGGTGAACTTGGAGGCTAGTGGAAGAAGGGGGAGGAAGAACGTCGCCGTGGCCCTTACCAGTGGCACTACAGCAGTCACGGTCGACCGAAGTTCCCGTGAAGTCGGATTAAGAAAGACAGGCGAGGAACGACAGTGGAGATAGGAAGTAAGTTTTTGTTTACGATGTAAGAGAGCGATCAAGTTCGTGCGCAAAAGGACTGTTCTTTAATCATTGGATGAACCGTATCTTCTCGGTCGCCCGGTCCAAAGAGGGCTTTTTTTCGAGAATACAGCTCTAGTCTTTGCGCAACCAAGCTTGTTCTGCAAGGCAATAGTGTTCGTTCAGGTGAACCATTGGCCAGTTGTACCATTAATTCGCTTCTGGAAATTTCTGGGGACCGGTAACTATTTGCTCAGTTCATACGCCCTTCGGATGAGGCCAAACATCCTGGGTGCCCAGTACATCCTCCACTACCGGTGCCAGTGAGCATGCCATTGTACGCCGCCCACGGTTGGTTTGGACCCAGAGTTTAGCCATCTCCCCTAGACTGATTTTCGGTCAGCCAACGTGGTGGAGCACTGGGAATTCGCTTTCGTTCTCACACCTTAGTCGGAACACCTCCTCTACGAGAAAGCAGTGAGTGAGACTTCCTCAGCAGAGGCTGTGGCGGGGGCACGGTCATTTGGGGAAATTGTGAGAAGCGCTTAGGACGAGTGACCATCTCGGAACCTAAGGCACTCATCCCCGACCATCCATAAGCGTTTCGAGATAACAAGCAGTATCTCTGCATTTCAAATATTGGACGCGAAGCTAAATGAGAGAGAACTCCGTCTCTTTTATTCAACATTTGTGTTCTATCCTCAACCACGTCTCTTTGCCCCATCTATCCACCTATAATGCTCCCACTGATAATACGGTCGATACTCGCAACGATTCACTGTCAAATTGTGTCGGAAATAATCCTCTGTCTGAAAACTCATTTTCTCAAGCCTCGTCAGCCTCTGAACCTCGGCTCCTTCAACGTGCGTACACTCATGCAGGCCGGTCTACAGGCGTGTCTAGCCGTCACGTTAGATTCTCTGAGGATTGATGTCTGCTGCCTCAGTGAAACGCGTGTAAAGGATTCGAGCAGTGTAATTCAACTAACTGCTCCTGGTATCTCATTGAGGTTTTTTCTGTGCACTTCAGGAGACGAAGTAGCTCGAGCAGCGGGTCAACGTGGTGTGACAAAGTTGAGACTGCCCTTTTAGACTGGATCCCTGTTAACAGTCGTTTATGTGTTGTGAGACTCCAGGGGTCAGTTGGAGCTCGAAAGGATAGTTGTGTTAAGCGCAATTTGTTTGTGATCTCGGCGTACGCCCCAACGGACTGCAGCTGTGACACGCAGAAAGATGAGTTCTATGATGAACTCGCCACTCTCGTTCGCAGCAGTGAAAGTTCTGACATTTTAGTGCTAGCTGGTGACCTCAGTGCACGAGTTGGCAGACTTGGTGAGTCAGATGCTTGTTTAGGTGGCCGTTGTGCATCACTCGCTCAGCGCACAGATAACGGGGATAGGCTTTTCCAGTTTTGTGCAGACAGTCGATTGTTCTTGTCTAGCATCAATTTCCGACACAACTCGCGTCGCACAGCGACAATGCGCTCTAACTCTACAGGTACTTTGAGTCAAATTGATCATATCGCCGTAAGCTACCGGTGGCGTAGTTCTGTTCAGAACTGTAGATCTTACTGGTCCACGTACGTAGAGTCGGACCATGCAATAATTCTAATGTGATTATCTCACCAGCTCCATGGTCATCGTCGCAAACCCGATTGACCGTGCAACGTCTGTGTGGTCCAGAAGTACGCACCCGTTATGAGCGGAAGTTAGCAAATGAGCTAGGATCTCGGACAAACAGTAACGTAGATGAGCATTGGGGCCACATGAAACAGGCGGTGCACGTGGCAGCAGGTTTTGCCTGTGGTCCTAGATTTGTTTTCCATCAGAGACACTGGACTAATCGAGAGTCGCAGAGTCTAATGGGGCAAAAGCGTCAGCTCTCTAACCGTAATGAGACAAATAAGATGTGGAGAAAGCTACAAAGACAAGTGACAAAAAGCCTTAAGAATTTTCGCGAAAATTGGTGGGTCAAGGTGGCCGAATAAATGGGAATAGCAGCTGCATCAGATAACATTCAAAGACTGTTTAAACTTATTCGTGATACCGGTGGACGGCGCATCCAAGTCAGTGAAACGATTTGCGATAGGAATGGAGAACCCATCCATGGCAAACAGCAAAGGTTTGACTGTTGGACCGAATACTTCAAGGAACAGTTTAGCTGGCCGCTTGCTAGTGTAATTACTCCTGTGTCAACAACTGCGAATCCTTGGGTGGTATCACTTGAGCCCACATCGGAATTAGAAGCAGAGTCATGCATTCGATTGCCAAAGTGAGGGAAAGCGGCAGGTCCCGACGAAATTCCCTCAGTTCTTTTCAAACTGGGTGGTGGGGCGTTGATAAAATCATTTACCGTCTGGCTCCGTGACATTAGGAACGAGGAGCGTATTCCGTTGATATGGAGTAAGTCATTGATTGTTCCCATCTTCAAGAAGTGAATACTTAATGACTGGTAATTATCGTGGGATTGATCTAATTCCGATAGTCACCAAAGTATTGGCCTCGATTCTGCTGCACCGTCTTACTCACGCTCGCGAGAGAATTGCCCACGAACAGTAGGCTGGATTCCGCCCAGGTCGAGAATGCATCGACCAGATTTTTACTTTTCGCCACTTACTTGAAACGCGTCACACGCACCGCCGATCGATAATAATGATTTTCTTAGACTTGAAAGGCGCTTTCGATTCAGTTGATCAAACAGTGCTTTTCAGTACTCTTCATCGAAAAGGTTTGCCCCAGAAGTTCGTGAACCTAATGAGATCATTGTATTCTCATACTTCTGGCCGGGTAAGAGTGTGTGTCTCCATTCCTGTTCAACTTCGTCATGAACGAATTGATGGCGAGTGCCTTGCAAAACTTCAGGATGTTGGTGTCAAACTAGGAGATAGTGGAAAGCTGTGACCTAGATTACGCGGAAGATGTTGTCTGTTTGTTCGAATCCGCGGAACATGGTCAACGTGCACTAGATAGACTCTCAAGAGCTGTAGGTCCATTCGGCATGCGCTTTGCACCTTCAAAGTGTAAAGTGATGTTACAAGACTGGACGTCAACGGTTCCGAGGTTGATGCTCGATGGGGAGGTGCTGGCAGTTGTCGATCGCTTCACTTACCTCTGCAGTAGCGTGACGACGGATGGGAGCATTGTAGTAGAGGTGAGCACGCGTATATCCAAAGCTCGAGCGGCGTACGCTGGACTGAAGCACTTGTGGCGTCGATCTGATATTTTACTGAAGTTGAAAGGTCGTGTATACTGTGCCGCGTTGCGTTCAGTTTTGTTGTATGGTTGCTGGACTTGGGGTCTGCGTGTGGAAGTTATTCGTCGTCTTCATGTTTTCGACCACTGATGTTTCCGTAGTATCGCCAAGATTGGGTGGAATAGCCGAGTAAGTAATGATGAGGTCAGAAAGCACGTATTGGGTACTAATTCAAAGAATGTTTTGTCACAGCGTATCCAACTTAGTAGACTTCGTTGGTTGGGGCATGTGTTACGTGTGTCAAACACACGTCTACGGTATCGCGTCCTATTATCCGTTCCTCCTAGGGAGTGGAAGAGACCACGTGGAGGTCAACAGATGACGTGGCAGCGAGGAATGAGCAAATGTACAAGAGACTTGAGAAATGTAGGTGCTTCACGTTTTCGTGGTTGGGGTCCAAAACATCCGTCTACCAGTTGGCTGGGGACACTGAAGGATATGGCAGCAAACCGCGAACAGTGACGATCGTGTTATCACCTTCTATTGGATCAGAATAACTGATCGATGTGCGTTTGTACAGTTAGGCTGTGTATTCCGTGTGTTGGCTACTAGAGCATTCTTGCGTTTTTCCACGTGTGTAAGTCCACTCCCTTTCTATCTTGTATATTCATCCTTTCTAATTCAAGGTGGAGCATGGTGAGAAAGGCAGTGGTCAGTGGGGCTTGCCCTACTGTTTAACGCTGTACGATGATGATGATGATGACGCGAAGCTAAGTAAGATATCAGAAACGGCAAAATATTTGGGTGAATACCCATAAATCGGTTTCAGTTGGAGTGTGTTTCAATAACGGCGACTAAAGGAAAACTGAGTTAGTTATTAAGTTTCGAAAGAATCCGGCGTTAGTCTTTTCCTCATTGGCCGATCCCCTAGCAAGATAGGTTATGGGAGGGTTAAGGACATATTTCTTCAGGATAGGTCGCGGGATGCGTAACGAGTGAATATATTGTAGCGACGAAAAGGCAAGTCAGTGTGTAACGGTTGAGTAGGTTCTTGGATTATCTTGTGGGCTAGATTCAAACAAGACTTTATAGCTGATCAATGTGTTCAGTCAATAGAGTATCAGTGGGTATAGATGAAACGCGACTTACAATTATCAAGCCACAGGCACAGCTTTGAGGCGCTGTTTCAGGTGGCCAGGAAACGTTTCAGGGGAATAATAAATCAGGATCGGAAGAACAAAGTCGGACACGAATTCGGAAATAACTAATTGTGGTGTCTGAAACTGAATGAGTTTCTGTACTTGAAAAGAGGCGTCGCAATTTTTTGGTGAGGTTTTACCTGTGAGTTGTCCCTCGCAAATTGATATCAATCTAAACAATTCGGATATTTGACAGGGCTCTGCATAGGAACTTGGAATAAGGAAAAGAGAACGGGAATGGTAGGAAAGCGAATTGCAGTGTAGCTTTTCTTTGTTGAGACAGTTTTGCTTTTGCTGCTTGTTTCTTAGCGGGGACGAATAATAGTGAACCGCTCGCTATCGGTGTGTGCATTTATTTAGAGTTCTACTGGTATCCATGACCGAAGAAGTGAACTGTTCAATCCGATGTTCCGTGCTCTCAGTTCCAATTCCCTCTCTCTTACAGAATATCGTGACCGTTATCTAGTCAGTGAAGAGCTGTAGCACTTCAGATTCAAATGCTCACACCGACATGACCGGTTTCGGAGAATTCCAGTGGAACGGCGTCAATCAGAAATGACAAAGCACACATCAAAAACGTTCTCAAGAGAAACTCGATTTGATACTGTTGGAATGCTACGTTGTGGCATAATAAAATTAAAATTCATTAGCAGGAGTACGCACGTAACTGAAATGAAAATGACTGGGCTAATGGAAGACGGTACTAACTAAAGTGGTAGGGTGCGGCGTGTTGGTGTGCTGTCTTAGTCTGGTGCTTCCAAGCAACCACCAACGTCATCGCCAAAATAAATTCTGACGGACTGCCAGCGTGGATGTTGGGTGTGTTAAAGGGCATTCAAATATTTTTTATACGACTCAAGGATGCATTTCTGGAACTAAGCTGTCCATGCTGGATTTTTGACAGTCATCCGAATCGTTTGCCAGGGGATTTTTTCTCGAGTAGTCAGTGGACTACTAACAATGCTTCTGGTAGTCGGGGTCAAAAGTGATGTTCTGAGCAGAAAATAGAGAACATTTCATGTGACGCACGAACACAATCCGCTCCCACTCAAATATATCAAGTGAGACGAAAAGGGATGTTGAAAATTAGGACAAACTACGGACAGCGTGTTTAGTAGCGTTCGATATCAAGATTCTGTTCATTTGTCACATAAAAGCTTGGCGGTAACAAGGACGACAGAGGGAACAATGCGTCGATTGAAAGCTGGATGAGCGCGTCTGTTTCTGTGTCTACGTGTGCACAAGCTAGGGACCGCAGCAACAGACCATTAGGCTAAATATCGATCGTAATAGGTCGATTGATTGCAGACAAAGGTGTGACAAGGGAAATTAACCGGTTTGCATTCCAGTCTCGGTCGCTAAACCAGTCACTCCGCCTTCAATCAAGGCTTGTCTGTACCGTGTGGTGGCGAAGCCTTTATGAGACAAGGGGACTGAATTGTCTCGGTAATCTCAGCTGAGCCCGTTTTTTTCTCCCTCATTCTCTTGGGTTCCTGTACTCCTCACCTGGCTCGTTCGCAGCCTTTTTGCGGCTTGCGATAGCGCGTCACCTGAGGGACGCGCTGTGGTAATCAGCACGTGTTGTAGGCAAAAAAAAATCAGTACAATGAAATCTGTTTA
Organism: Fasciola hepatica; assembly: GCA_948099385.1. Lineage (NCBI taxonomy): Eukaryota > Metazoa > Platyhelminthes > Trematoda > Plagiorchiida > Fasciolidae > Fasciola > Fasciola hepatica. The sequence continues at coordinate 9,947,232 of CANUEZ040000182.1, read as the reverse complement.
AAAACAATGTTAAGAAGAGTTGAAAAGTTTGTTTGTTACACTCCGGATAGAAACGGGAATTTGATTACCATTTACTCGACCTTTTCAGTTATCTACTGGGCTCCCCAAACCGCGCCAAGAGCAATAAGGCTTCGGACACTAGCAACTGCCGAAATGCTTATCATCCGGCTCTCGAAGTCTGAACTTTGGACGTGGCCGATACTGATCCAATCACTCCGATTTCCTCGACTGACTGCGTCACACATGAGCGTAGCAGTGACGTAAGCTAGTTATCACCCGTTGATTAATCCGGTCCCCGATGCCTGTATTTTCAGGTCGAGGTTGACTCATCCATCTTCGCCTATACCTAACTCTTCATGCTGACTGAGCAAGAAGTCTTTCGGCTCTAATTTTTAAGTTCCTCATAAGTGCGATTGTATTGGCGTAAGAATGAAACCACTGAAAACATGTTCACCTGCAACTCGTGTTCTACTGCTCTGAGAAAAAATTAATAAAAGCTGACAGATAATTCAGTTCAGTTCAGTCGGCCATTAACCTCGCTGCTAACCACCCTCATCATATTCTACAAAAAACCATAGCTCCAGTCAGTTGATGTATTTTTTTTTGCAACGACTCGAGGGTCTCGCGGTCAAATCGCATAACTGGGACAGGTTGACTGAACCTCCAAGTTAACCGTACAAGTGCACGCAGTGCAACGGACACTGTTTTTCATCACATATGCATATGTTCACTGCGTTCATTACGCTACCGTTAGGTGGTGTACAGTTGTTTGTACTTCAGACGGCTGTGTACAGAAAACCTATCGTCATAAAGCAGTAAGCAAGCAGTCATTGACTTCAGCTTATAGAGCAGTGCGTGCATTTTGAGGGTATTAATCGTGTACCCCCATGACCGTTGAGCATTGGCTGATGTCACCGTACAGCAGTAACGAAACATTCGTTACGGTACATCCATGGTGACATCATTTTGACCAATGAGGTGTTAGCAGCCTGATTGCCTAGTTCGTTGTATAGTGTTTTCATCCATGCTTTAAGTAACTCTGTAGGTGCGCGTTTCTATTTGTGCTATTGATAACGATAACAGTAGATAAATTTTGACTTTTTCTGATATCAGGCGCGAAAAAATACGTTGTATTAAACAATACTAAACTGTTCGGCTGAAATTCTGAAAATGAGCATCATTTTGAACTTCATACATCAAGTGTAGTCTGGTTTTCGGCCCTCCGTTATATGATGCCTGACTGTCGTAACGTGACGTTCAGATTTCCGAGATCGGTCACCAACTGAAAGCGTGCACAACTTTGGAAAAGAGCCCAATTTTTACCATCTTCATTAGGAATAAAGTGACAATTGCGGAAATTATCATGCACGCAAAGGCAAAAGTCATTCCAGATGAACATATCCCAAAGCAACAGGAGAAAAAAAATGCTGGAACGAAAAACAGTTGTTGAGATAAAAAAATGAATTACTAATCTGAATAAAACTGGTGGCAGAATTCACACAAAAACGGTAATTTTAAAGTAAATAGAAATTAACTAATGCAGTTGGTCACAATATTGTGAAAAAACCAAAGACGGACAAAGTTTTCAGTTAAGGACTGAGCAGAAATCTTCCGAGAATGCATTGGAATCGATGAGAAGAGTAGTCGAACAGATGGGCAGTCAGGTAGCTGAAATTTATGTGTTTGCTGTGGGCTAGCGGCAGCCGAACCCGATCGATCATTGTTTGGTCGCCACACCAACTTCTTCGTAATCTTTTTCCAAAGCAGCCAGATCCTCCCTAGCCACATTAAATTCATTCTCTTCTAAGCCTTCACCGACATACCAATGAATAAAGGCACGTTTGTGATACATCAGATCAAATTTACGATCCAGTCGTGCAAACGCAGCTCCAATTGCTGTACTATTGGCCAGCATACAACAACTTCTAAGAACCTTGGCCAATTCAGAACGTGGGACAGCCAGCATGGGCTGTGAATTGATATCCACTTTAAACCCGGTCGGACACCAATCCACAAAACGCACTGATCGACTGGCTTTGATGCCCTGAATGGACGAGTTCACCGAATTCGGATCCACTTGACCACGATACAGCATACAGATGGCCATATACAAACCTTGACGTGGATCAATTTTGACAAAACTGTTCGCCGGTTCAAAGCACGCACGAGTTATCTGATCGACACTGTTCTGCTCGTGATAGGCTTTCTCAGCTGAGACTACCGGGTTGAAAGTGATCAGTGGAAAATGAATACGTGGATAGGGGACCAAGTTGGTTTGGAATTCGTTCAGATCACCGTTCAGCGAACCGTGGAAACGTAATGCGGCTGTTAGTGAGCTGACCACTTGAGCTAAAATACGATTGATATTTGTAAACGAGGGTCGACGAATGTCTAAGTTTCGCCGACAAATATCCCATACGGCTTCATTGTCCATCAAGAACACAACTTCCGAGTCTTCGATACACGCGTGTGTGGCTAATACTGAGTTGTACGGTTCGACTACGGAACTGGCCAGTCTCGGTGCCGGATAAACCACAAGTTCAATTTTGGTTTTTTTTCGATAGTCCATTGTCATTTGATTGATTAACAAGGATGCCAATCCTGAACCAGTACCACCTCCGAGTGAGTGAAATATGATGAATCCTTGCAACATGTTACACTGATCAACAACCAGTCGAATTTGGTTCATAATCAGTCCAAGCATCTCGTTCCCGACGGTGAAATAGCCCCGAGCATAATTGTTTGCTGCATCTTCTTTTCCACTGATCAAATTTTCCGGATGATATAGCATGCGATAGTAGCCTGTCCGCACTTCATCTTTCAGGGTAAAGAAGGAAAGGGTTGGACATCATATAGGCATGTCTCGATAGACAGAGATCAGGAAAGGCAAGAAAGATGTTTTTCGTAGTCGAGAAAACGTTTTAAACGGTCAAGTGGTTACGTGCACTTTACACATCTAGTTCACCGATTGTATGGAGGTGGAGAAGTGACTTGCCTCAGCATCACTCGTCCTGGAATCATCAAGCTGATCTTGTTGCCAGTGTTCAGGTTCAAAGTCCTATTCTTTTCTATCTGTTCGGGAAACTAGTATCATTTTTGGCTGCCTTAGTTTTGCAGCCCCTGACTGAGATCACAGTGGGTGGTCTACAGTTGTTCTGATATGAGTGATTTTTTGTACTGACCGAATCTTACTTCTCGCTTTGTAATAGGTGTGGGATGAACTACTAAATCATATAAGCGGACGATTAGGTACAAACAAAATTACTCTTCCCTAGAAAAAAGTATTGCACGAATGTTTGACTCTCAAGATCTTCATCACATGAATTCATTAGTTCAGTTCAGACAACTATTGAACACGTAGTGGGTGCAGTGGCTTCAGTTGCTATTTCTCAACGACAGCCTTAATTGTATATAATAAAAGAATCAAGTGTATGAAAAGAGTAACAAGAGAATTACCAATAGCAGTACCAGGTCGATAAAGAGATTCGTGAATACAAGAGCACGACTGATCGCAACACCTAGCCATATCCGCCACTGTTTCTAGACATTGAGTGGGAAAATCTCTTAGACCCAACCAGTAGGCCTAACACGCCGTGCATAGCCAAATCCACTTGTTGGACCGACGGTGGTGAAGCGGTCAGCATGGCAAACCTCAAACCTGGAAGTCACGGATCGTCTCAAATCGGTAGCATCCAATTTGCCGCGACCCCTAGCATGAACAGTTGCACTAATAATGTACAATACATAAAAAGGAAGCAAAACTTTAATATTGTCATTCATCGCTCTATGCATCTACTACATGCATACAATAAACGAAACGGAGCCTTGGTGCACGCTAAGCTATTGATCTGCACTGGCGGGCTCCCAAAACGCGTGATGCAATGCCGGTTAGACTATGACAATCCACATCAACCGCCTAATTTATCCGACTTTCAAACCCGCTAGCTGAAAAGCTAACAGCAACCTCACCCGACAACGTCGGTGAGCCCTTATTGCTTATTAAGAAGGATCTGGCTTCTTCAGTGGCTAGTTGTGATCTACCACGTCATGTGAAATCCTGATTTTCTGCGTCATCATGACGCATGCCAATCGATCCTGACTGGCAGCGAGCACAACGCTATACGCGTCACCATGTAAAATGAACTTAACGCAAGCCTACGTAGGGATCGCGAGATCTGATGGTCGCAACGTGCAGCTGGGGGGGGGGAGGGACATGAAGTAGGGCCGAGTAACTCCCGCAAGTTGTTACGCTACATCTGTATCATCAGTAGGAAACAATTAGGTGTAAGTAAAACAGTCAGCAAAGCCGATAGTTCACAATCAACAGCAGCTTCTAGAACGCTGAGCGGAGCATTTCCGGATACAGCCTAGCTAGCCTCTCAAGTCAGCTTCACACAGTTTTTCCGGCAATCACCCCGTGGTTTCTTTCGACGGATCCGCCTACTGAAGAGGAGATCCACACGAAAATCAAATTCTTAGGAAGTAACAAAGCGTCGTGTTTCGAGGGCCTTCTTCACGACCTGTTTAATGATGGCAAAATACAGCTTGTTATAAAATTTTGTTTGTTCTCCAAGATTTGAAATTCAGAGCAGGTATTCTCAATATGGAGGAGGCGATCGCTGTCCTCATCTTCACGAACAGCTAGCGTAGTAACCGCACAGACTATATGGGTGCTAGCCCTATCCCAATAGCGTCGAAGCCGCTTGCGTCTGTCACACTTCACAGGTATCCCAAACAAGTGAAGAGCAGAATCCCGAGGAACAGACTGTGATTCACACCATCTGTGGATGTAGCGATCAAATCTTCATCCTCCGACAGCAATTAAAGCACCGTTATACCGTCTAGTGAACACCGAACAGTATACTCTTCGGCATTTATTGGGCCACCGACTTCATCAATAGGATTGTATTACTTAGTTTTTTCGTCGATAAAGGAGTACTGGAGAAGTACTTTTTGGTCTTCAAAGATCTGTGTTACCAAACCTCAGGTCGGGTTCGGACCTACAGCCAGCTCTCGCCAAACTTTTGTGTCTCTAGTGGAGTTTGACGAGGCTGCACTACATCCCAGTTTTTTTTCAAATTCGCCACAGAGGATGTTCTACACAATGCTTTGTCTTGCCTACTAAGCGGTAAAGTTCAACTTCTAGAAAACCGCTTTTGACGCAGAAAATTCCGATGATGTTTCCTTACTGGATAATAACGTTCAGGTAATGAATCATGTTCAGAACCGCTTGGCGATTCGGGTATGTGTGTGGTTGGTCCCACTTGAGTGCAAATTACTATTACAAGACTGGTAGAAGAGTGTGCCCGTTCCTACCCTCTGTGGTGATCAGTTAGAATTATCTATTGGTTTTAGGTACCTGGGAATCTACACTGCAGCTTCGTTAATTGCGGCGCCACCACGAGGTCCGTATCGCATTGAAGGGACCGGTCTAAAATGCCACTGTGCGCATTGTTTTCCCTGCGATTTCGAATCCTGACCACTCCGCACTGAGGACACTCGGTGATTTTCTGTATTTGACCACCGATACGTCTGGAGCATTGTCTATGTTTGGTAAGAACACCGTGTGAACATCAACGAGGCTCTCCATTGCGTGTTGTGTGAATAGCCGTCCAGAACAGACATAATTATTGTCCACTGCCTTACGTGGTTTGAACACGTTTTGCACATGCCTAACCATGGAATATCATTCTAAGAGATTTTTGCGCTTCCAAGTAATGGATGGAAGAAGCGACGTGGTGGTCAGACCATGACTTGGCGTAGGGGTATGCAGCGATTACCGTCAATGCTGGCCTTATTTGGTGCGATTTCCCGACTTCCTGGCTGGGGCTCAAGGCATGATGACCATCGTTGGTTAGAGACGTTAGGGAATGTGGTTTGGAAACGAAGCCAGTGGCGGGAATGGTGCGCGGCGTGCTTAGGAAACTTTCGTCCCCCATACGTATTGAACGAAACCTCAAAAATTACAGAAATGCAAAAAACCAGTTTGTTTTTATTATCTTTTTCCTCTTCGTTACCTGTTTCTGTATTAGTGGTGATGGCACCCTGCTTGACTCCAGGTTCGTTGTAGTAGTAATAATAATAATAACATTAGTAATAATAATAGTTTGTTAGAACAGAGAACTGTGATCTGATTATCCCAGTCTGAAAGAAAACATGAGTAAATGAATCGGAACGGTTTAACTGAAATTTCTTTGTGGACAAGACAACGCGAGTGCAAATCGATAAAAATACTGGATTGATGCGCGTGAAAGTGACGGAAAGGCTGGCCAGTCACGTGTGGTCGGATGAGTATGAATGGACATCAGCTACGGCGTGAAGGGGGCCGATTTATAATCTCAATACACCTCTCTTCTTCAGTGATGTTTGGTAATATGAGCTAAGGCAGTCTCATAAGCCTGATTCCCGGAGTTGATAACTTACCAAACACTATCGATTCGTGTAAGCCTCTATAGCCTACAAGGTTTGATATCCTAATCCCTTCATTTTGGTTTCGACCGCTTCACATTCTTCTTCTATTCTTATTGCCCTCATGTCTACGATGCCGCGGGGTAGCAACCAAAACCAGGGACTCTGTAGACTATTTTGAACACGTCGTCGTTAACGTGATGTCCAGTGTCCGCAAGGCGCAACACAATTGCACTGGCAATGAATTTTCTGTATCCCATCGACAGACAAGTTGGTTTGTGTCCTTTGATCCTTTGTGGTAGTTTCGGTGTCTTTCTACCTATATAGATTGCCGAACATGAGCAAACCGAGTCTCTACAAAATCGCCGAAAACCGCTCGAAAACAACATCTAGCAACGGCAGAGTGTGGCGATCAGGTTATTCAATTCATCGCCTTGTTCTCAGAAAAGTTTCATTAGGGCACTCAAACTACCCTGGCCGCGATCCGGGACCGACCATGGAGCTCAGTGTGACCCATACGTTGACCCTTTGGTTGGAACAGAAATGGATAATCCCGGAAACCCATGCTCATTGTTTCACTGTCCCTTTTCCCAACCACGGAACAACAAAATTTTCTCTCCTATCTTTCCCAACTACACAACACTGACTTTGATGACTATCCGATAACACTTTAGCACACAGACATTGTTCATAATGTATGCATTTCTAACCTATAAATGAAACTGTATTATAATATGATTCATCATGCAGCTTGAACGCTCAACTCACCATTGAAAACCATGGAAGCACTGTACAGCTTCGAGTCCCCGTGGGGGCTCGGTGGATGTGCACTGCTGATGATTCCCAACAAGGATGAAACAGCTGTACAGTGCTTCCATGGTTTTCAATGGTGAGTTGAGCGTTCAAGCTGCATGATGAATCATATTATAATGCAGTTTCATCTATATACAAATCGAATCTCCTACTACTCAATTGCGAAACTGTATTAGCCACGAGGATGACGTTACCGAAAATGAACTTGTTCGCTATTCGTGTTTTCTATATATATATATATATATATATATATATATATATATATATATATATATATATATATATATATTCAAGTGTACGTATCTGATTGGTTCAGATACTTGAGATCCAATCAATTTAAATTCGACTTGGTTCGCTCACGATTTGTTAAAAGGAGGATTATGATAAACAAATTACCACGAGTAATGGATACACCCACGTCATATTTAATTTCGTTCGAACTAGCATGAATGAACACCCCGAAGCTGCATGTATCTCACTATTCGGGAACCTATCTGCGGTTCGTAAATAGTGAATAAGCCATTCCTTGAATCAGTCAGTAATCAGAATGGACCGCAGGTGTTCAGTTTTCTGGCAAATCAAGTAATCACGGCGTCCTTACTCTGCCAACATTCTGAGAAAAATCGACAGCACTTTCATAAGCCCCCATGGGGGTAATCAGTTCAATGCATTCCGTTGAAAATCCAGGCTATTTCTGATTTTAAAAGGAAGTGTGACGGGAAATCACTAATGAACACTACTTCATGTGATGAGAACTAGATTTTGTAATCGGCTGTTTGAGTCAAAGAGAGGCAACTTCATGACCGTAAATGTAAATGAGTTCGCTACATCAACTCTATTTGCTCCCCTTTTTTATCACATTTCTGTTCAAATTTGTTCTTTTTCCTAACTTGACTGGAAAGTTAGTTGAAAATTCGCCCTAAACCGAGCTCGCACCAGAAAATCGTTTTTAACTTTATCACTGAACTATAAGAGTTCAGTGGAAAATTGACATAAAATCAACCACACATTTACATACCGACAACGGTCGGTTCCAAATCGACAAACACGGTGCGGGGAACAAATTTTCCATGTCCGGTTTCTGAGTAGAATGTGCGAAACGAATTGTCTGCTGGGAAGAAACCCTCAAGCATGAGACCGTCGGGACGAATTCCGTGTTCCATACCAAACAATTCCCAACACGCATTGCCCATCTGAATTCCGGCTTGGCCAACATGAATGCAAACAACTTCTCGCTCGCCCTTGAAATAAAAAATGATAAACAGATTTTTCTCACGAAATATATGCAATTCATTGCTCGAATATTTCGTTGTTGTTTTCAACGATTGCATTTTCAATAGTTCCTCCATCGAACCAATTTGAACGAACATTATTGTATGTCACAATGTTCAAAAATACGTATTACTAAGAAGAAAGATGTTTGAGTAACAATAATTGCAGTTTTTAAACGTATAATGTCATTTCCAACTCTTACGGTATGAGTGTCTATAAAGTGAGTACTTCAGTTTTTGACTCAGTCATTCAAAATTACCTATGAAAGTCTCTGATAACGAAATAAGAAGTGTGAATAAAAAACCCCATCGCCACGACGCTCTGATCCCTGAGCTTGGCGCTCAGATAGCGGACGTTTCATCACCAGTCGAGACGAAATTGTCAATGCAACCAGCAACCTGAGCTATAACCAACACAAGCTTTTAAACCAGTTGAGAAGAACGTCACTGTTTGTCTTTTCTCCATATGTCCTAATATCTCCAGTCTCTGGATGGATGTACCTCCAAGACCCCAATCGGAGAGCCCGTAAAGGGTAAGTCTCTTCAATGGTGAACTTTTGCAAATCTTCTCGGTATGGTGCACCATGGTGAACTTTACTCTAATTACGACCACTTCTCACTTCAGGGTGATCGTGTGTGTGTCAGCTCAATAACACAAACGGCCACTGCGGAATATATTTCTCATTCATGCAGTATGCCAATATATTTTAGTACCGCTGAACGACTCACACATTGGTTCCCAATCACAAACGATGACGCTGATGTATTCTACGGAGGGATATTTTGCATCATGGCCATCTACTGAATGATCCTCATCCTTCATTAATCACTATGGTATACCTTGGAGTAAAAAGATGATTACATTCAAGGCTTCCTACCTGTGGGAATTTGACTGAACCTCGCTTGGGTTTATTCCAATACCTTTCAAGGTTGATCGAACCCACGAGTGGGAAATTTCCATGAAGTACAGCACACTTGGTCATGTACGCACACCAATCATCAACTCAGGTCTGCGTGTACACTCTAGCCTTGATAATTATGCCGAAATTAAACATATTAATTTAAAAGAATGTAATTTTATATAGTGTAATCAGCAGGCTGTTAGCAGCCATAGTGATATTCGAAAAGCCTTTTGTGGGTTTTTAGAACTACCACAGGGTTCACTAGAGGCGCGAAAAACTCGTACGTCTCTTCATAGATTGGTCACTAAAACCCCTGTTAGGCAGCGAACTTCAGTTTGTTCACCTCAACGTGACCGAGTTGCTGATGAAGGTCTGCTACAATGTTCTTCACCATGGACTGACAGAAAATTATTCGCCAAGTATAGCTTCCACAGTAGTGGAGAAATAATACATCTTTAGCCAAAACCAGGTTGTGCCATGGTGCCCACCGGCCTTTGCTTCCCGTAGCTGGCCACTCCATATCTTTTTCGGTTGGTCGGTCAGGGCTATTTTTGATTCTTTCATAGATCGCTGTGGTTTCCGGGTCCGCAGCCTGTATATGACACCAACGGCTGTACTCCGGGCCTTCTAGGCTCAGTATCGTTCCGTGTTATGCCTTACAGTCAGATTAGTCCCCGTGGTTAAGAGCTGGTCTCCGCATCGGCGTTTGAACTTTGGTTTCCAGGGCAATGTTGACAAACGAACTCATACTCTTGTAACGACTACCGAAACCGCACAATTTGAAGCTCGTGATGATCGGTGTTCACTAGAAAAGCTTTCCTTGGGTAACTAACATCGATAATATTTCGTGAAACGTACCAGAGCAAACATCTCTTCTGGTGGAGCAGTGGTTCTTTTGTGACTTATTTAAGCACCGGCTTCCAAAGGCTTTCACCTATTCACTATCATCCTCATCTACTTGTGATAACATTGCCCTAATAGCTATAGCACCGGCATCAGCATCAAGGATAAGTTTACCCACTGTCAGTCAGGAGTTAGGGAGCGTCAAAACTGAGATAGAACATGATTTCATCCGTAGGTTATGGAAAGCTTCCATTGCACTGCTCGGACCATTCAAGAGTTTCACCTTTTCCCAGTAACTGGTGGAGTGAGACGGCAATGTTGGCGAAATCGGCAACAAATCTTCTGAAGTATGACGCTGACTCCAGGAAACTAAGGACTTTATCAAGACTACGGGGTACTGGCCGAGAAGTTACTCGCTTGATCCTTCAGAAGTACGTGCGGATTCCATCTCTGGCAATCGAGTGGCTTCAGAAAGAACCCGCTCGTCAAATTATGGACCTTGCCACTCTTCGTATAACTTTGTAGGAGCTCCTAGCCTCGGTGCAGTCATACACAGCCAGATCAGTTGTCCCACGTGAACCGGCGTCTCGAATAATTTCCTGTTGTAGTGTTCTTTTTGGTATCTATGGGAAGCTCCTAAAAGTGCACGAGCTAGTTGATGATCTTGTCTAACTGAGTCTAGCAGTTGGCACGCGTAGTCCGTGACCGGGATTCGGGTTAGTTGTACGGCTGGTAAACATGCGTCAGACGGCAAACTAACCTCTCTGCCTTTCATAAAATGCGCAGGGAGTGCCCAGTAGAGAAATGTACTGTACTCTTACAGGCTTACACACATTTAGTTAGCATCAGGTCCCAACTGGTCACACTTTCTTCGGTGAATGCACTGAGTGGCGTCCTTTCAGCTAGAACATTTCCCTGAGAATGATGGTCTGTTGTTCGCACTTCGTCAATACCGAGCCCTTGCAGAGTTCGTGGAGCAGTGCACTTTCAAAATTAGTGTTCCTGTCTGATTTTAACTAACGAGGAGCTCCCCAACGGCAAATCCAATGACCGACCACGTTGCGAGCAATCAAAACTGCTGTAATCCTACCTGTGGGAACGAGTAAAATGGGAGTCCTTATTAATTTAGTGGTTTTGAGGCGATGGCCAATGGTGATTTTGCGAAATTGCCTGCCCGATGAACGGAATACTCCCGGTTTGTGTGCTGAGGGTGTAAATGACGCTGCGGACAGTGCTGTTTCATTGGGGGGAGCAGTGTTGCAAGCAGGTAGTTAGCAGTCATATTGTTGCTCGACTAATGTAAATGCAGTATCCTGTCGATCCCCTTTCTGAGCCTTGGGCTCACGAAGTTTCCTTCTCTTCGTGCTTTGCATATCGAGCACAAGCAATCCCCGCGGAGAACTCCTAGATCTTGCATACTACAATGGTATACCGATATGCATGTAGTATTATTTATCGTTCAGTAAAACTATCAAATAAGAGGAGAAGAACAAAACTTTCAAGTACGGTCGGTGCACTGTTGGTAAAGGGAAATGAAAACGATTTTTAGATTATTGATGTGTGCAATGCATTACTGCATCGGGATGACAGGACAAAATCTCCCTATTGTAAGGATTGTTTAGTTGATTCAAATGTGGAAATTTGTTTAGCCGGATGGGATGGACTGATTTATAATAAAACATCCACGCTAAACTCATCAATGTATGTGGAACGAGCTTTGTACGGCTGTTTCATCCCTGTCAGTACTTATCTGTGAATCCTTAATCGGACTAGAACACAATATTTTGTAAATAGATTTTTACATGTTCACCGTTCAAATTGAAATGTAACACAATGAACAAATGTGCAATGATTCCACTGATTCCCAGTGGCTTATAGACAGGAATAGAACCTCGATATTTTAAATATAACAGTCTAAGATGACAATCATGAGATCACCGACGATAAGCAAAATCAACAACTGCTTTCTAGTCCTACCTGTTGAATATTCCATTAAAACAAGAACAATATGCGCCAAATTGATACTGCTCCCATCCATATGTCAAGGCGTATTACGTACGATTACGTCCAAGCATAGATACAGTGAAAGGATCGGGTAAATTCGAACCAGTTCGATAACTAATTCAGTATCTCAATGGGGAAAATCAAGTGGTGTTAAATAAAAGAGCAAGACTCATTCACGATCTAGACACGACGAAAAACTAAGTGCAAAGAGGTGATGTTGGGAGGTAATGTAGGAAGAAGTGACTAATCAGTACCATGGCGAAAGCAGTTGCTTGTCAAATACTTTTTGTATATAAAGCTCAGAATTTATTTGAGGAATGTTCATCGCTTCAATGAGCTTTAATTTAGTGGTCTTATGATGATACAGAATGCAGTTGCTTGGTCAATTCAGTGACTAAAATCCGCCAAATGAAGTGTTTCCACATTGGAAGGTATGTCGCCATCAAAATGATTCACATTCCTCTGGATGTGCTAATGCATACTGGTAGAAAGATGATGTCCCGTTTTTCAGAAGAACCTTATATCACGGCAACATTGGAACTGGTTATTACAACTGAAGATGGCATGAAAGTCCGGTTGCAGACAGTACACGAGACCTCTCCTTGTCTGAAATATACGAATTCAGATCTTTCGGTAGTTTATGACACCTTCAGTTGCGTCTACCAGTTGCAAAGTACCCGTGAAATAAGGCTCGTCAAAACAACGGAACGTCGCATTTCCACTAGTATGCGTTAGAATATCCAGAGAAACGTGATTCTTCTTCGTGGAAGATTGTCTTCTAATGCAGCGACACGTCACTTGTTGCATGAGTGTCCCTGAATTTTCCCAGCATCGGTATTCCCGGTCATCACAAGACCATGAAATCCCGGTTCGTTAATCATTCAAATTCTTCTCTACTTAGTTGCAATAACAACATTGTGTGATACCGACCTTCACTGTTCGTGTTACATTGAGTTCAATGTCATGTGGTAAAAACTGAGTAGAAAAATAAAATGTACATCTAATTTATCTCATGCAATGAATAACCAACGACTTATGAATATAATGTGGAAGTAAATGTTATGACCTCAAGAGTTAATCTTGTTTAGACTACTAAAGCGAAACTACACTTTTGTTCAACCTCAGGGTCTTATCTATTCGTGCGTTCAGACAGAATAACTGCACCAATTTTGTTCTTGTTCTTAGTGAACAAACCACTGGCATGTTGTCTGAAGACAACGCAAGAGGGAATGCAAGTCAATGATCACACAGATCATTCATATTGGTATCTGCTTCATCACTGCCTATCCCAATTACAGCTAGCTATTTTGTAATCTCTGCATTCAAAGGTAATTCCACATTTCCTTTCAACGTTCTCGTCCTGTGAGATTCAGCACATCTAATAGTGGTCGGTACCCCGTTCTTTGACTACAGAGCTCAACATGAATAATCCTAAGTATTTACAATCTAAGTAAACGAATCATTATTTCACTAGTCGTAGAAAGGAAAGATATCAACCATCTATACACAAATTTTAACAGCACATTTTAGTCACAATGCATAACTAGGGCGATTATTAAACAAGAATAATAAGTAGCAGATCCAATTTGGGAACATACCATGTTTCCTACGGAGGTGATACCAAACGATTTAGAGTGGACTAGATGCGTGCGGACTTGCTGAACCTGTGACGTCGATCTTTTTGAACCGAAGCCGGCCAATTAATCTGACCAAGTCAATTAATTTTTGCTCCGAATCATGTGACATCCACGTGATCAGCAAATCATGAATAGGTCCAGTGGATTTGTCTATATTTAACAAGAAACAACTCACACGGATGCACTTTGGTTCACAGAATTATTTTGTTTGCCTCCAAAGGGAAATTGTAAGTAACAGTGATCTGCTTCCTAAGTCAAGTCTGATTCGTCAATTTGTGCTGATTCCGTTTAAAATAAAATTACCATACATTTTTTGTTTTGCCCACCTCGAAACTGACTGTCAAGATTGTATTACTGCCTTAAATTTCTAGTAAACACAGTCATGAGGCCATTGAAAATCAAAACCAATTCATCCATAAATCACAATAAATCTTTATAATAAAAATATTTTATCATGGGACTGCAAATCAATTTTCGGATTAAGTTAGGGATGTCAAACTTTCCGGCCGCACTTGTGTAGCGGTAGACTATGGGTAGTCATACCGGTTATCGTTTGACGTAGGCGTGCGAAGCCCCGTTGTTACACTCACTGAGCTTCGGCCTAAAGCTTTCGTTCTTGTTGGGGCTTTTACGAAAGGGATTCTTGCAACCCCCTTCGGATGACTACTACGCTCGTGTAAGGAAAAATTTTCGAAGGTCTATTTCACTTGGTCCTCAATTCCGAAATGTCCATAAGAGGGTATGGTCTGACGCATCTTTCGACAGACCGCCTAATCGGGCCAGCAGACAGCCGGTCAGCACCTATCCAGAATCCAGGTCAGGGTTTGGGCCAACGGATTCGCAAGCCACAGAACGCGGATCGATAAAACGAGAAACCATTCCCGCCAAGCTGTGGTCGGTCGTATTACCAATCAACCAGTCAGAAGGGAGGTTACCCAATAACAATCTGAACCAATCAATCTGCGTTTCAAAGACTGATGACAGTGAATCTTTATTCCCATATTAACAGTTTATTCTGAGCTAATGAACCGAGATGATTCGAAGGCAAAAATATTCTCGCTAGAGCTAGTGCGACAGTACAAAACAGTCCGATTCCCCCCCCCCAAAAAAAAAACAGGTTGAGAAGTCGTTGTCTTACACGTTTCACTATGACTTTTGTTGACTTACTTTTTTCTGGCCACTAACCACTAATCATTCTTGTCTTTTAAACCTGCATATGGAAGACGAAAGCTGAGTTAATGTCACAGCTGATAACCATTTCACTGGACTTCAGTAATGCTGCCGACACAGCCTCCAGAACTGGTTGATGCAGGAAGTGAATTTTCGTGTATTGAGGGTTCAGTAACTCATTGGATTGACAGCTCTCTGATCAGAGAATGCCTGTCGTTCATTTTTTAGTATTTTCTCTTGTCACAGGCAACACACAATAGTCTGCCACAGAGGTTGGTCCCGAGTTCTCATTGCTCACCTACAGACGACTCTCCAGTCCCTACCTTGCCTACGCATACCCTCATCCAGTCTGAGACCGATAAACAAACTACATGGCTTTTTGGTTGCCCTGTTGCATGAGCTCATAATATTGAGGTGCACATGCATGCATCAGTATTGACAGAAGCTAGATGGTGTAACAAAAACCTATCAGCAAGTAGAATTGGATCTATGAGGAATAATAACCATTCCAAGACGGAAATCAAAAATTAAACTTCCGGATTATCCACCTCCCTTGATAAGACTAGTAACTGTAATATGTTTACTTCTTATATCACAGTAAAATTCTTTTAGACCTTAACACCTCACGTCTGTGATCTGGATCTACTTTCACTTGTTACCTTGCAATATCATCGAAAAAGAATTGAAATGGGTGGAACACCGCCGTGAGGTGAATGAAAACGTGTAGACGAAGAAGGATTTTGGATGAAAATATGTTACTGATCGCGGCATCAAGCCAACCATCCAGTGGGCGGTTCTTGTGAGCCTAATCCCGAAAGACTAACGCCATTTTCGACCAACAGCACTGACGAAATTTCTTACAACTTTTTATCATTTCATGTACAAATCTAGCCTATTCTCCAATTTGTGCACATCTCGAGGAATAATGTATACTCAATCAGTTTACCGATGAACATCCGCAACGTTTATCTGAACCACCACAACCTGTTCAGTTGAAGCGCACGAGAGAGAATCTTAATTTTGGTTCCCAGTAACGTATGCCTAATCTCGGCATAGGTCATATGGGTTCCAACCATATTCTGTGGGTCTTTCCCTTGTGACGGACAGATTTAACAGGTGCAATGCACACTCGATTCAAAATGTAAACTGACCACTGGAGATGCGACTGAAACCGGGGACCTCAAGCTTTGCAGTTCTCTTTGCTGTTTTACAATCATATCTCAGGTTGATTGAGCCCAGTCAAAACCGTGATGACTGCGTTCACGGGTTGCTGCTGTTGCTGCCATGAATCGAGGTACGCAAGAGCAGCAAAATAGGGTCGTACTACTGTTGTAATGAGTACAGAGGCGAAACAGTTAATGAGAAACAAATTCAACAGATGCCAGCACAGGAAACAAATGATAGGTAACAAGTTCGGTGCACACCGAGTGTCCGGATGAGTGGTGTTCTATATGATAGAAAGCAGAAGGTGTTTCGATCGAACGTGAATGTGTGACGGCAAACAGCCACTATTCCCTGTCAACGAAAAAATGCCCAGTAAGTGCAATCCACATACCTATACCCATTATACAACGATCATTCGTGCTGGTTACCCGGTATGTTGCTGGTGCTGAAAGAAAGCTTTCATGACCTGACAAAGAACACCAGCCAGAGTGGCATCAAAATGAGGAAAGCCGAGCTGCTTCAAGTTCGGTTGTTTCCGACTTGTCACCGATAGGTTTCAGCTCTCATCCATTTTTATAGCCTTCATATAAACAGTCCATAGGCGGGAATTTAGCAAGCACTGAGCTGTAGGTCAACATCGCTGAAGGCCCGATACGTGGGCACATTAATAAAAGCAATTAAGTCGCATTCGTCTGGGACTGAGAGTACCACATGAGAGTGCAATGAGGGTGCATAACGGTTGTATTTATTGTAACCCGAACACCGGCGGTATGAACACTGAGTACTTCATCTAGACCTATCCATTCGCATAGCCCTGTGCTCCATTTATTTCACTGACCACACATGACATTTAGTTCACCATATATATATATATATATATATATATATATATATATATGTATATATATATATATATATATATGTATATATATATATATATATATATATATATATATATATATTGCTTTCGGTCACCAGTGAGCTTAGTTCTACTGGATTAATAATGAATTCACTAAAAGCCCATTACTATCGATATTATAGTTTTGTTCTTGTTAGCCCCGTTCATGTTTGGTCTACACGTTGACAGTTTCACTTGACCCTCGAACATGACTAGTTAAGATATGAACCAGTCGGCGACATCACGTCAGACTTTTTGTATTCCATCAAATACTTAAGTACAAAACAAAACTCCAGTTAAATTAAATCATTGCTATTTATTACAAGGAACTGGCAGAAGAGGTTCCTCATTCCGAGCCAAATCCAGTGGAATCAGAGAATGAATTTAGATTTAAGTCCCAAGATATGACTACACATAACAGTCATTCACAGAAAACTCATTAGACTACGACGGCAGGGTGTAACGAAAAATAAACCAGAAAAGTCTCAATGAAAAACAGAACGAATAGTTTCGTAAAAACTGAAACACAAACTTTGACGTGACGGCTACCGCTGACCACAATTCCATCAAGCATTCTACGTGGTAGCTCAGGGAACCCGGGTTCTCGCTAATGAAATCGGTGGTGAATCGTTCTCCGACGGAACGAATAGTACGTCCTGTTAAAAAAATGTTTATCAGAACTGCAGTTTTGCTGATATGATGTTGCCACCAAAGTTACGAGATACTTCACACTAAAGAATAAGAACCGGTGCCGGTCAGTGATTTAGAGCGTTTGATTACCGCCTCGGAGGTCAGAGGTTCAAATCCCCGCGGTCACCGGTTACTTTGGTGGTAGACGGTAATCCACTATCGTCCGGCTCTTTACCACAATTGACCTGTTGGGACCTTATGTGATTTACCATCTCAAGTCTCGGGATCTGACTGCTGGTTATCCATAACAGTACAGTTGGTATTTGTGTCTATGGGGTATATACACCTTCCATTGCAATAATGCGGAAGCATATAACAAAATATTTGACTGACTTAAAAAGGCACACTACGTACTGCAGTTGTATATATTCTCTTTACCCCTTAAAGGCACCTCTCACGAACTCCACCAGCGACAAAGATAGCAGCACTGAAATATTGTTCGAATATGGGGGAATGCCGTGACAGCAATGATGTGTATGTCGAGGTTGTCGAACCACAAGATGGAAAAAATATGGGAAAACACTAACCAGTGAACTCAGCCGTGCGTGGCTTCCTGATTGGGTCCACGATATCCTCCAACCGCATGGTTGGAGACCTTCAGTGATACGACTAGGTTCCACAGTCAGTGGCGTACTCACGTTTGAACCCTATATTTGTCTATATGATTTACCCTCAGAAATTTCTTGTCTTGTTCCTTCTGGTAAAACTACATTGTTTAGTAACACAGCGTAGTCGAAATCGTTGGTAGGTTGTCGACGGTTCGGTCACCACGGGTAACCTTCTTCAAGACTGGTTTTACAACTCCGAACCGATCTCGGTTCTGACACTTGTTTCTTCGGTTGAAACTTTTACGCCTTTCGCTCTTGAATAAAAGATCCTTTTATGGGGGGGGGGCGGGGCTGGCGACAGAATACAATCTTACCAGCGGAGAGAACTAAAATGAAACGCTAGCAAATTACTTGGCATACAGTCTTCATGTGTACGGGCTACTTACCAGAGTCCCGTACGAATTTTTTCCATCGACTTGTCGAGTTTGGTCACAGGAACTGTTCCCACCACTCGCTATCTCACTCACAATTAGTGTTAGCTAAACACCGGTCATGTGCTTTTTAAAACTGTATCCACTCATCTATACAGTAATCGCTTCCAGTACTTCAACTTGGGATCGCATTGTTGTCGTTCTCGGGGTTAGCTTCGACTTTCCCACAGAAAGCTATCAACGACTCACCATTTTTTGTATTCCTAGTGTACTGTGTTCACCGGTAGCGCATCGGCTCCTGGAGAGCCGAATTTCTATATATGGTACTGAAAAGGGTTGCAGTAGTTAGACTTTGACAACCGACGAAAAAAGTACGTTGAATCGCCCACTGGAGATGACCGATACCAACATTTGCTAATTTAATCTTCCAAAATGGTTCATTTTATCGCAAAGTGGTTGCATAAAGTCACCGACGTACGCCTACGGCACTGTCAGTGTTACGTCAATCCTTGTGGATGCGCTTTTCCTGGAGAACCCGAGTAAAATCACAATTTAAGTACAATTCGCTGTTGTATGCCATCAATCGGCACAGTATTTATCGTTAACCTGCTCCCGGTTCAGTCGCGTACATTCACATTGGTCTCCTGCATAAAAGAAAATTTATTGGATCTTATTCCATTGTGACAACCGTTACCAGTTCATTGAATGCGGCGGTTCACTGATTCCTTCTCCTCAGCAGCAACCTAGCTCGAATATCGAAACAATCAGGAGTGGAAATATGGAAGAGAACTATAAATAATAGTATCATTCCGACCGTTAGGTTGTGCAAAAACAAGTGACACTTTTCATGTCATTTGGTCATATCTTACGGTATATGATCACTGATTGGATTGATCTCGTGGTCGTGCAACCTACTGAGGAAGCCTAATACGCCCTGAATGGCCAAATGCACTGGTCTAGCACTAGCAACTAGCTATCACCACCCATAACAGTAATCATGTTTAATGACAACATTAATTGTTCCTAGTTGTTAACTGGCCCATTGTCTGGTAGCATTCGTTGAATGAATAATGTTGTGTGTTTACCTTTAGTCTTGATAACGTTCGAATCACCATTTAATGACAATCACCTTGACTGCAGTGTGCACTAGTAAAGATGCTCCAAAGTGTTGAGGAATGCATCGTGTAACTTATTGTTGCTGAATAAAGTTCCCAGATATGATAATGAAACTGAAGTAAAGGGAATGATGTGGTGAACACACAGTCTGTTAGGTAAAGTACGAACCATTAAAGGTTCATTGATCGTGGCTCTTCTCATTTCTCCTGTTCAGCAGAAACATTAGTTGGAAAACAAAACAATTACCAGTATTGTAAAGCATGGGGAGAACTACAGATAACACTACCGATTCGATGAGTAACTTGATTTAGTACAAGAGCTTCATTTGTTATCATGCGTATACATATCTTTCTACCCATAATCTCCGGTTGGATGAGTCTCGTGGACCCCTGTAGAAGCCCCACACACCCTAAATGGCCAAGTGCGCTGGTACGGCTTTTATTACCCTCTTTAAATGTTACGGACTGACCACTTATTGGTGCTTATCCTATTGCGTTTAACATAGTCTCCGATAGGTGGTCTACTATTTTTTAGTCAAACCAACCACCAATACGACTACGGGTTAGATCTGTAATTAGTTGATTGTCAAGGTAATTTCTTGACCCGAAGTTGTTAAAAGCAGCTTAGGTGTTTGCGCAAAACGTTTCTGAGCACAGAGCGGAGGATTGAAGAAACGGATACTCACGGCTTCGGTTGTGGCTAAGATGCGACACTAGTCTGAATTGAAAAGAATGGTTACTCCAGGTGCGCAACCCAGTGAAATGGGGGCTTGATTTTTCATTGAATATTACCTCCTCACATCGTCGCACTTTCTCTCTCTCTCTGTGAAAGTGCTGCTGTTATTACGTAGTGTGTCACGACTGCAAGTACTGTGTGCGCGTGCTTTTATATTATATGCTTGCGCAGCAGGTGTATATACCCCATAGACACAAATACCAACTGTACTGTTATGGATAACCAGCAATCAGATCCCGAGACTTGAGATGGTAAATCACATAAGGTCCCAATAGTGGATTACCGTCTACCACCAAAGTAACCGGTGACGGCGGGGATTTGAACCTCTGACCTCCGAGGCGGTAATCAAACGCTCTAAACCACTCGACCACCACCGGTGTGTGGCGAAAATCCGTCTAGTTGCTGAATCCCCCGTATACCTGGATCATGGAATGGGAAATAATCACGCACATGTTTAACAGTGACTATCGCAAAGTGGAGCATTGCGATTGAGGCCAAATTTCACAGCGGAGACCCTCTTCCAATATCCTATCCATTTAGATGGTTATAATTTCCGTGCAGCAAAGCCTCATTTGGTCGTCTCTCCGAACAACAATGAACTATGTCGAGATTTTTTCTGACCCACTAGCCAACCACCGAGATAAGAGAAATTAGCAGAAGATTACGTAATAGGTGACACCGTGTTGAGTAAAAGTATAATCCTAGAAGTGGAATAGAAAGAAACAAAAATAACAAGATAATACACAGCGCATAGAACAGATGCAGATTGAAGGGAAGCACGAGGCGGAATTGTCTCATTGCACAAGCGTCACAGTTGGGGACGAGATACAGTATGTTTGTGTGTGTGGGCAGAGTTTAAAACAAGGAACTCGGGAGAATGCCGAGTAGGAGGGCCATTGGAATGGGGGAAGGTCATGGTTATCTGTGACCACAGGGATAGAAAGCATCGGATACGAGGTTTTTTGGTTTGACAGGAAAAACCAATATGGCATACGGAATCATGCGGATTTCTAAAAAAACAAATTGCTTGACCGATATTCAGTCTTCAACTGCTTGCTCCAATCCCCGAGTAGCCAAAGCTCCGGCCCAAGATTTTGATCCGGGAGCTTTGTGTAATTTCAAAACGAGCTTCGCATTTCTCACCTGTATGAAAAAGGACCCGGTGGAGAAGTGTGGTAACAAATGCTTAAATCCAGAAGACAAAAGAGGTATATTTGGAAATTTTGGTTCAGTTGTTGGGTACACTCGTCACAGTTCGTAAACAAACACTGTCTAGACACAATTTGATCTAAAGCCTAAATATTTGCTCAAGAAAAATGAACGTGCAACAGAACTAATTCCGGTCTGACAGGAAAATGAGATCAGAAGTAATGAGATTTCTAGTGGAACGCTGAGCAGATGAGATCAGTCTCTGAAGATATGGGTACGGAAACACTAGTATAACTAACAAGGTTACAACGGAAAAATTGTATTATTTGAGAAGTTCAGCGGCTGTGGCCTCGAAAATCAGATTAGCAAACGGTACAGGTCTCCATTCGATGAGCCAAGCGCTGATGAGCCGGACGATAATGATGCTGGCCATTATCAACACTACAACTTGCGTCAGTGGTAGTTTGTACTGCGCAAACATACGGATATTTGCCTTCAATCGATACATTTGTCGAGATCGGCAATGATTCTGAGACGGTTAATGGTGGTCATACCAAGTAACAAAAGTCATGAAGATCTTGGGCCAAAAGCCCCGTGTGTGTAAAGTGAACTCAGCGTTCTGAGTAGGGTCCAAACGATCTACCAGGTTACGGCAAGAATCAGACCACGGTGAAACATAAATCGCGATCCTGGGAACTGGACTGGAGAATCACACAAAGCCCCAATGAATGGATTATACGTGGTCACAGGCTCAGAGACAGCGAAGTGTGGTCTACTACCAAAATTGACCAGCGGTGATGAGGTTTGAGTCATTTACCTTAGAGATTCATACCACCCTACTATCACGAGTCACGCATACAACTATTACCATGTCAAATTTTCTATTTCTTAACTCTCCCCCGTCCACTGAATACACTTTTTGCTGGTAGATAATTTAGGTGCGTCAATGATAACTCCCACACGAAAACGTGCCTGTTCAATCTGTTTGGTATGAACTGATTTTGTGCGAATAACGGGATACAGGAATTCGCCCGATATGACTACGTGCTGGTAGAATTCAAGCAACAACAAATAGTGCAGTGTGATTCATAATTTCAGTTCAAATTTTCGACTTTTGAATAACAATTTTGACTACTGAAACAATTATCGGTAGCTAACTAAGCGACATCAAAGATGCACACAAAAACCGTAGAACTGTCTCAATAGGATGGTCAACAACATTAGTGTTTAACAGATAACAATCTCGAAAATGTATTAGTTAGCCCCGAAAGCAATATATACATATTTGCCAACATAGTCCAACGGCCATGATAATGCAAAACAAACGGGAATCATTCAGAGGTTCGAACGGCCCGGCTTTGGTATTCAATCACACCGATAGGCTAAGGACAAAATCCGGCACCACATTGACGGCACAATAGAGCATTTCTGAAAATAAGGTTTGTGGCCAAGCGGTACAAATGCTGGAGTTTGAGTGTGTGCTGATCTATGCGCTACCCAAAAGATGCTGGAATGAAAAGCTGAAGCGGTCGACGTTTGTTCTCGCAGAAGTTGTGGGCGTCAATCTGCGAAGCAAGTAATAACTAGTGTTCTACACGATACAGAAAATATGAACTAATATGAGATTGGATAGATGACCGGACAATATCAAATCGTACGATACACTCTTGTGACCAGGGGACCTGTTTCCTCGTACGTGTTGCAGAGCAGACACGTTATAACAAACACGTGTGAGATGGAATATTTACAAATTGCGTAGACGTGGGACTACAACATTGGTAAAAACAGATACAACAGAACGGCAGAACCAATACGTACTGTGTATGTCGAAGAAGTGGGAACGATTTTAGTGGGAAATTCCTTCACGTGATATTCCCACAAGACAGGCGGTTTAACGAGGTTGCACTTGAGTGACATGGATCTGTTGTGGGTGGGCGGTGTAAATTAAAGGATGGCAAGAGACGAACTAAAGGATAAGAGGGACAAAGGTTTGGATAAAGATGTCACATAGAACCATTCGACAGATGATTGAACTAACGCAACTGATTGTATACACTGTAATGAATGCATACTGCAATTACAGATATTATTGTGAACATAATTTATCTAGCTAGCTTGTGTCTGAATTTCATTATTTAATCTATCAAACCTATAGCCACGATCGCTGTTCAAAACCAAACTGCGCAGTTCAGAATCCCAGTGTGGACTCTACCGTACCAAATCTTATTCACATCATTTCTTGCCCCAATTTATAGATTGGCCACCACATAATACAAGTCTGCTTTTTAATCAAAAGACTTCCATTTCCGAGTGTGTCCAGCATGGTCAGACTAAAATCATCTTGAGGATGCAGAATGATATCGGGTTGTCCCGGTGAGCTGATTGGTCCTTGTCCAGTAGTTATAACAGAGGGGGCATTAAATAAGAATACACCATTTGCGGATTTTTACCATGAAACAGACGCAACTGTCCCAGTCACAGACAAACGTCAGTCAAGTGATGATACTACACTGGTGTCTTCTTCCCAGATCACAGGGAGTAAGAGGAATGTGTCAGAAGGTAGAAAACTGATGATTACCGATCACTGGGGAGGATTCCCCAGTGTGCCATCAGTGGCTATTACAGTGAAACTTGGGATCTCGGGTTCATATCAGTTCACTTCAATTCCAACAAGCATTAGTCATGCACTGGGTGCGGTGACTTTGATTGCAACCTCTCGGCAACGATCTCGATCGGAAATATTGAAAAGAATAAGAAAACTACAAATAGTAGCACTAATACGATAAAGTTACTGAATACAAGAACACTGCTGGTCGCCACACCGAACCATATCCCCCTGAATCCAACTACTGAGTGGTGGGTGTCTTGGACCCCACCCACGAAGCCTGCTACGCTCTACATGGCCAACTTCACTGGTTAGGTTTTTATACATTTCTTCCACGCCACGGACTGTCCATCCCCACTCACCTCCGAACCACTGCCTGCCTCAGCGAACACTACGAGCCGAGGAATCATTTCCGGGGGCATGCGCAACACATACCCCAGCCACTGTAGCTTGAGGAGAATTAGTTTTCCATCTAAGACTCTCCGCCGAACTTCAGTATGGGTGATACGGTGTTCCCATCAGATTCGAGCTATGTAACGAAGGCATAGGAATTCGAATACCCGTAATATTCGTCTATCTTCCACCCACAGTGGGCATTCTTCTGAACCATAAATAAGAATTGGCTTGGCAGCTGCAATGTACACTCAACCCCTAAAAGAAAAATGAATGCCAACTCGACGCCACAGATAAGTGAGGTTAGCAAAAGCCAAACGAGGCTTCTGTATGCGCGAAAACATTGCATCCGATATCCGACTAAAATGTACCTGTCTAGATAATCAAACTTGTCGACTTGGTCTATAATCACCCTAGATATAGAAAAGTTAGGCATTGAGTCAACCCAGTCCTGCGACAGCATCTTGCAATTTAAAGGCGAAAAACACGTACCGAATATTGCTACGCAGTTATTCAATATGTCCAGGACAATTTACAACTTACCTGGATCTTCACCCAGAAGAGCAATGTCATCCACCTACTCAAGATGTGACATTTCTACTCGGAAGAAGTTAAACACCACTAGCCTCACCTGACAAAAGGGCAGTTTCTAGGACCATATCAATCACAAAATTTAGGTGAAAATAAAAATAGGCGACCCCGACGTGCACCATTTCTTAGGGTAAATTTGGATGAAAGATTACCGCAAGCCCGAACTCCTCCTCAAATATTCATTTGCAGGGACATTATGATGGAGATGAATTTTTCTGGTACACTTTTTAACAAGAGACGGCGCCAGAGAACTGTACGATCGATTGAGTCAAACGCCGACCTCAGATCAAGTAAAACATAGATGATGGACCCACGGAAGGTGTGCCCGTAATCCGAAGCTTATCGGAGAGTGAAAATGTGATCAATACAACCTCGACCAGATCTAAACCCAGCTTTACTCTCGCGCGAGCATCGTTTGTGAGTATTAGATAAGCGGAGGAGAATGATACCAGCGAGCAGTTTAGATGCGATGCTAACCAGACTTATTCCCCTGTGGTTTTAACAGAAGCACCTGACGTCTTTCTTGTAAATCGGTTAGACCACCCATTCACACCAAATAGACGAGTTTTGTCAACTCGAGTGACAATGGTGAACCACCGTCTTTGAAAATAGACGGAGGCAACCCATCCAGTCCAACAGCCTTATGTCGTTTGATGTAGCTTATCTTACGGAAATTCTCCGCTTCTCACGAAGGGTTGGCATCTAAATGTAAAACCTCAACCATCGTGCTACTCAGTACAACTGTTGTAGATAAGAGCTGTAAACTGTCTCGCAAAATGCTTCGCCCAACGATATGCACGACGCTTCTGAGTTTGAATCAGTGAGCCGTTCGCCTCGTGGATCAGATCACGAACGCCTGGTTTTCGTGGATTAGTATTCTCAATAAGACGGAAAAGGTTGCGGCTGTTGTCAATCGCCGCAGCCTTCTCCGTTTCCTTACACTTCGCAATTCATCACTGCTCACGATCATTTCCCAGGCTCCGAATCAGTTGGTGTTTAAGGCATCTCCGTGCCTCATCATATCTGGAATCCGGAGGAATCGATCTGCGCACATCTAACAGTGCAACTGAGGATGCAGATATCCATCGTTTCCGTGTGTATCTGGTTGTTGGACCACAGACAGCATTAGCAGCCTCAAACGAGGCCTGTTGGACCTCCGTCCATCCCTCATCTGGATCCTGGGCATTTGGATGCATCGATAACGTGGTGGGTAATGATGCAAGGAAAACAGATCGGCTATCGTCCAGCAGCAGCTGCTGAGGATGGTTGGCTTTGGTGTATGTTCGGTCACCAACAAGATCTACGCTAAAACGCATGCGAACAAGAGCGTGACCAGTATCTACAGACGTAAATCAAAAAGAGCGACAACCTTGAAATGATCCTCGCAAGCAATAACCAACAGCAATGTAGTGGATCTGAGACCAACGCTATAAAGGTGCATAGGGACACCAAGTTTATCGGCACCACTTTTTGTCCAGTTTCTTTAGTAGACCTTCGTGCCAGACTCGATCGAAGGCCTTTGAGGTCTCGAGCGAAACCAAGTGTGATTCTCCGTGGTTATGAAGTGCAACCGACCAGGAATGTGAGACGACAGCTAGCAGGTCAGCCGTGGAACGACAAGAACGGAAGCCGCATTGGTGGTCGCCCAGTAGTCTTTCTCGTTCGAGGAATATGCGTAATCCGTCGGAGATAATAGTTTTGAAAACTTTCGAAACAACATGTGAAAAATATCGGGCAACAGTTGTTGGGTTTGGAAAGGTCGCCGCGTTTTGTAGTAGGAGAAACCATGGCATTTCCAAGGAGTTGAAAAATTAGCAACATGGAGCGACAGATAGAAAATATTGCGTAAGAAGAAGCCAAGTCTGGTATACGTACTTTAAGGACCGAGTGTGTATGCGTTCAGCGAACGCAGTTTGCCGGACCTTCCAGGCCGTAATTTAAGGTAGAAAAAGGTAGTTATATGAAGAGGAAGAAGCCAGAGGACTGAAGTAATTGGCTCAGGTGGAACCGGTGGCAAATGGGGAAGCAAAACCCTTAGCTTTCTAGTGTGGTTCGCGAACAACACCATCGGAGGAAATACAAATTGGAAGGAAACTGGAAGGGCAGAAATTCTGGGAAACTGTTTTAGCAATAGACCAGAATATACGGCTACCCGTGACCGATGAGACCAAGCGTTCGGCTTTGTAGCGGACGAAGCGTTTTTCGTCTGTGAATGGTAAGTGAGTATTTTTTCCCAGCATCCACGAAGCGGAGGTGGGAAATGGGAGTGGACGAGCGGCACCAGCGACGGAATGTTGAAAGTTTCAAACGGAGAACACGACCACATGCGTGGTTAAACTGCACAGGATATCAAAGTTTGCCGGGTTTGGAAAAATGTGCAGAACAACATCGGTGAAGTTAGAAACGGATTCGTAAGAAATGAAACAGCAATCGTCCCAACGATAGACAGCCACGAAAACGGTCTTAATCGGCTGGATTGTAGACCCGAAATGTATACCTGAAGGATGAACGGGGCGGGTAAAAAGGATGGGATAAGAAAGGACACAATAGTACGATGAGCCAAGTGGAGAAAGAGCTGTGGTGTCCGAGAAGAGAGGAGGTATGGAGGTGAGAATAAGATCATCAGTATGGGCTCGGCCAACAGATCGATCAGGGATAAGACTGTAGAGGTCAACTCTATGATTCCCGTTGACCACGGCGACAGTTTGAACTTTGTGTCACAAAACTGGAAGTTTCAGAAGAATGCAACCGCTATTCCCGGCTGCGAACAGTGAAGTATCCTAGGATAGTATTGTGGCGGTTGGGGTCCTCAAAAAATAAATCTCCAATGTTTTAACATAGAAAATCGAATATAGATGAGTCATCGCTGTCGGGAGAGCGATAAACAACACAAGTGCAATGATTGAAGGAGAAAAACGGAGTTTTAGTCAAATTATTTGAAATTCGAGACTGGAAAAGTCAAGAGTCGAGAAGTGATCACGGATTGGCGGACAAAGGCGCAGACACAAGCTTTGGGTAAAGAGGAGCGATGAAAGACGTAATTGGGGAACTGAAGGTGGGTGGTATTCAAAGAGGGGAGATTTAAGTGTTGGTCGGAAATAGGGAAAAAGATTGGGTAAATCGGTGTACAGAACCAATGCTATGGTTAAGTCCACGAATGTTGATGAGAACAATGAGTGTTTGTTTTGCTTGTTAGTGAGCGGAGGCCTCAACAAATTGGGCGTGGTAATGATCGGGGTGACAGCAGAGCCGTCTACCAGTTCGGACAAAAACAGAAACGACGAACAAGCATCGACCTTTCAGTCTTTTGCTGCTGACATGAACAGAACCATACAACCAAACTACACACAGACGACTGCTGAGTGGGATCCAGTCGAGCTGTGCACGCTGAGCCATGGCAATGCGAGTCTGCCCACGAAACATTAGACAGCAAATCGCCCGACACGCGGAGAGTGAAACGAGAATCCGATTTTGTATCTGGGGCGCGAAGTGTTATCATTGAAGATGGGTCGTGTATGTGTGTTTCGAAGATAAGACACATCCATTTTAAAGGTTTCAAGAGTCCTAGCTAGGGCAGTCTGTTTCCCTGCTTGGAAAAGAGTGCAAACGTGGAAATCAGCTAAGTGGAGAGAATACTCAGACCTCGAAATCGGTTATCTATTTTTTACAGCATCCAAGGTTTTATGCTTACCGAGTTACAGGTCCTTGGATCCAGTTAAAATTGGAATGTGAAGGACGAAGAGCAAACAGACAAGAAATGTTTTCTCAGGGACAGCTGGAGATTTCCAGGCACATCATATTTCGCGGTTACCCACGCCGCTGAATGGGTTCTTCTTTGGAAACCCTAACCAGAACCCTCGGCCCAACAGTCTGACTCACAAGACAGTGGAGCGTCAATACAGCACGGGAACGTGACCGAAGCACCCATGAAGGAACTTGATCTGGTCTGTCGCGTAAGACTTGATTGTTAGTTATTTCCTGCTCGACCTTCACCGGTGCTCATCCATCGACCCACTTTTCGGATTCAGTCCCCGACCCCGTGCTGCTAATGGACCAAGCGGAATGTCGACAAAGCAGCATCCATTGGGCCGAAGACTGCCCAGCTTTAGCGAGTTGTAGCTGCCCACAGAAGTGCGATGACTTTTTCACTCGTCGTGAGAAATTCTTGAGGTTCTTTGGTTCATGGAGATATGCAGACTACCACACCACACCACGGTGCAGTCTCGTAAGGATATCTGGTTTAAACCTCATCGTAGTAAGGAGTAGGACTATTTAGTTCGAAGACAGAAAGTTCAAGACGAAACCGGAAAAGTCTACAGGTCGAAACACAGGGAATACATCAAATACATCATCATGCGGACAGGTGAAGAATCAAATCTGTTCGTCAATCGGACGCAGAACTAGAGTAAACAATTCTTAGTGATTTTTTTAGTGTACAAGGATGGCATGTGAAAAATGTGACGCTCACTGTTCTCTCAGTGTAATTTCTAACGTTCCATTGCCAAGCATTTCCACCAGGGTGGCACATTCCATACTGCCAGAGTCACCGACAAACTGACCACCACAACCCGGTCGGAAAAGACCACTTATCCCACGGCGAGGTGCTTGCATTCCATCCAAAAGAACGGTCACTTGGATCACGGCGGCACTCCGTTCACAGGTCACTACGGTCGGTGTCCGAGTCTCCTGAAACAGTCATTACATGCAAATTAAAAAACGGAACTCTATGAAAGCAAACACAAACATCCGTACCCACTCGAATCAACACGTGTTTGATTACAGAAAAGTGCCGATGCGCTTATAAAGTACAGGATATAGTGGTATCTCTCTTCAACCAACTATCTGAAAACTGTGAACGCAACGAACCACTGACCACATGCTTCGAAAACCACACCTACCATTGCGGCCAACTGAGAGATTAGATTTCAATTGGCGTAGCAACATTACTGGATAAGACGATATGTTTTTTCCCAGATTCTGTTACCCAAACCACTAAAGCCCTTTATTCAAGGCTTGAGCTCTGCCTCTGAACGTGACACCTGAAGTGAAATCTCCCAAACGGTTATCAACCAGCAAATCAATTCATAGTATGCTCAAGTGTTATGTATGCTAATGATAATCAATCTGCGGTGGCCTCGGACTTGATGGAGGCGATCGCGTTTATTTCAGCATGTGTCTGTAGGAACAAGTCATGCAAGACAATGCACGTGATCTCTTTCTAAATCCCACTGTTCTGGGAACCAGAAGTAATACAGTCAAATTACTCATGAAAAAGCATTCACATCTAATTTGCTACTCATGAGTAGGCATTGTCGGGCAACGAAAATGTCTCCTGATCGTAACTTCGGGTTAACCCTACGGACCTCAACAACCACCGAAAGCATGATACATTTTGAAATGATAGTGGTAATACTCTAGAGGCGATGACATTCACGTCAATAAAACTCCATAGTTATTCGCGAAGACGATCATGAGAAAAACAGAGAGTGAGAGACGAATTTCATTTTCCCTCTGTGCACACAACAACAAATATGTGAAGCGGGCGCGTTGGAATACACTGAATCGTTAGCAGTGAACCAAATGAAGTAAAGTGGGGTTTAGTGCTCATATGAGTGCGCGGAACGTCGAAAGGATAATTATACAACACGGCTGATTCAGTTCAGATGCGATGGGACATTTACCCGTACACCTGCCAGAGACACCTGAGAGCCCAGCAAATGGAATAATCGATGGGACTGAAATTCCGACTGGGCTGTTTTTGTAAGGAAAAAATAATCGATCAGGTTAAACGAGTGCAATAAAGAAGATAGCTTCACACAGACAAAGCATGCCTACGAATAAATTTCGCTTTCTGGCGTTTAAAAAGTAGTGAATACATCACGTTACTATTGAGAAGCCCTAATATTACTCGACTTCTCTTAAGAATGTTGGACAAGTACCAACGTTTTTCAGAGCACTTTAAAATGCTCACTAGTGCAAACACACAAAGCAGAAACTTGTTGTTTGGAAAATACCCATTGCATCATGTAAAATTCCGATTCCCATGGCCCAAGGCCGCATAAATCTACCTTCGAGAGGGCATCAGCTAGATAAACCAATCATATGACCAGGGTAGCTTGGCTAAAAAAACCTGCCCATGGTGGTTTACTCCATGTCTATGTTCATGATCATTTGTTTAATGTCGACTATGTAGTGTGTGAATGGCCTGAGAATGGATTACTGAAAACAATTGTTTAGCCGAATCAGAATTTTATTCTTTAACGGATTTTAGATAGGCACTTTTCATCTTCAAAGCGCGACCGGACGATTTACTCGATTGAAAAAGCAGACAGGGCATGTTGCTTGGGCAGTTACATAGCATGCTTTTTATTCCGCGACTCCCATAAGTGCAGTGAAACGGACAAACTCTATGGACTCAAAGGCCCACTGCACCGTTATGGAAAATCGGCAGTCTGATCTTGAAACTCAAAGTAAAGTTATAAATTTGGCCCCCAATACGTCAGATGTGGTAACGAACCGGGCGTCGGTGGATTACTGTCTACCACCAGTGTGATCGTCCGCGACACGGTTTTAACCTTGCACCGCAGAACTTATAAAAACAAGCATTCAATGAAATACTCCTGTGCAACCAGAAAGCCTGGATGGTGTTGACCAACCTGAGCCATTTGTGGTGTCACTAGGACATTCATCGGTCCAACTGTAGGTCAGAGCCGAATGCGTACTACAACAGTCAAGTCAGCCTTGCTATTTGGTCTATGAACACGACATCTGTGCGCGGAAGGCGAATGAAACTAGACAGCGCTGGACTGACGATGAGCTTCCGGTATTACCTCAGCCATCGTATTTCAAATAAAGCGTGGGGCACTAAACTATCAGAAGAACGATTAAATCTACACTACCGTGTTTATCTCTTAATAGACGAGTTTTCAATATCAAGTAGTTTTCCACTGAGCTGGTTAGTCAGTTCACAACAATAACAGAGAAGTGTGAAGACTCTCAGTTACGTCTACAAATGTAACCCATGTGACATATCACCATGATAGCCGAAAACGCTTGGTCGGTTGGTAGCTGCTCAAGGTGGTGAACTTGCGTCTAAATGTTTTAATCAACCTACGTTTTTTCTCAAGCGCACCTAAGCTCACTACCTGTGCTATTGTCATAATCCCTCCAGATTCTACCGGGTCTTGCTGAGAACGAGAGCAAGAAAAAAACGTCCCCAGTTCGGATGAAAAGTCATCGTGTAAACCAAAGGTGCTTTTGGCTTTTGCCGACCTCAGTCATCTGCGGCGTTGATGCGATACGCATTTATCCAGAAAAAGGTCGAGTTTAAACGGGCGGAGGATATACGAAGGCTGTCGGTATTTAAACACTGATGTTTTCGTGGTATTGTCCAATTCTAGTGGGAACACCGTATCAGCAACACTTAGATGAGGCTTACAGCATTAGGCTCACGAAATAAATCATTAGAAGAAACACCAAAAATCGTCAAGCTAAGGTGGTTCAGACATGTGTTGCGCATGTCCCCGGATAAGATTTTTCGGTGTACATTTTTGGCTGAGGCAGGTAGTGGAAGATGAGTGAAGGTGGTCAGTCCGTGACATGAAAGAGTGATATCAGGAGCTTAACCAGTGGACTTGGCCACGTACAGCGTGGTAAGCTTCCTGATTAGGGTGCAAAAAATCCCCCACCCACTGGAGGATATGGCTCGGTGTCGCGATCAGTGATGCCCCTGTATTCATACGCCTTCTCCATTGAACTAATACTACGATTGCTAGGCTTCTCATTATTCTTTTCATGCCATCATTTCTTCATTATTTCCGACTGAGAGATGACAGCAAAAACCACCGCGCTCAGCGCATGGTTAATGGCTGTTTGAACTCAACTGAGCGGAATTTTCTACCGCATTAGGATAAACATTTATATCTCTTAAGCAACAGAGCCCCAGAAACCGTCGGTCAACCGATAAACAAACATGACAAGCACACAGAGGCGGAGCAGACAGACGATCAGGCAAAAATCAATAATTTTTTAAACAATTGTATTATCTCCCTCCATTCAGCATGTAGTTTGTATGGCTTGCGAAGTATCCATGTGCGAATCAAGACCAGCGCCTGATGAACCCTCAACGATGGACCAAACCGGGTCGGAGCACGAACGAATGTAGTAGTACGGTGTGCAGCAGGGAGTTTTTCCGTCTGTTTGTGCCAATGGACATGTTGCGCGATGCTTGCCCCACGGTCCACCCCAAGGCCCTGTGTGGACGCGAGGCAACCCGGAGTAAACAAGCGGCCCCAAATCTCGGTCTGCATTTAATTCCGGCAGACCGGAATAGGTGATCGCACGCCAATGCGTGCATGTGTCCGGTGCGCTTGAATGTGACTGAGCTAAAACGGGCAGGAACAGTCCACCTGCACGTCGTAACCCAACTGCTGTGTGAGGAGATAGTTCGGAAACGTTGCATTCTTGCGTGTGATACAATGGATGGGAGGGTAGAACACCAGTTGAACTACCCGATTTGAGTTCACATATGGACAACGAACCATGCTGGCCAATCAAACCGAGTAAACGTGTCGTTGGGGAACATTCCGTCAGAATGATCTGTAAAATCTGCGCGAAAAAATAACGTGATTGTCAGGTGTAGGCGAGGTACAAAAGAAGGCAAATCAGACAGGTAGGAATGAAACATCTCTAAATCACTGGGTCCTCGAGTAAA
The DNA here is from genome assembly GCA_948099385.1 of Fasciola hepatica. Lineage (NCBI taxonomy): Eukaryota > Metazoa > Platyhelminthes > Trematoda > Plagiorchiida > Fasciolidae > Fasciola > Fasciola hepatica. Next base: position 9,913,151 of record CANUEZ040000182.1, on the reverse strand, counting down.
GTAGATGCTGTTGCATTTAAAAGTAATCAGACACAATAGGGATTCAGCATTAAAACGCTCCATCGCTGGTGTAAAGCATACAAAGTACCTGAGACCGACTCAGCTGAAGGCCCGCGAAAAAACGTGCCCGTTTCATGTCAGTACATGAGTGCAGTAGAAACGACACACCATATAACCAAAAGGGTTCATTGTTCTATCATGGAGAATCCGCAATCATGCTTATGAGACTTGCATTAGAATATCTCATCGGACCACAACTGGCCGTGCGGGGCAACGATCCAGTCGACAGTGAAGCGCTGTCTACAACCTAAGATGACCAACGACGTCAGTGCGATTTAAGCCTCGTTTCGGTTTATTCAACCACTAACCTCGCGTTTCTGTGCTCTGGTTTCGGTTGCCACCTTCCAGCATCGTCCAGTAAAGGGCAAAACGGACAGAAGTATAAACTGGAAAACATTCAAAAAACCAAAACAAATTGGGAGAAATCACAAAGGTAAAGAAAGAGTTCGAATGCAACTACGTCACTGTCCGCGAAATCTAGTCACATCACTTAATGTCTCCAACCCTATGAAAGGTGGTTCGCGCGGACCCCAACCCGGAAGTCTAACACGTCCTACTTGACCAAGTCCAGTTGTAAAAGTTCTCGAACCGTTTTTTCATGTCATAGACTGACCGCCTCGACTTTCCTTCAAACCACTACCTCCCCGGACAACAGCATACGCCGAGCAAGGCTATCGATGGGCGTGCGTACCACATGTCTCAACCAACTTGGACTGACGGGATTTAGTGTTTCATCTAATTGTTTGTTTTGAGCCTAATACTATAAGCCTAAATTCAGCATTGCTCATACGGTATTCCAACCATGTTCAGGCACTGCTATGGAGATATCGGTGGTCAAAAATCAACAATCTTCGCCGATCTTCTACACTTAACGCCCATGTTTGTGAGCCGTACAAAAGAACGGATCTAATCACTGCAGTGCACGCTCGACTTTTCATAGACAGCTGGATGTCACGCGGGCGCCACAGATGATATATATATATATATATATATATATATATATATATATATATATATATATAACGTTTGCACCGGCTTGAGAACAAGCATGACGCCAATGCAAAAACAACAGGAAAATGACGAAGTCGGGAGAGATTAGGAGTCGGCATAAAGAACCCGACAAGTAAAGGCGAATTTTTTTCATATTTCTACTGTCCATGCAAAGAAACGTATCTATTTCAATCAAAGCTTCCCCCACTAACACAAGGATTGGCGTGGAGCCAATCCAATCTTGAAGCAGCAATTTACACTTCAAAGGAGCAAAATGTATCCCAAGCATTGATATGTTGTTGTTTAGGCTTTCTAAGAGAACTTGGAACTTACCTGAATCTTTACTCAGAAGAACAAACTTGTCCGTGTTCATTGTCTGAGCGAAGGTCGATACCGCTATTCTCACGCGAGGATAGGGCTGTCTTGAGAATCACTTAAATCCCAAAATTCAAGAAGATCGAAAGAGGACAACCCTGACGAACACTTCAGACTCGATAATCAGGGACTGATACAACTTGGCCAACAGGAGCCGTGGTATCAAATCTAATCGCTTTTCAAGAAGTACATGTTTTCAAGTTCATTGGTGTTACGCATTTATACTAATCCACTTCAACGGTCAGAGTAGTTTGTGCGCGATCATCCAGCTGAGCAAGACTGATAAAGCACTTGCTTTTGTACTTTCCATTACCACTGACGGCGGACAAACGGAGTAACGATCATCATAAAATCATATTTTCGAATGAGGTACTCTATCACACACGTTAAAAATGTATGCTGTCAGTAGGCACATACAATGTTCAGTGGAGATTCCATATCATACGTGGACTAAGCCGGAACTCAAACAGACTTGTCCTTTCTTCTTGTTGTTTTAACGCTTGACCTGTCCTCTTGAATATTTATTACTCTTTTCCCTGTTTCAAACACTAACCATATAGTACAAGGTTAATTAAATGTCTTTCGCTCTATGTCTACGTAAAAGCAGACCAAAAGGGATGAGACTCACCCACGAGGGCCCAATCGTATCGTTGCAAGGTGAGTTGAGGCTAAGTGAACCGAACAGTTGTGGTGGTGAACCGCTCAGGAGGTTCTGGTAGGTCAGGTGCAAGAATATGCCTCATGCAACTGTGGAGAGCTTTCTCCAACAAGAACCGACAAATTAGGATTAGTCACGATCGAGCTCAATCAATTAGACGTGGGGGAGAATAATTTGATTTCATCTTCCTGATTCACTAATTAATAACTTATTGGACGAAATTTTGAACAAAATGGTAGGTTGATCGGTGTTATGTTCACGGAAAGTAGAGCATTAAAGACTACATTTTAGGCACAGTTAGAGAGGTTTGTTGCTTGTGAATCATACTGAAAACTCGCAACGAGAGAAACAGGTACACAGTTTTGGCACAGCTTTTCATGGACAAATGGGGATTTGGTACTACCGTGTGGTGGGTAAATCTCATCCAGTCAAATTCAGTCTAATTGAATTCTTTCAACCATTAGTCGTGACCTTTAGTTCTTTGGTTTTTTTACTAGCACGGGGGTCGGCGGTGGTCGAGCGGGGTAAGCGTTTATGGCATCGAAGGGGAGGGGTCCGAATCCACCGCCGGACACTTCAGTAGTGGACAGTAATTCACTATTGTCCTGCTCGTTACCGGGCCGGATCTAACGAGGTCGTATGTAGTTACCCATCACTCCAAGTCTGAGTCAGATTGCCGATTATCCCTGATAGCGTAGTAGGCCTTCGACGCTACGGGGTACATACTCCTTCTGCTGCACTCATGCGTAAGTGTGCAATAAGAAAACATCATTCAGTCCGTGCAGCGGGAATGCTGGAGCAACAGAATGACGCGAATATCAAACTGATCGAATCAACCAATGGAGAGCCACAGACCGCAGACAAAAAGAGATATACGGACAAGCAGATGGGACGCAGCGGGATCTCAGGAAACCAACAGGAAAGTGCATGTGAGGGGCTGCTGGTCAAGCCATCAACCGGAACAATCGGACCAGCCAAACAAAAACGGTGCAAAAGAGAATCAAGCTAATAGCCATAGGCAAATGGCCAGAACGCGGTCAGAATGCTCAGACAGCAGCAGGGTCAATGTTGCTGCAACGCGGTCTGAAAAAAGAATTATACAAACGATGGTGCAGGTTTCACCGACTCGATTTGTTTGGCCGCCTAAACATAGGTGTCCTCTTCCGTCTTGCCGTCCTCGTTACAATAGTATGGCAGTACGTAGACAAGGCTTAGGTGAAAATAGAAAGTTGATCCATCCCACCACCCGGTCATTATACTTAATATCCTCAACCACTCGATGGAATGCGGTTGATGAGAAGTGAAATACTACAGGATGCATCTAAATGCCAACTGCACTGTGATGAATGCTATTAGCCACTGTGATTTGAGTAGGTAACCGGTATGAAACGTCCACAAAAGTGCCGGAACCCCAGTGTGGTTGATCAAATAAGTTCAGGCGGTGGGACGCTTGTGGTACTAAAGCGTTGATGGTAATGGCACTGGTGTGGGTTCGAATCCCACTGACGTTACCAAATTTGAGCGTCTGGATTGATAGGAATTTGACAAACGAGATTAAAACAGCTGAGTTTCAAAAAATAGGGATTACCTAGGATATATAGTCACAGGTTATAAATAAAGGACAATTGTACGGATCAACCATCAATAGAAAAGTTAGATGGATCATATACTTTCGCAAGTTCACCTCTTACACGAACAGCAACTAGTGAGATGGGACCGATTTTCTCCGCCGCAAGCGGCTCGTATTGTGGATTGATTCTCGCTCTAAATCCAACACATAATGTCGTGTTTAAGGAATGATGTACCCGAGGAATTATAGGGCGGAGGCGGTATATCGCATGCCTCATCACGAAGTCATCGACTGTTTTAGTCTTACTGTGCACCTTGACGGCGGTATGAGCGGAGCAATGATATCGCATCGCATACTACTTCCGATGGGGGAAAATTAAATGATTCAGGTCAAAAGTTAGGTAGTTCGGAAATAATATCACGATAGCTATCAAGACGACTGAATGGTCGTCGTGTGAGACTGGCGTTGCCCAACAGTTAGCTCGTGAGACTCACGGCCTTGCACGCCGGGATTCTCTCAGCTAGGACCCCCACGGATAATTGCTGTTGATTATTTACTACAAGACGACGATTCATGAATTGTCAGTGGTGACCGCATTGTTGACATTACGTTCGGATATCAGCACTGATGGACTCAAAAAGAAATGATTCGCAAGAAGAGCAGACTGAACACGAAATATGCTCTGATTCTATGCGTGATAAATGAGTCACCTGAATGTATGTGCAATTGATACGGAACGTGATGAGAATGATCTTTACAAAAGCAGTTGTAATTGAAGGTCTCGTCGCATGCATCTGCCTGAGCAACGTGCGTGTGTGTGCTGGTGTATGCACATGGCGAATTATATTGATGGGCTGGAATCATTACTGGGTACGACAACCTACGCGTCTGACCGTAGATAGATCGGCCCGGAGAGAATAACTTCTAACACTCACAGTGACCAACTCGTAATCTGGTAACGCAAGGAAAGGTCGATGTGATTCAACCAATTGGAAAACGAACAGACACATCTGACCGGGGTTCGGGCGCAATCGATCCAAGCGTTCACGGCACAACGAATGCTTCCTTGGTGTATCCAGTGGATAACAAGATTCGCACGTTCGTGAATTCGGAGAAAACTTACAAGGCAGGTGGAATTACATATATATATATATATATATATATATATATATATATATATATATATATATATATATATATATATATATATATATATATCTGTACGATGATTCGCTGCTTACCGCAAATCAGTCACAGCGCAACTTCAGCAAAGAACGAATCCCATCCTAAAATGACAGAAACCACTGACGTAGGTACTGTTAGATTATTACAGTCAAGGGGCACGAGTAACTCTCCATAAATCAGGGATTGTCTTCATCTATACTACTAAAATATTGAACAACAGAATAACAACTTTTGCGGTATGCTCCGTATGGTTTTAGTCTTGTTGAGCACAAACTGACAGGGTTAAGAACAGAACAACAGACAGTAGTCCTAGTACGAAAAATTTCAGTTTAGTTCACCTAACCACTAACCACGCACTTCTGTGCTCCGGTTTCGGTTGCCACCTTCCAGCGTAGTCCAGTAAAGGACAAAACGAACAGAAGCATAAAGTTAAAAACGGCCGAAAACAAAATACTTAACAAAAATCGCGAACACAAAGAAAGTTCGAATGCAACCACACCACTGTCCGCGAAGTCTAGCTACATCACTTAATGTCTGCTCATCAAGACGAGACTTCACCTTGACATAGTGTGATGGCTTTCTTGCCTCCATGACCCAAAGAGCTATACAGGACGGCTTCCTTAAGCCGGAGATACAATCATGCCTGAAAGGCCAATGGATAGAGGCCAGACGAAGTCCAGTCTCTGAACCAGTTGATGGGCAACATCTGGTTCTAACCATGTGACCCTGGAGAGGACACTCCAGAGAATAAACACAGAGAGAAGCAGTTTACCGGTCTAAAAACCTCCACTGGATGAACGCAGGAGTGTGGAGTACCTGGGGTTTCTCTCGACGGTGGGAGAAGTCATCGTGCTGGTCGCGGTTGTCCCTCTCGCGAACAAGTGTAAGATGGTGCAGCAAAGTCGAGGCTAATACCTTGGTGACTATCGGAATTAGGCCTATTCCACGATGGTTACTGCATTCATTGCGTAGTCCCTTTTTAAAGATGGGTACAATCAATGACCCGATCCGTATTAACGGAACACGCTCCACTTTTCAAATGTCACAGATCAAAGCGGTAATTGATTTATCAAAGCATTTCCACCCAGTTCGAAAAGAACTGGAGGGAGTTCGTCGAGACCGGCCGCTGTCCCACGCTTTAGTAATCGAATACATCACTCCACTTCTACTTCCGATGGGGGCTCAAGTGATACCACCCAAGGAGTCGCAGTTGTTGACACAGGAGTAACTACACTAGCAAGCGGCCAGCTAAACTGCTCCTTGAAGTATTCGGTCCAACGGTCGAGACTTTGCTCTTTGCCATTAATAGGCCCTCCATTTCTATCGCATTTAGTTTCACTGATCGGGATTCGCCGTTCACCGGTGCTACGAATGGCAGTGAACAGTCTTTGGTTGTTACCTGATGCAGCTGATATTCCCATTTTTTCGACTACCTCGACCAAACAATTTTCGCGATCATTCTTAAGGCTTTTTGTCACTTGCTTTTGTACATGTCTTCGTATCTTGTTCATCTCCTTACAGTTCGAGAGCTGACGCTTTTGCCCCATTAGACTCTGCGACTCTTGATTAGTCCAGTGTCTCTGATGGAAAACAGATCTAGGACCACAGGCAAAACCTGCTGCCACATGCATCGCCTGTTTGATATGAGCCCAATGCTCATCTACATTACTGTTTGTCCGAGATCCTAGCTCATGTGCTAACTTCTGCTCATAACGGGTACGTACTTCTGGACCACACAGACGTTGCACGGCTAATCGGGTTTGCGGTTTGCGACGATGATCATCGAGCCGGCGAGATAATCACATTAGAATTATTGCATGGCCCGACTCTACGTACGTGGACCAGAAAGATCTACAGTTCTGAACAGAACTGCGTCACCGGTAACTTACGACGATGTGATCGATCGGACTCACAATACCTGAAGCCTTAAAGCACCAGGTCGCTGTGTAACGCGAGCTGTGTTGGGAATTTGTACTCGGTAGAAATAATCGATTGTCTGAACATAACTGGAAAAGCCTATCCCCGTTATCTGTGCGCTGAGCGAGTGATGCACAACGGCCCTCTAAACAAACCTATGACACACTAAGTTTGCCAACTCGTGCACTGAAGTCACCGGCTAGCACTAAAATGTCAGAACCTTTACTCCTGTGAACGAGGGTGGCGAGTTCATCATTGAACTCATCTTTCTGCAAGTCTGAGCTGCAGTCCGTTGGGGCGTACGCCGAGATCACAAACAAATTGCGCTTAACACAACTATCCTTTCGAACTCCAACTGACCCCCGGAGTCTCACAGCACATAAACGATCAGTAACCGGGATCCAGTCTAAAGGAGTATTCTCAGCCTTGTCAGTCAAGACTATTCCTACACCACGTTGACCCGCAGCTCTAGTTGCTTTGTCTCCTGAAGTGCGCGGTAAATACCTGGATGAAATATCAGAAGCAGTTAGTTGAACCACACTACTCTAATCCTGGATACGCATTTCACTCATGCAGCAGACATCAATCTTCAGAGAATCTATTGTGAGGGCTAGACACGCCTGCTAACCGGCCTGCATGAGTGTACGCACATTAAAGGAGCCCAGGTTAGGAGGCTGATGAGGCTTCAGAAAATGTGAGTCACGAGATCGAGGATTATTCATGACACTATTCGACAATGAACCGTTGAAATTATCGGCCGGGTTGTCAGTGGGAGTATTATGGGTGGACAGAGAGAGCAAACAGACGTGGTTGAGGACAGAAGACAAAGGTTGAATAGTTTGGCGAGTTTCTTACCGCCCCGTTTTAAGATCAGGCCTTATCAAACTGTTCGAATCTGGTTCTTCGTTCCTCGTAATCGCAAAACGAGGTAGGAAGAAACTCGCCAAACTACAGGACACGCTGAACGAGACAAAACCAAGCACAAACCTGCCGATTGATCCACAACAGTATGTGCATAACTTTTCCCGTTTGTTTTTGGATAAACCAACATTGGAAGCGTTATCACTAGGACTGAATTTCTGTTGTCTTGCCTCCAAGAACGATCAGTTAGACGCGGAGGTACAGTTTGAAAACTTACATGCTCAAACCTACTCCTTGACAGCGACATCACTGCAAGCGACTGATGATTTCAAAACTACCCTAGTTGACTGCTCGCATCAATATCGTCAAACCCAAAGGAACAGTAGAAGTATTCTTATTAATCAACACAGGGAGACATTGAGTAAGTTAAGGAATAACAATAACATCGTCATCTCGAAGCCAGACAAAGGATCCGGGGTTGTCCTTATGGACCGTACAGATTATATCACTAATAAGAATGATATACTGAAGGATCCGAGAAAGTTCAAGAAACCAGAAGAAGAAAAGGACAAAACTAGAACAGTAGAGGAGCAACTAACCAAAGCTCTTAAGTCACTAATAGAGCTCAATGTTATCTCTCATACAACCCTAGAACAGCTAAGACCAACTGCTACCACTATTCCTCGACTTTACGGGTTACCAAAGGTTCACAAATCAGGAATACCATTGAGACCGGTACTCGACATGAGTGCATCCCCGTATCACCCAGTTGCCCAATGGCTTGTAGATGCACTTGAACCGGTTCGCCGAAAGATTGCCCGCTACAGCCTAAAAGACACCTTTCAATTCATAGAACTGATCAGCGAGCAACATGCTGAAGAACTAACGATGGCCTCTTTGGATGTGACATCTTTGTTCACCAAAGTGCCGCTTCTGGAAACGATCAATTATTTGTGCGATTTCATCGTAGAAAACGAAGTCAATATCGGTATTCCAGCAACCAATCTGAAGGAACTACTGTTACGATGCACTTTCAATGTCCAATTTACCTTCAACGGAGAATTATACTGTCAGACCGATGGAGCAGATATGGGGTCACCTCTAGACCCCTTACTTGCTGATATATTCATGGCTAAGCTAGAAAACGGGAAACTTAGCGATACGATAGAAAGTCTACCCATCTACTGTCGATACGTAAATGATATTTTTGTCCTAACTGACAGTCATACACGGTTGGAGTCATTGGTGGAGGAGTTCAACCAGGCCCATAATGCGGTTTACTTTACGTCGAAAGTAGAAGAAAGGAACACTTTCCACTTTCTAGATGTGCTTCTTTTAAGAGGTGGCGATGGCAAACTGCTCCGTCGCGTGTGTCGCAAACCAACGTGGACAGGCCAGTACACCAATTTCGCCAGCTTTGTACCTATCGGATGTAAACGTAACCTCATTTGTTCCCTCGCAGCCCGTGTGCGAATGATTTGTTCGAATGAGACGGTGAGTGAAGAATTATATCTCGAAGCAAATGCTATTGGATAAAGGATACCCCGAGTGCTTCAATCAAAATAACATAGCAGAAAGGGCAACGAGACAAGCGTTAGAGACCGTGAAGAAGAAAGATTTATACATTCATCTCCCTTTCAAAGGAGATGACAAAAGCGAGTTACTAATGAGACGCTTGGAAAAGGCAATCGTTCCCGCTGCCACACTACGTACCCACTTCACTAGTCGACCAGTGATCGCGACGAACCTAAAATACAAGTTACCTGTCCTTACCTCATCCATGCTAACCTATTCACTTGTTTGCTCATGTTCGGCAAGCTATATAGGTAGAACGACACGGCAACTATCACAAAGGATCAAAGAGCACAAATCAACTTGGCTGTCGACGGGGAAACAGAAAATCCGTCACCAGTGCAACTGTGGCGCATCTTGCGGATACTGGACATCACGTAAACGGCAACGCGTTCAAAATAGTCTACAGAGTCCTTTCGAACGCGCCGAAAGCCGCTCGAAAACAACATCTAGCAACGGCATAGACTGTGACGATCAGATTATTCAATTCATCGCTTTGTTTTCAGAAACGTTTCGTTAAGGCACTCAGACTACCCTGGCCGAGATCCGAGACCGACCCTGGAGCTCAATGTGACCCATACGTTGAAACCGGAAATGGATAATCACCGAAACCCATGTTCATTGTTTCACTGATCCCTTTCCCAACCACGAAACAACAACATTTCCCCTCCTAATTTTCCTAACTGCGCAACACCAACTTTGGTGACCGTCGAACCACACTTTAGCACACAGACGTTGTTCATAATCTATGCATTTCTAACCTAGAAATGTAACTGTATTAGCCACGAGGAGAATGCTATCGAAAACGAGCTTGTTCGCTATTCGTGTTTTCCATATATATAAGAGAGAACTCTGAGCAATAGCCCATTTATCACTACTCATCCTACTCGATGCAATGGGCAGCACGGTTCTGATTAACATGCGCGACAACCGATGCAGTATGGAATTCTTGGTGGTCGTGCAGTTCATGGAAGGTGTTGGGCGGGTGCTGCTAGAGAATCCAGCCACTAATCAGAACGATAAGGGTTCTCAACCAAAGCCTTCAGTTTGAACAAAAACCTGTCTCCAAGCCCGTGGGATGGCTTAGTGGAAACCCATTTGCTTGGATCAATTATTTTTCCACTGATTTTACCGACTGAGTTGCCAGTTCAGATCGACCCCAACGTGGAAGACCAGGAGACTGGATTTTATCTGGCCTCTATCCATTAACCTTTCAGGCATGATTGTATCTCCGGCTTGAGGAAGCCATCCTGCATAGCTCTTTGCATCATAGGACAGGCAAGCCATACACCATGTCAAGGTGTAGTCTCGTTGTCGGGCGATACTACAGAGATATCGATGCTCAAGCACTGACAGTCTTCGCCTATCTCCTAGCCTTAACTGCCATGTTTCTGAGCCGCATAAGAAAACCGACTTACCCACCGCAGTGTAGTGTCTATCAGGAAAACTCGGGATTATCTCAGTTCGGTCGAACAAATGCAAACAATGCTGTCGCCGATCCTCTGACTGATAGCATCCGAACGATTTATACCGCTAAACAGCAGAGTCTATTGTAAATTTTTGATCAGAAATTTGGTAGTATAAACGGGAATTCAACCGTATGTCAGGATTTCGACCGAAATGAGGTGAACCCGAATTTTCTGGACAGAATGTATGCCCGATTCTTGACAGGCAGTCGGATGTCACGCGGACGCCACAGATAACTGAGGTTAGCAAAAGCCAAACGCGCCTTCTGTGGACGCATTGACACTTCATCCGATATTTGCCCACTTGGTGAGATGTAACTGCCAGGGTGATGAAACGGATCTAATTCAGTTAAAGCTTCCCCGCTAACACAAGGATTGGCGTGGAGCCAATCCAATCCTAAAGCAGCATTTTACACTTCAAAGGAGCAAAATGTATCCCAAGTATTGATACGCTGTTGTTTAGGCTTTCTAAGAGAACTTGGAACTTAACTAGATATTCACTTAGAAAAAAATATCGTTCGCGTATTCCATGTCGAACAGTTTACTGTCCGAGCAAAGAATGATGCCGCTTTTCGCACACGAGGATGGGGCTATCTCAAGAATCAATTCAACTACAAAGTTTAGGAAGAAAGGCAAAAGAGTGCACCCCTTACGAACACCCTTTTCCGCCGTAAACTCGAGTGAAAGACCGCCGTAAGCAAGAACTCGACTCCGGCTGTTTGCATACAAGGAGTGGAAAAGAAATAAAAAAAGTTTAGCACATTCTTCAAGGAGATGCATCGCCGGAGGACTGTGCGGTCAAATGAGTCCAACGCAGCTCCCAGGTCAAGAAAGACAAAGATTATGGGCCTACGGAAGGTGTGTCTGTGCTCTTAGATTCACCAAAGGGTGAAGATGCGGTCAATACAACCTCGACTGGGTCTGAAAACTGACTTGGTTCTCGCGCTTACACCTTCCGCGGGTGCTGGATAATCGGTGGAGAATAAGACCGGTGAGCAATTTGTCTGCGATACTTACCAAGCCAGTTCCTCTGTGGTTCTCACAAGAGGATCTATCAACTTTTTGTAAAACGAAACAATCACCGATTCATACCATTCCCTAGGGATCTGTTCACTATCGCAGACTACCCTGAGGAGTTTTGTTAACCTCGAAACCAAAGCTTCGCCTCCATTCTTGAAAAAAGACAGAGACAGTCCATCCGATCCAGCGGCTTTGTACCTGCTCAAGTAACCTATATCCCGCATAACCGCCATTTTTGATCGAGGAGTGATATCACCCTGCATCGTTTTTCTTGCACGCATTTTGGGAAGGTCCACTGTTGAAACGGGCCAACCGAAATATTTCTTCAAGGGCTCCACCCAAGGATCCAGATGAAGTCTCTGAGAGTGAATTAGTGAGCCATATGATTCCTTGATTAACTCACCCACACCGGGCTTCCGTGGATCGGTATCTCTAATCAAACGGTAAAGGTTGCGAGTATTGCCAATGAATGCAGCCTCTTCCATTTCCCTGCATTTTGCAATCCATCACTGTTCACGGTCATTTCACAGGCTATTAGTCAGTTGGGGTCTAAGGGATTTACACACTTCATTGAATGTGGTATTCAGAGGGACGGATCTGAGAGCATCCAGCAGAGCAACTGATGTCGAAAATGTCCATCGTGTTTGAGACCTCCTTGAACTAAAGTCGTGTGGCGTTCGAAGAGGTATGCAACGCTTATATTATCTGCTGTCAAAGTTCATCGGGGCCCTGGACACCGGCTGCTTCAGTAACCGTGTAGACAGCTTCACCTAAAAAACAGACCGTCGGTTATCATCTAAAAGCAACTGCGCGGGACAGTTGGCTTTAACGCTGGTGTGATTACGGAATCAGACGATCCCCGTTAATAGTGCGATCGGCAGGGATAGCAAACGGGTCTCCAATGTGCCTTTCGGAATCCTCAAAAATCCAATTTGGGCGTTGAAATCCACAGAAATGACAACCATGTCCATTGAAAGTATGCTTCGAAGTGGAGATAAATCGCAGTAGAATTCGTCTTTGGTCTCCGAGGAGCTGTAGTCAGTGGGCGCATACACAGATACAATGAACAAGCATTGACATTTCACTCTGTTGTTGTTGACACGTACAGAACCGCCCAACCGAACTGCACAAAATCGACTGTGCACTGGAATCCAGTCAACTCATGCTCATAGCAATTCCAACGCTGGCCCGACCACGAGCACAACACCGAATCAACCGACACGCGAAGAGTAAAGTGAGAGACTGAGGTTGTATCCGGCGTGCGAAGAGTTATCACAGAAGTGGAGTTTTGAATACGTGTTTTGGAGACAGCGTACACCTATTTTGAAAGTTTTAAGAGTTCTAGTGAGAACATCCTGTTGCTCTACCCGACAGTGTGCGGACACTCAATGCAGCCAAATGAAGTGAACATGTAGGCTTGAGAACTGCTGCAGCCTCAAAGGCCCGCTGCACTATTCGCTATAGTCGGCAACCGGACCCTGAAACCTGGAGTGGAGATCCCTATAAGGTCCAATAGGTCAGGTTTCATAACGAGCCGGACGACAGTCGATTACCATCTATCACCAACACGACCGGAGGTACGGGGATTCAAGCCTCTGATCCCCGAGGGGGTAAGCAAACGCTCTAAACCGCCCGACCATCACCGGAGTATGCCCCTTTCAACGCGACCGTGAAAAAAGCATGACATGACCAACATGGTAAAATAACTACATTGAATCACACAAATAAAACGTTCCGATTACAAATTAACCCCAGAGCTTTGGGGAGCGCAAAAGGACTCATTCGATCAGTTAAGCGATTTTCACGTTTGCACTTATTTCTCCTGTGGTAATCCATTGAGGGGAATAATTATTCGATTTTCGGTCGAAACGATTCAAACGGTAGTTTCTGCATCACAAGATTCTGCGTCGAAAATAACTGGTGATTTATTAGAACTTCTGCTGATCCGCTTGCTTTCGTTTCGTGTGTTATTCGATATGTTGTCTTTCAGCTAATCCCGAAAGTCTGCGCAACCCAGAGGCACTACAGTTCAACGTGAACCTGCCACACCGGGCCGCCGAACTGATCTCCATCCCCACCCCTCGGGGGGCCACGTGTGACTCACACAAAATGGGGCGTGTGTGGCCTATCCGCGGAATCATGTAAAGCCCAGACGACCATGTAAGCTGACGCTTTAACAATCAAATCAACCCGGGAAAAAGCTGCAGAACATGTATTGATCTTTTACGAAATACAATCCGAAGGTCCGATCAACCGGGATTTTTCTCATCTCTTCTGAGTCAGCCAGGCATGCTCGTTTCTTATGCATATCGATTTGCAGTTAGCTGATTTAACTGATACGCGCTCAGTTCGTTCGTACACATGTATGAAGTTTCACTTTTCTGCTAAACGTGTTTGCAGTTACACCGCAGTAGTCCTATCACTACAATGCGACCCACTTGAACGCACGTTTGAACAGCCTTATATTTTCCGATCTGCACTTTAAATATCGTGTTCTATGGCTATCAGTATACTTTTCTACGAGTGTCCGGGTGTCTTCGTTTTCCCTTCGAGACTTTACCGAATAAGGGTTGCGGGGGAAGGGAATGTAGATGGCAACATCGGGGCTATTAAAAATTGCCTAAAAATGAGTAGTTGCCAAATGGTTCGGGTTCTCGTGTTGAAAATTGCTACTCTTGGCCGGTGTGCGTTCCGCTGATTACCCCCTGGGGTTAGAAGTCGTGCTGTGTCCCGAGTGCTATCCACCCGACAGCAAACTAGCGTGATGTCAACAGGTGCGTGGCTGGTCATCCTCAGCTTAGAGATAGCCGTCTAACATGTCACCCTTTCTGACCGTATATGTACTCGGTTTGTCATGAAACCCACTCAACAAGATCGAGAATGACCGGAAGTAGTGGTCCTGAGACTCGAAGTGGTAGCAAACCTATTAAAAACCATACGAAAGACATGATCTATTCGACTGAAAATCCGACTATCATTAAACTAAACCATCGGTGGTAATGTTTGAACCCTGGTTCTTAGGTCAATCAGACCCTATCCCTCCACCCCATTAACTCGAGTGGTTTTCATCTATCATGCACCTGAGATTTCTCCTTTAGTTAATCGATGACCCAAAAATTCAGTGCGCTAATTCACTGAACAAAACATGCATTAGAAACCCAATCGGCTCATCCGACTTTCTACCGTTTACACTCTTCTATTCACAATATTTACACCTTCCCATCGGGCTTTTATTACATAGAGACAGAAGTTGATAACGATCAAACAGTACTCGAGTTCATAAGACAGTACACACATGCGGATACAGAAACGGGTTGGCTCTACACCAAACCCCGTGTTAACGAGGGAAGGTCTAACTGAAGTAGATAAGTTTCGTTACCCCGGCAGTTACATCTCACCAAGTGAGCAAATATCGGATGAAGTGTCAATGCGTCCACAGAAGGCGCGTTTGGCTTTTGCTAACCTCAGTCATCTGCGGCGCCCGCGTGACATCCGACTGTCGATGAAGGGCCGAGTGTGCACAATAGGAGTTAGATCAATTCTTTCATGTAGTTCAGAAACATAGCAGTTAAGAGTAGAAGATAGGTGGAGATTGTCGATGCTTGAGCATCGATATCTCTGTAGTATCGCTCGAATATGGTGGAAGCATTGTATCAGCAGTGGTGAGGTTAGACGTAGTGTGTTGGGATGCGGATGCCAGTAACTGGATCAGGTTCTGAATCTAAACAGGTTAAGGTGGCGGGGACATGTGCTACTCATGCTCATCGATATGCTTCCTCGGCGTACGCTGTTCTCCGGGGCAGGTGGTCAGTCTATGACATGGCAAAACGGTTGAGAACCTTTACCACTGGACTTGGTCAAGTAGGACGTGTTAGACTTCCGGGTTGGGTCCACGAACCCGCCTCTCACAGGGTTGGAGACATTAAGTGTTGTGACTAGATTTCGCGGACAGTGGCGTAGTTGCATTCGAACTCTTTCTTTGTGTTCGTGATCTCTGTTAGGTACTTTGTTTTCAGCCCTTTTTAACTTTATGCTTTTATTCATTCTGTCTTCTACCAAAACCAGAGCATAAAATGCGAGGTTAATGGGTGAATAAACTGAACTGAGTACGGATGTCATAAAAGTTATCCGGTGAGACGAATAAGATAACTCACCGTTTTGTTAAAAACGAATATCAGACAATCAAGAAAGAAAAATTTCTAATTGGATCATTTACCTGATTTTCACCACTGGAATCGGGCGATTTGGTTTGGCTAAACCACGAGGTAGTGTCTATGGAGGCAACAATGCCCCGGTTCCGGTCTTTCACCGAAGCAACGGGGTTCGCGTTTGTAATGTGCCGAATATCAACCGCGTGGAGTTGGCCTTCGATGGTGCCGACGAGGAGGAGGTTCGGCGTCAGCCAGGCTAAAGATCTGACGAGAGTGGGGTTGGAAACCAATGATCACATTATTCATCTGAATGTTTTGTTAGTGCATGCGAAGATGTACAAAGCAAAATTTCAACAGCGGTGAGGTAAAAAGGCAACCCTGATAAAAACGTGTGAACTGAATGGTGGTTGTGACTTATTTCGATCAAACATTTATTGGTCCCTCTCGGTTATTGGGTCCACGCCATCTCTTTCACATTACTGTGAAAATACAGGGACGACGTAACACGGTACTCGGTGACTGAAGTCTCTCCATCTTTTTGAACACGCTGCACAGATAAACATGTACTGAGCGAGGTGACAAGCTTCATCATACAAACTATTGGCACGGTCAAACAAAGTAGTTGCAAAATTTGCATCCTGAGTTCCCAAGGGATGGTTCACAACGAGGATTTTGCTTAGACTATTGCCACGTTTAAATATTACTATTGTTGTGGGTGTATATACTACTTATTAAGTAGTTGATTGCTGAAGACAGAACTATGGACAATTGTGGATTAACGAACACAGCTAAGTTCAGCAATCCAGGCGCAATAAGGTAAGCGACAATCTGCGAACCACCTGACCGCTCCTCCGTTGGACGATGACTGTTTTCAAGTGGACAGGACAGCCATTTGGCAAATGAGGATGTTTGTAACGTTTGTGTTGTTTTGTCAATGTCCGAACACGTTGACGGCAATAAACAACCTATTCACCCAGGCACGCCTTCTGGATTATAACATTTGGTGCCGTGACCAGGATGGATCTACCATGGCCGGAGCCGTTTGAGGATGGCGACATACGGACCTTCCTGGAGGATTTCGAGGATCTGGCGGAGCTCTCGGGGATCCAGTCGGACCGGGGTAAGTTGACGGCCCTTCGAGCGCTTCTCAAGGGCAGGCCGCGGGCGGTGCTGGATGCGGCGCGAAGGGGCCCGAAGGAGCTGAAGTGGGCCGCCGCCAAGGACGCCCTGATTGCAGGACTGGACACCCCGGCCGACCGTCAAGACGCTATGCGCCGGTTCAAGGCCGCCCAGCTGGGGGTTGGTACGGACCCGCTGGTGCACGCCGTCGCGCTCCGCTCACTCCTGGAACGTGCGTTGCCAACGCTGGATGAGGCGTCACGGGCAGACCTGGTGGCAGACCGATTTGTGGATAGTCTGCCGGAGCCCCTGCGTGGGATGGTACGCGTCGCCCGTGCCGGCCGTTCATTGAATTTGGTCCAGCTCGCGGATGTGGCTCGGGAACTGGCCATGCTCGGCGTGCCTGTGGTCAATACGGCCCATGTCGGAGATTCATGGAGGAACAGGGATAGTGTGGAGAAGGCGTACGGTCCAGAAATTTTGAACACGGAGGACAGAACAGTGGAAGCCAAACAGTTGGAAGAAGCCGGGTGTTTCTGCTGTGGAAATGTGGAACCTGTTTTGGACGAATATCCTGAATATCAGCAGAACATCGGAAAAGTTGTACCAGAAGCATCACTGCTCGGGAATTCAACCATTACCGATGAGTTGGCGAACTGTGAAAAATCGAACCAAATCCGTTGTGAAAATGCGGACGATCGCTACCCAGGTTGCCTTGAACATGAACATTGTGACGAGGAAACCGAAGACATGTCGTCTAATATCGCAGTCACTGAAGCTGCAAGCTATGAGGAAACTCAGACTGAAATCGAAATTCAAGACCAAAATGAGTTTAGCCCGGAGACTGCAAGAGAAGTTGCTTGTGCTCCAGAGAATCTGCCGAAGGAGGAAGCCGAATATGATGCCGTTCAAATCAAGGCAGTTAAACACTCGGTTCTGGATCACGTTCAAATGACACAACGCGCGGTCCCACTGGGAAAGGAAGCAGCTTTGCATTGTTTCGTGGTAATCTCCCACGACAGCCAAGCAGCCTGGGGCACGCTAAAGGTGGGTACTGATCGTGGAAGTCACCTCAGCACAAGGTTTCATCCTATGCCGATTATTCACCTGAAGAAGCACACCTCCGGAGGAGTTGTGGGGTTGATGACAACACCGCCACGAACCGGGGTTGGAGGTATGAACCTCGGAATGGAGAAAGACTTGAAGGCAGTCCTCTGGATATGGAGTATCTTTTTTTGTCAGGGGGGAGGAGTGTTGTGGGTGTATATACTACTTATTAAGTAGTTGATTGCTGAAGACAGAACTATGGACAATTGTGGATTAACGAACACAGCTAAGTTCAGCAATCCAGGCGCAATAAGGTAAGCGACAATCTGCGAACCACCTGACCGCTCCTCCGTTGGACGATGACTGTTTTCAAGTGGACAGGACAGCCATTTGGCAAATGAGGATGTTTGTAACGTTTGTGTTGTTTTGTCAATGTCCGAACACGTTGACGGCAATAAACAACCTATTCACCCAGGCACGCCTTCTGGATTATAACACTATGACAGCCATTATTGTTGTCGTCATCAGTATCGTCGGTAACTTGTACCTCAACTGCCAAATAAATCACCGAGAGTTCCGGAAACCAATAACAAGTCTGCGTAATACGCGAAGGCGCGCGCGACAAACGGGTGTTTTCACGTGATAGTGAGAACGGTGACGAGGAGAAGGAGGAACATGTGGTTTCGGGTCTGCAAGATTATATACAAGCCAATCCTGAAAAACATGGTTAACATGAAGTGATCTCGCGCGGATGGACCTCCGGCAGTGAGGTGACTAAAGTAAAACGCAAGCATGGCAGTGTACTTTTCGTTTTCCCATCGTAGCATAGCCACTGTTTTTACCAAGTTATGAAGCGACGGTAACCAATTCTTGGTAGCGAAATCTAATACGAAATTACCTGGGAATCTTTATTGTCTTCAACGGGAGAGATCGCAAAAATACCAACCTGGACGTCTTTCAAACGCACTGGGCACTTGGCGATAACGCTTCGACCCCATAAACTACTTGGTTTGTGCCTCAGTCCGGTGGGACGTAGAGGACAATCACCTAAATCACATTGTAAAAAATAGTCAGAGCACTAAGTCAGGGTTTATGAGCGCATACTGAACGGAATCACATTATTCGGTCATTCGAAACTCCGCACAAAACGTCATGTTACCACAGAATTTCAGCAGGTCGCATTAGTTCACATAAAAACCAGGTGATTACATATAAGTGTTCCGTGTGTTTTTGAGAGGAAAGGCAGTTTGAAAGCAAGAGCTCAGCCCATACCGTATGTATCGTACAATTTTACGACATTCTCAGTGTTCGCATCGCGATTCGTCCAGTTACTATTAAAGCAAGGCAGTTGTATTTCATGAACGAGGGTTTGGATCTCAGCAGGTGGATGGCGATTGTCAACGCCTTGATTAGACGAACTAAAATAAAACTATTTTTTGTCCGGTGTGGGAACTGAAGTACACTAACTAGCATACTATGGGAGAAAAACGACCAATGGTTGCAACTCATGGGGCGGGGCGATCGTGATTAGAAAAAAAAACAACGAGCATAGAAAATCACCTGGGTAAATCTTTGCATCGACTGGTAGACAACACTGGGGAACACAATAGAGGTGGGTGTCGAACGGATGCGAGTCGTACATCCCACACGGCCATTTGGCGATCCGGATCACATGGAGATAAAGACGCCACCAAGTAGGAAGGAGAAGAGGTATCGCTACCCGCCGGGCACAAAGCTGCATCCGTTTCAAGCGCCTGACCACCGCGGGGCCATGGAGACGAACCAATAGCCCAGGAGACAGTGGGTGTAAAGCGTTCCAAGTCCCAAGTCTGGGGTAGAGAAAAAAACAAAAGCATAAATACGAACACCAAGTGAACTAGTGATGTGGTAAACGAGGGACGCGATGGTGAACAGATTTGACTCTTATTTATGGATAACTAAATGTGATGCGTTAAATAACAGGATAATTGTACACTCGTTTTCATTCCCCTGTGCATGAAACGCAAGTGGAATACAGTATTTGAAATAAAATGCAAAGTTATTGGGTTTTAAAATGTGCCCATATGCACCGCGAAGTAAAAAAAATATAATCCCAAAAGATGTTTCATGAGCGGTGTCATTTTCCCGGGAATCGGGGTCATAAAACAGTTGGTTTGCCGGCCTAAGACGGACTAGAGGATAGATAAAAGTTGTCCATATAGTGGGAAGGAATGAGAATAAACACTGGTGACACTATTATGACCAATTGCATGCAGCTTAAAGTGATTTCTAAAGCGCGTCTATGAATGTACTCAAAATGGAGTTTTGACATCGACTAATACACCATTCAGTAACATAGACAAGTTCACCTTTATCCCAGATGAAGCAGCATTAAGGATGTGTCGTGTACTACAAGCATGGCTCCGTGCACTTTATCTAGCACGCTTGGGACGATTTCAGTTTACCTTTTTGAAGTGGTTCGCTAATTAGTATAGTGGGTTGTATATTCGTCTGTCTACGTCAAAATAATTCTGTTAAACAGCTATACCAAGTGCGAAAAACGTCAGTTTCGTCGTCGCTGTGATGGGACGGAGTGACCATGGTTAATCTTTTTTCTCATCATAGATGAGACTCCAAAGTCAGACCAGTAAATCGCTTGATAACGAATAAAGCAGAAATACGAATAAACTAGTGAGTAAGTGAATCGGGGCAGCTGAATACCATCAGATCTGTGATGATTCATCGGAGAGCATTACCTCACGACTCGCTGTTGTTTCCAACGGCCTACACAGAAAGACAACTATCAGATCTTTGTTTAATTTATTTCTTTTATTTGTCTGTGTTGTGTGCAGACTTTCACATACATTTCTGAGCACACAAGATTAAGATGAAACAAATGATGTATCGGTTCACATGCTGGTCAGGTCTGTGCGTCTGAGTTCCGTTTCTAAATAGGCCCGCATAATCTGCGACAAATTCGTGTGACTAACGGCATCCGACTGTCACTTTAGGTGGAGATCGCGTACAGAGCCCACCGCCCAATATATTTACGAAAACATTTGCGGCTGTAGCTCGCGGCGGGACAATTCGGTCCAGCCGACAAATTTGAGCACAAACAACAGGACTAACTCATAAGCGAGGCTGTTCCGAACGGAACAGATCACAATAGAGTCAATACTCTTCGTAGTTCCGTTTGAACTATTATTATCCGCATAGTGAACGCAATGACAGTCGAAAACTAAAAGAGATGATGAGAACTACAAAAAGAAATAATTTCTATGACCGAACGAAATGCTGCCAATCTTGGAAATTAACGAACTATGCGATGCTAATAAGGTGTGTTTTATGCGATGAGATCAGTATCTTGTTCTATTATATCTGACGCAGACGATCGCAACCAAATCTCAGTGCATGGGAATGTGCGGGAAAAACCCAGCTTATAAAAAGATACAAACGGCTGCCTGTAATTAGACAATCATTTGAAGAAGGCTTTTCTCACCGACGGCACGTGAAAACTACGGACAACATACTGACCGACACGCAGATCGGACGCGACGTGTCAGCAGTAGTCACTAATGTAGCACAAAATCGGAATTCATGCTGACCTGATCAAGAGAATAAGCCGAATGTGGGATCCACCAACCTGTAAGTGGATTTTGGACTACTTATACCGAAAGAATGAAGAGGAAATTTGCGTAATCGTGTAACCAAACATAATCCGGGTTGGGTTCTAAACTGGATCAACACACAAAGCTATGCAAACCAGAGGACGCAAAAGACACCTTCATCATTGATAGCAACACCTCCCCCCAGCAACTTATTCGTAACAGCAATCGCGACAATTCACTTCGACATGAGTTCCCGACTGTGAAAATTCGCAAGGCGATAGCGATCAATAAATGGTAACCAACTTTATGACAACAAAAGATCCCTACATCAGCCTGGCTTCGCTTTGGCAACTGGACGTGAACTGTGAATCGCTGTCTGTGTACTCTCTACAAACAAAATTCTGTGGATACTTCAGCATTCAGTAGTAGGCACCTATCGAGATGCAACGAAATTATCCTGAGTAGATCATACAATATGGTAATCGTGCGTCCTTTTCAAACGAGACATGGACAATATGGTCTCCTCCGAAAGCGTCTGGTCATTATATATATATATATATATATATATATATATATATATATATATATATATATATATATGCCATGCAAAAACAGAAAGATAAAAGTGAAGAATCAGAGGGTAAGTTTCTCAGGAGTTCGAACACAAGCTGTCACAACATTACTGCCACTGAGTCGACATCGGCCGCTCGGACAGGTCAGGTCTCACACTACGCACAGTAGCGTTGCACACTACGTTTCAATCGGAGATGTCAAGCCGTCTCCACAGGTGACGTCAATTGCAGAACGTCGCTTGATTCTTCGCTATTCGGTTGCTCACATCATCTCCAATCCGTCCATCGACAGTTATACAGATTCCCAAGTAGATAAACTTTTAAACAATTTCTAACCGATCATTACCAAGTGTAAGTGCGGGGATGGACTCCTTCCAGTTTTGTAGAAGCACTTTACACTTGGACAGTGAAAAACACATTCCGTACCACAATACAGACGATGCCAGGTTGTCTAGAACGCACTGCGCCAAAGTAGCATCGTCGCGAACCAATGCGATGTCAACTGCATAGTCTAAATCAAAAAGTCTGTTACGGGGTAGGAGCTCAACGCTTTCATCCGCTTGAATTCCTTATGCCTCTCTTAGGATATCGTCGGTTGCGAAATTGAACAGCAAAAGTGAGTGGGCAACCTTGACGCATAACACTTCCAACAGGTGACGACGAGCCATGTGCATGTACTCAGCCTGAAGTCTGACGGTATAGTGCTTGGATGATTTTGACATACTTATCAGGTACTCCCTGTCTGATGAGACAATCCCAGAGGGCCGTCCTATCAACGAAATCAAAAGCTACTCGGATGTACAAAAATATGACGGAGCTAAAGTATCTGGCGGATGGTGAAAATTTAGTCGATGCACCCGCGGTTGGGACGAAACCCGGACTGCTTCTCACGGACTTGCTGTTCGCGCACTGGGACAATCTTCGGAGGATTACCGACGCTAACAGCTTTGATGCGACCGAGATCAAGTTTATCCCTCTATGATTGCAATAGATTATTCTGGCCCCTTACTTGTACATAGGAATGACGGATGGACAGTTCCAATTTTTTGGGGTGCATTCGTGGAGCCAAATCTCGGTGAAGAGGCTGGTGACCGCTTTGAAGAGGTGCACAACACCATCTTTGAAGAGAGCCAGAGGGAGGTCGTCAGGGCCGTGGGCTTTATTGCGTTTTAGGAGGTGGAGCGCACGATCGACTTCTTCTGTGGGTGGCGTAGTGCAGACCGTCTATGGAGCATGAACTGGTTCAAACGGACTACTGAGTACGGGCGATGGCGCTGAAGGCCGGTTAAACTTCTCTTCAAAGTGTTCCGCCCATCGATCCCTGGGCCGTAAAAGCTGGTGGATTGGTTGGCCTTTTGCCTCGCAGATCATTTCGCTCATTCCAGGTTTTTGGTCCCAGTCGATCGGATGAGTTGGAAAAGTCTCCGAACATTGCCGGCGGCAGCACCTTGTTCCATTCCGGCTGCGCGTTCGGACCACCAATTCTCTCGGTCTTTGCTTAAGCTTCTAATTAAATTTCTTCGTAGTTGGGTGCGGTCATGGTGGTTTCCGCTTCCGGCAGCTGTCAAACAATTTCAGAGAACCCGATAAGATCCAGTGCGTAACTGCATGCCATGACCAATCTACAAGCCTTGGATGTAATGCCAGCGCTCTGACAAGTCATTGTGTGTGTGGCTACTTAGCTGGGCAGCAGGCTCATTCCGATATCTCTCCCGGACCGACGTCCGGCAAAGATGGCTTACGTCTATCCGTTGACAGCAGACTTATGACCTGGCGGAAAACTGTACTATGAACTCGGCACACACTAGGACGTGACCTGAATTTAGATGTGCTCCAGTAAGACCTACAAGACCTGACTGAGCCACGCCAGTGGTGGCTTACTGCCGTATGGTCTATTTGTGTCCAGGACTGATTAGTAGATGGCATTCGCCATGTGACTATGCGATGAAAGCTGCGCCGGAAATTCGCACTCAACAAGAATAGGCGATGATCTGCGCATAGATGGAGCAATCGATTACCTTTATCCGTGCGTTGGTGGCTGGTGTCGCTTTGGCCTCCGAGCATCTGCTCTTCGGACCTAGTTGGCCAATCTGGGCATTCAGATCTCCAGCCAGTACCACTATATCTCTATGAGATGCCTTTCCAAGAAGTTCGTGAAGCTGCTTTAACTGTACCTGGACTTCAGTCAGTGGGGCCATAAGCAGCGATAGCAAATAGACAACGGTTGCCGTCGAGGCCTTTGTTAGCTTTGAACGAACCTTCTAAGCGAATCGCACATAATCTGCTGTTCATATACGAGCGATGCGTCGACGTTCGTGGTAATTTTAACGTTTAAGTAGACGAGTATCATTAACATAAAGAGCAAGCATCCATTGGAGAAACCAGTCACAAAAAACATAATCTTCACTAAGCTAGTTCTCAGAAAGGTTCTAACTTTTCATTTAAACAAACCAGAAAAGAGACAGACGGAGGAAGAAAGTCGTTTATTTTTATTCGATAAGAATGACATGTGGTATTCGTGTCACATCTGTTGCATTTACCGAATTACGATTACATACGGTACGTTTTTACAATCTGAATGATTTTCACACCCGCTGTAACAACAAATCCCCTCTTCAAGAGTGGTCTACGTCGGTCGGATCTGATCACGCTCTTCTTTATGGGTGATCTTATTTCATATTAGGCCGGATTATAAGTCGACGCCAAAACAAATAGCACCCAGCAGCTGCTGCTAGACGATAACCATGGATCGGCTTTCCAAACAGAATTATGCACTAAGCTATCGAACCACCCAGCTACCTGGGATCCATATGAGTGTCACATCCACAGCAAGGATATCTTACACAAGGTTGGCAATACAACACACGGCTCCAGAACTAAACACGCACAGGAATGATGGATTTCTGTCCTCGGTTGTACCATCAAATAAGCGCCAATCCAGTCCTCCGGACGCGAAAAGATGTATTAAGCGTCAACCAAATAGGATTCTGGGCAATGAGCGCGAGCAGTGGTAGACTGCAAAGTGTGAAGAGATTCAGGAGACCATACGAATCGGCAACAGCCTCGTTCATTTTCATCTGATTGAGAATACTTCTCCATGAAAACCGGGCGTTAGAAAATAATTCTATGAAACTAGTTGATCTAGATTCAGAAGGGCGTCTACAACGTAGGGCGGAGTACTTCGAGAATAAGGTTAGCTGATCCAGAATAAATGTGGTGAACAGCGCAGTAGACACAGTTCTACCTTCAGATACCGGTACCGTAGTCTGAGGGAGGGGTTTTATGTGAGGTTGGTTATCTTAAGCGAAATGAAACTATTAGACCGTATCAGATTTTAAAGACAGTAACTCTAACAAACCTGTATTTTATATGCACACACAACCTCGAATAAAAACTTCAGCTTATCCCTTGCAGTGGAGTTTCAATAGGGTTGCTCAAATCTGTCTCCAATGTGAGACTTGTTTCTTGTGGAGCCGCCGACTACCTCAACTGATGCCCAATAGACCGTGGCAAATAAGCCGTATTTTTTATGCGTCATTTGCGTCTGATTTTCCCATAGTAGACCGTTTTCCCGTTTTTTTTAAATTTACTTTGAACTATGGTAACAACGGGAAACGAGAGTTGTAGTGCGGTCACAATGGTGTAAATGTACCCGAGTTTCAATCAATTTCCGCTGTTGCTGCACGGTGATAGTACATTATCAGTGCATACGATTGTTAGACTGCAGTTTGGCTCGGTTTTTGAGTGACAGTTAGGCACCACTTCAGATATCAAAATGTACGAACATGCAGGTCCAATAATTATGAACGTCGTTTTCCGCACTTGGTGTTATCAAAATTATATACGTAAAAACCTTAGCTACTGGCCTTGTGACAGCGGTATTATGATAATCAGATCGGTGTGTAAATTAAGGCTTAATTACGGGAACTGCACTGCGGTCCAAGTAGCGAAAATAAATCCCAATTCCATCAGTTCTGTGATTGAGCCTTTGATTACCAAAAATCACAATATTTTCTGATTTCGTGGAATAAAATCTCATTCGACCAACTCTTTTCAACTGAACTTTCAGTATAACGACCGAGTACCTTCAAAAGTGAAACCGTTAGGTTTTCAGCTCTAGCACCTCTGCTTTTCACCTTGGAGTCCATTTTGTAAGACTTATAGTGTGCATATCGATTTTTGAGCGAATCAGAACTGTCTTAGTTTTGGTAAAGTAGCAAGAACATTGTGGGCAGAATAGTCGGCTAATTTCGTAGTCTTTCAATCAGTTGTAAACGGACATTATATACGATTACATAAAGTTTCCATATTATAAAGAAATTGTAATCTGGGTGACTAGGCATAGAGACAACGTGGGAATACGGGGAACCCCGGTTTAACAAATTGGAATCCACTATCTTCAAACAGGGCAACAAGAAGGACGTCGAAGCCCGGCGCTTTGTGACTGATTGGATATGTTGTTAGTTACTTCTCTATTCCCGGGATGTTGCGTCTTACAAAATTTAACGGACTGATGATGAATTTTCAAGACCTTGTTCTCAAATGACGAGGAGCATTTTCCACCGATTGAAATCTACTATTTCCTATCTTAGAGTTATTGCGGTCCGTAACTTTACTTGTACTAACGACGCTGATGTTTAGAGTCCCATTCTCGTTGTAGCAAAACTGCCGGAGACACTCTTGGTTTCTTTTTGCCTCGTAAACGTGAAAACGTTTGTGGACTCAAAACAAAATATGCCCACGTGCAGCACTGTATTCTTTCCCTAACCATCCCGATAACATCCTACTGCTGTTTCATTTTACAAGCGCGAGGGCAGATTTTGAAACAAAATGATAATTTATGACAATAAAAATATATTCACAAGCGACTGATTTCGCTAATGGTTCTCACACAGTATTCCTTTGAGTGAATGACGAAGCTCGAACATAGAGAATCATGAGACTCGATAACGGCAACTCTCGCTACTTTCTTCGGAGAGTATTTGCGGCTCAATCCTTGTTATTTCTGTAAACCCGACGACTGCCGGGTGAAACTTTGCTTCCCAAGTACTGGACAGATGAATCCTTGATTAAAGTACCACTAATATGTGTTATTAGGCTTTTCTAGACTACAAACAGTGGTGGTCGAGTGGTTCAGAGCGTTTGCTTACTACCTTGGAGGTCCGAGGTTCGAATCCCCACCATCACCGATTACTTTGACGGTAGACAGTAACCCACTGCCGTCCGGATCGTTACCACACCTGACCTATTGGGACCCTATGTTGTTCTTCGCCACCCCAAAGTCTCAGGGCACGATAGCCGGTTATCCCCAATATTGCAGGGGGACTTCGGGGATATGGAATAAAATGTCCCTTACACCGCACTCATGCGCAAGCATGTAATAAAAAAACGGGAAAAACAAGTTCTGAAATAATTGGCGCTCTCGAGTTCTGTTTTCTGCTCCACGTTCTGTCCCGCTGAAATTCGAGGGCAAACACAAAATTATGCGCAAACTGACCTTGAAAACTCCGGCACTGTCAAGCGAGATTAGACAACCGTGCTCGCTTAGAACTCGTTCAATTGGCCAATCGTGGTAGGTTGCTGAGTCAATGGTCAGTGGCTACAGAAAGGTGCAAACGGACAAATGATGGTTAGCAGATAAGTCAACACAACCCATCTGTAACCAGCATTTTTTTAGTAACCAACAATACTATCAGAACAATACAAATATTGGAAGAACTACTCGAAATACATCGGGCAAGTAAAAATACGGCTAATACAAGTAGTTTCTGACGGAGAAAAAAACCAAGTCACATTTTCCCAGGCTTTTCTCTTCCCGACCAAATGCGAGTAGAAGAAAATGACGAAATGTGTGCAAATAAAGACAGAATAATGCATGGAATGTGGGGGAATACACAAGAGAATCTTGTTCTTCTAGAGTGCGTCACTACTGAACCACCCTCAACCTGGCAGATCACGAATCAATTAGGAGAATGGTTGCCGATTATGCACCATGAAAGGAAGGAGCAATCGAGACTAAGAAATTGTCGCTGAGAAGTAAAACATGGAATAAAATGTGCTTGAAAATGTTCTCTTTGATCTCAGTTACAAGCGCCCAGGTCTCCGCTGAAGTGGTATCAGTAAATAGCTAATAAAATGGCGCCTAGAGCGCATAGACTGAAACACTAACCTGCTTTGAGCTGCCATGATCACCAGGTGGTTTTGTGATCAATTGAAGTGAACCATCATCCAGTCCCACCACTGAAACTTCATCTTCTGAACTCGAGCCTCGGTGTAGGACCGTGATCGCCGCCACGGAAGCCTCAAAGGTGGCGAATGAATGGAGACGAGGACTGAGGTCTTCCACAATCCCATATTCGGTGGTCTCGCACAAGCCGCCAAACACTGTATCTGACTGTTTATCCCATTTGTAAATTCCAAGACCCCCAGTCCAGTAATTACCTAGGGAATATAAAATGGAAAAATAATGAGTATATCAGACAACTTCATCGCTCTTATTTAACAGCGTCAGCGGAAAGATTGACGGCGGGTTGGCTTGAGTATGAGCTACAGAATACTACACTAAACTTTAGGAGTGGTGAGTGATGCATGCTCCAGTTACAACAGAATAGTAAACACAAACAGAATGAAGGACAATCTCGCCAGCAAACTTGAATTTGATATTCATTATGAGATAATGAAATATACTACTGTTGTATTGCAATATAATCAGTCTTAACTGTTCGTTTCTCAATACTGTGTGCAAAAACTGATGAACGAAAATCAACTGAATCATTGATACCTACAGTGCTCCACTACAGAGTAATTTACCAGTTTGGCGAGAATAATGGCAAAACAATGAACTGTCTGACGGTAGGTACCTATTACATAACAATATAAGAATGGTGAGTGTATATCAACAATGAATATGAAGTGAACCCACAAGAAGAACAGCGAAAATATATGGTGCTATTGCACACATGCCGTTTACTCAGTTCCATTCATCACCATCATCGTATAGCGTTGAACAGTAGGGCAAGCCCCACTGACCACTGCCTTTCTCACCATGCTCCACCTCGAATTAGAAAGGATGAATATACAAGATAGAGGGAGTGGACTTACACACGTGGGAAAACGAAAGAATGCTCCAGTAGCCAACACACGGAATACACAGTCCAACTGCAAAAACGAACATAATTCAATCATTCTAATTCGACAGAAAGTGACAACACGATTGCCAATGTTCACGGTTCGCAGCCATATCTTTCAGTGTCTCCAGCCAACTGGTTGACGGATCTTTTAAACCCCAACCACGAAGACGTGAAACAAATACTCTTCCTAAATTTCTTGTACATTTTCTCACTCCCCGTTGCCATATCATCTGTTGACCTCCTCGTGGTTTCTTCCACCCCTGGGGAGGACACAGTACGGTAGACGTGCGGTTGCCAAACGTAACACAAACCCCAACTAACGAAGTCTACTAAGTTGGATACGCCGTGATAAAACGTTCTCTGAATTACTTCCCAATACTAGCTTTCTGACCTCGGTATTGCTCACTCGGCTATTCCACCCAATCTTAGACATACTACGCAAACATCGGTCGTCAAAAACCTCAAGAAGACAAATGTTTTCCGCACGCAGACCCCAAGTCTAGCAACCATACAACAAAACTGAACGCAACGCGGCACAGTATACACGACCTTTCAACTTCAGTAAAATATCAGGTCGGTGCCACAAATCCTTCAGCTCAGCGGACGCCGCTCGAGCCTTGGATATATGCGTGCTCACCTCTACTACCGTGCTCCCATCCGTCGTCAAGCTACTGCAGAGGTAAGTGAAGCGGTCGACAACTGACAGCACCTCCCCATCGAGCATCAACCTCGGAATCGTTGACGTCCAGTCTTTTAACATCACTTTACACTTTAAAGGTGCAAAGCGCATGCTGAATGGAGCTACAGCTCTTGCAAGTTCATCCAGTGCACGTTGAGCATGTTCCGTGGATTCGAACAAGCAGACAACGTCGTCCGCGTAATCTAGGTCACAGATTTTCACTATGTCCTATTTCGACGCCCACATCCTTGGGATTTCGCTAGGCGTCCTCTATTTTCTCATCGATGATGAGGATAACCTAGAATGAAGAAACGGGATAACCTGGTCAAACACCACTGGTCGTTTCGAACCGACAGGATAGTTCACCAT
This sequence comes from Fasciola hepatica, assembly GCA_948099385.1. Taxonomy (NCBI): domain Eukaryota; kingdom Metazoa; phylum Platyhelminthes; class Trematoda; order Plagiorchiida; family Fasciolidae; genus Fasciola; species Fasciola hepatica. The sequence goes on along the minus strand of CANUEZ040000182.1, from coordinate 9,882,823 downwards.
AAACTCTTATGTGGCCAGAATACAAAGATGAAGAGTGCCGAAAAGCACTGTTCGATGGTCTGAATCGAAAGCGCCTTTCAAGTCTAAGGAAAAGAATAATTGTAAGTCGACGGTGTGTGTGACATGTTTCAACTAGTTGGCGAAGGGTAAAAATCAGGTCGATCTATCCTCCACCTGGGCGCAATCCGGCCTGCTGGTCGCGGTTGTCCCTCTCGCGAACAAGTGTAAGATGGTGCAGCAAAGTCGAGGCTAATACCTTGGTGACTATCGGAATTAGGCCTATTCCACGATGGTTACTGCATTCATTGCGTAGTCCCTTTTTAAAGATGGGTACAATCAATGACCCGATCCGTATTAACGGAACACGCTCCACTTTTCAAATGTCACAGATCAAAGCGGTAATTGATTTATCAAAGCATTTCCACCCAGTTCGAAAAGAACTGGAGGGAGTTCGTCGAGACCGGCCGCTGTCCCACGCTTTAGTAATCGAATACATCACTCCACTTCTACTTCCGATGGGGGCTCAAGTGATACCACCCAAGGAGTCGCAGTTGTTGACACAGGAGTAACTACACTAGCAAGCGGCCAGCTAAACTGCTCCTTGAAGTATTCGGTCCAACGGTCGAGACTTTGCTCTTTGCCATTAATAGGCCCTCCATTTCTATCGCATTTAGTTTCACTGATCGGGGTTCGCCGTTCACCGGTGCTACGAATGGCAGTGAACAGTCTTTGGTTGTTACCTGATGCAGCTGATATTCCCATTTTTTCGACTACCTCGACCAAACAATTTTCGCGATCATTCTTAAGGCTTTTTGTCACTTGCTTTTGTACATGTCTTCGTATCTTGTTCATCTCCTTACAGTTCGAGAGCTGACGCTTTTGCCCCATTAGACTCTGCGACTCTTGATTAGTCCAGTGTCTCTGATGGAAAACAGATCTAGGACCACAGGCAAAACCTGCTGCCACATGCATCGCCTGTTTGATATGAGCCCAATGCTCATCTACATTACTGTTTGTCCGAGATCCTAGCTCATGTGCTAACTTCTGCTCATAACGGGTACGTACTTCTGGACCACACAGACGTTGCACGGCTAATCGGGTTTGCGGTTTGCGACGATGATCATCGAGCCGGCGAGATAATCACATTAGAATTATTGCATGGCCCGACTCTACGTACGTGGACCAGAAAGATCTACAGTTCTGAACAGAACTGCGTCACCGGTAACTTACGACGATGTGATCGATCGGACTCACAATACCTGAAGCCTTAAAGCACCAGGTCGCTGTGTAACGCGAGCTGTGTTGGGAATTTGTACTCGGTAGAAATAATCGATTGTCTGAACATAACTGGAAAAGCCTATCCCCGTTATCTGTGCGCTGAGCGAGTGATGCACAACGGCCCTCTAAACAAACCTATGACACACTAAGTTTGCCAACTCGTGCACTGAAGTCACCGGCTAGCACTAAAATGTCAGAACCTTTACTCCTGTGAACGAGGGTGGCGAGTTCATCATTGAACTCATCTTTCTGCAAGTCTGAGCTGCAGTCCGTTGGGGCGTACGCCGAGATCACAAACAAATTGCGCTTAACACAACTATCCTTTCGAACTCCAACTGACCCCCGGAGTCTCACAGCACATAAACGATCAGTAACCGGGATCCAGTCTAAAGGAGCAGTCTCCGCCTTGTCAGTCAAGACTATTCCTACACCACGTTGACCCGCAGCTTTAGTCGTTTTGTCTCCTGAAGTGCGCGGTAAATACCTGGATGAAATATCAGAAGCAGTTAGTTGAACCACACTACTCTAATCCTGGATACGCATTTCACTCATGCAGCAGACATCAATCTTCAGAGAATCTATTGTGAGGGCTAGACACGCCTGCTAACCGGCCTGCATGAGTGTACGCACATTAAAGGAGCCCAGGTTCAGAGGCTGATGAGACTTGAGAAAATGTGAGTCACGAGATCGAGGATTATTCATGACACTATTCGACAATGAACCGTTGAAATTATCCGCCGGGTTGTCAGTGGGAGTATTATGGGTGGACAGAGAGAGCAAACAGACGTGGTTGTGGACAGAAGACAAAGGATGAATAAGAAAGAGGGAACTCTGAGCAGTAGCCCACTTATCACTACTCATCCCGCTCGATGCAATGGACAGCACGGTTCTGATTAACATGCGCGACAACCGATGCAGTATGGAATTCTTTGTAGCCCTGTAGTTCATGGCCATCACGACGAGACCGCACCTTGACGTGGTGTGGTGGATTGCCTGCCCTATGACGCAAAGAGCTATGCAGGATGGCTTCCTCAAGCCGGGGATACAATCATGCCTGAAAGGTCAATGGATAGAGGCCAAACAAAGTCCAGTCTCCTGGTCTTCTACGTTGGAGTCGATCTGAACTGGCAACTCAGTCGGTAAAATCAGTGGAAAAATAATTGATCCAAGCAAATGGGCTTCCACTAAGCCACCCCACTGGCTTGAAGACAGGTTTTTGTTCAAACTGAAGGCTTTGGTTGAGAACCCTTATCGTTCTGATTAGTGGCTGGATTCCCTAGCAGTACCCGCCCAACATCTCCCATGAACTTGTATATTCATGATTTTTAATTCTACGTGCAACATGATGAGAAAAACAGTGGGGGCTTGCCCTGCTGTTTACCGCCGTACGATGATGATGATGTTGTAAGGCGACAGTTCAGTTCAGTTTATTCAACCATTAACGTGTGCTCTGGCTTCGGTTGGTACCTTGCAGCATCGTCCGGTAAACAGCAAAAAGAACAGAAGCATAAAACGAAAGATCCAAAAAAAATCAAATTATCAAGTGGAAATCAAGAGAACAAAGAAAGAGTCCGAATGCAACTACACCACTGGCCGCGATACCTGGCCATATCACTTAACGTCTCCAACCATTTATTAGGCGGATCACGTGGGCCCCAACCTGGAAATTTAACACGTTCTACTCGGCCAAATCCACTAGTCAAGGTTTTTATACCTTTTTGCCATGTCATGGACCGGCCGCCTCGACCCACTTTCCAATCACTACCTGCCTCTGAGAACAGCGAACGCAGAGGAAGTCTATCTGTGAACATGCGTAACACATGTCCCATCCATCTTAACCTGTTTAGATTCAGCACTTGATCCAGTGTCTGACCTCTGGTTCCCAACACCTTACGTCTAACTTCAGCAGTACTGTGTTCCCACCATACTCGAGCAATGCTACGGAAACATCGGTGCTCGAACATCGACAGTCTTCGCCTATCTTCCGCCCTCAACGGCCATCTTTCTGAACCATATAAAAGAACGGACCTAACCACCGCATTGTACACTCGACCCTTAACAGACAATCGGATGTCACACCGACGCCACAGATGACGGAGGTTAACAAAAGCCAAACGCGCCTTCTGTATATGCGATGACGCTTCATTCCTTATCCGTCCATCTGGTGAGATGTAACTGCTCAGCTCACAAAATTTATCCACTTCAGCTAGAGCTTCCCCGGCCAAAACAAGGTTTGGTGTTGAGCCAACCCAGTCTTGCAACAGCATTTTACACTTTGAAGGTGCAAAACACATCCCAAACATTGTTATACTGTTGTTTAGGCTATCTAAGAGTGCTTGCAACTTACCTGGATCTTAACTCAGAAGAACAATATCGCCTGCGCAAAGACCGACGCCGCTATTCTCGCACGAAGATAGGGCTATCTCCAGAATCAATTCAACTACAAAATTGAAGAGGAAGGGTGAAAGAGGGCAGTCCCTACGAATACACACACCTTTCAATGAAAGGTGGTGCCAGAGAACTGTGCGGTCGACTCAATCGAACGCCGCTTTCAGATCAAGGCGACAATTTAAATGAAAGTATAGAAAAGCGAAAAAGTTTGAAAAAACCAAAACCGAACAGAGGCTAATTTCCACAATAACGGAAAAAAGAAATGAACGTGTCCGGTCTAAACAGCCCCTCATTATGAGAGGACAACCAATAAATATCCCTCCCATGTTTGGACATACGACTACTCGGTGTTGATATTTGTTCATGCTTCATCCCGAACCGTACTCACTGATCTATCTTGCCACCTATCGATTGATTTTACCTGCTTGCTCGTGAAAGCACATGTAATTTCGCTGACTTGCTCTGATTTACCGATGTACTTATTTGCCTTTGCCTTTGCCGGACAGTGTCTACGTTCTTACAAATAAACGAAGTACAAATATTCCGTGTTCTACTGCTACTTATTACGAACACAACAGAATGTTAAGTAGGAACAAACGGAGGAGGCTCACCCAGAACGGAAGATATACCCACAAGAAGAGAATCTTTGCCCCATGCTATCGCTGACGTGATGGGAAACAGACTCTTCTGAGTAAAGCAATCATCTTTGCTGGTGAGGGAATTTTGAAGTGAGGAATGTGTATCCATTCAGGTTTAACAGGCTACAACCAACAAATTGCATGTCAAAATGATTAGACATTCGAAAGTCGCTTGAAAAAAACAAGCAACGTTTACTTTCTTTGAATAAGAAACTTGAAAATACTTGACTTATTACAACATTGAATTTTCAATCTTGATCCCTGTTTTATTTATTTCACGAACAAATTCAAGCGCACGGCCTTCGTAACAGACTCACAGGTAATCGGCTACCAGTTATTCTGTTTAATTCCAAAGAACATCACTCTATGAGGTTGTGTTTGTTTTCGAGTAAGCACAAATCTGAAGCCAGAAAGCTGAGAAGGTAAACGGAAGAGGAGGTTTTAGATAAACAGAAGTAAGCACTTTAGTTTTATGTATATTCGTCGCTTACCAGTGGTATAATCCTTCAGAAAATAGGATGCGATCGAAGGAAGATGATTGGCGGTGACCAGATTCGAACCGAGGACTCCGAGGCTTTCCCACGCAACACTAACAATGACGTTTGATTTTCCTGAGTTTCGATTAGACATGTCCCATAGATTACTGATGTATTTATCATGAAGCGGAATAAACTCGATTCTTGAGTTCTGTCGTGAGCGGTCGGCACAATTCAGTGCATCCTGGAGTCCCTGGTGTAATTTAGGGTCCAACTGGTAGGAATTGGTCAAGGATTTTACACTTCGCTACTACGCTGATTGATTATTACAAATGCCTCAGTACGGTTGAGGGTGGGTGTTCTAAGCTCCGAGATGGCTACTCGTCCTGAACGCCTCTCGAAATGCTCCCAAATGACCGTGTGTCTGCCACAGTCTCTGCTGAGGAAGTTCTACTAATTGCCTCGTAGCAGAGATGTTTCCATTAAAGTGAGAGGACAAAATAGAATGCCCAGCGCTCTCCACCGGGCTGACTGACTGACTGACTGATAGTCAGTCTAAGGGAGATGGCTGAAGCCTGATTTCAAACCAACCACGGGTGACGGCATGAGGCGTACGACCGTACGCTCACCGGAATCTGTGGTGGAGATGCGTACTGCGCACCAAGGATATCTAGTCCTACCCGACGGCTATTTGAACTGCGCAATCAGTTACCGGCCCCCAGTGGGTCACGAATCCCACGCTTCGTTCCACGGCCTTGCGGGTTATGTATTCGATAACTAAAGGCTCCGGCTGTGGACCCCCAAGAAAACCACCTGCTTTGGCCTGGCCAACCTGGCAGTTTCCCGCCCACAAACAAACTATGGAATCGGACATCAGCTATGTCTTCTTCCCCGACTGTTTGACACGGCCTGAAATCAGTCGGATGGGATTATATATATATATATATATATATATATATATATATATATATATATATATATTCTGCTTTCGTGAAGATTTCCCATCGATAAGATGTTCAGTTACGACCACAGCAAATAAAGTTGTCATCTGAAGACTTCCTACAGTTAATTAAATATGGTTAGAGAAAAGCGGTTACATACTATCAGTAATGGATCCACGATTCAATCTCCTGATAATCGATAACCCGTAATTATCGCCTCACAAGAATACATATACATGCATGGAAACTTGTTCCCCACTAGCTCATCTTACCCCTTTCTCTTCCATTTCCCCATATTTTATCATATCCAAAGAAAACTTCAGCCGGCTGTACTAGTAGTAGCACCCCCGGGTGGAAATACTGGCCACATTCTCTCAAGTCCTTCCTCGACCAGTATTCAAGTTTCATCGAATACGCTGCCATTAGCTGATGTCCTTTTTCGTCCTTAACGCTAATCCCGGTAGTGGTCAAATAATTTAGAGTGCTCGGCTACCATCTCGGAAGTCAGCGGTTCGAATTCCCCCCCCCATCACCGGTTTCTTTGGTGGTAGGCAGTAACCCATTGTTGTCCGGCTTGTTAACACACCTGACCTCGTGTGGGTCCCCACTCCAAGTCTCAGGGTCTGGTTACTGATTATCCCTAACAGTGCAGTGGGCCTTCTAGACTATGGGTTATATACCCCTGCGATTACACTCATGCGCAAGCATGTAATAAAATAACTAGTCACGTTCAATGTGCGAGCTTTGATGCGCATAGCACAACTTTACTTTAACTTATGGGACTATCTCCTGCGAGAGGACAGGTCGACTTCTTAGATGTCTCTGATGGTAGCTGTCCACGCATTCCGGTCTGCGTACCGTAAAATCCAGCTGCTGCGCCAGTCGCGTACTCTGAAGACCGACTGAAGGCCCAGGCGATCGACGTGTCTTAATAGTGCTAACCCATGCCTTCAACTGGCCACCAAGGTGACATTTCCAGTCTGAACAGGGCGACGGCAGTAAGCTCCTCTTTGTAGGTTTCCTTTCGGGTCGGCAAAGGACATGGTCGAACTACTGTAGGTGACTTTGTCGGAGGAAAAAAGAAAGCCGCTCTGTATTCGCACAGCGCGGAGGGAATCACTGCAAAGACCAGCGACAGCCAGAGCAGTTTTTACAAACCTGAGACACCTGTGGCGTCGCTCTGACATCCGGCTCTCTCTTAAGGAAAGGATGTACGTCGCCACAGCTTTCAGTTTTACTCTAAGGTCCCACACGTGACCACTTAGCGTTGAGGACGCTCGGCGTCTTTGTGTTCGACAGCCAATGTCTCCGAAGCATTGCTTGCGTCTCGTGGGAATGTCGAGCCAGTAGTGACGAGGTGCACCGTCGTGTGTTAGGCACAAACAGATATTATCTTAACGAAGTGGTCGCTTTAAACTGTCTCCGGTGACTCGGTCATGTTTTACGAATGCCTGACTTTCGTCTACCTTTCCGTGCTCTATTCGCACGTGCTGGACATGACTGCAAGAAGCGACGCGGTCATGACCTGACGTAGCGGTATGAAAAACCAAGCATGAACATTGGCTTTGGTTGGAGTTTCCTGCCTCCCTGGTTGGGGTTTAAGGTATGAGGATTGTCGTTGGTTAGAGACATCGAGGGGCACGCCTCAGAATAGAAGTCAGCGGCGGGAATGCTGTGCGGTCTGTCTGTCGCACTCTCGTGCCCCATAAATACAAAAATGTCATGCGGGAAAACAAAATGACAAAAGAACTATTAGGAAACTTCAAGACTGGCAAACCAGCCGATCATATGCACCAACGCTCTCATTATATATATATATATATATATATATATATATATATATATATATATATAATGCTCCTAGGCAGCACAACAGTCAACGTTGTTGGGAGCTTCTCAGACGAACGCTGGGGTGACGTACATCAGTTTAATCTTCCAGAAAAATGTTATAAATGGTCATGAAATTTACTAAGCACCGTAAATATTAATTTTGTGCAAACTCGGGAGGCGAAATTACGAAACAGCTTGACCGGTTTCTTTAACGTTTTGCTTTTGTGACTAGCCGATGCCATATTGACTTACTGTGATGTTTGCAGGTAAGCGGTTCTCCGAGGTGCTCCAATGGTAAATGAAATATGCACACACTGATGAAGCAGGTCTGAAGTGTCGTCGCAGTGAGACTGTAGTGACAGTCGTCTTCACTCATGCTCTTAATACGTTTGTTGTTTAACTGAATGCTGACTGCCTAGCGCGGTTACCATTCGACCGCTGCTCTTGCGCACGCTCTCAAATACACGGTAATCATTCTCCCGATCGCCCTCTCGTCCTCACGGGTGGGGTTACCGTATTCGAACAGTGCCGAGAATTAGAGTAACGCACAGTTGGTCAACTTGGTATGTCATGTTCAAAGGACGGCTGGATGACTTCTTGGATGAGGTTTTTCCGAACTATGACTATCCAAATGAGCATACGCTGGAACTTTCCTTGTACCAACATACCACAAGGCCGACCCGAACCCAGGATCACCATACGTCTATGCTAGATCTGGTGATATCTCCAAGGCGGTCCGATGTTGATCAGATTGAGTACCTACCGCCACTAGGGTGCAGTGACCATGCAGTATTGACCATCAGCTGGAAGAGAGGAGCGACGTTTGTTCCCAGGCCACAGGTTGGACTCAACGTCTGGCGAATGCCGTTCCAACAAGTCAGGGAGGCTGCATCCTCAGTGATGTGGTATCCGCCAGAACCGTACGACATAGACAAGGCTTGGGGAGTAATTCGGGATGAAATCCTTCGATTATGCCGAACTTTCGCTCCACCATCCAGACAGCGGCCGCATGCAAAAGGCCCACCTTGGTTTGACTCGCAACTTAGGCGTCTTTTGAAGCGTCGGAACCGAGCATGGAAACAATGTCAAGCGACTGGAGAGGGATATGACCGATACCGCACCATCCGGAATCAGTGTACCCAAATGAATCGAGAAAAGCTACGTATCTTCAAGGAGACGTTAGCAATGGACTCGGTTCGAGCACCCAAACGCCTGTTCGCACATCTGCGACGGAGAATGCGAACCACAACTGCAATCCCAGCCCTACAAGATGGACACTCGCTGGGAGTTACAGATGAACATAAGGCAGAGATACTGGCGAGACACCACTTGTCAGTCTATGCTCCTGAACAAAGGCACAATCGTCCTTCACACATTGCCGTAGGTGCCCCTCAAATGTCGTGCCAAGAACTCACCGAGGAAGAAGTCGCGGCAGCCATGCGCACCATCAGAGTCAACCAATCCCCGGGACCTGCTGGTGTTCATCCTTTAGTGGTAAAGGAGCTGACCGATGTGTTAACTCAACCGGTCACACGATTGTTCAACGCGTCTTTAGCAGCGGGAAAGCTCTCCCAAGAATGGAAGAAAGCGGTCGTCGTGCCACTATACAAGGGTGGAGCGAAGCTGAGGCTGTCAACTACCGACCTGTCAGTCTAACACCGGTGGTAGGAAAGGTTATGGAGCGCCTGCTGGCAACGCGAATCCGGGGACATATTGGGGTATACGACCTACTTTGCCGACAACAACATGGTTTTTGGAAAAGTAGGTTGTGCCCGACAAACTTGGTAATCACACGAGAACGCTGGACGATGACCAAGGCCGAAGGACACCCTACGGACGTAATCTTCGTGGATTTTAGCAAAGCTTTCGACAAAGTCCGCATGACCGTCTATTAGGTGAGCTTAAGGCTCTTGGTGTAGTAGATCCCTTTATTCTGTGGATAGAGGACTTTCTAAAAGGTTAAACCTTTGCAGTACGAGTAGCACAGTCACTGTCAACTTGGCAAGTGGCAACTAGTGGTGTTACACAAGGATCGGTTCTGGGTCCGCTCCTCTTCCTGGCCTATATCAATGACCTATCACCAGTTTTTCAATCACCGTGTCTCATCTACGCAGACGACCTTAAGATCTGGCGCACGATTACATCAAATGCAGACGAGCTCGTTCTTCAGGAGGACATCAAATCCCTTGAGAGATGGTTAGATCTGTGGTCACTGCCAGTCAACACCAACAAGTGTGCGCATATGCGAGTAGGAGCACCGTCCAGCAGTGGAATGTACAATATACACGGGGCACCCCTTCGGCGTTCTGTCTGCGAAAAAGATTTGGGAGGGATGGTGGCCTCGTCACTAAAAACGAAGCACAACACTGATAGAGTTTGTTCGTCAGCGTGGAGTATCCTCGGGCCGATTACTCGATCATTCGGCCATCTCACTCAACGCCTTCAAGGTGCTGTATGCAACCCATGTGCGTCTCAAGTTGGAATACGGGGGGCCAGCGGTTTTCCCTTGTACGTTGGCAGAAGTGGCAAAGTTGGAAAGAGTACAGAGAGGTGCAACCCGCCTTATCGGAGGGCTACGTGGGGTCAGCTGCGAAGAGCGGCTGAAGATCACAGGGCTGTTTCCAGCGGCCTATCGGAGAGTCCGGGGAGACCTGATCTTCACCAGGAGTATCATTAGAGGCGACTTCGTCCCAGAACTACGTGCATAGCTCCCTCTCCGCGGACATGGCCGTACAAGAGGACACCCGCTAACTCTAAAGAAACTGCAGTAGGTGGGCCTCCCTCTGGTGTATCGTCTATCTCGGAGGGCGACCAACCTATGGAACTCGTTGCCAGCCGAAGTGGTGAAAGAGCCTAACGACACATTGTTCAAGCGACTTCTGGATGTATTTCTAAAGAGGTGGTGGGAGACACACATGAGTTTACATCACTGAGCTGTGGTGAGGAGGCTTACATGGGATAAATACCCTCCGCCCCTATTATGAAGAATGAAGAACGATCTGATCTGATTTGAAGGACCGAAGAACATGTTTAATAAGGAAACTGCGAATTAAAGTTTGGTGACTTTAAAAGACATCGATGGAAAGGGAAAACCAAGATATTCAGTTCAGTTCAGCTAGAACAGAATAGGCAACCGTTACGGCCAAATGAGCACCCGAAACGCCTTCAGCAATATGCACAAAATTTAGGCAACCACCAGAGCAGAGTATTCCGTTCATAACCCACTATGGAGACGATGGAGACTGGTAAACTCATCGTACATCAACTGCAACATACTATGTTAACCAGTTCAGTTCAGTTCAGTTCAGTTTGCACAGGACAGGTAATGGCCACGGCCAATCGAGCGTCCAGAATTCCTTCGATGGTATGCACACCAGTTATGCACCCACCACTGCCGAGTGTATTTCGTCGAATCCCCGCTAAAAATGAGAGGGAAACGGAAAACCTCATCGCACATCAACTGCGAGAGACATTATGCATCGTGAGCGTTCACTGAGACAGTATGCAATGAGGGAAAAAGCCTGCTAAAACATACTCCAGAAGGACCACAGTGCTACCCGTCATCCATCTAGTTGATATTCTTAAGGCTCACTACAAGGAAAGATCTCGTACCACTTGCGATCAAGGGCACATTTGAAGGATTGGACTGTCTGCAGATCTACCATTTCACCAGGCAGACCGTTCCAACTGTTCACAACCCTGTTGCTGAAGAAGTGCGATCTAGCCATCAACCTAGATCGGGCTTTTATCAACTTCTTGGAATGCAACGCTAGCCGGCAGCAACGATTCTGGAGTTCTCAACGAAAACTTGACTCATAAACACATGCAAATGTAGGCACCCAATTAGTGACGACAAGATGCAAGGCGCAACCGACCAAGTCCAAACTGTGTTTTACACTCTAGTGCTCAAGGTCAGTTCGGTCCAGTTCAGTTCAGTTCAGTTCTGTTTTCACAGGACGAAAGTGGTCGAGACCAATCGAGCATCAAGATCGTTGTTTTTTTGGCGTATTTCCTTGGCTCCCAACACAGCGCGTTCAATATTTTGTCTGAAAGGCAGAATTTGCGACGCAGTACTTGTCTGTACAAGCTCATTGACAAAAATACAGGGGGCTCATTACCTCATCCCTCGTTGCAAGTTAAATCAAATCAAATCAAAGCAGAAGTCTGGCGACGGACGCCGAAGGTAGTCCATTCTCTTGCCTCCGTAAGCCCCGGCGTCTCAACGGGCTTTGACTTCTTCAAATCCTTGTCTGTCTGTTGATGTGAGTAGCGTGTGTAACGACCAGCAGTGGAAAATCTCCCTAAAACCTTTGCGATTCAGTGTTTTTCTTAACATCACTCACTTGCTTACACTATTACTTGTCTTTACGAACTGTTTGTTTTTGTGGACCAACTGTTGTTTGTTCGCGCCCAGAGAACTACTTTGTCATATCCTTGTTCTGGACCTGCATGACGCACGTGCCCCTTTCACGCACTCTGAAGTTCGGTTTCTCGCTTGTTGAGTCCTTGTGATCTCATTATTGCGATATGTATCGTTTTGGTGTCATTGTTCATTCAACAATCTAGTATCGTAGAATATCACAGGTAATCGCCTTTTGATTTCGGGATCCGCCGCGAATTTGGCTACGCAATGCTCAAACGCGTGTTACAGCGTGACACTTGACGGTTCGCCTTCGGAAAGGGCAGTAAAAGCAATACTTCGGTAAGGCGAGGCCTCCACAACCGGGGCGTTCACTTTTCTTGCATAAGCTAGTCACCCGATAATCAGCTCTCTTGTAAAACAAGGGAGAATAGAGGTTGTAAAGGCCCCAAGGAGGCATTTGCGAAGATCAGTGAGGAGAAAGAAATAAGCGAATAAGGGAGAAAAAACAATAATGATAATAGTATCGTCACAGTGAATAGTAGTAATATCGATAGGAAGAAGAAGACGAAGGGAAGTATTTCGGAATGGAAGTTCTATTATTGCTCTCCGCTGTCTCACTCGCAAGCCGGAAATACTTGTTCGCGAGAGGCCCAGCTTTTTAAAATCGATGACAGTATCCACTGCCCTGACAACCACAGGGAGTTTGTTCCAGTCGTTTGTTGCTCTACATAAGAAGAACCGAGCCCTGACATTCTTGCTGGCTCTTAACCTAACAGGCTTCAGTTCGTTCCCTCGGAGGGTGAAGTTTCCGTCGCGGGTGTATAATGGCCCGTTTGTTCAGGACAACCGTTTTAATTCTTTTATTGTTACCATCAGGTCGTTCCCTGCGCATCTACGGTTGAGCGAGAACAAACCTAACGATTCTAGTCTATCCTTGTACTCTAGTCCCCTTAGACCGTAGATGGTTCTTATGAGTCTCCCTTGGACCCCCTCCAATGTGAGTGTCCCTTACTAACTGGGGAGTCCGGGATTGGACTACGTAGTCTAGGCGGGGTCTCACTAGTGCGGTGCAAAGGGGCAGCGTAACCCTGGGTTTCTTTGAGGTTACTGTTCTTCTCAGTTGGTACATGACTATGTTCGCCCTGTCGGCCTCTGACAGACACTGCGCCGACGGCTTAAAGTCGCTTGTTACGATTATCCCCAAGTCTCGGATCTCTGTCTTCGGAGCCATTGGTTCTGGGTTGTCCGGGTTCAGGTAGGGGGTCCTCCCGGTCCCACCTTTCAGCAGACGAGTTTACTTCCCTGTGTCTAAATGTATGTACCATTCTACTGTCCAGTTATCGATACCATCTAGATCTTCCTGGATCTGGGTGGGTCGAGGAGATCCGACAAATTTCACGTCGTCTGACAAAATAAAGCATGGGGATCTAAGGACACTCGGTAGGTCGCTCACATGTACCCGGAAAAGCACAGTTCGCAGCACTGATCCTTGCGTTACCCCACTGGTTAGCGTCGCCAATGGGGGCTTAGCTTCCCCCACCTCGACGCATAACCTCCTGTCGTACAGGCAGGCTTTTAACCAGTCCATTACTCCTGTAGCCGCATTCATCCCTCCTAGTTTATGTAACAACAGTCCGTGGTTCAAGCTGTCAAAAACTTTACGAAAGTCGAGATAGCACACCCCAGCTTTTTCACCTCGGTCTAGTCTCCGAGTTGCCTCGTCAAAAAAGCTCAGGAGATTGCTGAGGCAGGACCTTCTTTTGGTGAACCCGTGCTGTTCCCCTTCAACCAAGTTGTTCATCTGCAGGTGCTTCACGGGTGCATTTCTCATTACTCTCTCCATTATTTTCCGGACTGCCGACAGTGGGCCAACGGGGCGGTAAGTCCCCAGCTCATCCCTTCCACCACGTTTGTGTATTGATATAATTTACGTGGTTTTCAGTTCTACAGGCTGCCGTGCCTTCCTAAGAGTCTTTTGAAGAACTCAGCCAAAGGCCCTGCAAGTATTCTGGTCAGTAGTTTTAGGATTGCGGGGTGTATGACGCCCGGTCCTGAGGATTTCCTTCGGTCAAGTGCTTCTTATACAAGCAGAATGTTTCTGGGTGTAATCTCAAGCTCCTCCATCCGCCTAGGCCTAGTTCCCCCTGGAGGCTGCGACGGACCACCTTGGTCTACCCTGTGAACCACCTCGAAATACTTCATGCGAACTTCTGCCTTTTCCTGGCTGTCCACTGCTGGATCCCCATTCCCAATCCTTACCCCTCCCACCGCAACCCTAATGGCCCCTTTCTCCCGGATATATTTGTGGAACACTCTCGGGTGTTTTTTCGCTGCCCTGGCAGTCCCCAACTCGTACGTCGTTTCCTTCAACCCCTGATGGTCCACTAACTGCTTGTTTATTCGTTTCTTTTGGATGAAGAGACCATGTCCACCAGCTTTCTGAAGTCTTCGCCACGCTTGGTGCTTGCGCTTCAGTGCCCGGGGCACACTGCCTTTCCATCACAGTGGTGAGCCCCTTCTCCGGACCCTGCCCAGAGGAGCTACTTCGTCAGTAGCTCGTAGCAGGTTGCCTTTTATAATCCTCACTTTTCTTCCACGCTGCTCTCGTCATCCCAAGCGAACTACTATGCCATCGCCATCAGGCGTCCTTCGTCCAGTTTCCTGAAGGTCCTCTTCCACTCTTCTGGTAGGGCATCCCTCTGACTGGGAAATCCAAACCTGAGGGTTCCGTGGTCGCTTTGCCCTAGAGGGGCAGCGATAAGGCATTCGTCTGCTTCCGCACAAAATTTTGACATGACTAGATCCATTAACCTTGGCTTCTAACACCCCCCCTTCATCTAGTGTGCTGGTGGATGTGCTGTATCGGTGCCCTGTCTTCCATGTAGTCAAGCAACCTCTGGCCGAAAAACCCGGTAGGCGCCCAATTTGCTTGCCAGTCTATCTCTGGTACCTTGAAAACCCCAGAACTAAACTCCTTTCTGTCTTTCTGGTTGATATTTCTAGTTTTTCTAGCGGAACCTCGTCTTCCGCCGAGCTAAAGGATGGGCTTCTGTATACATACACTACCGCCACCCACCCACGTCGAAATTTCATGTGCCGTCACCGCCTGTGTGCTGGGTGTAAAATACCTAATGCCCCAATTTTGGATTGCGCTGGGTTACTAGCAACGGTACACCTCCTCCTCTTCTTCCTTACCCACGGTCAGCTCTGAGCACACGGAGTCGCTCCGGACACGCTAGGTCTAATCTGTCGCTCTCCCGCAGTCGTGTTTCAGTGATAGTTATGCAGTCCATCTCCTTTGACTCGACAGCGGGTTCTCCCCATCTATTGCCGATACTGCGGGCAACACACGGCATCATAGCTGTTCCTCTTTTTCTTTGTAGTCCCCGGGCACCGATGCATTTATTTCGCCCTCGGGCTTTGCTCCCGGGTGCCCTCTACTTTTTCTGCGTTTCTGGGGCTTCTGACTAGGGATTCTTTGATAGCCCTGCTTACCACTTCTTTCCATGGGTCAATTTCCGACATGTGATCTTTTCTAGCGGTCCTAGTCCTGTGTGCGACTAAATGTATGAGGTGCACTATAGGCGACGACAAATAGGATGGTTGTTTTTACTTACATTTGGGTTGATGAGGACATTTCTGTTTCACATGAACCTGTTGTGACCTTCCAGGAAACCGAGTTGTCTGGTTCAATCCTAAAGCTTCCCCTGGAATTCGTACTTATTCTGTCTGCCGAGGCGAGGAGAGCATCCTGATATTTAGGGTTCCCGAACTTCACCAGGGTGGGTCTTCCCGGTGGTTGCCCGTCACTTTTGAGTCGCCATCTCCCCAGAGGTAATACCCTCTTATTAGGAGAAGGCGGTGGCACCTCAACTTGCCCTAGTAGGTCAGAAACTGGTTGTCGCAGGTGCTGGCTCCTCGTACCGCCCTACAAAACGGTTCGCTTAGGCCCTTTATAACTACTTTTTCATTGTGTCACGGTGCTACTCCCGTACTTGCCCCAATCTTCCTTGTTACGCCCGTCATAGAATCCACCTGGGCTTGAAGCGTTTCCATTTGGGTAGCCTGATACTGAATCAGATTGGACAAGCTTTTCACCTCCAGTTCAACCCGATCTTGGAATACTTTACGTGACTCCTTGTTTGGTAAACTTTTTATTTCCCTTCCGCAGTGCATACCAGTCTCCTTAGTTGTCAGCTTTGTTAACGAGCCCCAAGTTGTGCCATTGGGAGATACCGTGCTAGCTCCTTCCTCGTGCATCCCTACAAGTAAAGTATTTTCCTGGCTTCCTTCTATCGAGGTTTCTCCCGCCCTGGGGTGAGTCATGCTCCTGCCCCCAGATATACTCCCTGAGCATACCCTAGTCAGATCATCGTACTTCTTATAGAGCACCAAGATTTTCTTTTGTAATTTGCTACATTCCCAATGAGAACAAAATGAGCAAATGTCACAGCATATGCACCCCCATACGTCCAAGGCACATCTCCTCTGACCGCGTGGAAATTCCACCTTGTCCTCCTGCTTTTCAGATTTTGCAGACCCTGCTGATAATTTGTTGGTGCTGGATCTGCCTGCATTCATGATTCAGAAACACATTTCGACCAGAGCAACCAGTATGGCAGGGCTAACCAGCTTTCCGACCAGGGAACGCAGGCAATTTAAGAGAACAAGGAAAGGTTCCACTAAGTTTCCACAAGAGCTTGTAAATGTAGACTCGATAGTTACAGCCGCTCAAACTGGCTAGCAGGTTGGCTCACCTTCCTCTAGTGTCACAGGTTACTTGCCTACTCGTGGACCATCCATCAATGTCCCCGCTTGCTCTTGTTCCTTGTGTTGAACTGAGTTGTGGAAATTGGCCACTCCCTTAAACCCGAGTGGGATTTCTCGATAGTGGTGATGAATAGATAGTGTAGTGGCTCGATTACTGCCTGTTGTGTCTGGTTAGGGTCTCGCACACTACACGGACAACCGATCAATATTCATCTCATGAATGGACATACTCCCAATTTGCCTTGATCTTCACCCATGCTTTAGCGCCAGCAGTATTGACCTATCGATTTTGCTGTGTACTGATTGGTCTTCCTCTGCTGCGCGTGACGGCACAAGTAGTTTAATTCTTTATACCAACTCACTTGCTTGTTTGCCGCTTAGTCGCCGGCTATGGCCGGGTTTTGTGTTTACAATCGCATAAATAAATGCAACGCCACCATTACGTGTTCTGCTACCGGTTGTGGACACAACACTGCCGTACCATGCTTTTGCCCAGAAAGTGGAAAGATTCGTTCTATCGATGGAATCGAGATATTTCTGTGGTTCTGTCGCTAAGAGCAATCCTTTATATTTGCCCGTTTGTACTTTAGTCTCTTGGTAGTTCGATTTATAATTTTCTTTCGAATTAGTGGGCCTTCCCTTCTCCCTGCCCTCCACGCAGCTCAAAGTCGTGTCACAATTCAGTTCAGTTCAGTTTGCACAGGACAGGAAACGGCCTCTGCAGACCTAGCGTACAGAAATCCTCCGGTGGTGTGCACGCTAGTTCGGCACTCACTTCTGCGCAGTCTTGCAACACGCATGGTCAACGCAAACGGCGTGACACCATGACGTGATCCCGCTCGAAGATAGGGAGAAAACCATTTTTAGTCTAGTTTTTGGGCTGGATATCTAAAGTTAGTCAGTGGATTATTGAAAAAAAACGAACAACGAATTCGGACCAGGAGGAATCTCTGCCCAAAAAGCGAAGGATTGACCGAAAAATTGGAGCTTCTTTCTTGAATTCCTGAAGAAGTGCATGGGTACGTGGCTAAAACACAAACGTTCCTGGATCTTGTGAATACCTTGTTATCCGGAAGTCCCGGATAATGGATAATGGGGCAACGAGAAGAGGGGAAAGGGTTCGGAATACAAATCTTGACAGTGTCCTGAATCTGGTATTGCCGGCGAACTGGGAGGTAGACCATTTGACAGAGCGAAAGGGTTCGGGACACTAGTCACGACTGCATCTTGCATCCTGAATTGCAAGTGATCCGGAAGACGAACGGCTGGGCCGAGGGAGAAAATTCAGCTTTGCGGCGTTCCTTTTAATTTCAGTGGCAAGAAACATTCCGTCTTGTGAAATTTGTCGAACATCAAACAGGACAGTGTCTTGCGGTCCAACCTTAGTTTTCTTTTAGACTGGCATTAGGCTTGCTTATTAAAGAAAGTAGTTGAATATGGTGGGACGTCATATGCGGAAAGTGAGAATTACTTCCTCAATTTTGTGGTCAGTTTTGTTTTAAGTTACAAAAATACTGTATATAAAAGCGGTTTGCCAACACTGCTTCCACTGACGGCATTGGTTTGTTCCCCGAAAGGTGATAATGCAGTGGGTCGGTGACTAGCAGGCGATTCAGAGGTAGCGACCTCCGTGACTGTCGAAAATTACGCCTTAAATGAGTAAAGTGGACCGTTCAGCGTGAGGAAATTTATAGTGACTCCCTTTAGGATCAAGAAAAGCGGTCAAAATGACATCACTTATGTTTCTGACGCTGAGCAATAACTGCGAAGGGGAAAGTTTTGGGGTGTCCCATCGCCATATTTGCCAAAATTCCTAACCAGACCTCAGGAACTGTAGTACAGTTTACGAAAAACCGTTCTGTTATAGATGCCACCACCACTACATTTTCTCTGAAAGAAACTTTTAGCGTGCAACGGCCGCTTAAACCAGAGGCGACAGAGATTTCTAGTAAGTCACAAGAAAGCACAGCTCGAATATGATCACTGAGGTGCCCTAAATTAGGCCCCGGACCACGGATTTATTCGTCTGTAGCCTCTATGGGTTTAACTCATCAAGAAGCACAATGCAATGGGCTGTCTTCACTGCCCCAAAACGGTTTTGAAACTGGTAAAATGAGCGTATATCAGATAATTATTGCGTACTTGAAATAATGTCCCTTTTCGGAATAACTCAGCGTAAGTAGTGCCATTGCGCATTTAGCGATACGGTTCACCAGCACGCGTATTATTCATCGTGCCCCCTCTTAGAGGGGGGGGGGGCAAATTGTTAGATAGCGCGGTTTTGGACCGCAGAAAGCTGCTCATTAAGCGGCGAGAATTTTGAACTGCGCTCCACGCGGCCTTGCCGCTTTGCCTGTCCCTGGGATGGAAATTCGGAATCAGGAAGATCTAAGGCTCTGTGCCCCGTAGTGATGCTAAAATATTTCAGGTGATCTGGGTTTCCTGTTTGTAACAGCCGGTCGTGGAAAATCCCCCTTTTCCCCTCGCGATTCAGTGTTTTTCCCAACATCACTCATTTGCATACACTATTGACTTGTCTTTACGAACTGGTTGTTTTTCTGGACCAATTGTTGTTTGTTCGCTCTCAGAGCGCTACTTTGGCACATCCTTGTTCAGGACCTGCGTGACGCACGTGCTGTCTGCTCACACGCTGCTATTCGGTTTCTCGTTGTTGAGTCCTTGTGATCGTATTATTGAGGTTTGTATATTGTTTATGTCATTGTTTATTGTAGTAATCTAGTATCGCAGAATATCACGGATAATCGTCTTTTGATTTCGGGATCCGTTGCGAAGTTGGCTACGCATTGCTCAGACGTTCATTACAATACTCAATAGATCAATTTGGAACGGGTAAAAACACGCAAAATGCCAAGAAAAGGATCAGAAGCAGTCGAATCCGGACAGGAAGTAATACGGCAAGTCTCTGGGGGGGTTTTGGGTACATATGATTCTCTAGTTAATGCTGGATTGCCTAGTCCTGTCAGTGCTAGTTCATGTGTTATTGAGAATAATATTGATCGTAAGAATGTCGATTTATACAAGCTGAGAATACTAGAACTAGAGCAACAGTTACTATCGGCTAGACTACAGGCGCAGGAAGCAGAGAAGTGTACACAGAAACAGCGAGAGCATGAGACCAGTGACTTCGACACTTCCGATAGATTAGGGTGCAATAAGGTAGGGAACCCCACGCCGGTCGCCGAATACAAACCACCATCGATCGATCTGCCTAGAGTGGAGCTAACGGTTTTCGACGGGCGAGCTGAGCAATACTGCAAGTTTGTCAAGCAGTTCGAGACGTTCGTTGAAAATAAGGTAACCGACCCTGGGCAAGGGCTTCTCTATCTTACTCACTTCTGCCGAGGCCGAGCAAGAGAAGCTATCGACGGGTGCACCATGCTCGACCCAGAACAAGGCTACACAAGAGCAAGGAAGATTCTAAGGGACTTGTTTGGCCAACCTTTCAAAGTAGCCCGCAACCTAATAGAGGGCGTGATGGTAGAGGCAAAGAGAACCAAGGGCGACGTCTACACCATGGCCGACCTGGTGATTAAGATGCAAAACTGCTCAATAGCCCTCGACCATTTAGGTTACAGGGCTGACCTAGATGCCATGCACACTTTGGAAAACATAGTCCGTCACCTCTCTCCCGAACTACAGGGCAGGTGGGCGGAAGAAACAGAACGGATAAGCCGAAGCGACAGAGAAGCCAACTTCGAAGACCTGACCGAATACTTGGACAGGCAAACCAAGATAGCCGACAGCAGATTCGGACGACTCATCCGGGACAGCAACCGAGCAAACAAGCCCAGTACTAGCCAAGTCAAAACCCCTGTACGGGAGCATCCAAAGTACCAGCCCTGGACCAATACACATGTCATTTCACGAGATGCTACGGCGCAATCCAATTGCAGATCCTGTGGTACTAGCCATGGCCTACCAGAGTGCCCCAAGTTCGGCAGCGCCACAACAGACGAACGGTGGGGAATGGCGAGGATGGCAGGAGCATGTTTTATCTGTCTGAACACCACGCACCGGGCAGCAGCCTGTAGAACAAGGAATCGATGTGGTTACGAGGGCTGCAGGGGCAGACATCATCGGCTGCTGCATCAGGCGAGGGTAACCTTACCCGAGGCGAGTACCAAACCCAGCGTTATTTGTTCAACGTCACGATCTGCCAGTAAACCGGTGCGTTTAGGCGTAGTGGCCGTGGGAGTAGTGACTCCGACTGGGATAGTCAAGGCGTTGGCTTTCGTTGATAGTGGATCCGACACCACTTTAGTGAAAGAGCGGTTTGCCGACAAACACCAACTGGCTAAAGGTGCGACGTCGTTGGCAGTGAGCACAGTGGGCGGAACACAGGTAATGACTGCCGGTAGATTAAGGCTGCGACTCATCTCTTTAGACACTAACGAGCGAATTGAACCAACGGAAGCATTCACAGTAGCTGATCTCCCCATGCGAGCACCAAGGTCGGTGAACGCAATCTTGACTAGGTGGCCCCACCTGCAGGATGTGACCGTTGTAGACTGGGAAGACGAAGAAGTGGATCTCATCGGCTGCGACGTGCCGCAGGCGCATTGGGTACTTGACCGGAGGGTGGGCGACCGCCAGGCACCTTGTGCCGTATGCACGGCTCTGGGATGGATGTTATATGGTCCAGTAGGGGGACATGGTTCCGTGAATTACTCATTCGCCGAAACGGACCGCATAGAGTATCATCTGCAACGGCTGTATGAAAAGGAGTTCCATGACATTGGAGACGAAAGACCGACGTTGTCTCAAGAGGATCACTTCTCTCTACAAACGGTGCGGCAATGCGCTAGAGCCCTCAAAAAGCAGTTCGAGGTTCCCCTCCCATGGCGCACATCGGTCGACCCGTGGACTGACAACAGAAATTATGTTCTTCAGCGATTACTGCGACTAAAAGAACGCTTCATTCGAGACCAGAATCTGTGGGAACGATACGCGGATTTGATGAAGCGAAACGAGGCCCTCGGTTACGTTGAAAAGGTGCCTGGTAACACCGACAGCAAAGGGGGTATCTGGTATCTACCTCACCACCCGGTTATCAACCCCAAGAAACCAAATAAACTGCGGGTGGTTTTCGACTGTGCGGCCAAGTTCCAGGGCAAATGATAATGGTTTATTTCGGATAACCCGAGGCATGCTGTAACGCAAGATCAAACGGTACAATTGGACGTAGAGTCCGAATTCCAAGAGGTTGGTTAAGGCATGTGCACTCAATATTGTACAGGAGGAAGTATTTAAGTCACTCTCTGTGGCGGCGCCCGGCAAATTTGAACTCAGGGTCGGGTGGCCAGCCCGGTCAAGTCAGGGTCGAGCTGGTCGAAGGTAGCTGACTCTTTCTGAAACAGTACAAAAAGAAGTGCTATGCAACAAGAGAATCAAACAGAATTGACGAAAGTTTTGTTCACTTCGAGGCAAAAGAAGTTTCCGAGGGAGACATGAACCAGCTACAGCGCTCCGCGAAGTATGGCACGGCTTTGGATTGGAAACCAGACGATGAGAGGAATGAATTCGCAGACAAAGAACAATCAAAATCTTTCGAAGATTTTCCTTGAAACGTTCAGCGACCAAATATCGGCTGAGTCCGTTAAATACCCAATGAAGGACTCATTTGTAGAGAGTGATTGCCTAGGTGATGGTAAAAGAAGTGACCGGACGCAAGCATGTAATCGTTGCGCACATTGTTAACATTCATGAGGGGGGAATGTGATGCACCAAAATAGAAATGGGTACTGGGCGACAAATCAGTTTGTGATGCGTAGCCATGATATTAGCAGACACACGGTTTGCACAGATGAGCATTTAAATGGCATGTAAGTATTTACGTTTGATAATCGTTATCTAAGGGCCGAACATGATGACCGGAGAGATGCAAGAATCAAAATTTTCTGGGAGGATTTACCAAGATAGAATACCGGACATTGTGGTACGGAAGTGTATGGCAACAATAAATGTGACTTTTGCAAATATATTGATAACTTATAAAATAAAAGCGAGTTTTATCTCGGGGATTGGTTAAGTTTGCTAATAGGACAAGCGGGCAGTTTGGCACGAATCATCGGGAAAAAAGGATCATGAACGGTAAGCCGAGTACGGAAACGGTCTTTTAACCCCGCGATAATTATGTGCTAGGGAAAGTAGATTTTTCTGGGCGTAAGAAGCGGTAAGTTAAGGTTGCGAAGATGGAGACAAGTACGACGAAAAATAAGCGGTAACTGGGGGAGTTAGTGACATATTTGCAGTATTTCCGGTGCATAATGTTTTGCTGCGACCGGGGCTTGTGGGTGGGGCTGACCGTGCGCGGGACACCCAACCTGAAAACCGTTTTTGTTGACAGGTGCCATCCGCAATCCCATCTGTGTCCGCACATCGTTGCAGACGTCCTGCACGCCCGATGTGCGTCGGCCAATGTGATGGATCTGACCGCGGCCCGCACCGGCGGGCTTCGCTTGAGTGATATTGGCGTTGTCACATAGAGATCGAATAATCCAGGAGCTTGCGACCAGGTTGCGAGGGGTCCTGGAGAGCATGGCCTGTGTGGTAGTGACGAAATGACGAGCAGGTATCTAGTTTTCAGCGGGAAATGTGGGCCAGGTATTATGCCAAGCCATCGAAGGGAAGGCAATCCAGTGGTTGTCTGGAAACGTAAAAATAGAAGAACGCAGTATGAGATGCTCCCAGCTGGGGATCAACGGTCAGCGGTAAAGAGAAACCTCTAGTAGCAAGAAATTGGAATTACTTGGGGGGTGGTTCGACTTTGCTAAACACAAGGTTTTACGCCAAAGATTAATGAAACTTGAGTGGAATTTACGGCGACTTGTGTGGTACGTAGGTCTCGTGGCCCCCGACTCAGACCCGCGTGTCAGTAACCCAAACCAACTTCGTACGCTCGCTCCTCCGAAGTGTATGGATCGCTGTTTGAAACGAGTGTCAGGACATCAAGCCGTTTGTTTAATTCCTCTTTGAATCTCGGCAAGTGGCTTATTGCACGGACATTTGGTGGAAGTTTATTCCACATTTGTGAATATTTAACAATGAAGAAATTGGACCGTAGGCTGGTTCTCGAGGACGGCACAATGACCGAATGACTGCTGTGTCGTAACGAATACCTTAGGCTTAATGGGTCTCGTACCACAGGGGAGGCTTTGCAGGATCTATATTTTAATAGTGAGTGGAAAAAAGACAAGTTGTTCTTTATCCGTCGGAGCCAAAGGGGTTCGAGTTGTAGCAGGTCACAGCGTTGTTTATAGTTGAGACTGGACGAATATCCAACTATTTGTTTAGTAAAGGTGCGCTGAACATTTTCGATGGCGATCCTATCAGTCTGGCGCATGTTGGAGCCAACTATTGAACTATACTCTAGCAATGGTCTAACGTGTGTTGTATAGACACTGAGTTTACTTTCATGCAAACGGGATGTTTTGTGGACAAGTCCTATTAACCTGCGGGACCTAGCAATTTGAGTGTCTGTTTGCTCCGAGAAGTTGAACGAACAGGAGTAGTATATGCCCGGGTCGCGTACTGATGATTTGTTGGGGATCAGGTGACCACCTATACTAAACGTTTCGGGAGGGACATGACACTTGTATGTAAGAATGCAGCTTTTGTCCGCCGAGAACTTCATTAGACAATCGGTACACCACGAATTGAGCATCCGCAGGTCCTCAGATATTTTTGCTATAGTATTACCCAATGAATTATGGTCGAAGGTGTACAATAACTTTACATCATCAGCGAATAAAAAAGGAGTTCCATGACGAACCACGGTAAATATGTCATTTATGTACATGAGAAACAACAACGGGCCCAGTACACTACCTTGGATCACACCACTGGTTACAGGGCTGGGTGTGCAAGTTGTGCCATCAACGTTTACCACTTGACTGCGCGAGGACAAGTACGATTCTAGCCAGGCATATAGTGGGTCAACAATGCCGAATGTCTTAGCCTTTGACAACAAACGAATGTGAGACACCCGGTCGAAGGCCTTAGACATGTCCAAAAAGACTGAGATCACTGCCTTACCATCATTGGCAGCTATCGTAATAAGGTTCAGAAAGTCAGTCATACAAGTTGCACAGGATCGATGTTTTAGGAAACCGTGCTGACCTTCACTTATAGGGTGATTTTTAAGGAGGTGATCTGTTAGTTTAACTTTTAATAATCCTTCCATAATCCTCGATACTACTGGGGTATGATTCACAGGCCGGTAGTTGGCCGGGTCCTCCCGTGTTCCCTTCTTATGAATTGGAATAATAACCGACGTTTTCCACTGTGTAGGATACCAACTAAAACGCATAGACAAATTGAATAAATTCGATAAAAGAATTGGGATATCTGGGCCACCCAATCTAAAGATGGCCGATGGTAACGAGTCCGATCCGGGGTGGAAAGACATTTCGATATTTGAAATTAAAGGCTCGATTTCGGAGGGCAGGAATGTTACAGCAGAAAGTGGCTCATATGATGGTACTGGTGGATTGCAGAAAAATGGTGCTGTGTCACTAATTAAGGAAGAAGCAAAAAACGTGTTAAGCGCTTCTGCAATGTCCAGCGGTTTGTCGAGGCAAGTGTTATTGAAGGAGATAGAAGAGATAGATGAAGTTGTTTTGGGGTTCCTCGACTTCATCAGTTTTGCAAGAATCTCGACTTTCTTGGAATCACGTAAGGCCCTGAGTTCCTGTTGTATCATTTCACTCTCGGAGTACAGTTTTATCGTTTCAGCCAGACGATTCAACTGTATAAACAGCGAAAAGTCCCTTGTTTTAAGATAAACGCGTTGGAGTCTACTTAACTTCAAGTTGAGACGAGACAAGTTATTGTCTTTAGGGCGGATTGAGGACCCTTGTGACGGAGTTATTCGTTTGAGACATCGTTCAAAGATGGAATAAAGTTGATCTGCCGCCAGTTGGGGATCTGCACTTAAAAAGAAGGTGTCCCAATTTTGGCTCCGAATCAGAGAAGGTAGTATATTCCAGTTAGCCTTATGATATGGTCTATGCGGGGGTGTCGGCTGTTTATCCTTTATGGGCACTGTGAAGCAGCAGTGGACAGTTGCGTGATCACTTCCGGGTAGGTTATTCTGAACTTTTGTTACAATCTGGGTTAATCCTATTGACAAGATTAATTCAAGAGTGTGGTCGCGTCTGGTTGGGGACGTGACGTGCTGCTTCCATCCTCCTAGGTGAATTGCATTCAAAAACTGTAGTAAATGGCGTGGTGCTGTGAGTGATGTCCAGCTTATTTCTGGTGCATTAAAGTCACCAGCTATCAATTTTGGGCCTATTTTAAGATCACTAATCACGTTGAGTGCCTCTATAATTTGCTTGAAACTATTAGGACTAGATCTAGGCGGACGGTATACGCAACCTAGTATCAGTTCTTGACGTTCAACTTCAACGTTCAGCCATACAGAGTCGACAATGCCGTCTAGGATAGGGTGCTGAAAGCTTGTCGCCCTGAGAGTTTCCTTTGCATACACTAGACAGCCTCCACCACGTTGATGTGTTCTGCCTTTGCTGAAGGATTTGTAGCCGAGTACCTCAATATCCTCTACTAGATAGGAGTCCGATAACCAAGATTCCGTCACTAAAATGAAGTTATAGTCATTTGTTAGTGTAGCTGATCTTATGTATTGGATTTTGTTCCTAATAGATCGTGCATTGACCAATAGCAATGTGAAAATTTCAGTGCTTCTGACGTCATCATTGATATTAGTACTTATCGTTTGTTGACTGCTGCATTTAACCTGGAAAGAATCATCAGCGCAAGATGCAAGCCCGCCTAAGTTGTCATTAGCAAAGGGAGGACTTGGGTCTGCGTGTGGAATAATAAATGACAGGGTATTAGGTATTACACTACTATAGGGATGATTAGAACAATTCATAATAGGCATATCTAGGTTATGGGGCCATGTTGTGCCCACGGTACGTATGGAAAAAAATAGGCACTTTGGCTAGATATGGGGTACCTGCTGGTAGATGGTAGGATATGCGATGCGCTCGGATAGTTTAAAGGAGGGGGAGGTAGGAAAGATAAAAATAATGGGAGATTAGGCTGATGGGAAGGTTCCATTAGTGCGGAGTTAAGCATGAACGCAGTTCGTTCATCAAACCATCTATTTTTATTATGTTTTGTGCCGTTTCAGAGTGGGTAAAGTGGCTTTGTCTGCCGACATTAGGGAAATGTTCCATCAAGTGAAGATTCCGGCAGGGGAACGAGATGCTTTGCGTTTCCTGTGGTGGGAAGGGAACGACCGGGACAACGCAGTGGTGAATTATAGGATGACCGTCCACCCCTGCGGAGCCACATCGTCACCATTTTGTGCCAACTACGCCCTCCGAGAATCAGCGAACAAACATGGCGATCTAGTACATCGGACGGTGGTAGAAAGCATCAGCAGGAAATTCTACGTCGACGACTACCTTGGGTCATTCGATGATGTGGAATCAGCTCTAGAGCAGTTCAGGGGTCTGACGAGATTGCTGGAAGAGGGCGGCTTCCATCTAACTAAATGGATGTCGAACGCTTCAGAAGTGCTGAAGGTCATCCCGTATCACGAAAAAGCCGAAAGGGTAAGAGATTTGGACGGCTCTCCACTTCCTATCGAGCGCACCTTAGGAATAAAATGGGACGCGGAAACGGACGAATCTGTTTTCGAGCTAAACGTTACCGAGCTGCCAATAACCCGTCGTGGCATACTATCTGCCGTCTCAAGTTTGTTCGACCCGCTCGGTTTCGTCTCACCATGGCTGCGACCCGGAAGGATCTTGCTGCAGCGGCTGTGCCGTAAAAAAGTTGATTGGGACCAGTCACTGGACCTAGAGGACCGGTTGGACTGGGAAGACTTTTTGAACACCTTGAAGAAATTAGGGGACATAAGAATCCCACGATGTTTGACTCCTGGCCATACGAAACGGACTGGAGAACTACATGCCTTTTCCGATGCATCCGAAGTCGGTTTTGGAGCTGTGGTGTACGGACCATGGTGAGCAGGAGATGGACAATATATCACGAGGATCCTGTTCGCCAAAGCCCGCGTTGCTCCACTGAAGTCGGTCTCGATCCCACGCCTTGAACTCAGCGCAGCCGTGTTGGCAGTTAGGGTGGTGCAAGCTGTGAAGAGATGTTTCGATCTCTACATTTGGTCGGTGAGCTTCTGGACGGATTCAACGATAGTACTTTACTATATCAACAACGTCCGGAGCCGGTTTAGTACTTTCGTTGCTAACCGGCTCACGATTATCCACGATGAATCAGCCACGCATCAGTGGAGTCATGTCAGGTCTGGCGATAATCCGGCCGACCTGTGCTCCCGAGGTGCGAACAACTTCAGGCAACCGGACACGTGGACGAGAGGGCCAAACTTCCTGCAATTGCCCAAACAGGACTGGCCCGTGTTCGAATTAAAACCCCCTACGGAAGTGGAACTGGATATCAAAGGCGTAGTGATAGCAACCAACGTCGTCGAGGCGTCATCCATTCTATCGCGACTGGTCAGGTTTACTTCCTGGATGAAGACGCTTCGTTCGCTAGTTTGGTTAACCAGGTTCAAGAGAAATTTACAAGTCATGAAAGGGCTACGGCCCTCAGGTCGGATACCGGTCGGCCCGATAGGTCCCGATGAGCTACAAGCGGCAGAGTACGATATTTTCAGAATGATACAACGCGAGGCTTTCGCCCGAGAACCCAAGAGGGCGGAAGAAGTGGGGCCGACCAATAAAGACATGCCATCTCCAAGAGGCGAGCTGAAGCGTTTAAACCCCAAACTCATCGACGGACTGCTGCGGGTGGATGGTAGGCTGACCAACGCCCACCTGAGCTTCGACACAAAGTATCCTATGCTGCTGCCTGCGAGACAACCTGTAGTAGAGCTAATGATTCAACACGTCCACGCCGTGGAGGGACATGCCGGGGAAAGTCACGTGACGAGCGTCATCCGAAAGCGTCTTTGGTCGTTGAGAGGACGAGAGACTGTAAAACGCGTAATCCGACAGTGTGTGCAATGCAGGAGACGCAATGCCACAGCAGGCAAACAACTCATGGCCCCGCTACCAGAATGCAGGGTGACTACGGGCTGGTGGCCGTTCAGTGACACCGGGTTGGACTATTTCGTGCCCTTGTGGATCAAGTGCGGGAAAAGATTAGAAAAGCGATACGGATGTATCATGACGTGCATGAAGTCACGTGCGGTACACCTAGAAGTCGCACATTCGATTACGACCGATTCCTTTCTACGGGCCTTGCAAAGATTTATCAACCGAAGAGGCGTACCGGCCGATATATACTCAGATAATGGATCGAACTTTGTGGGCGCTCACCGGGAATTGCAGTGTTGGCACAAGAACGTAAACAGGGACGAATTGCAGGATCGAACCGTGGCCTACGGCATACGATGGAATTTCAACCCCCCACAGGCCAGCCACCGAGGCGGCGTATGGGAACGTATGATCCGGTCCGCCAGACGGATATTGCTGTCAATCATGGAGCAGCAGCCGCCCGGCGACGAGACGCTGAACACCGTCATGACTGAGGTGGAGTGAATCCTGAACAACCGCCCCCTGGTTCCAGTATTGAACAGCGACCCCACCCATTTGGCGCTCACCCCAAACGACTTATTGACGTTAAGGTCGAACGAGGGTTTCCAGGGGCCGGTAAACCCTCGTGGGAGCTACCTCCACGGGTGGAAGCAAGGGAACTATCTGGCCAAGGTCTTCTGGAGGCGATGGCTGCGGGAGTACCTACCGGCTTTGCAGACTCGACAGAAGTGGCTGGCCAAAACAAGACCATTCAAAGTTGGGGACGTGGTTATGATCGCCGACGATCGCGCACATTTCAGCGCTTGGTCTTTGGGAGTAGTTACAAAAACCATCAAAAGCGCTGACGGAATGATAATAACGGTGAAGGCGAAGACAGCTATCGGAGTGCTAATTTGTGACATACGCAGTGTTAACCTACTCGAGAGCGAAGACGGAGGAGCTGATAACCCTGAGGCCCAGTAAACCTTTTTCACACCAGTAATCGAGGTGGATAAAGAAACACCATATATACCACGCGGTCTCCGTCAGACACGTTAAGGTGCTCGCGGTCTTTTCGTTGACATAACAGGAGGTTCTTTCCGATATGTGGTGATGAGTGCGATTCCATTGTACATCCCGATACATACACGCATGCACGACGCACTCTACATCCCGTAAACCCATCAAACATGTGACAGTGTTTGTTGTTTTGCTTTTTGTTGACGTTACCGAATACCCCTTGCATATGTGGAAGTAGCGGAGCTCAGGTCACACACATGCTACATTTCACTCGTTTTCTTGCCACACGGTCTTTTGTTGACATTGCAGAAAGTCCTCCTTTGATGTGTAGTCATACCTATGATTTCATTGTAACCCCGGCACACACACACGCACTCACACACACACTCAAGCACGTACATCCAGGACCGGACGGCCCCTTACGAGGACAACGTCTATGTGACCCTTCACGCCCGCCATCGGTCATTTGGTCTTGTGGAAGATGTAGACTAGCCTCACGTATATGTATCCAATGGATTAGGTGCGACCAGTAGTAGAACGTTGACGACGAGCATTAGACGCGCGCATTGACAGCAGGGCCTAGGCAGATGAGAAGAATCAGTACCTTTATACCGAACCTTTGACTCTGCTAAGGATCCAGGAGGATTTTGGTGGGCGGTGTAACAGCCGGTCGTGGAAAATCCCCCTTTTTCCCTCGCGATTCAGTGTTTTCCCCAACATCACTCATTTGCATACACTATTGACTTGTCTTTACGAACTGGTTGTTTTTCTGGACCAATTGTTGTTTGTTCGCTCTCAGAGCGCTACTTTGGCACATCCTTGTTCAGGACCTGCGTGACGCACGTGCTGTCTGCTCACACGCTGCTATTCGGTTTCTCGTTGTTGAGTCCTTGTGATCGTATTATTGAGGTTTGTATATTGTTTATGTCATTGTTTATTGTAGTAATCTAGTATCGCAGAATATCACGGATAATCGTCTTTTGATTTCGGGATCCGTTGCAAAGTTGGCCACGCACTGCTCAAACGTTCGTTACACTGTTAGCCATTGTTGTGCTATCAGCTTGATCGGACAGAGCTGCACTTAGTCTTTTCCCCACGTGTCAGTCTCCCATAATAGTTGAGCCTGCTTTTCTCTACTGCTCATTTGCTTTTATGATAACTCGAGGCAAAGGAGGTAGTGGAAAGCATATAGAAAATCTTCCGACTAGCTAGCACCGTGACAATCCCAAGTGAGCAAAGAATCAGTTAGACGTAACGATCCAGAGTGACTCTAGCAGCAGTTGGCTCCTTGTCAACTGTGGGGGCCCAAAGATGACCCCATGTAGCATTTACTGCAGGCACAAGCTGTTAGATTGGATCTTCTCAAACTGTCTGAAACTCCTGCGCGCCGGGCTCGTGCAAGCGAGTTTTATGGCTGCTTTGAACAAAACATCCGCCAGCTCTTGGGAGCTTGCTCTTGCCCGGGGTAAATTTCCTGTGGTGGACACCTCAAACACCGAGACTCCCAATAAAGTCGCTGAATCGGATGTTCCCTCAACTTAGCCAAAGGATGCGAAAGAAAAAACAAGGATAGTTTGAAGAATTTCAGTCATCGCTGTCAGCCCAGAGGCCAAACTGGGAGAGGGCAAAGATGGTGACCCACTTCATTCTAACTCGAAGGTTAGTAAAAAGCCCAAGGCAGGCCCCAGAAGTAAGAGGCAAAAAAACCTCAGGAGGAAAATTCAAGCCGTTTCGCCATCGTACGCTGTCCCTGTAAAACACAACTCTAAATGATGAACTCACCAGCTGGAATACCAGTGTCGGAACTCGAGAACGAGGGAAACACTTCGCCCAGTAGTCGGCCAAACTCGAAGTAGGAAGTGTGACGGTGCTCGGAATGGGAAGAAATGCTCTGGTGAGGGTCACCCCTGAACCAGTTATGAGAGGTGGAAAACAAGAAGAACGAGCAGTGAAATTTCATGTAGTTAATCTTCTCTGCATGCTCGGTAAGCCTGGCCGTGTAGCCGTGAGAAGCATTCTCGGGCTTAAGGAACAGGAAGGTCCCCAAGGGGAGGTCAAGTTAAGGGGCCTAGGCCACTTATGGCGGAGTTCGATAACCCCAAACACCAAGATAGTATTTTCTCAGCAACACACGAGACCAAGTGCGCCACAAAGGAAACACTGGTGGTTCTACCCCAGGGCCAGTCTCTCCGGGCCGGGAACGGCCCGTGGCACCACCCAGATCTCTCACAGGCTTCAACACCGCTTGTAAAGTCCAGCCGATGGAATGTTTGGGCGACCCGTGATAACCAATTTCGACACAATTCAAAACAAAGTCGATTCCAAATAACTACGGTACTATGTACAACAAATTGGGCAACTTTATAATAACCAACCCTCGGGGCTGTTCCCTCTGGGCTCTTGCGCTCCAAATTGAATAACAAATCGACAACTGCCGCTAAATTACAGCAAAAGGTTAGGTAGAGAAGATGAGATTAACGAATACAGTCACAAAGAAGTTCAAGCTGAGCGACTCACGCTCGGGGCAACGGTGAGAGTTTGGTTTGTGATGAGGATTTTCAGCAATAAAACAAACAATCGCATTTCTGGCAAAGATAGTTCATACAAGCGAAAAGTGTTGTTTTTAACATGGAAGCTGATGAACGGAACAGGGTTTCCTGAACTCCGTTACACAGCTATTCACCATTCCCCCAGAGTCCAGTTAGCTCGGTTGCCACTGTTGCCATGCTCTTACTTGGGGGAATCCTCAGAGAAATTGTGAACCGTGACCATCAAGTCATTAGGGAACGTAAGCAACCCAGCCTTGTCGAGTGCGCGACCTTTATACGCTCCCCTCACGAGTGGTTTCGCAAACAGAAGCCAAGAGGTTAGGGGGAAGCCCGTCCTAAGATCCGGGAAGGCCGCTCAGACCCAATTTCCGAGCAGCTGAGTGCTCCTGAGAAGACAAATGATGAGCAGGTTACTTTGAGACGGCTAGTTACGTGCACAAAAGCAGCAAGCGTGGGTAACAAAAGGTCGGAGCTTGAAGCTCACAAGCTGGGAGCAGACGCGATAAAGCTCAGTGAGACCTAGATTCAACCCCAGGAGGAAATCTAGGACCAGGTATTTCCCACTAACTCCGGTGAGAAGTCTATTCCGCCCACGAATCATCCCATTTTGTTAGCACAAAACACATCGTTTATATAGGAAGAAACAATCATTGACCCCAATCGTTCCAAAGCAAACCAGAAAGTTCATGCTGGCATTACACAGTCTGTCTTCTAAGTGGGTGACTGGCCACACGACCTGCTGCCGTATGACGGGAATCCGTTCGTGTCTCATCGATTTGCCGCCTTGTCATCTGCATATCAGCTGACACAAGCGCTGACCTGGATTCCCGGCAGGCGCTGACAAGCCCACCGCTCACGGGACATGCCTGGCTATCGACCATAAGTCAGCACACACTCTCATCCCTCCCAACTTTGTAGTCAGCCGCGCAGACAGGCCACAGGCGTAGCGGGGCGTAGGGGTATTGCTTCAAGCTAGAAGGCACTACCACCAGCAAGTAGAGTCCAAGCTGCATCTACCCCGTATTCGGGACATTTCGGTTGCCCTCACTGGTTACCCGAGTAGAACTGAGAGTTTTCTGCATGTACTGCAGCCCGTCTTCTCTAACAGAGGAAAATGATCGGCTGATGCCGTACTGGACTTATCACAGGTTCTTTGGGGAAAGCCCCAACGTTTGGGAACCCCAAAGCGCCGAAGGCAGACTGGGTAAGCGGAGTGGCTTCTAGGTAATCCTTCGGCCACGGCCTGCTCGGCTACGTACGTAAAAACGGCCTGACCCAGCATGTCACCGAGGAGACCAGATGGAGGCAATGGCAGCGCCCATCTATCTTGGGCTTTCCGTCAAAAGATGCCCACAAACGTTTTAGCCTTCACTTTGAGGCTCCGCTAGGAAACAGTGGCCGTGGGGTCCCCCGCCCGACACTGAATCTGGGCAGACTGGTATCCCCAGGCAAAGAACTTTGTGGCTACCACCTGGTAGACCGGACGAATTTGAAGGAACTGGGGGCTGAAGTGGAATGAGAGGTTGAACATGGTAAGGGCTTTGAGGGGCATCTTTGGGGACACACTAGGGGTAACCTGGCGTCATTTACGGACAGAATGGCCCCTTTTCGGAAGGTTCATCGGGAGGGGGCTTAGCCGTGATGGGCTACTTGGGCCCGAGAGGTTATTCAGAGGAAGAGATCAGCCTGAGCAACATACCGAAGCAGTGGTGGCCACAGAAGCTCCCAGCAGTACTTGGCAAAAAGGGCCAAGTCGGATAAGATTCAGAACCTGTGTAGAAAGAAGCACGAGCAGCGCCTAACCAAAGCCACTAGATCAAACACCAAGAGGTATTAAAATTACTTGCAGTCCAATGCGACCCCAAGTGGGGCTTTTGGATAAGGAAATGATCTTCAGGATTGAGCAGTCACCAACAGTCTAGAGAAGGTAGGCTCTCCCCGACGGTATTTCCAGAAGTTGTGCAGATAAGAAAAAAGACCTCAGGCCTTTTGCGAGCCGTCACCCTTGCTGCAGGCAAATACCGGAGGAAGGCTCCACGGCAAGTGAGGCGCTCAAGTCTCTGCGTGGCTTGGTAGGGGCTAAGACAGCAGGCTCCGATGGTATCCACCCGGCAATCGTCAAGCAGCTGGCAGAGGTTATGGCCTAGCCACTAACTATGCTGTTCAACTCATGTCAAGGTGAAGATAGCTTGCAGCAGGAACAGCCCAAGGCAAGGATCACTTCAACAGGCAGAACCATGGATAGAGAACCCTGCCATGGCTACTGGCCTATTAGTCTAACTGCCCTATTGCTGAAAGTGATGGAACTGGTTTTGCGAGACAGAACTGCTAACCACCTGACAGCCCACAGGTTAGATGCAACAAATCGGCTTGGTTTCGCTCGTAAGAGATCCAGCTTGTCAAGCCTCGTCTGTTTCGTGGACGAGGTCACCTCATAATTAGACCAGAGGATAGAGTAGAAGTCGGCTGCCTCGACTTCCGGACAGCATTCAACTCGGTTAACCACTGTTTGTTGCTGATGAAGTTGGGTACT
The DNA here is from genome assembly GCA_948099385.1 of Fasciola hepatica. Taxonomy (NCBI): domain Eukaryota; kingdom Metazoa; phylum Platyhelminthes; class Trematoda; order Plagiorchiida; family Fasciolidae; genus Fasciola; species Fasciola hepatica. Next base: position 9,847,987 of record CANUEZ040000182.1, on the reverse strand, counting down.
TTCGGTCCGTCTCCGGAAATTACTGCTTGGATCCCTAGGTCTTTCACGAGTAGGACTTTTCAAGTCAAGGTTGAGGATAGAAAATCCCATGGAGGATATTTGATTTGTGGTGTGCCTCAGAGCTCCTTCTTGGACCGATGTTGTTCATCCTGTTCATAAAGGACTTGATCGCAGTGCAAAAGAATGACAGGACGGGTTGGTTACTTGCATTCCGACGGCCAAACAAGTCAAATTCATGAAACGCAGTCGTTTACGTAAGCCTTTTTTCAGACTGCGTGGCGCCAACATTGCTCTTGCGGTTGTCTGAGCACTTCGGCCCGTTTTGGCTGGTTATCCGTGGCCCATAGCTTGCTCCTCTTGGGCACCATTCCTGTTTCGCTGGCCCGATTGTCCCAGTTGACAAATTGATCAGCAGCTCCTCACCTGAGCTATCTTGCTCGTTGCCTGAGACCCCGCTGCCCCCCCATCTACTAATCAGTATGCCTCCTTTTGTCAGCCTCGGGAAGCCTCCGTCATATTTGCAGTCTGTTCTTAAGCCTGTGGTCCTCGGTCGGTCCGTCAGTTGGCCTTAACGTTCTCTTGCCTCAGAATCCCCCCCAACAATAGGCCTGGAAAACTCGAGCGTTGCTTCTGCAGATGACGCAAAATTAGTTTTCTCCGTGGCAATAGATTTTAAGCAGCTGGAGCTGAGTACAGTGAACAGCTGGTGGGCGGTCCAGGGCTTACAACTAATTGCAAACGAGTGCCTCCGCTTAGTAGATAGCAAGGATCCTCAACCGTCCGGGTGCCTCAGAGAGGCCACAAAAGAGCTGGGACCACGAGAGTGACAAAATCAAAGAATTTTGGATAATCGTATCGGAAAATTTCCGACTTCAATGGAAGCGCTGCGCGGCCAAGCAAAGGGCCTTTGGGGAGGTTTATCGGCTTAGAAGAACCTTTGTTTCCAGAAAATCCTTGGTTGTACTATCGTACTGCTAGGCATTAGTTCGGCGGCACCTGGAGTACTGTGTTCAGGCTGGCAGCCCAAGCTTCTCGAACATGTTGAATGACATTTCACAGGGTGGTTTACTAGCCTGAGGGACCTTGCCTGTGAGCAGAGAACGGTGGCATTGACCTTCCTCTCGCTTGGGCTCAGGAGGCGTGGAGGCAGGCCAATGGAGGATTTTTAGTTCCCCAAGAAGTATTTTGACTTCCAAGGTTTGGCTACGACGCTGCTGACCCTCAAAGATCGCACGGCCACCAGGGTGCACCCAGTGAAGTCGACGGAGGAGGGAATTGTGGGTCGCCTGAGAGGAAATTCCTTAGCCGTTAGATATGTAAACCACTGCAGCCGGCCCCCAATGGAAGTAATAACTACCGAAAAGGCGGCGGATATTAAGCGTCGGCTGGACCACCGCTGGAACAGTGTATTTGCCGGGACCAGTAGATAGGTGGTTGCTCTAAGAACAACCCTTTTCCGCCTCTCCTGTTCTTATCACCATTTTTACTGATGTTCTTCCTCAGTCAAACGTTGCCTTCAGATTTTTCTTTCTTCCCTTCCAGCCTTCAAACGTCAGTACCCCTTCCACTTCCAGACGCCCAATACCCCTGTATCGGCAACACCAAAATACTTCGCCGCCCCCCGAGTTTCCACCTCCGTAACCTTTGATCTTCAGGTAGATGGGGCGCTAGCTGGAACTCACCGGCTCACAAAAATCTTGTGGGGCCCCCCAGATTAGGACACAGAGACAGATTGTACCTCCTCCAAATTATCATCACCGAATCTTCGAGTGATACTCTGTTCTTAAATCTGTGGCAGCACTGAGAGATCTAAAGAGCACGCGGTGTAACGATCGGTTGAAGGAAAATCCTCCAGATGCACCAGGACTCCGTAGTTTCCTGATATTACCTTACCACATACACTTTTTGCGTGTTATGCACACTTTATGCTTCCATGGACCAATCATTGTTTGTTAGTGCCCAATGCGGTACCCTGTCATATCCCACCTTGGACCTGTGTGACACACGTGCTTGTCTCTCGCACGCCGTAAACTTGGTTCTCGTTTATCGAGCCTGTATGATCCCACAATTGAGGTTTGTATACGCTTTACATTATTGCATATTTGATAATCCAGTATCGTAGACTTTACGGATCAACGGCGTTTTGGTTTTGGAACTTGTTCGAATTCGGCTACGTATAGCTCAAAAGCGCATTAGACACAGTGCAAGTACTTGGACAAGTACTTGGCACGCCGCCTTCTTCGCCCTGTGGCCCGATTTGATTTGAATGCTCTCCCGTCGAGGGTAGCGAGTGCGCGGTCTTCGAAAGCACAAAAGAAGGGGGAAGCTCCGTGAGCCGAGATTCGGCAGGTGTATAAATAGGTACAAACACTTGTTTTAACGAACAAAAGGTTGGCGGCCCTCAAGACGGCCGATACGGAGTACTTGGTAGAATCCCCGCTTAAAGTAGGGGGAAAAATGTAACTTCGTCATACATCGATGGCGGGACTATGTATCGTGGGCATTCAATGGGTCAATATGCAACAAACAAAAACGTTGAACCCCGGAACATATCAGACGGACCTGGGTGTTTACCTCTGCCCGCCTAGTAAATACGATCAAAGCTGACTGTCAGAAAAGATCTCTTTCGCCTAGGTCCCAATGAATGCCTGGAAGGTCCCTCGTCCTACTACCCCTTTCTCAGCCTATTCCAGTTGCTCACCGATCCATTGCTGAAGAAGTGAGACCCAGCCATCAACCCGGACCCTTCTTCCGTTGGATTCTTCCTGCAGCCTGTTGTCCGGGAGTCTGGCCCATCCAAAAGCCCAGAAAAGCCTTTTATTAATTTGAATGCCCCTTTGGATCCCCCATGGTTTCCTCTTTTCTACGGAGGATGGTCCAAGGTCATGAAGCTACAGCTCGAAAGTCTTGATCCACTGACCCTCGGCCACGTGCTTCGCGGGAAGCTGGAAGTTCTTCGAACAGACAGCGTACCTGAAATGGAAGGACGACAACTTTTAAACCCAGTTTTCTGAAGGAGATCTAACCATAGACATGCACAAAGTCACAAAATCCTTTGGTAGGCGACAAGACAGCTCTGATCTCATTTTGAATGGCTCGCCATCTGCCTTTTGTCCAGCTGCCCTACACTGATCCAGCCACTTAAGATTAGAATTCACCAAGATCCCAAAGATTTAACTCTCTTTTACTACTTTTGTGGTAAACGGAGCATTGGTCGTTTGCGATCTTTAGGCCTCTCTTTGCTCCAAAAATTAGGGTTTTTCCCAATATCGGGATTTAACTACTTACTAATTGCACATCTGTAAAAAAGAAGCCCGGCAACCGTAGGGTTGAGGCAAGATCACTTACAAATAGAGGAAACGGAGGTGGGCTTAATACGGACCCCTTCTGTACTCCACTGATAATGTTTTCCGGTTTAGAGCGACTGTCAACTAAAAGCGAAATATTTCCGTCTTATTAAAGTCGTCCCCTAATCAGCTCACTTATGCCGAATGACCTCATCTTGGTCAGCAGGAACTGATGTTCTACCGAGTCAAGCGCTGTTCCAAAGTGAAGGTGGCATACTTCTATTAGTTTACCCTCATCCACTCGGCAAGTTATTTGTCTCGGAAGATCAAGATATTGGTTGAGTGCGATCCGTATCTTAGAAGGTCCTGCTAAGCCAAGCAGCAGCACAGAATTATCTATTGGGCGCAGGCAGATGCGCGCCCGGACGATCCTCTCTGGGGATTTTCACAGGAAGCTCGTCGAGCCTAAGGGTCTACGGTTTCCCCTTTTCAGAGCGAGATCCCTCTTTATGAGTAGCCACAACCACCGTCTTTTTCCTGTTCTGCGATCAGAAGTTGCCTTATATATATTGCTTCTTGAAAAGAAAATGATATCTGGCAGAGGATTATTGATAGCAGGGCGGATATTTCCCGATCCTGCTGGCTCATGGATTTGCATCCGTCCCAGGTGCTTGCGTACAACTTTTTCTGAAGGATTCAAATCTTTTATGATCGACGAAAGATTCGCCAACCCAAAACATTTTCTCCAGCCCCTATCTATTCTGTGCACACCGCTAAAACAACCACCCACGGCATCCGCTTTACTTTGGTTATCTTCTGCCACTCCATAATCGTGGATCCGCGGTGGTCCCACTGCACCCCCTCCAAAAAAACACCTTTTGACCGCATGCAGCTATGGTACTTCATTGGATGCTTTCTGACACACTGGGCCATCTTCTTCTCACAAGTGCCCTCAGCGGATGGCTATAGATTCAGTCTCATCTCCACGACTGGTATAGTAAAACCACAAATGGCGGCTGCCGGAAGCCCTAAAGAGAACCCATCTACTGTTTCTACGCTTGACTGACTTTCTCTTTGCAGCCCCTCACCCCACCGGTGAGCCCGCGGGCCTCCTACTCTCTAAGGGATCAAAAATGTTTTGCAGGGTAACAGAGATCTATTGATCACCCGCCAGCCCTCCTGTGACTGGGATCTTCAGCAGTATCCTAAAATTGATCCTTAGCCCTGGTAAGAAGCCTGGCGGTGCCCGTATTTGCGAAGCTTCCAGTCGACCTCGGGGCTACTTTGGGGTGACGCATGCAAAAAGAGACCTCGAAACTCACTCACGCTTTCACCCAATGGAGGATAAACTTGGTGTCCTGCCGCATTGCCCACAAGGTTCTTTATCACCGGGTCCGACAAGGGAGATGTATACCCAGTTCTTTATCTGGTATCCCCCTTCATGTTTTGGAACAAAGCTTTCGAAAGCGACTACCGCAAATATCCCTCCTCTTGGGTTCCCTGTGTTCGTGTCTCAGCAACACAGTCTCCGAGGTAGGTTTCGGTGCCCAATTAGGAGTCTTGCTAGCGTATTTAACCAGCATGGTAACTACTTGCAAAAAGCGATCGTTCTCATCTCAATCTGTACCCGAGGCCCGATAAGCACAGACCTCGTTTACCCTTCTGCTCGGGGGGTGGGTTGGTGTAAAGCGTGCTTGGCTGCTTATTTACAGCACAAACTATAGTCTGCGATTTCAGTTGGATTGTGTCTGACCTAGTGGGGACGGCCTTCCCCCTCCCTAAAACTCTGTGTTCCTTGCCCCGTCTGTAGACACAGACACATTCTGTACTATTTTCGGTACACGGCCATCTTTAAAGAGCCATGTTTCCGCAACGGCAACCATGAAATTGTTGTTCTTCTTATCGGCTTTGAATGTCTCCATCCATTTGTTTCTGATACTGACTGCGCAGGTGTATGGCCCTACCGTATTTGATTCAATGTCTGCTTGTTTTTCATTGTTTAGTCCTGTCCGGGTCCTGGGCGCAAAGCCTGAGGTGGCAGCAAGTTAGATACAGCGGTGTCGATCACTGGAGGACAAGGATACTGGTGGTGATCCAAAACTACCAAACATTACCGATCCATGCCCATGGATATGGTCTTGAAGCCGACGATGGCTCAGGTCACATCAACCCCCGCCAGGTTATTCCGGCTATTTTCATCTTTTAGCACATCTTTATTCATCATAAACCCCGGCGGCTTACAAGGTTTATCTGCAGCTATCGGTGAAATAGCCCGTATGCTGGATGACCCCTTTTCTTCCTGGGAAACATTTCGCAAGTGTTCCAGCTTGCCAAGCCACGTCTCCACTTGTGGTTAAACCATTCGAAGTCACTCTACGCCCGTCATGTTTGTTCCGATCGCTACCCCCTCTAGTGTGGACCACCACGCCCTGGCCTGCAATGTTTCTGAATTGCTCGTCAGCGAACGCCACCAGTAACCTTTGCTCAACATTTCTGCCCGCAGTGAGCAAGCGAAGGCTTCCACGTACCCAACCTGTGAACATTTTTTAGAGAAACAGGATGAAGCACGCAAGAGCCGCAAATTTTGCACACCCATCCTCCGTCCTTACCCCTTGGGCCTTCAGACTCTTGTATAAAAGGTTCTAGCTGCTTCAGTATCGGTAACTGGTGGCCCCAATCCCGTCTCGGCGACTCCATGCGCTTTCCGCAGCTCCATGGGCTGCATTTCGATTTTAGGGTGCCAGGTTTCATCTGTCATTAAGACGACTACCGTCACCCCTTTTTGTTGCCTTTCTTCTCACCTCGCTTTTCTTCTCAGGTTTCTGCGTACTCAACTAGCACGCATTAGTTTGTCACTCGAAGGTTGGGACAGCTGGCGAGGGGCAACGGTCTGCCCGGTCTTATTACTTTGACGACCATTCTTCCAGGCGTTCCCAGAATACCTGGGCTTGAATTCGTGGCTGGCCCTCTCCGCGGCCATTTATGCTTGGGGCCACGGCGGACCTCAGGCAGAAGCTGAACCCCGTCATGCTTGGGCCGCTTCTTATGGGCTAGCTCGGAATTCTCCTTGCAGAGGCCACAGACCCGTTCAACCCAGCTTTTCTTGCGACTTAATCGAGACACTTCCGCACTAACCTCGGAACAGTCGTCATTGGCTAGTCTACGGCATGTACCGCATTCGATAGCCCCGCCTACTCGCTTCTCGTATTTGGAGGCCGAGTAGGGTTATACCTTCCGTTGCAAGGTGAGCATAAAACTATAAAAAGCTGTGAAACAATGGCCTAATGATTGAAGAATTGTTTGCGATTCATAAATAAACGTTGTAGGAAGGTGTGTGCCAGCAGTAAGAAAGGTAGCTCAGCAAAACCGTACAAAACTCCGAAAACCTGAGGGGATAAATGAAAAAAACTTCTCCGACCGGAAAGCTTATCTCTAGGTTACTCTGGCACGTACCGTAGAGCAAAATAAACTTCGTGATTCAACAGTACACTGCGAAAACTTGGTTCAGCTCAGAGCCTTTCGAAGTTCAACCGGCGCAGGAACTGCAAGTTCTGGACAGGCGTAATTCAATCCGATTCAGTTTGGTTTGCACTGGACTTCGTATGGCTAAGGCCAGTCGTGTGTCCAAATGGTGTTCTTATTGAAGAGTTTCCTCAGATCCCAAGACAGTTTTCAAAGCGGAAGCGGGTGCCCACTTATCTAGATAGTGACACTGGGGTGGATTTTGAACACCTGCTCGGTAAGGATTTAGCTTAGCTCTTCTTGTCAAAGTCATTTTCGGAACCGTCCAATCCATTGAGAAGATGGGGTGCATCGTCATTGCTCGGTTGTTGTGATAAGAAGATCGAAATTATAGGCCTTCTCATTTATTGGTGCTCCTTTCTTGAATAGATAAGGTACCTTCATTTTAAATTTCTGACGGTTCTCATTTGTTCCTCAGGTAGTATGATTATTGTTGCTACTTCAGCGGATGCGGTGAGTTTTGACTGGTTCACCCATCATATGTAGACGTGTGTGTTTCGCGATGTCTCCATCCTTCCGTTGGATGTTATGCTCTCCGGTCTGGTCGAAGCCAAGAGCGTCTGTCAATGATTCTGCTTTATCTTGCGTTTCATAAGGAAAGCGTGTTCATTGGTTGACTCTTTCAAAGCCGATTTTCGGGCAGTTCAGAAGGAAACATGCAAGCCGTTTTTTTTATGTACAGCTCTGAGACGTACGAGACAGCAGAGAAACCAGGAGCATTTTTGCCCGGCAGAGTGCGTAGCTGCTTCGTGAAATTTTGTTGCTTCCTTTAAAGGTGCAAGAGCGATAAATAGTCCAGGTATCAGCTGCTTCAGGACATCCAAGTTTAGACTGCTGTGCTTCCATCATGATCCCATAAGCGGGCCCGTGTTTCTACGGTAGATGGTGCATGAAGAACTCTCATAGTTCCCAAGAAGGAAAAGAGGGGTTCTGCTTTAGCAATCGTAGGTTTACGCACGAGCAAATACTTGAGTTCCAACCGATGGACGGTTTCCAGAATGCATTAGAGCTTAGGAAACATGTGTTTAATTAATTTAACCGGCGGTCTACTCGTTAAGGTTTTCCCCACAAGATCAATATTTTCTGCGAAAGACGTCGAAACCGAGCCTGAACTGGCCCACGGAGGGCTTGATGCTGACTCTTATCCCGAAATGGTTTCCGATGGTTGGGAAATAGAATGTATATTGTTTGTTTCTTGTCTGTAAGCAGACATCAAAGGCTTAGTGGTGTGGTGTTTGCCAACGTCACCCACCAAGTGAACCGCTTTGGGCGTGTTTTGGGGCGTATAGTATTTGACGGGAACGGTCTGGGAAGCAGCTTGTTTAATACCATTCTTTCCAATGCTTGTAGTGCTACTCAACATGTAGCTTTATTTTTCACGTCACAAGTAATTCCACAAACTTCGCAGTGGGACGGTTGTGGTAGATTGTAGCTTTGGGCAGTAGGGTGGGCGTTCTCCCTCGGATGAGAGTGGTTTTCTGCAGATTTTATACCACGCAAGATATAAAACCGTGGTGTGATCTGCAGCAAACATTGCGGGGAAGGAATCCGCGGATTATCTTCGAGAGAACGCGTAAGCCATCATCCTTGCAGTCCAGATTTTAAATCAGAGCATTTTGGGCGGCAAACGAATAGAGGAATCCCGAAGCAGCGGCATGCTTGAACAACACAGAAAAGCCGTTCAAGCGACTTTCTGCAAGTTATTTGTTGCGTAGGATAATGTTGCTGGGGAACTCCCCGACAAGTCGAAAGAAAGTTGAATCGGAAATTTAAATCGGGCTGTCCAGCCGTTTCACGTTTCTAGGCGAGTTTAAGAATGTCGTTGAGTGCTTTTTCTCCAACCGAGAATATTGCCCATCCACTGGTTAGGGATACAATTGTAGGCCCCACTGCCCCGCTGCCCTTCTTTGATTGCAATCTTTCTTAAATAGCACGACGAGCTGCAGGTTTAGAGTGATCGTGGAGCACCTGCACAGGGGAATGATTGTGTCTGTACAAATGTTAACTAGATGTGACCTACGCGAAACCATAGAAGAAAACTGTACCACATACCGGTGGTGAAAAATGGCTAGTGTGATTTTTTCTTCTAGTCGTTACTGACACCTTCCACTTAGGGTGACTACGCGGTACTAAAATTTGACTTTGTTACACAACCTATCTGAGAGTATCGACTAGGAACCAGAGGCCAACGTGTTCAACGGGCTAATCGAGCAGTACCTTGGTGCTTCTGCCCATCTGCTTGTACCAAGAACTCGCAAAGCCGATGACAATAAAAGCTTACTTTCCAGAAAGACACTTCGATTATTGAAAGAGCAAACGCAACCGTTTGCGACTTAATTTTCCACAAGTTTGACAACTGATGCAAATAACTTTGTAGCTACCAGAATTCTGCACAAATCTAGGGTCGGGCAATACCTTCGGAGTAGGCAAGGCGATTTTCTTTCTCGAGAGAGAGAAGCAACAAGCTGACTCTCTACTAACACCTTAGGCTTGGTCGGCAGACCCCGAGCTCTATTCCTGTGTGACAGCTGACAGGAGGCTCTCCACCAACTTCCCCAGCAAAAGCGGAAGGAATCTTTAGATCTTACTTCAGCTCCGTCCCAAAGACTTCTTCCGCGACTGTGCATCCAGTGGCTCAAAACCCCATAGTTCACCCACCACTGGAACACGCTGAGATCTCTTTCATTGGCGTATACGAAAAACCATGTCTTCTTACTCTTTATGGTTCCGTGGGTCCGGACATGATCCTTCCTCGAATTCTTAAGGAGACTGTCGAGGCAAAGTCCGCTGCCCATAGCCAGCCTTTCCGTCAATGTTCAGACACGGGAGTGTTTCCTAATAGTTCGGAGAAAGCGGTGATAACTTCTGTTTTCAGAGAAGGAAGCCGTCATCTTCCGGATATCTACAGGCAAACTAGTCTCACCAACATACCCGGTAAGGTCTTTGGGGGCATTCGGAAAAATGACATTCTAGATCATCTTAAGGGCATAAACCACTGGCCCCTTCCCGATACCGCTCCTCAGCGCATAGATATGGCATGACCAACACGCTGACTGTGGTGGACGGCCTAACACAAGCATTTGATGGTGGACTGATTTCCCATGCTGTCTCCATCGGTTTCCTCAAAGCGTCTGATAGAATGCCCCACAATCTGCTCAATTTAAAGTCAAAAAGTTATGGTATTTCCGATCAGCTACACTCGGTTATCTTACAGATCGATCCTTCTCCGTTAGAATAGGGTCACCTTGCCTCTCCTTATCCTTGTCCATATCGGAGTGCGCCACAGATTAGTACTTGCCCCTCCTTCTTCTTATCTATACTACTGACCTACCTGATATCATCCCTGCTAACGTAGAAATGTATGTGGACGACGTGACAATGTGGAGATCCGATCCAGTGAAAGTGCAAACGGCCATGGTTGCATCAAAATGCTAGTCTTCTAAATGGGACCCACCAGTCAATGACTACAAGTGCGTTTTAGTGACGTTTCGCAAAATTCGCGACCTTTCTTTCTGGATCAGTAGTAGACTATAATCCCAAATGCAGGTCGGCACAAACTGTAAGACTGGTTGCGGAAACTCCTACCAGAGACATTGAACTTTCACGTTTCCTTGACAATACTCGCTCATATACACTATTTGTGTGTTTTTATGTACCGTACGTTTTCAAGAACCAACGTTTGTTTGTTCGCGTCCAGAGCGCTGCTCCGCTACAATTCCACTTCAGACCCGCGCGAAGCACGTGCTCCTTTCTCGCGCGCCACGATTTGGTTTTCTCTTTCTGAGTCCCTATGACTGCGTAATTGACGTTTGCATGTCTTGTGTCATTGTTCACCTAATGATCTAGTATGGTAGAGTTTCACGGATAATCACGTTCTGATTTCGGGATCCGTCTCAAACTTGATTGCGTACTGCTCGAAGGCTTCTAACGCAAATTGCTGAGATTTAGGCCTTGTTAAAACCTTTCTTTTTCTTCTCATTAGGAAGAAGCCACCCACTCCGGTTTCCGATTTTTCTGTATGAGGAAGCACTCGTTCCCTCTTACATCAAAAGGAGGCTTTCATCTCCCCTAGGGAAAGCGCGTCCGTCTTGTTCTAGTCCGTAGCAGTCAAGTAGTACACACGGGTCTTAGCAAGGATCGAGACCTGCTGGACCGAGTCCAGAGAAGGGCATCGAAGATAGTGCATGACTTGCAACAAAGGTCTCACCCAGTTCTTCTGACTGAACTGAATCTCCATTCTCTAGATATAAGACGTATTTGAGGAGATCTTTTCTTAAGGTGCAACTTATTCTCCTCGGACTTCGTGGTTCAGTATTTTACACTTCAAAGCCTAGAAGCTCTACGTTAGCATAGTGGGAAACTGTTTGAGCCATACTCCCGCACATTCATAGGCCAAAACGTATTCATCAGCAGGATTATACTCTTGTGGAATAATCTTCAACAAGAGGTAATTAAGGTATCATACAAAGCAACCTTTAGTGTTCTTTTGGATTGTCACTCGGGATTAGGTCCTCGTCCACTCCCAAACTAGTCTACCTCTCTAATACGTCACGCTTCCGGATGTTTCTTTCTCTTTCCCCCGCTTCTACCGGTTGTAGAGAAAAACAACCGAGAAAGTTTGAAGAAAAAATCTTCCATAAGTGAATGTAGATTTATTTTTCCAATTTTTTAAGCAATTTCTGTAGATCTTGCGCATGTTTGTCACCTCATGTTGCCCAGTTTCCTTCGGTTCTGTACCCTATTACCGGCCTCTTACCGGCAAAATATTTCAGGACTACTTCAAGAGCACAAGACCTCTATGTTAGCACTCACCTGCTGCTATGAAGAAGACCGATTATCGATTAGATAAATGTCATTGTGCAGATGGTCCATCAGCGTGGCGGGATGGCCTACTGCGACGGAGGCGGACGCCATGCAGGAAACGTGACGGCAACTTACCTTATACATCACTATAATAGCGACGGTCCGCCCCATTCTCAGTACCTCTAAGGGGAAGTGGTCGCTGCTTTAATTATATTAGTGGAACAGAACTTTCAACGCTTCATGAGACAAGTTTACCAACATCCACTGTGGTGCTCTTCCAGACGCACGGTTACTGCACAGGCTGCCGGAGGTTGCGACTCTTGTATCTACTGAATCACAGGCGAATATATCCTGAACATCTGTAGGCAAGGAAGAGCAGTAGAAGCCTCAAGATGTACCGGCTCCCAGTAAAGGCTGGGAAATCAAAGCTCAAGATAACTCAACGCGGGACACAATTAATGGCTAAAGTGGGGTTTGAAAACATGAGGTAGGTGGGGGAGATGCGGCGGGTTACACATACTAACTGCGCACAGTTCGGTTTGGAAAATTCCAAGGGGCCACATCCGCCACGCACCGGCCATTGGCGAAGAGGGGCAGGTTGAACATCGCTTTGTCGTAGATTTCGGAGGAGGTCCGTAGCCTAATCAGGAAAGATGAGCTTCGGCGGACCTGAGCAAAGAAGTTCAACTGCTCCAGTGCGCCACTTGTAGAAGATGAGCGCATTCCCGGTGCGCAGCCCTTAGCAATGAAGAGAACTGCCTCTGTGTTTACGGCCTGTTGGCACCAAAGCTGGGGCAAGCAGGCGAGCCCAAATGCTTTCTTTCGGGCCAAGCCGTACCGATTGCTGTTGCCTTTTTATAAGTGCAGTAAAAGGTTGGCTCATGAGTCTCAATTCGGATGATCAACTCAAGGATGGGAATTCAGTGCCCCAGTTGTTCGCTTGCGTCTTTCAGCAATCGTTAGTCAAATCGATTTTGTTTGATGGGTTGCCTTCGCAGTTACTTCTCATCATTGAACCTTATTCGATGAAATGACAGGTTTTAATTTTCATCGAAATTATGGCAGAAAACTGTAATAGCCGCCACATCGTTCACCTGGAGTACTATACAACAACGTTCTTTATGACCAATGCTGTGCAATATATTAGGTCCTCGGCCAACAGTAGCTTTGTATATCAGACAAAACAAAAGATCTAGGTTTCAGATGATGACTGTCGCATGGGTTGAGACATTTGAGAATTTCGGCTCTCAGTTGAGAACTGATCAATAAAACGGTCCCTGAGGCTTTTCTACTTAATTTTCGTAGCTTAACCGGAAGGAGAAAGGAAGACGATATCCATTCCAACAGTGGGCCACAGTAGTGCGGACCCACTATAAACCATCAAAGGAAATGGGTAGGTCTCACTAGGATGTCGTCATAGCGGGATATATTGGGATTTAGCGTACACTGAGTTATACATCTCAACAAATGGCCAGAAGTGGCATATCTGAATACAACAAATACATGCGGAGAACTTTTCAAACGGTGTCGCGCAAGAATTTGCCTTAATATGTGCAACATTCCACAAATAGTTATTGGACTGGGAAAAGCCCTTCCGGACATATGGTCGCCGGACTCTTCGATGACTGAACTGCGCCGTTTTCACCCAGGTCCATCAAATGATATGCCCTCAGAAAACGGATTAGACGTGGCCCATCCCCTTGGTCATCCTGAGGATCAATGGTTAACATCAGGTAATTTGAAGTTGTGAAGGCACACATGGATTACGAGTCTGTGGCCGAAGAGGCCTTGGTTTTGCTATTAAGCTTTGCTATTTGATCCTATTTTGATGACACGGAGAGCAAATGTGTCATAGTCAAACTCTTTTAACTGTCACTACCCCGCAACAGTTTCACACCAGAATTCCTGAAACCCAGTGCCAGAAAGTAAGATAATTTGGAAAGGCCAAGTGACGTCCATCATATCAGTGGCCGGTGAATCCGGAGTTCAAGCTCGTATCTTTTCTGAGGTAATGATAATGATAACGGTTTACTTCGAATAACCCCGAGGCATGCTGTAACTGAAGATCAAACGGTACAATTGGACGTAGAGTCCGAATTCTAAGAGGATGATTCAGGTAAGTGCACTCGATATTGTACAGGAGAAAGTATTTAAGTTACTATTTAGGGCAGCGCCCGGCAAATTTGAACTCAAGGTTGGGTGCTCAACCCGGCCAAGTCAAGGTGGAGCTGGTCGAAGGTAGTAGACTCTAACTTAAATATTACAAAAAGTGGGACTGTGCAACGAGAGAATCAAACAGAATTTACGAAAGTTTTGTCCACCTTGAGGAAAAAGAAGTTTTCAAGGGAGACATGAACCAGCCATAGCGCTCTGCGGAGTATGGCAACGCTTAGGATTGGAAATCAGACGATGAAAGGAAGGAATTTGCAGACAAAGAACAAGAAAAATCTTTCAAAGATTGCCCTTGTGAGGTTCAGTGACCAAATATCGGCTGGGTCGGTTAACCACCCAGTGAATGACTCATTTGTAGAGAGAGATTGCCTAAGTGATGGTGGAAGAGGTGGCCGGACTTAGGCATGCAGTCGTTGCACACGTTGTTTACTTTCAGAAAGGTGGAATGTGATGCTCCAAAACAGAAATGGGAACTGGGCGACAAATCAATTTGAGATACTTGGCCATGATAGTCGCGGATACACGGTTTGCGAAGATGAATATTTAAATGACAAGCAAGTATTCACGTATGATTATCTTTATCTAGAGGCTGAACATGATGACCCGAGAGATGCAAGGATCATAACTGTCCTAGAGGATTTACCAAGATAGAATACCGGATATGAAAAAGCACCAAACAACCGATAAACACGTTTGCAAAGTTGGGCTGTGAAGTAGTTGACAGGTAAAATACTATCTGTTTGTATTCTTTGTAAAAGGTGGATTATGTGATGGCGAGGGATCAAAGCGCTGCGATACAGATGTCTCTCAGATGTGAATATATGGGGAGAGCACAAATCTTAGCAAGGTGGGGATGTTGCAATGCTCCAGCCGTGTGGGAGAACAGAAGGACTGATAGAGAGAGCGAACTGTCTCAATACCGTCGACTGCTGGGAGGCTGTGATGACAAACACTCCTCAGTGAAATATACTGTTTGGACATTGTGGAACGAAAGAGTATGGCAACATTAAATGTGACCTTTTGCAAATATATCGGTAACTGTGACAAAAAAGGACGAGTTTTATCTCGGGGATTGATTAAGTTTGTGAATGGGACAAGCGGGTGGTTTGGCGCGAATCCTCGGGAAAAAGGACCATAAACTGTAAGCCGAGTACGGTAACGCGATAATTATGTGTTGGGGAATGTAGATTTTGCCGGCAGTAAGAAGCGGTTAGTTAAAATGGCGACGACGGCGACAAGTACGATAAAAAATAGGCAATAACTGGGGGAGTTAGTGACATATTTGCAGTATTTCCGGTGCATAATTTTTTTGCCGCAACCGGTGCTTGTGGGTGGGGCTGACCGTGCTCTGGACACCCAACCTGAAAACCATTTTTGGTGACGGGAGGTGCAATCCGCCAACCTAGCTGCGCCCGTCATCGTTGCAGACGTCCTGCACGCCCGGTGTGCGCCGGTCAAAGCGGTGGATCTGACCGCGCTCCGCGCCGGCGGGCTTTGCTTGACTGATATTGGCGTTGTCACATAGCTGTAGAAATCGAATAGTCCAGGAGTTTGCTACCAGGTTGCGAGGGGTCCTGGAGAGCAGGGCCAATGTGGTAGTGACAAAATGACGGGCAGGTATCGAATTTTCAGCGGGAAATGTGGGCCAGGTATTATGCCAAGCCATCGAAGGGAAGGCAATCCAGTGGTTGTCTGGAAACGTAAAAATAGAAGAACGCAGTATGAGATGCTCCCAGCTGGGGATCAACGGTCAGCGGTAAAGAGAAACCTCTAGTAGCAAGAAACTGGAACTACTCGGTGGATGGTTTGACTTTGCAGAACACAAGGTTGTACACGGAAGAATAATAAAACTTGAGTGATATATACGGCGACCTGTGTAGTACGTAGATCTCGTAGCCCCTGACTCAGGCCCGCGCGTCAGTAACCCAAACCAACTTCGTACGCTCGCTCCGCCGAGGTGTATGGATCACTGTTTGATACGAGTGTCAGGAAATCGGGTCATTTGTTTAATTCATCTTTAAACCTCGGCAAGTGGCCTATTGCATGGACATTTGGTGGAAGTTTATTCCACATTGGTGAATATTTAACAATGAAGAAATTGGACCGTAAGCTGGTTCTCGAGGACGGCACAGTGACCGAATGACTGTTGTGTCGTAACGGATACCTTAAGCCTAATGGGTCTCGAACCACAGGGGAGGCTTTGCAGGATCTATATTTTATTAGTGAGTGGATAAAAGACAAGTTGTTTTTTTATCGGTCGGACCCAAATAGGTTCGAGTTGTAGCAGGTCACAGAGCTGTTTATGGTTGAGACTAGACGAACATCCACCTATTTGTTTAGTAAAGGTGCGCTGAACATTTTCAGTATCGATCCTTTCAATCTGGCGCATGTTGGAGCCAACTATTGAACTATACTCTAGCAATGTTCTAACGTGTGTTGTATAGACACTGAGTTTACTTTCATGCAAACGGAATGTTTTGTGGACAAGTCCTATTAACCTGCGAGACCTAGCAATTTGAGTGTCTGTTTGCTCCGAGAAGTTGAACGAACAGGAGTAGTATATGCCCAGGTCGCGTACTGATGATTTGTTGGGGATCAGGTGAACACCTATACTAAACGTTTCGGGAGGGACATGACACTTGTGTGTAAGAAGGCAGCTTTTTTCCGCCGGGAACTCCATTGCCCAATCGGTACACCACGAATTGAGCATCGGTAAGTCTTCCGATATTTTTGCTATAGTATTACCCAATGAATTATGGTCGAAGGTGTACAACAACTTTACATCATCAGAAAACCAGAAGGGAGTTCCACGGCGAACCAAAGTAAATATATCATTTATGCACATGAGAAACAACAACGGGCCCAGTACACTATTTTGGATCACACCACTGGTTACAGGACTGGGTGTGGAAACTGTGCCACCAACGTTTACCACTCGGCTGCACGAGAAAAAGTACGATTCTAGCCAGGCATATAGTGGGTCAACAATGCCGTGTTTCTCAGCCTTTGACAACAAACGAATGTGAGATACCCGGTCGAGGGCTTTGGATATGTCCAAAAAGACTGAGATCACTGGCTTACCATCATTGGCAGCTGTCATAATAAGGTTCAGGAAGTCAGTCATACGAGTTGCTCAGGATCGCCGTTTTGGGAACCCGTGCCGACCTCCACTTATAAGGTGGTTTTGTATGAGTTGATCTGTTAGTTTAACTTTTATTAACCTTTCCATGATCCTCGATACTACTGGGGTATGGTTCACAGGCCTGTAGTTGGCCGGGTTCTTCCGTGTTCCTTTATGAAATGGAATAATAACCGAAGTTTACCACTGTGGTGGTGGACAATTGATTCACTCGACTACCTCAGTAAATGAACAGAATGACAGCTAAAAGTTCATACGCGGCGGGAAAACAAGGTTCTAAGTTTCGGGGTTGAAGTGCAATGGGTGAACGGTTTGGGATTGGGTCTTTGCTACTTTCTGAGTGTACGATGTTGGACGGAACTGAGTGAATATAGTGTATTCCAATCATCAAAATGTACGTCCGACCGAATTCCGACAACCAGATGTCCAGCAATCAGATATCAGGAGACGGAAGGCCCCAGAGAAGAAAAATGTGTGTAAACGTTTGTCGCCTACCAAGATGAGGACCAATACCAATCTAACCTATGGCACGTCTTGTGCTTTTTTAGTAAAGGGTCCAACCTTCGGTAAAATAACTCTTCCTTGTTTCCAGCTACATGACAAATTGGCACAGGACTTTATGTCTTGCCCAAACAGCGTGGCCAAACATAACTGCACGTGAAATGCGTAAATATTTTAATCAATAACTGTTGGTTCACTTCTCTGGCTCGAACTCACAAGCCGGGCTGGTTTTACTTCGGAGGATTACCTTTGTATGTCAGATCGCCCGCCAATGGTCCTCCATGGAGAGCTCGTTGGAAGTGGAGGTACTTTAAATTTCATTCCTGGGTTAACCGAAATTTATCGCGAGTCTTGGTGGGAAATTTCGTGGTGCGTGAACAGCTCACGCAGTCCGAAGGTCACGGGCGCGCAGTCACGACGCCAAGATGTAGGGCCCGCTGTCTTTCGCGGGGCGTAGCCACTGGTAGATCCGCAAAGTGCAAAAAAAGAAAATTCCCTGAGCTCAAAGCTCAGTAAGAACGTCGAAAGAATCCTAAAGTAACAATAATCAAACACTGATGGTGCTGAAAATAGCCTACTCTGTACGTATGACACAACAGTATTCCAGGAAAGGCCCAAAGTGCACCCAGAAACTTGAGTCGGTAAGGTTTAAGGAAAGGCTCCCAAAGCCGCGACTTCAACTTCATTGTGGGTCAATTTCAGCTTGCATAGATGGTAAAGTTTTTGTACCTTCAACTAAGAAAACAAATTACCACATACCTCACATATATTCGTACAAATAACGTATAGTTATTTTCAATTTTTACTGGCATGGCGGGATGTCATATATGTGTAGATAGTTTAGTCGGCGTCTTTATTGTTGCTACTTTCATTTTTTCCCTTTCAAAGCTGCTGTATAGTTACTCGCTCGAAGAAAACTTGAGAGTTTCTGGGTCCCCAGTGCTTTTGCCTAATGGATCTCTGAGGTGGTGAGGTTGAGAGTGCAAGAGAAGCAATGAGGTGAAGAAAAAGAGAGGGAAGATGCACAAAGCCATTCGGAAGTTGAGTAAAACTGAAATAATATTGGCAACTTCTATGAAACTGAAATATTGGGCTGCTTTATAAAGTCAGTTGAAAAGACACTTCATCGCGCCTCTGATACCGCCTGTACTGCGACAAACCATACCGTCAGTGGCCAAAATTTCAGAGTGAATCCAGACAAGCGGAGAACCAGCTGTATGTTGAGCTTGTAAGGTTCACTTTGTGTCGTATTCTGGTGGCGAAAGGGCAGCTCCCGCATCCTGTCCACCAAGAGCTGGCTTTTTTATTCATTTATGGTTTTCTTTGCCTCAGATGTCCTGGCCCAAGGCTCCTCCAGTGACCTCCAGGACTCTTCAAAACCGTACAGTTTTCGGTGGTCTAATAAGGTACTTTTTCGCCGGCTTTCGCGGTGAACTCTAAAAGCGCCCTTATTTTGTGAAGGGTTTATTTCCCGTACATACACAGACCGACTAGAGTGAACAACAACAAGACTTTCCTACCCAGATTTTGGGGCTTCTAGCTAAGCCAATGGTTGTGACTCCGTTTAAGTGATCTTCGGCGAGGAAATTAGTATCTGTCTGCCTCGCTTTGGAAAATGGAGCTACCTTCGGATAGCTCCTCAAAGGCCTCAAAGCTCCTGATTCTCCGTGACTGTAGGTGTTGTAATCCGCACTTACATCGTAATAGCCGTTAAAATAAAGACCTTAAGGGTGCGGAGGTCAATTTTTACCTGGAAAACCTGACAATTAAAGAATTCAAAAATGTTTTGCCAAGAGACTGTGGAAGAAGCTTGAACTCAGAGTCTTCTGCGCTAAACGATCACTGCACAGCATAACTTCCCTTGTTCAACTGAAAATCTGGGAACCTATCTGGTCATGCTTGGTCCAGCTCGCGCCTGAAATCAGGAACGGTACTGCTTTTGATGACTATCGAAGTCAGCTTACTGCTTCAGTTTTCTAACCGGTTTGTAAAGAATTCTGATGTTACGCTAAGTCTGAATCGTCCCCCAGCCTGATTTCATAACACTCCAGGATTTCCGAAGGAGCAGAGTGAAAAACTGCTCAGAAACTGGCCGTACTAATGCTCTTTGAAAACTTGAAATTTTCAACTCTGGACCGTCCTCCGTAGAGAGTAGACCGAGATGCACTAGCCCTTCTTCATACGACTTTTGCCTCCGATCCCCTGCACTTTTTGTGTCAATACGTTGCATCCCCTCCATAAGAATTATGTTCCTCCTCGAATAGCTGCTCTAGGCTTTTATCTTACTCCTGACGAAAATAACTTAGTATTACTCTACCCAGTTATCAGGACTACAAGCCGCTGGTGTTCTAGACGGGAATTCTCGGATAATGAAAACAACGCTGTACTTTCCGTCGATGAACTTCATTTGCTTTTGGCTATTAAGAGGCAAAACTGGAATAAAAACCGGAAACAGGCTGGTAGGCAAGCCGCATGTAGTTCGGCCTAAAATGACAGTTTTGTTTGTGGTTCATGCTGATGTTGGTCGGCTATTCCCAGAGCTATCGGATTGAACAAGCATTTTGCGGAAGTCGATTCTGGCTCATGCATGCGTATTAAGTGTTCAAGAATATTGGCTAGGTGAGAATGTTTTAAATCTGATTCGCTTTGACAGATCTCAGTGTCGTCGTCAAGATCGGACGCTGAAGAACAAGAAACACGAAGATGGAGTGGCGGCCCTACTCAACCTGCATGGGGTAGTAAATCTATCGCAGCTTTAAAACACCCCGCAAACATTATTGAATGATTTGCTTTTCAGCTTTTTCCTAGGTTTACTCGCTTCGGAAGCACCATTATCACAAGCATGTACATAACTCCTTTTTGTTTGGAATCCTATATATCGTCTTTTTATACCGCCTCTAAATCCCCCCTGGGCGAGCTTTTGCACATGATGGTTGGTGGTTTTATTTGTGCTCACGCTCATCTGCTTTTACAGTTCACATTGACAGGTGTCAGTGGCTTCACCACAATATGAGACTCTGCGCTGGAAGAAGTCATTGCCTATCGCTTGTTTTCCCTTGGACTGGAGGTCACTTTCTCCACAAGTGGCCTCTGCTTGCTTCCTATGAGATCAAAAATCTGTTCAGGCAATGCCCAAAGATCATCCAAGCCTTTGAAACGGGCAGGGTTTCGTCCCCATTACCATTCTTCTCACTACTAGCCCACCAAGCAGTCATTAATGGCTTTCCTTTTCACCTACAATCCTACAGGTTGCACAACTGTTTACTAAAAACCTATCTTGTGGAGCCGCATCGAAATATTGTTTGCTTCTGGTGCGGGATGGTCTCCCCAACACCTGAAGTCTTGAAGTAAGTCGTGGGCACAAGGCTGAGGCTTAAGTATTTCCGGATTTTGTTAGCGCTCAGAAGAAGAAGCCGTTTTCCGGTCTCGACGGAACTCAGAAACCTGGTGAACTTATCTGCCGGCCAAGATGGAAATAAAGCAATGGGACACTTCCTTTGGCAAAAACGTTTTGCGAGTTAAGAACCGTGAGCTTCCTTAGTATGGCAAAAGGATTTTATCTTTCAAGAAGACCAAACATATAGGGGATGAAATCGACATGAACCAAGTCAAAGCTAAGTTTATTCATTTCTCACTGAAGACTCTGCTCCTTATTCCCTCTGGTTTTCCGCAGGTTTGAAGCCTTTCTCTACCGCAGACGTTTTTACAGTTTTTCGCAAGTCCGAAACTTCCTTGGCTGCTGGTTTTCATCGCCATCCTTCAGCAATTCTCAAGGATACAACTGCTTAACTTGCCACACTGATCTTCACCTTGATAAACAAGCCTCTATCTACATGTTCAATTCTCGACCCTTGGCGCAAGGTTATCCCCGTTTCAATTCCTAGGGGCAGCAATATCCCCGGTGGATTCGTATGGTTTCTCTCTATTGCCCTTATATCAGCTGCCCTTAAAAACACCGAGACGGCTGTTTCTATCCCTTTTCAAAAGCTTCTCATCCCGCGCAGTGACTTTCTCTAGTCTGCAGATAGGCTCAGAATATCCCCCATGACACTGTAGCTCGCTTGGTCCACTCTATCATCAAATCTTCAAACACATCCGAGCTAACTGTCCAACACGTTTTACCCAATCGATTTCGTCTTTTGATTCAGCACCCCCTTCTCATCACCCCGGGGGGATCGTGTCTTGAGAATGCCCGAAGCAAATTCTTTCTTGGCTGTAGAACTATTTTGTGATCGAGTTCAGTAAACCCAGTTAGGAGAAGATATTCCTATGCCACTTTCCAACGATTTCCTTGTACTACGGGGCGCAGAGCTATCCCTTTCTCTATTTTCAACCTCCACCGGTAATCATCCGGTTTCTCCTCCATCCAGCACATTTTACCACGCTGACGATGTCCTTTTCCATGCTATTTTGAAATACCCGGATTTTGTAAAATCCGATGAAAACCCTTCTGGGATAGAATATTGCTCTCCCCATTTTGGTCCCAAACTCAATCCATCTGAATGTCCTCATTGTGCGCTTTCGTCTCCCTCGCCCGCCTTCCTCAAAGACCTTGTTACGCTGAGAACTGAATTCCCAGTAAGATTTAGTTCCGCCGGGTATCTGGATGCTGGCTCGGGCAACAACTAAAAATGGACATCTCACATTCACTACTGCCTTGATAAGACGTGACACCCCTTTTCGAATATGACTTAGGCAGTCTTGTATACCACCATCAAAAGTCTCCCAGTTTCCTTCAGTGTGTGAAAAGATCGGTGGTAGAAAATCCCCCAAAGACACTGCAGTTTCGGGTTTTCTTGATATCACTTACTGAAGTACACAGTTACCGTCTTTCACACGCTTTATGTTTTATGAACCAACCTTTGTTTGTTAGCCTCCAGTGCACTATCCTGTTGTATCCCCTCTCGGACCTGTATGACGCACTTGCTTGTCTTTCGCGCGCCCTGAACTTGATTTTCGTTTTCTGAGTCCGTGTGACCGCATAATTGAGGTTTGTGTATTTTTGTGTTGTTGTTCATTTAATATTGCAGTACAGTACAATTCATAGATCAGCCGAGTTTTGGTGGTGGGATTTGTTCGAATTCGGCTACGTATTGCTCAAAAGAGTGTCACAAAGAGTTCTTCTCGTCCCAATGAACCTTTCTGCCGCAGTTTTTCATGGCCCTTCGCAACAGACCTTTAGCTACTTGGCCATTACACAGTGAACGTCAGTCGCGTTTTGTCCCCCTCCTTTGACTTTTTTGAACTGAACTAACCGAAAAACATATCAGATTCCATGTAGCAACAGCCCACGAGATAATACGGGATCCAACGCAAGCATAACGCTCCGACTTACCTCTTCCACATTCTCATCCGTGCACCAAACCTGAACTTCAGCACCTTTTCCGCAGAACCGAGGTAAAAAATCTTCTGTGCTGTGTCTGGAGCGGCAGCCAACCAAAAGGGACACGAGCTCGAAGGGATTAATTTTTAAATTGTCTGATGTCCTTCTCCTTTTTTGGCCGTCACATACCGTAGGCACCCATTGTTGTTTACTTCGTTCTTTTTGCCATAACTTAGTCAGGGCCTTTTAGCTGAGATGTTAACGTCACTTGCAAAATTCAGTCAAAGAAATACGGAATGTATATATAAAATTTATGATGACCAAACTTGAACACATTCTCGTATGTTAGATGGAACCACCTTAAGCATTATAGCAAATGACTTGGGGTTGCTTAGATATGGCAGCATTTTCAAGTTGAAAGCTTCTTCTGTGCGCGGCTTCCATTGTCTTCAGGTACTGGGGAGGTAGAGTGAATTCAAGGGTAAAACCGACTCTTAAGTCTGGCGCCATCTTTCCTGGTCTAATTTGTGGTTAACTTTGAGGGATCCGGCTAAAAATTGAACCAATAGGACTGCTGGTAGATGGCCTCTGGAGAATTTTAGTGGGAGGTTCCATTTCGTAGCACAGGGAATCAATGCCTGGATATCATCTTCCATGTCGGCTCCGTTTTGGTTTCCTCCCAGTTAGGCGTCTCCTGCGAACATCTAGTATATTCCATTTCAGTAAGTTCAACTAGGAAGTAGTCAAGAGCAATACTGCTTCCAGATAGATTTCGGAGAGCCTCTTTGACCTTCAAAACTGCTCGTTGAAAGTTTTATCCGGAAAGCAGAATTCACGTGACAGCATTACCCTCTCAGCCAATCCGTCCTTGAATACTGAGGTGTTGTGTGGGTTCAAGTATTTCTGCCTAGTTTTGCTAGTCTCCGATGAGTCTGTTATCCTCCTTCGGCGTCACTGGGTTGAACCCAGAGTAAACAAAGATAGAGGAGGCTAGCAATGACAAAAGGTACGGCTCAAAGAAGTGTCTAATTACAAGCGATGCCTTAGTGGGCATGAGTGCAGTCAAAATTATAAAACGGAATGGAAACGAAGAAAGGAGACTTCTAAGTACCCTTTTCACTGCGAAGAGGCAACCACTTTGGAAGACCAAGGTAGGGGTCTGAAGTTACCTTGTCGATAGACTTGTTCTGTACAAGAACAATATCCTTCGGTTCGGTGCTCTATACAATAATTACCCTAAGGCTTTAAGTTACTTTGTGGAGTGACAGTCGGCTTCGGTCGAAGAAACCCCCTGCCCAGACCGCGGAGGGAAATGAATGAACATAGGCCAAGAATGCAATCTTTTTGAATTGATTCAAATAAGTGAAGCCTGAAAAATATTTTTCCTACTACGTGCTTTATGTCAGAAAGATGGAGAATAAAAAGTGAAACGCGGACGGCTAGAATTGGGGTGGCAGACTACATACTGTCTTGGTGGATGCCATCTGGGCCCCTTCCCAAATCCCACGATCTCAGGTAGGGTCAGGGTACACTATATGGTTATCGTACTTCAACAGAGGGCAGATATAAATACTGATAATCACGGGAAGTCTATCCCTACAGGTGCTTGAGAAGGACCCTTAGATCATATTTAGGACTCCAAACGCAGGCTTGTTTGCAGGTTGATGACAGGAGAGGGATAGGCTTTAGTCCAACCAAAAACCGAGAACGTTGGGTCGGTCAGGCCTTGGCATTGTAGTTCACGCGTAATTGGACAGCAGGTGACCTTCTTCCCTGTCGAACGAAGTACTTGCACGTTTGTCATCACTGAATAGAAGGTTTCGATTCCCGAACCGAGGTTTGTTTCACCGACTGCAATCTGCCTGCGCTCGACACTTGAACCCCAGGGGTTACGTTGTCTGCGTACGCGGCGGCTTTTACTGGGAGGGTAGTTGGAAGTTCCTTTATGCAGACCAGAGATGGAGGAGGATGTAGGGCCGGTCCGCGTGGGACACCAGTGGTTACCAGGCGAGATTCAGCCAAAATATTCTCCTCGCTAACCAGAAAGTCGCGGTCGCAAGAGAGCCGCATGGGATGTCAGGTACGGAGCCTGTATTGTTAACAGCTGATTACTATGGGAGCTTGCTAGACCTTATCAGGGGCCACGGCAAAATAGTTGAAAACAGCCCGTGGAAGCTGGTCGTCATCACAAGCATAAGTCAGAATATTCATGACGGCAACTATATAGGTTATTTTGGGAATATATTTACGATTGCCAATACAAGCTTTATTACCAACACCACAGTCGCAGACAACATCAACGTTTTCGTCAAAAATGTCTGAAAGTGACACTGGCTGGAAATGAAAAAAATGTCTGATGCACAACGTAGTCTTCATACGTTCTATCACTCAGTGAGACTTGCTGCTCTCTTTGTAATAAACGAGTAGCTAAATGAAAAGGAACATCATAGAAAATGTCCATCAATTCATGAAAATATTGTAACAGGAAGAAATTTCTTTAACACGTAGCGCTTCAAGCATCGATATATATAGTACCGGGTAAAAGAGAATATATGTGCAGCTAAAGATAGCACAGAGTGAGTAAATGTGCAACAAAACCAGTAACTCGCCAACGTGCTTCAAAAACGATACAAACGAAACCTTGTAAGCTGTCTGACCTACAGAGAAAGAAACATCTGTAGTCCTGACACGATTGCCCAAGAACTCGAACACGTACGTGACACATTATTAAAAACGGCTATCCAGAACCACTTATTCGTCAACATATGGGAGAGAGGAGATACAAAATGAAAGTGCAAGCGGCCAAGAAAAGGGATATTTGTTTGACTGTCCCGTTCTAAGGCCATCGGGAAGTCCTTCCCAGCTGCACATGTCCGAATCTTAACAAATACGAAACCTTTCATCGTTCAACAATCCGAGGACAGGTTGCCTCATCAGTCTCAATCTTTTGTTCTATATCAGTTTACGTATTCTTGCTGTGCTCAGTAAACTGGACATACGACGAGACGCCTGTCGAAGAGGATGCCAGAACACGTCCCGGCTTCCTTACGCAAAGGAACAGTTCGGACTATCAATAGTGCAACCCTACAAAATCTGGTGGATAGCGGACATCAGATAGACACAGTGACGGCTTTCAGACCAGTCCTGACAACTCTCAGAGTTCACGCGAAAGTATTACGCATGTGTTTGCTGATGACGTCAGAAGCCATAGCAATTCGACTATTGAAGCCGGATTTCTGTAAGCAACGTAACCTCGTGCAACAGTTGTTGTTGCCGTGGCCGTAACGAGTGATTGTCTTATGGTTCCCGTGTTCAAATTTTCTCCAACCCCACACCTGTTTCTTCACATCTTTTTTTCACACCGTTGCTTTTCACTCTTGAAAAGGAACTTGTTTTTTGTAGATTCAACAGCATACCGGGAAGTGTATCAGAGCTGCCGGCCAGGTTGGTGAATGATCACGTGGTGTACTCGCACTCATGAACACTTTCAGAAGACAAGCCTAGAATATCATTGGTTTCTTCCTTGTGCGCTTTGCAAAAGTACGCACTGTTTCGCCATCGCAGGCGTTGGGTTCGGGCAGAGGAAGAATGAGACAAATCTGGACAAACAGCAAACTAATGTAATATAGTCGACAGGTATGCCAAAAATGGGTGGCTGAATCACAACTGCAATCCTTTTTGACGAACGAGAGCAAAAAGCGATGAACGGCGTGGATTTGATAACAAATGAAGCAGAAACTGTGCCTATTTTATGACAGTGAATCAGAGATAGCGTCATACGGGAATAGACAGAGACAAAAGACCGATAGAAATAAACGAGACTATCATCACAGATCCGTTGCCGTAAGTCAGGGAGAAATCAGCAGATATGAGTAAAAGGAAAAATGGTCAAAACAGATGAATCATCATGTATGCACACACAAATAGACATCTGCACTCCTAAAGATGAAAAACCAGATATTTATCACAGCAACTTTGGAGTGGCATGAAAGTTTGCGTCCAGCACTCCCGCTATGTCAATGTCAGAGGTTCCGGTCCAGGGCCCTGTAGCAATAACCTTGATAATTTTTCTGCCCCTGTCGAAAATTTGCGTCAGTGGTCTTAAACACCATATCAGACATCCCTCACGGCTTTATTCAAGAATCCTTGATCGTACTCACGTTGCGAGTTGCAACCACTGAGAAATCTCTACTTGGTTTTCTATCAATATTGCGCCCCATTCTAGCCTGAAATATGGTTCCTAAGATGGCAAACAGCAACGCCGCTATTTTCATATAGGTCATTGTCATCGAGTTTGCGTCTGCTTGCAAAACAGGCGACAAATTGTCGACGCAACAGCTATCGCTACAGAAAGCCTGTGACTGCCTCAGAATTCCCAAAAGGCGTCGCATTGCATTCTTACGTCCATTTGTACACTCACAAAGGTCAAAATCACCACCGTCACTCATTATTTCGTCTCCCTCTCAAGCAACGATAAGAGCAAAAACAGTCGTCACTCCCACTCAAGCGCAACAACAACATCCCTGGATCTCAAGGCCAGAAAAATAACGTGTTAAGACCCGGAAGGTTCCTTCTTCTGTGCAGGTGGAAAAGGAACGGGGTCGAAAATTTGGCTGGTGGTGCCAGTTAGACTTATGAATATCTAACCAAAAGCCTAATGTTCACTAGTCTTCATATAGATGGGTGCTACAGCTGCCACTTTCCAGCTACCCAGGAAGACTCCACTATAATCGCATCACTGAAAAAGTGATACACAAGCAGCCGCTAACTTTCCTCATTCTCCTCGAAAATCCGAGGCTGGTTTGAGTTGGTTTTGGCAGAACTATATCGTTTGAGCCGACGGAAAACCTCACAAGTGTGACTAGTGGTATGACTAAAAGTGGGGACCAAAAGTATTCAGTGCTTCGTGGGGTGGGCCGATAATTGGACAGAGGTAATGGCTGTGGCCAAGGGGAAGCCAGGTGCATCGGCCACCTGGCTGAAACATGTCACTGATCTTTGTGAGCTGGTGGCACTAGAGATGAGCAACTTAGACAAAGCACATACTTAAATAGAAATGAATTGTCGGTCCTAGCTCCAGCAAGTACTGCCCGTTGGGCTGACTTTTGATAGAATCTCATCAAGTTTCTGCGATATTCGTTTAACCCTGAAGTTTTCCGCGTCACGTGCAAGACCTGTGCTTCATCCCTAAAAAATGGGCTCGCACCGCTTCGAATACGTCCCACGATACTGGGCATGAACCTCTCACCCTAGGGGGGGGCAGACTTTGGGGACAAGCTGTCTATCAGCTTAGGAAGCCAAAGTTTTGAGATAGTCTGCCACCTCATCAGTGGAGTTGCTCAGGTCTGCAGAGTTCATCCAAGACAGCAGGAGAGCACTGACTCTACCAGTATTGGTTTTTTTGAAGGACCTCAAAATCCTTATTTCTGGGGGAAGAGCAGGCCAATTCGCAATTTTATCAAACCCAGTGGGAACGCACTAACTAGCATTGGCAGCTGATGAGTGGTGTTCATTGGTAGTGAGCAAATCTATCGGAAAGGGAGTGCGATATGTGAGGCAGAGAGGTACTGTGGCAAGTGGGAGTAAAACTCATGCATTTGTTTAGACGATAATACGACTGGGTAGGAGACCCAGTGCTGAAAGGCTAGCACCTAAAAGGTCTACCCTGGTAGGGTTTCAAACCCGAGGCATCGAGAAGCACTTCTCGCAGCTGCTGGATGGATTAACGAGAACTCCGAATGGAAAGTAACCGTGGATAAAATATCTGAGCATCATAGAAGACCCACGCCTAGTAGCGAAACACTGGAATGTCCACACCATCTCTGTTAATGGAGGTGGTAAGCCCATGGTCGACGGCTTCACTGGCATTGCTCCGGATTCCGCTGGGTGAGCACAGGCCCTGCTCAACGAAGACAGTCCGGATCCGGCCGGGGCAGTATCCTCCTCAGCATTGCGCCTTACACCAATAGCTGATCACAGAGCCAGAGCAACCACAGCAGTTCGGTCACGTAGAAAGCCCAGTATGATGTAGTTTGTAACGGGACCATGAAAGTGGCACAAACAGAAAACCGGGAAGAGGCGACAAACGGAGGAATCACTCAAACTTAAATCCCAGTTTTGAAGATGACTCACCAAAACCCAGCAAGATATTACCCATCTGGGACACACCAAGGAAGCCGCGCAAGTTATACCGAGTGGGGAACGAATAGGGTGTCCCGGTAGCGGAATCTAGGGGCATGGACCGAGCAGCTATCATGAAGCCACGACTAAGGGAACAGCTGGACTAGGTCCAGCTCTCGCAGCTGGTTTGTTTACAAAGAGCGGACAGAGGTGATAAGAGAACAGGAGGAGTGCTGGCGCTAGTAGCAGAGCAAAACTCAAAAACATGGTATTCGGTATTCCGCTTTCCATGTTCGAGCAACTCCGGTGTGAGCTGGTGAGTGGCTCTGGTGTGCTTCTACAAAAGCCCCTCATCAAACCTTAGGGTGGATAAAGGTCTGCTGAGGTATCCAACTACGGCACCCGTGTATTTCTAGAGGTGCGTGATACTCGGGGACTTCAGAGCCCTTGAGATGGTCTGGCTTTTGGCCTGGACACAGGAGTCTTTTTGTAAAACTCCTACTATATCAGTTGGAGGGCGTGGCCCTGGTGCAACACACGCGCTAGACAACTAAGCGGACGGAGAGCCAAACTTCGGGACCACTGGATCTGGTTATTCTCAATTCCACCTGAAAGCAAGAATAGATTCTCTGCTGGTAAAAGGTGACCTCAAGACGATGGAGCTCCATTTTCTGGGTGGGAGGGCAAACCCACCAGATTCGTGACGAAGAATCTTCAGGGGACTGGAAGGAGGAAAGTTTTTTCGGTGGCAGCGTTATAGCCGTGGGACCAAAAATGTGGTAAGGCTTCAAATGCGACATACTTTGGCTGGCTGAGGGGGCAGCCCCCATGAGCATTGTTCTTAGACCTGGACTGCCACCTTGACGAGTTAGCATCACCACGCGGGCACTGATGTGGGAAAGTCAAGCAAGCAGGAGTTCTAAGAAAAGTGGAAGCAAGAGCGGTACCGCAAACTGGAGAATAAATAGGATAGTTTTTGGGCGACTACGCATGGCAAGCTAAACTGCAGAAATGAGCTTTTCTAAGGCTGCCAAGAAAAGCCGAAATATGTTCTTTAATTATGTCAAGGCTAAAGCGACTGAGCGGGTAACGGTGGGAGAACAACAAAGGGGGAACTGCAATCAGACTGAGAACAACAAACAGGAGGCGGAAATCCTCCAAGAAAATTTCCTGGAGTTCCGCAGGAAGGTTGAGGGAGGATGGCCGCTGACCCCAGTGTAGTCCAGAACAGCTCTAATGGAGAAAGGTAAAACATCAACGGGCAAGGTACGACTGGTGTTAGACGCTGTCAACAGGGGGAGAACCATAGACCAAATGGAATCCATTCAGCTATTCGCTGACCGCTGGCTCGGAAACCGGCAGGGCCCTTAGCCACACAGTTCAACTAATCCCTCGGGGAGGCTGCTCTACCGAGTGAATGCCAAACTGCGGAAGTCGTGCAAGTCCACGGGGAAGGTTTAAGAGGCCAGGTAAGGAACCGTTAGCCTGTTAGCCTACCGTAAACAGTAATGAAAGTGGTGGGTAAGGTAATCTGAAGTGTCTTGTAGAAGGCCTGGAGGGAAACAACCTAATCTTTGACGAACTACACTGATTTTGAAGCAACAGATGCTGCCTAAGCAACTTACGAAGCTTTTTAAATGAGACAACCTGGAGGTTGGGCCAGGTAGAGGAGGTGGAGATTAGTTCGCCAAACTTCCACTAGGCCTCTGACAGTGTGGGCTGCTTCAGCACAGTCTAGGGGAATGAACATGACTGTGGGGCTAATAAAATGGCTGAAAGCTGATCCGGTTGGCCGCCGATTCTGCACCAGGGTTGCGGGCTCTAAGCTTCCGATGACAAGATCTGCCAATGGAGTCAAACAGGGACCAGTACAGGGCCCCTCATCTATCCTGAGCCATGTGGTCGACCTACCGCAGGATACGAGATTGACCTGTTTCTTGCTTGTTGGCCTGAAGTGCCCAGAATCTAATCAGGTTCAGCTGGGACTAGGCGAACTCCGCCATTTGCCTGCAGCATGGGATTGTCTATGAACCTGGCAAAATGCTCTGATAACCGGGGGATCCAGTGCAGCGTGGCTCTCAAACACGGACAGCCCGGAACCAGCTGTATAGAAATGCGAATTGAGAGACTTAGACGTGACCACTTTCAGCGACCAAAAAGCCTCAGTAAAATGTCCACAGACTGTTGACAAGGCGTGTAGAGCCATTACCAGCCACACAGAAAGCTCGCTTCAAAGAACATCAGGCTCCCCAGCCAGAGCATAAGGCCCTGTCAGGACCCACTTGGAGTAAGTAGTCCAGGCCTGGGTTCAAAGGTTGAAAAGGGATAACCCTATCTTGAGAAGATCAGGAGATACACGAGAAAGATATTGAGGCTATGGGGGCAGCAGTATGAACACAGACTAGCATTGCCAGGGTCATTTTCTCCCAGGCGCGAGTGAATTGGCTGAAGTAATGAAACGGTTGAGTAGGCAGTCAGCGACGGACAAGCCGTTGTTTATAAGCGACTGAAACTTCACCGTCCGCGGAAAAAGGACGCTAATCAAGCCAAAGCCAACAAGAACGTCAAGACCCAGCCGAGTGCTTGATATATATCTAATTTTGTCAGTGTTCGGTCACCAAACTTGCCATCTGTGTTGTTTGACCGATTTCTTTTGCCCTATATCTTAAATTACTCTCCTGTTCAACGCCTGACTTTTGATCCAAACAGTTTTCATAACAGCCAATCGCCTTTGCTGGTTTATGTCTCTTTTGGAAAATTCTTTTTACCAAAGGTAAACAAAAAATCCTCCAGTCCTTTTCTAATCCTTTTGTCGCTGCAATCTCCTTTTGGTAGGATTTGTATATATTTTATTATTTTTTTCTGCCTACTCCAATTTGCATTCGGTCTGCCAGACCGGCTGACCTGCGGTTTAATTTGCAGGTCGCTACCATAATCAACCAGGGTTAAAACGTTCTCCCACTACTTATCGCTTGCACATATTCGTATAATCCTACTGGCAAAGTAGATTTTCCCGTCAATCGGGCGATTTTGATCGTGCTTTGCAGCATGTCTTGAGGTTAGCTTAAATGAGCCCTTATTGTTGCTATCGGCAGATAGGATAAGCTTCCGGAGGAAGTAGTGGAGGCGAACATCGGAACAGTGTTTGAAAAGGACATTGACGCGGCGTGGGCAAGTGCACTTCCGGATTGGCCGAGAGTTGCGAAATTGGGGCTAATTGTGATTCTTTGGTCCGTTTAAGGAGGTTCAAGAAACCTCGGTTCTCCATCACCATTTCGTATAGCAAAAATGTTATCCGGCTTGGACGAGCCATCTCCGATGGTTCGTTTTATCGCCCTTTCCTTGTTACAAACAAAACCGTGACAGCTGCCTCGGGCTTTCGTCGCTGAGCTTGAAAATTGATATGACTTTAGTCCGTAACAGGATTGTCTGTTTCTAGACCTTTGCTCTAATTTATTTGAAGACCACTGTTCATCGTTATATATATATTGATAATCCTTTCAAATTTTCCACATGGTTTGTAAATTCCAGTGTGTATTCGACGTTACTTCTCCAAGCACTTTTATAAGCAACGTTTTTGTAGGCTCTTTTGTTTACTTGAGACACTTAATTTGGGCCTTGGAAGGTTTTGACTGGTACTTGAGTCACGGGGCCGTGAGCCCCCGGGTTTCACCGTTAAGTCTATTTGGCCGAGCACTTATCGCTTGTGTGCTTTCATACTTTTCGTAATTTTCAATTAGGTGTTGTAAAAACTACGATTAGGTCTTGTTCTGGTTTTGCGACTCGTGCAGATTGGCTACTCTCTGCTCGCGTTGTGATCCCCGTGGTTTACAATACCCATTTGCAACCTCGACGAGGAAACTCATTTTATGTGCCCAGAGGAGGAGACAAAGACCTTACGGAACGACGGGAGATTTCTCCTCAAGCATCCAAAGATGGCTTCGGTCTTACTGGTCACCTAGGCTTCATTTTCTTTTCCTCACATTGATTACTTTGGGTCCAATCTCAGCCTCGGTACCGAACCTTCCGGCTCTAATTTATTCAAAGTTCACAGCTTCCCTTTTTAGTCCTACGTGCCATAGCCTCAGGTTTTCCCAAGTTCATCTGCTAAACAACCACTATTGCGGTTATTCTGTCCCACCGTTTTCTATAGTACTGTTTTCATCATCCTGGTTATCCCGTTAGAATATCCGTCAAGATACCAATCCATGCTCGACCCAATCCTTCTAATCTTTACCGTCGCCTCTGTCTCCCGTAGTATAGCAACGGCATGAGCATTCGCTATATGTTTCTTCACATTCCAGTGCTTACCTTGCCTTATTCCCGCATCAGATCTCACTGCGTAGGCTCCCATCACTCTCACAGCAATTTCTGACCGAAACACTTAGTCCCACTTCCCTCAGTTGATGTGGTTCATTAGCCGAACTAAGTGACCAGTTAAGATGTCACTGATTCTGCCCCCACCCTATCTTCTGATTTGTTTTCTTCCACGATTTTATGCGAAGTTTTGTTTTCCTTGCTGGAGACTGGTTACCCTAGGTCCAATCTTAACCTTGCTTCTTAACCTCCTGGCTTATACTTGCCCGTAGTTCACCGTTTCCTTTTTATTCTTACTTCCCACGGCCTCAAACTGTCTTAGGGATCCACTGCTTCGATGAGCCCATGCCTCACTTTTGTTCTTTCCGCCAGCCGTTGATCCTCATCTGGGCCACTAACAGACTACTTTCCTCCACCTCACCTCACTTTCCAATGATCCTCAATGCCGGTCAACCACCTCGGGAACTATACTGAATATAGCCCTGGTTGGAGAGTTGGATATTAATGCTCTATGAATGTCTACCACCAACTGTTCCCTTTGGCTCTGTTGCCCGAGTTATCACAACCTGACTAATTGATCCTGGAGCATATAACTTTATCGTGGTTTTTGAGCCTTCCGTGCAATCATAAATGGTCACTCACGTCAATCCCAACGGTGCGGGGAGCGGTCAGACCCCCCGCTTTGGCCGGCGCGCATCTGGCGTGCTGGCAGCCTGCAAAGATGTGCGAGCGCAATTAGGCTGGTAGCTCACACCTCCGGCGTTCTCTTCACAAAGCTCTTTTTAGGATGGGTGTCCAGCTCACGGTCAGCCCCACCAAAGTGCACCGGCTGCGGATCTCACGCTCGAACTCTACTCGCCCTACCGTATTCACCCCTGTCGGTTGCAGATCGCGTGCTTCCGCCGTTCTTGTTCCGCCACGGTTCGCCCATCTATCTTTCTTGCCACCACTCTAATCACTTCCCTTCCGCGTCGTTTTACCTCTGCATGCGCACATACTAATCCTATCCTTGCTGCTATCGTTTTTCAACATGACAGCTCTCCGTCTGCCCAAGCCCACATTGTCTTCTTTCCCATTCATCTCGCCCCTGCCGGCTGTTTATCCCTACGCACTTGAAACCTCGCTATGCTCATGGAGCTTGTTGGTCGCATACTTACACTTCACTAGCTTCCAATTTGTCATATTTTTCTTTGTTCTCCCACCTCATCCCTCATGCCGTTACTTGCTAGACCCATCTGTAAGCACGACCGGTCCTCATGTTGGAACTCACCGTTCTGAATTTGGCATCTTTACGGCCACACTTATTATCCATTTACCACCACCACATTTTCCCTGCCGGACTCTGCAGTTATTCTGTGGATCTTTCTGTTAGGCAGTGTCCTGATTGGCAAATTTCGGCCCAATCCATCTTTACAGCTACCTGCAAGCCCACTGCTTTCCTGTTTCAATCGCTCAAATCCACCCCGCACATATTTATAGTGGCTTTCGCCTGGGTACTTCTTTTCCCTCTTTCCTCTTCTTCTCGGTCTTCGTCTTATGACATCTGTAGTGAAATGACCCGATTGGTTATTTTCTACCTTGTTCCCTCCCGTCTGTACTCTCATCTACTGTTTCGCATACTGCTCGCAACAGGAATCTCCTGCGTGCCTCTCATGCTGCTCTGTTTTTCATATCCAACTCAGTGTAAATCCATCGCACATTTTCATGCACATTTTCGAAGAGTGTATTCTGCCATTACCTGATAGTTCTTGTCCTCCACTTACTCACTTCTCTCCCACGTTATTCTCTGTTACAGCCGCCGCATCTTCGCACAACAGTTCGCCTCATCTCCAAGTTTCCTTTGACCACTGAAGTTTCACACTAATCCCACCACTCTGTATTTTTATTCGCTTAGCGTTTTCTAGTCATTTTTACAGGTGTCATCTTACTTCTGCATACTGCACGTTTACTTATAACCGCCTTACCCATTTTCGACGATCACCACATGTCCCACCTGCATTATTCAGATAATTAGATTCAGTCATACCTGTTTCCGTCCATTTTTTCCTTAGTATTCCCTTGTTTGAGAACTTCTGTTCAAAGCTGTCACCACTTCTGTGCTTCAAGCGTCTTTTCACTCTCTCCCTCCTTCAACCCACCGTCTTTACCGGTCATAAACAAATTGAACATGATTTTTCTTGGCTGACTGTGTACCATTTGTTCTAACCCCACCTGCCTCACCCAAGTACTGCCACTTTCATGTTCTATCACTTCTGTGCTTTTTACTACAGCTCCTCTTGTATATACATATATATATACACTTATACACTTCTCCTGCACCCTCCAGTTCCTTGCCGCCTACTTCTTTTGCCCTAATCCCACCGCCGCTCACCACACCCGTCCATTCTACCCTTATCTTTGCCTCACGTCCACCGTACCTCGATCTTCTCAAACCAACTATTGCCAACTGACCCACTCTTTACGTCTTGCATTGCTCGCCCCCCCCCATGTTCGAATTGAGTTTTGTACCCTAACACCGTCCGTTTGTTGCAAAGTGGCAACTTCATGGCTATCCAATCCTATGCCATGCGACTCAAATGTTTTCCTACCTCATCATCTTTCATACCGATTTTTAGTCTTCCTCATGTAAGTCTGCTAGTTTCAATCTTTTTCACTTGGCCCAGTCGGATCCTGCATTTGATCTTGACTCTCATGTTTGCCGGAAACTCATTTGGATCTGTCCTTGGGTTCACTTAAACTCCCTCCATTATTCCCTAGCGTGCATACATATATTTCCTTTCCTTCTGCCTTTGAATATTACTATCCCACGTTTTTCACGCATGTTCCTAAATTCTCACAAATTTCGTCTGTCCATTTTGTCTGGCGTCTCTAGAATAAACCATTATTATTATTGTGGGTGATACTAAGCCACCTGTTCTGTCGGTTCCAAATCATGCGTTTCCAGTTAGGTTGATTTTAAAGCTGTCGATATTCATAGAATGAGAGTGTTAGAATTAAGTAATCGCCTTCTTTCAGCTAGTAAAGCAACAGGTTCTTCGATACAAAGAACTCATCCCAGTGAACCTGCGGGAAAGCCAAATAGCTTACGATACGAACATTCAAGGTCTACATTATCGACAACCAAATCTTTGGCACTGCCTGGAAGAATCAGTATTTCAGCTTTCTACCTGCCGAGAGTAGAGCTGAACTCTTCCGACGGGCACCCCGAGCAATAGTGTACATTCATGGAACACTTCGAAAAAGTTGCTGGGTGTAGAGTTTCTACTCCGGAGCAAAGGATTTGGTATCTAATGAAATACTGTCGTAGGAAAACCTGAAATGCCGTCGAAGGCTACGCTGTGCTTGATCCAGCAAATGAGTACATAGAGACACACGGAATCCTCGAAGATTTGTTTAACAACCATTCAGAGTGGGAATGAGCTGACGGAAGAGTTTTACCAAAGGCAAAATGAGCCAAGGCAACGCTAAATTACTATCGAATTCGATAAAGAAGATGAAGAACTGCCGTAGAATACTGAAACGTTTAGAATACCAGCCTAATTTGAATGCGTTGCACACACTGGAATGCACTGTGTGGAGTTTACCTATTGGCCTACAGAGCCCATAGGTAAATGAAGCTGAGAGAATGAATACGCTCGAGCGGGAACCTATGTCCGATGGTTTGATGGAATTCACGGATCGTTGGTCCTGTCCTGGCAGCTGCCGGCTTGGACTAAAACTACGTGAGAGTGACAAACCGGAGTGAACAACTTCAACATCTGTTCAAATTGTAGGGAGGGAACATAACCGGAACCAGCCTAGGCTTACCATCTGTACGGTAAGTCATGAGCCCACGGGGACAGTTTAGTCCAAACTATGCAACTCACTGCATCGATTACCAGATTATCAGACCTTTCTCAGGGTGAGAGTACTCGATCCGTGGCCCGCAAAATGCTTCGTGTTCGAACAACTTTTACCGGACCTCAGAATGCCACTTTACAGCGAGAAGTGACTAGAAAGTACGTGTAGGTAACCATCATCCGTTAACACATGCCCCTCAAAACACTAGGTCTACTCGTCTCAATGCATCCGGGGTTATTGCAAACCGGTGAGACTGGCCATAGCGCCTGTCAGCATCGTGACACCCCTATAATAATGGAGGGTCACTGTGTTTCGGAAGCAAAGTCAGTCATTGCTGTGTTAACACGCGAGCTCATGGAGCGATGTGGGCTAGCCGGCGAAACTACCTTTCTCACGATCATCGCAGTTGCAGGGAGTCATTCTAGCTGCTTCATAAGGCTGATCCCGCAGTCGCTGTTTCTCCCAAAGGAGAAACTTTAGGCATTCCGGAAGACCCTGCAGTAGATAGCTTATCAGTGGAGCCCGATGGCTCTACTAGATCAACCGCCGAGAGGTGATCTCACCTCGAAGATGCGATGTTCGAGGCATACAGCCCCTAAGTAGATATACTAACTGGGTGTGACTTAGCGGCAGCTCTTTGGGAGCTTGAACAGAGTATACGTAATAGAAAGGAACAATTTCTTGCGCAGACCATACTTGACCAAAAACTTATGGGATCACTGACGGACAGAGTGCAACAATCGACGCCAGTATCTGGCTCAGCGGTTGCTAAGAGAAGTGTCCATGACTAACACAACCAGTTTTTCCACATTAAGTCTAACGGGGTCGCCCACAAAATTGGAGTCTACTCGAAGGTGGATCCTTTGGGGCTCTCAGTGGGGAACTTAAGAATTTAGTATTGCGACGGGCAATATGAAGCAACCTCTGTTGGATCATCCACCAAGAAACCTAAAGGTCTCCGGGGAGCGTTTGACAAATATTAAAAATGGGCTTTCTAGGGATCACTTTTGAAACTTGAATACTAGCGGGCCAGGCAGAGCAGTTTGGAACTGGTCTACCGAGTGACGGCTCACGTTACCTAGATGACGACACATGGCCGGAGGCTCAGCAGATTGCTGTTTAAGAAAGAAGCGTTTACTGCATTGAAGTCAGTTTCCACCGATGGACTCAAAATGACCATACTGGAGTTGGCTGTCCAGGAAGCGA
Organism: Fasciola hepatica; assembly: GCA_948099385.1. Classification (NCBI taxonomy): domain Eukaryota; kingdom Metazoa; phylum Platyhelminthes; class Trematoda; order Plagiorchiida; family Fasciolidae; genus Fasciola; species Fasciola hepatica. The sequence goes on along the minus strand of CANUEZ040000182.1, from coordinate 9,809,757 downwards.
TGACTTCAAAAGGTTATTCTGCCATGGTCGGATGGAGCTTTGAAATTTGGAAATATTCTGCAATTATTTTGCCCTACAAAGAACGGAGGAGGAGGAAGCCTGTCTGAAACATCAAAGGGTTTCATCTGCTCTAAGGGGGAAGTGGTGGTGAATGCACTGGCTGTTTAGACTTGAAACTATGCAAAACAGGAAGATATTTTTGCAGATCTCCTCTGCTGAGTGGTTCGCAGTTTCATTTTGTGTTGCCTTCTAAATATATTAGGGCTGATCCGTCCTTCTTGAAAAATGGTGGAAAAAATATATAATACATTTTGCGCAAAAGCAAAAAGGAAAATTCGTTAAAATTTCACTTGGGCGGTTCAAGTTAGGCTTATTAGCAGGAATCATACCGCAAAGTTACTCCGTTCGATACACAGAGAGTCTACTTCCGGCTCGAACAATAGTACTTTTCATAAGTTTTTGTAAGAAATAACTCTGGAACATTCAAATTTGTATTAGTATTCGACGAAACTCAGTGTTCTCGCGTGCTTTTTTGCTCTGCAACCTTCAGTCTGTTTAGGGTTGAACAACAATCAGAAAATGATTACTTTTTCCATCGAGAACATTTGGCGTGATATTTACATATAATTTCACTGTTTCCGACTTTTCCATCTTGCGCCATATCTCACCTTCACTTGAGCGTCGCAGTACGGTTCAAAATCTTCGAAGCAGAGCCGATCCATAAATGAGCCAACAGGAAAATTGCATCTAACTGCAGATCCGCTAACCTAATCTTGGCTTTGTTTAGGTACTTGGGGGGGATGGTATAGAGAGGAGAATGAAGCCTATTGAGCACCACGGTATGTTTGCTATAGGATAGCACGAATATGTGGAGAGGGGATTATGCATAAGGAACCTCTTATCATTTTTAGACAAAGTGACCGGCAGAATGTACTTGGGCGAATGAGTTTAATTGTGTCGGCTGAATTTCCGGGCCTTCGAACGGGTAAAGCGCAGACCGTCAGCGCACAAATAGCAAAATAGGATTGTGCAAGGAGCGCCAAACTAGAATAGAGCATGCACCACTGCTGGAACATCACAGGTTTGGGTTGAGGATGCACCGTTCGGTGCAACCACGGTTTGCATTGAGGTGCCGCAGGGGCCGACGCTACGGCCTTCGTTGTTCTAGATCTGTATGAATGACCTGGTGGACACCCTAAGGTGTCCTGGATTCCGGTTCGTGGACGATTCTGAGATCGTGGGAAAATTGCCTCAAAAATGAACATAGGAATGTCTGATCGGGTTGCTAGAGCGGGCCGAAACATGGGAGCCCCTTCTGAAGTGAGGTAAGCATGGACCTCTGCTCCAGGGACGGGAAGCAAGGAGAAGGAGAGATATGGCATCTCCATGAGGGGCCATTACGGAGTAATCAGGGCGGCTGAGGTCACAAAGGATCTTGGCATCCAGAAGTACGAAGCTCCCAAACCCACTCACTAGTGCCTCTCCACAGCAGTCTAAGTTAGGAGATCGAGGTTTCAGGTCGGTCGAGGTGTTATGTCTAGGGATGCCGAAACAGTTCTTTCACTCGACGAAGCATATGAATGTCTCTATCTGAAACACTGCCTCCAGGCCTGAGCACGGACACTAGTTAGGGAGAGGCAGCTGCTGTAAGCCGCTCAAAGACGGTTAACTAAGATGATCAATGGGCTGCGGTACAAGGCATAGAGAAAACGACTCAAAGCAGCCGCTCCTTTCTCGGAAAACGGACATTGCCTGAGAATGGACCTGGCCGGGACGTTCAAGCAGCTTGCCCGGTTATCCAAACACGACAGGCCGTTAGTAGTTCTAAGCCACAATCCACCGATCAAGCGACGCGAATGCAAACTGATGAAACTCGGGGCGGTCGGAAGCTTTCAGGCACATTTTCTCCGTCAAAATTTTCTCGGTTGTCAAACTGTTGCACAATATTTTATGGGTCAGGCCGCATACAAATTTCCCTGCAGAATCCGCGTTGACGATTCCGAAAGTGAATTCCTGGGTAGGCGGCTCAAATTGGTGGAAACACCCGCTGATTGTGATTTTTGGCAATATAAGCGCTTGGGCCCAGCTCGCGAGGCCTTCCTAGGGTAAATAGAGGAAACTGGTGGGATACACCGTCTTTATCGTTTGCCAAAAGCTGTGGCACAGATGTAAGCAATTCGGCTGTATCCTTTCAACCCCTGAAGCCACTGCTCTCATACTAGCCAGCAGACATCTGATCTTCCCCAGTAATAGCGTGCTTGTGTAACAGGATGCATTGACTGAAGGTGTCCAAGACAACGGAGTCTGTGGAGGTCAGATATGATGGAATACTCATCTGGCGGTCTGCTCGGTGATCGGAGCAGCAAAAGCGGTGGGAAAATCGCGGGAACATGAATATTTTGAATAAAACTAGGCCGTGAATCTTGGTAACCGTTATGTGGCATTTGTTTTTCCTAACAAACAGTTTGCCAGTTGTTTCGTCGTTTGTCAACTAAAAGCTGCGGAGGTAATATAGTCAAATGAGCGAACATGACTCGTCCTGGGTTTTGTCATCGTGTACCCGGGGCTTAGTATGGTGCGGACCACTGCCCAGGTTGTGTCCTTCGAAGTATGATTACTTATGAGAAGCTGTAACGAATAAAGAACCCCTTTTTGGTAGATCCTTTCCAAAATTGGCATCGTTGGATGGCGACTGATCATTCATTTCAACCCCATGTAACCCCTGTTTGTGATCGGACCTCCCTTGGGAGCAATAATTTATCGCGGGGTATCTTAACGGAGAAGAACTTACATGAGTGGGTACCGATGGTGACACCTCTCATGGAGGCCATTTCATCCGGCCTGTGATGCCCCTTTTCCGTCCGGTGACATTTCTACCTCAGAACACTAGGGATCACGGCAGACGCCTCTTCTGCACTCGGCCACTTCCGGCTGATTCCACGAACATCCTTGTTGTCCTCATCCAAGATGACGATGGAGAATTTGGGTAGCGGTGAAATCTGGAAAATGTAATGGTTGGAATACTGGTTAATAATTTATCAATAAGAATCGCAGTCTGTGACAGCCACTATTGGTGAGGCGCAAGGGAATGAACTGTCAATCTGCAAAGCAGACACTTGCCGTCGACTTCCTCAACGGTATTTTGTCGGTATCATCCGCCAACAAAATGGTGAAAGTGGTGTGGCGGCTTGTTGATAGGAATGGGGAACCGAAGAAATCTTCGAAGTTTGCGTACTTTCTAAACCCGATCAACAGATCACCCCGTTCGCTTCCTTCAATCCGTTGAGTCGTTGCTGCTGGTCCACGAATCAGCACAACATTATCGGGACTAGAACGGGGCAAGCTACAGCTGCCAGCCCGCAAAAATGTTGTGCCGGATTTCCTCCTTTTAAGCGGATTTACGCCGTTCTCTACCAGTGACGGAGACAAGGGTGCCTTTATGAATCTGCAGTATAATTGCTAGCAGATTCCGATTGTACCGTGCAATGTTTGTTTGACCTGGTATAAAGAGGACTCTAAAGAAGAGCCTTAGGGGTTTAAGAGCACCTAAAAAGTAAGCACAGTCAGCCTTGTGGACAAAAGACTCTATATTCATCATCAGTTTCCCCAATCCGTATGGCTAGGAAAGCAAGACAATTGAGAGGTTTAGGCAACTGTCTGCGCAAGTAACGGATTCCTTGTGGCCGTTACGAAACAAAATGTTGGTGGCACAAGATAAATGTAAAAGTGACAGTAAATATGCCACAGAATATTATCCATTTTTGCTACTACTTCCGAATACACCAAGAATTGTCTGAGCCCGGTCTCCGTCTCCCTGAGTGGTACTTCTCCCACCTTAGCCACCTCCTTCTAAACTCACATGCAGCTATTTTTCTCATCTACCCTAGTCTTTCATTTAGGGGTTCAGGTTGCTTTCTTGTGACTCGCTTTCCTTTAGCTATCGGCGAACATGTCCACAGGTTAAACAATAGTGCCATTATTCTTGGACAAAAGCAGTGCGCTCAATCCATTAGAAAGTGCTTACCCGCGTCCATCTCGGAAAACGCAAATGCTGACTTCTGAGCAACAGCTGAACGAAATGACCAAAATCTGCGGTCAACTATCAATGCGTCATTTAAAGGTGAGAAACAAACTTTGTGTTGATGTCAGAAGCCCCGCCTTATGCACTTGTCACCCGGAGTGTGACTTCTCACGTTTCACATAAGGTCGGGCCAGGTGATCGCATATGACTGCTTCAACATGCAGCCTAGAGTAGGCATAGGCTCCTACGGGAATCCATTGTTCGCCTTGAATTTCTTGGATTTCAGTTGCCAAGTGTTTCAAAAAGCCTTTCAATTCATGTGGTTGTTCCTTATCGGAATGAATGCCAATCAAGAATGGTGTGAACACGGTAGGCCGGACCAGCTTACCCAAAATTGTGCGGACATTCCGCTCTAAGGAAGAAAAGGGAAGCAAGCAGTCTGCATAGAATGGAATAGACAGCTTCTTCCCCTCAGTGATCATTGCCTGAAGTCGAACGTAATCGGTGTCTCATGTAGTCCGGCATGACAATAACTTCCCGGGTCAACATCGAATGATTCTGTTGTTCTCGGAGTACTCATGAGTGTTTGCGGATCTTTTGGCAGATGCGAATGAACGTGTTGCCGTTGTGTCAAGAAATCTTTGGTTGCTTCGTTCATTTCTGACGGTCCTTGTTCGTGAGGGTTCTTCAGGGTCTATTAAAGAGTATTCACGAGCCATAGGTAATTATTAACGTCCTATATTCTCGGTAGCACGTACTAACGATGAGCCGGGTTCCATTGATTTGCCGGGTAATTGTGTCGCTTCCTGGATGTACAACTGGGCGGCCACAGAATTGGGTTTACTTTGCTTGTCGAACGGAATGTTCTGAGACCCAAACATTTCTCTAAGCCGTTGGCGGTACAGCCGTAATCTCTGGTCGGAAATGTTCTTTGATACTTTCTCGCGTAAATCTCAGTATTGCATAAGAAGCATGGAGCAGCGGAAAGCGAACAGCCAGTGGTAACGGCCATTTGACGCTTCCTCTGCAGATACCAACTGCCGATGAGTAATCAGATACATTTTCAAGCAAATCTGTTCGAACATCAGCGCGCAGGTTCTGGGGCATCATACCGGAGTAAATGGCCAGGAGTCCGGCTGGTTGTGGTTTCATTGCAGACGGAGGAGAGCAGGTGTTTAGTGCAACCTACTAGCGGAAGTTCCTTCAATTACAGCGTAGTGGGACAAGCTCACACAATATTCACGCAGCCGACGCCATCGGTAGCCTGTGTTATGTGGTGTCATGGATGGCCTCCTAAAGAATCCACAGCAGTCTATGGCCATGGGAAGATAAGAGAGAAATATATGAACCCATAGTAACCAGGTTCTCGTATTCGGCTACCGAGTTCTTTTTCCAAATTATTTTCTACTATAATACACAATGAACAAGCCCAGAGCAACTTCATTGAAAACGCAAGAAACTCTTATTGCTGAATAAGGTTATTCTATATTTTAATGGGTCCTTATTTCAGGCTGATAACGCATCACACTTTTGGGTCACGGAAACTTATGGGCTTGTATCTCTAAGTTTTACGGTAATTAGAGCGTGTTTTTACCCGCGAACAAGCAAACCATTGGTGATCTTGTGACACAAAAAATGTATCTTTTAGATGGTATCAAACGCTGCTACTCGCTTGGTGTATTGTACAGTTTTTTGAATAGAGTAGTGTAAACCTGACAAGTAAGAAGACCCTGAAGTGTGAGAAAATGAGAACATCTTCACACAAAAACAAACATTTAAGGTGTTATGAATAGCCATTACCGATTTATTCAAACAGGACTGAAACCTTCTAGTTTTTCACAAAAATACCGCGGTTTTATCGCAAAATATGGATGAATCGGAACAATCATCACCTGTTTTAAGAGAAAACATACAAGGCACGGCGATGTTATTGTATCACAAAATGTGCCCACCGATTCATAAAAAACTTGAAACATGAAGAAATTTCTTTTCGATGTATCACTTCAAGCATTGGCATATGTAGTACTGCTTAACCTAATACTATGTGTCAAAGCCTGAAGTGATATATCGAGGAGAAATTTCTTCTTGCTACACGTTTCCCATGAATCGATGGGCATATTCTATGATTTTGAACATTGCGAGCAGCCGGTAGCGATAAAATACCTCAAAAGGTATTTGAAGTTTACTGCCAGGTTCGCTGAGACGAAAGACACAATAGAGTTTATTGAGAAATGTGTCCGCAACAATCGTTACCCTAAGACCTACTGGAAATCACTGCGCAGGTGCCATGTGATACCCAATGTCATGCGCTCAATCAACTTGACGCGGCCGAATCCAGTTTAGACGAAATAGAGCGGCTAGTGAATAGATACAAAACAAACGTTGCAGAACTACCGGAAGGTCATAGAAGAGAATTTCGGGATTTTGTGGATTCAGTTCGTCGAAAAGCTCGGGAAAAGAAGCGGGGGAAGTTCTTCAGCAGCTTGGAATTGAGAGTACCATCGTCCAGGTTACCGGAAGATCCTGAAAGGTATGTCCAAAACTATTCTTCTGTGATGCTTAGTGAATTGCAATATGAGGCTCTATCTCTCGGACCTAAGTTTTGCTCAACTCAGCCACGTTATCATCAGGTGGAAATTGAAACCCAGTTTTAAAGTCTAATGAGCCAATTGTATGGCCTGGTACCAACCTCATCTGACTCAGTTGACGGCATGAAAACATCACTCGTTTATGAATGTGAAAAGTGTCACGCTACTAGACCTCCGTTGAACGGAATATTAACTGAGCGACGTCGAGAAGCGGTCCAAGAACTGGTGAATAATCAATATTTACTACTACCAAAACCGGACAAAGGTGCGGGATGGGTTGTACTAGACCGAAGCGACTACGACAGAAAAATGATGACTACTTTGTCTGATTAGAGCAAGTTCGTTTACTATCAGGGCGAGAAAGACAGAACGCGAGAAGCCGAGACTAAGCTGATAGAGATCTTGAAGCAGCTCAAGTCAGAAAACGCTATTTCCAAAAAGCTGTACGACAAGCTTGTGCCCTGCGGCCCACAAACACCCAGACCCTATGGATTACCAGAAGTACACAAACCGAATATACCCCTTAGACCGGTCATTGACATGAGCACCTCAACCTATCACGCAAAAGCCCAGTGGATTGCAGAAACTCGAACCTCTGCGCAAGTCACTAGCGAAGTATAGTGTGAAAGATTCTTTCGCTTTTGTGAAGATGATAAAACATCAGGATCTGTCTGAACGGACTATGATTTCTCTAGATGTTGAATCTCTACTCACAAACGTTTCGTTGATCGAGACGGTTGAATTCATCTTTCAATACTTGACCGATAATAATATTAAACGCGACATTCCTGTGGCCATGCCAAATAAACTAATTCTTGCATGTACGTGGAATATACATTTTCTGTACAGCGGAAAATACTACAGGCAGAAGGACAGGGTAGCAATGGGACCACCACTTGGGCCCCTTTTAGCGGATCTGCTCTTAGCAAAACCCAAAATTGGACCACCACGTAGCACCATTGACAATCTATATATGTACACCAGATACATGGACGACAGTTTCATAATTTGCGACTAAAAAGGACATTACCGAACTACCGAGGACATTCAACAACGCCCACGCAAAGACCACATTTACAGTGGAAGTAGAGACGGGCAGTTTCCTCGCCTTTTTTGGTGTGGGATTGCGTAGAATGGAGGACGGACGTATGGAAAGGAGGGTGTATCGAAAATGTACATGGTTAGGGCAATACACGAATTTCCTAAGTTTTGTCCCTCTACGATACAGAAGAAACCTTGTGAGCTGCCTTACCTACAGAGAAAGAAACATCTGTAGTCCTGACACGATTGCCCAAGAACTCGAACACGTACGTGACACATTATTAAAAACGGCTATCCAGAACAGCTTATTCGTCAACATATGAGAGAGAGAAGATACAAAATGAAAGTGCAAGCGGCCAAGAAAAGGGATATTTGTTTGACTGTCCCGTTCTAAGGCCATCGGGAAGTCCTTCCCAGCTGCACATGTCCGAATCTTAACAAATACGAAACCTTTCATCGTTCAACAATCCGAGGACAGGTTGCCTCATCAGTCTCAATCTTTTGTTCTATATCAGTTTACGTATTCTTGCTGTGCTCAGTAAACTGGACATACGACGAGACGCCTGTCGAAGAGGATGCCAGAACACGTCCCGGCTTCCTTACGCAAAGGAACAGTTCGGACTATCAATAGTGCAACCCTACAAAATCTGGTGGATAGCGGACATCAGATAGACACAGTGACGGCTTTCAGACCAGTCCTGACAACTCTCAGAGTTCACGCGAAAGTATTACGCATGTGTTTGCTGATGACGTCAGAAGCCATAGCAATTCGACTATTGAAGCCGGATTTCTGTAAGCAACGTAACCTCGTGCAACAGTTGTTGTTGCCGTGGCCGTAACGAGTGATTGTCTTATGGTTCCCGTGTATAAATTCTCCCCTGCCCTTAACCTCTTTCTCACATCACCGTTTTTAACACCTGTCTTTTCAAGCAACTTAATTACACATTTCACACTTATTGTCGTTCACATAATGAAGAAGATTCATCAAAATGAAGTATGTTGTGAAGCTATCGGATTTGTTGCACGTTTACTCACTCTCTGCTATCCATACCTGCACATATGTACTCTCCTTCACCCAGTACCATATATGTCAATGCCTGGAGTGGTATATCGAGAGGAAGTTTCTTTGGGTAACAAGTTTTTTATGTTATTACAATCAAAAAGCCGTGCGAGTAGTGCAGATGAAGTCAGTTCAAGTCCAGTCAGCTTTAAGAAGCGTCCATGGATTTTGTTGGTTTGAACGTTCCCAATGCTTATTGGATTATGTATTTGAAAACTGTAGGCCTTAAGAAATTTTTAGATCGCATCGCATTTGGAATTGTAGGAGCCAGAGCGTGCTTCTTGATCTAGTAATAGTCATAACTTATGGGTCCAGTCATTAATTGTTTTTCATTACGTGACACGGTCGAATTGAGTATTAAGAATAAATCTAAGATATTTTCGGAATATTCATGGTAATAATAGCGATCAAGTCATTCGCATACTATATGTCAGTCCGGTAGTGAAATATTGCTAGTACGACGGCTCGAGAGCTCACTCAGTCAGTGGTTTACTTTTGACACCAATAGTGTGAAGGCTATGAGGAAGCCGGAGCAGAGGTGCTCGGGTGAAAATCGCCCTGTCTCTTTCCATCAACAAGTTCTTTCTTGTAATATGTGGGTGTCAGTATCAAGTTTTACCTATGTGATATTGAAGCGGTACTATTGAGTGGTATTCGAGTAATATTATCGGGGTCATTGAGCAACTTAATACCGGCTTTTCGAAGTAGTAAAATTACTTATGTGGCCTGTTTTACCACGTTTTTGCTAGCCTAGTGATCTGCCACTCACGAATTAACTGCCTTGTTGACTTATCAGTTATCCTGCTGGCCATATATTAGACTATTTATTAATCAGTTTTTGGTAACCTTTTGATATATTCTTAGTTGCTACTTACTAACTTGAGCACAACCTACATTTTATTGGAGAACCCCAATAACAGGTACTCAATCAAGGATTCTAGAATAGCAACACTGGGCAACGTTTCAGTAGGCAAAATGCAGCCTCGTTGAATAAAACAACCAGGTGGCAAATTGTGTCTCTACGTTGAACCTTTCATCATAATTATTTCACCAGCAAAGTCGAGTTACTGACATTATATTTTTGTGCTTTGCCATACCGTTCACCAGCCCACTATCCTTTCATTGTAGCAGCTTGGGAATGGGATGCATGACTTAACGTGACAGCATGACACATGAGTTTCGGTGAGGCGACAATCTAAGCTGCTCGGCCGTGCCGTTCGCTTGAATCAGTTTTTAGGTTCTCACGCGGGCCGTATGGTGACTAGTCCACCGACAGAAGACAGTTCAAGCGCACAGAATAACAGTCAACAAGCTTTTTAGTTTTTGATGTAAAAACCTTTTAAATGTGACCTCCAAAACGGTCTAAGTTCTCAGCGCTCGCCGTCATGGGCTGAACGCCCGAAAAGTAGCAAAGTTACCAATGTTAACTTTGGAATAATAGTAAGATGAAACTTAGTAACAAAAGAAAACAAATTTGTTCCCTTTTTGCTAATAAACTATGTTACGATCTTCCCATATTCTAATAAGTCCATAGCTTATTAGCTCGAAAACAACTATAAAGCGAAGTCATTTAGTAAGGACAAGTCTGGTACTTCATGCGAGAGTAATATAACCGGCTTGTCCATTATTCCCCCAACTGCAGATAAAAAAGCATCACAGTGGCCGATAGTAAAAGCTTACGAGGCTATTTCTTGCATACTACGAACAGCCTCCTCAAGTCCTCCTCTTGATGGAATTTCTGTTATCATGATGCATAATAAATCCATCTACTGATATCGATGAGTCAGGAACATGATTATTCAACGTTATTTTACCGAACCGCAAGTCATGAACCTCATTTCAGCAATTTACCATCTTTTGTCAGACAGAAGACAAAATTTCACGCATATCAGAGGATGGGTAACGTAGTCTCTCACCGTTACAGTTCTCCGACAAACTTCATTCCGGATTAGACCCTTCCGTCAGGACTGCGAACGAAATTCATGGTTTCATAACAATAGGGAAAATCAGATTAGGGCAAAAGGACGGTTTCGTCAACGGATTTCATCGGTGAATTTTATAGCAGTGCATTGCTTGGGGCCTACGAGGTTATTAATAATGACGGTTTACTTCGGAGAGGCCCGAGGGATGCCGGGTGCATGAAAAACTGTTTACAAGTGATGGAATAAACAGACAAAACCCTTGAAAAAGTAGAAAGTTACATGACAGGAGTTGAAAAAACGGGCTCAGAATGGGGAGTAACGTGGATGAAGGTAGGCAAGTGTATGCACACCAAAGGAAATGTACTAGGTTTAAATGGACCCATGGACGGATTCAAATGGGCGTCCGGTGAGTTTGCAAAGTCAAGGCCAGATAAAGAATTCGGCTGGTCAGTATAGGGGCATCTGAAGGCTGACTGGTATACATGGGAGAGGCTAGAAATCAGCATAAGAAGCTGTAATGACGGGAGACGATGAGGATAAAGTGAGATTCACTGCAGGGATTACGTAGCAACGAAGCATTGGTACTCTGCAATAGATGGTCGGCGAACGGTGCACAAAACTCATTGTAAAACAGGGAGCGAGCAAAGTAAGACGGAAAAGGTGAATCAGGTGAAAAAAATAGTTCATAGGAATTGGACACAGTAGATGTGGGTTATAGATGTAGAAGGAATGGATGCATGTCATGGCGGTCAGCGGGGTGATAGCAAGAGAGATGGCTTGTGAAGAACTACAGGATACAGAGCGAATGCATATATACATATGTGCGGTTGTTTATATATATATATGCATATATATACATATAAGAGGAGCCGGATCAATAACAATGGAGTCCCAGAAAGAAATTATCAGTTATTAGAAGGGGCAGAGTAGGTTAAGTCGAAGGTTTGTGGAATTAACTTTGAAAAAAACGTGGTGAATTATCTTCATGACAGGTGGACTTGGCAAATCAACACAGAGAGTGGAGAATGCGGAAGCACAGAAAAGTCGACGACTGAGAAGCAGTTCAAAAAGGGGAGATGAAGGGAAGTACCGAAGAGAACAGGTAAGACTGGATCTAGTAACCTGATTTATGCAGGTGAGACATGTGGTGTCGGTCAAGAATGGGAGAAGCATTATTAAATGGGCTTACACTATCCAGCAGGAAAATGGTGGCGATGGAGATGGCTAAGCAGCGCAGAGCGATTGTGCATGTAAAGTGGAGAAAGTTACCTGGGAGGTGAAACTGCCCGCGGTGCAAGATGCAGCAGCTGCGACGGCAAAGAGCGTGGGAGAGAAATGAGCAAAGGGAGTACCAGAGGGTTTTGTCAGATCAAACGGACTGAGGCCGTGAATGAGAACCATGGAGAAACAGTGATTTTACATTAGGTGGCAAGCGAAAAAGCAGAACGGTCCAAAAGGCAAGCATAAAATGCCTGTGGCAAACAGTAGACGAAACAGGAGATGGAAGCACGGGCCGAAAAAGACAGGTGAGATATAACCAGTGAGACCATTTCATTGCAGGTGGAACACGAAAAAGGCAGAGAGGAAAGAAGCGCCGCGACAGGTAAACCGGTGGACGAACATATCGCGTAAACAACGGATGTGCGTCGGAGTCGGGGACATAGAAATTGGGAGCTGCGTGCATGCCGGCAATTGTTCAAGTGGGTGTAAATAGACGATACTAATCGGAGCACTGCCAAGTGGAAGGATCCACAGAGAAATTGTGGAGCCAGGCAAGGAAAATAGTGTTAGTGACTGGATAATAAATGTGGCTGTGAGAGATGCGGAGTTTGGAACGGCAGTTCTAATATGAGAATTGGTCATGGGTGCGGGTGGGTTTGGTGTGTAATGGTATTAGGCGTAAGAAGGGAGAACGAGGAAGGGTTTGACAGAACGGTAGGCAGTGAGGTGTAAGCCTGCGATCAATGAGCTTTATAGGCCTAAGGTGATACCAAATGAACAGGTACTACAAGCCGGCAACGCCAACATTGGTGAAGAAATAAATATTGGCGGTCGTCGGCCGAGTAAAGTGGTTAGGACGATAGTTATGTGCAATGAGAGGTAACACAGTGAGAGTCGATATGAACAAGGAAAGGATGGGTGGGTGTGCATACCATAGAAAAACGAAAAAATGGATGTGATAAGAGCGATAGGTGGGCATACAGTGGCGAACAAGGGTGGTTGGAGCATGCAGTCTACAGCTGACAGCATTAGGGCGTGCTATCCGCAACCGACACTAGTGGGTGGGACTGGCCCTGCGCTGGACACCCAACCTGAAAAACACCTCGAGGTGAACAAAGGGGGAGAGATCCACCAACCAAGTTGCGCTCGCACATCGTTGCAGACGACCTGCACGCCCGATGTGCGCCGACCAAAGCGGTGGATCTGACCGCGCCCCGCACCGTTTGGAGCGGCACCAACGTTTATTGGTGGTTATGCATGTGGGGTGTTGTTCAACTGTGAAAGTATGAGCTATAAGTTCGGAGGTCGGATGGTCAAGTTGCGAGGGGTTCCAGAGGACGGAGCCAGCGGCTAATAATCGACCAAACAGCGGCATTATCCAGGCGCGTATACCAACGTAGAGGGTGAAATTCACGTAAGGAGAGAAATGGAAAAAGAGAGCAGATAAAAAAGAGCAGTCAAGGTGTGCCCCTGCTGTGGATCAAGGGTTAATGGAGGCATATAAAAACCAGTAAAGGACCAGGCATAAGAGTAACAGAAACTACGGGGGTAGGTGGAAGCAAAGTGGTTGAAATTAGTGGCATTTCAATTTGTTTGATTCGTTAAGGAAGCGGACATAGGTAGTCTAACGTTCAGGACTCAGTCAGATAGATGAAACTGTCTATCGTTGATTGTGTTCTTAATTGAAAGGAGCAGGGTCGGCGAAGGAGTTGGTTTTAGAAGTCGAGGCCCCTCTAGTGAGCTTTATCTTCTGCCATGCTCATATTAGATAACTGGAGTGCACGGGTGACGCTGAGATATGGGATGAGTGCCGACAGAAATTGGGATTTGGTTTGTGAAGCTCGAAGGGTGATGTGCAGGTTGTTCCAGGCTTTGGAGTAGACAAGAAGGAAAAAACGTGACCGTATGGCCGACTTAGCTATACTAGAAGGGACAGTAAAAGGCCTGTGCCGAGGTGAGTAAGGGGTTTCACGGGAGAAGCTTACTGGGTCAAAGGAAAAAGACCGGTTATGGAGCGGGTTATACAAAAAGTCTAAGTTTAGTCTTAAGCGGCGGAGCCAGGGTGGGTCAAGATTCAAATTTTGGCATCGTTCTCTATAGCTTAAAGACGTGAACCAACCGAGTAGTTGTTTGGTAAAACGCCTTTGTATGCCTTCAATCACAACTCTGTCGAATTTCGTCATGTTGGAAAATATTATTGGGCAGTATTCAGGCAAAGGCCTGACGTGGGATTTGTAGATGTCGATGATACTGTCCCGGAGACGAAAGGATCGGAAGAGCAGGGCCACACTTCTAGCCTTGGCCGCTTGGATGGCGGCGTGCTCAAAAACGTTGAGGGAGCAGTAATAGTCGAGGCCCAAATCGCAGATGGTAGGTCGACTGGCTATTGATGATCCACCAAGAGTTAAGGATCCAGGGGGCATTTGGAACTTGTAGATTAGGACCTCGCACTTATCAGTGGAAAAGCTCATCCTCCATATGTGGCACCAGCGGTCAAGTGCTGCGAGGTCAGCGGAAATGTTGCAAAGAATAGGGATAGCATCATTAAAATTGAAAGAGTAAACTATTTTTATATCGTCTTCAAATAAGAATGGCGTGCCGTGGTGTACCAGGTCCAATGCGTCAATAATGTACATCATAAATAGGAGAGGACCCAGTACGCTTCCCTGTATAACGTCACTTGTAACAGGTTTCGGTTTAGAAGTATGTCCATTAATGAGGACCACTTGCGAACGATGAGCGAGATAAGATCTCAACCAAGAAAGCAGAGGGTCACCAATGCCAAATGAACGCAATTTTAAGATGCGGGTGTGGAACACGGTAGAAAGCCTTCGACAGATCCAGGTGGACAATTACTCATGCCCGCCCGCTATCAACGGCCTTAGTGACTAGGTTGAGGAAGTCAAACTGACATGTGGTGCATGATCGCGATTTGAGAAACCCGTGCTGCCTATCGCCAAGCGGGTTTGAAGCGAGATGATGGGTGGAGATGCCATCTTTGATGATCGTTTCCATTATTCTGGAAATGATAGAGGTATGGTTGATGGGACGATGATTAGCAATTTCGTGGATAGGTCCTTTTTTGAGTCGTGGAATGATGACTGAACGCTTCCAGTTCGACGGTACCAGACTAAATTTGATTGACAAGGTGAATAGGTTCAGCAGTAAAAGTGGAAGGTCCGATCCGCCGTTAATGATCGCAGCTGGGGGCAACCCGTCTGGTCCAGGACGCGCAGATGCTTTATAGCGTGAGATGAGCCTGGAAGTAACGTTTACTTCAAAGGTTAGGGTAGATAAGGAAGAGCCGGTAATAGCCAGAGGACTTGGGGGTGCTGTGTCTGAGGCCAGGGCCATGGAATCGGCGAAGTAATGGTCGAAGGCCTCAGCGATATCAGAAGGGGAGGTGGCCGAATTTTTATTTGGTAACACAACATATTGGATCATAGTATCTGCTGCCGAATTCCTAGATTTGTGTAGGAGTGAGAGTTTCAATGTTTTTTTGGGATGCCTTAGGGCTTTGGCTCCTTCGTAGCGGAGCTGTTTTCCCTTCAGGTCCCGGATAATATCAGTAAGACGCGTCAGTCTCATAAGAAGAGAGAAGTCGTGGTTTTGGAGGTAAAGTCTTTGCATCTTAAGGTACTTTTGTTGGAGGGAGGCAAGTTTAAACTTCCTAAGGGAGGAGTTTTGGGATATTGGGCTGAGTTTCAGGAGACAGTTTCCCATGTCAAAGTAAAGGTGATCAGCCGCTTGTTGGGGGTCAGCCGTTAGAAAATTCTGCTCCAATCTTGGTTACGGATGAGATTAGGCAGAGGGTTCTAATTTAAACCGACGGAATTGTTGATTGGGATCAGATAGTCTCATGAATAAGGATGGAATGAAAGATAACCAGCCACTATCTTATGGTCACTACCCGGAAATTTATTCAAAACGGAAAACGAAAAGTGGGAAACGCTGTGGTTGAATATAAGATCTAGGATGCTGGCGTTCCCAGTAGGGGTTTTAACGTGTTGCACCCAGCCCCCAATGTGAGTATGGGACACAAAGTCTTTTAAGTTGGGAGAGGCCGAGAGGTTTCTCCTGGATATTTTGGGCCAGTTAAATCACCGGCCGTGATCTTTGCTGCCGAAGGTAGTAGTGAAAGGTAATCAAAAGCCTCAATTAAAGGAGTTAAGTCTGCAATAGTGGATGACGGAGGGCGATAGACACAACCAATGTGCATGACTATAGTTTAGAACCGGATTGTTAGCCATAGAGAATCTGGAAGTGAGTTGAGTATGTCCTGTCTGATGGGGACTACTGAAAGGGCGTGCAGCACGTACACAAGGCATCCACCTCCGCGTCTGTCGATCCTATTTACCCTAAAAACCTTGTACCCTTCAAGCATAATTTCGCTTGTGCTGATGTGTTCGGTGAGCCAGGTTTTAGTAATAAAGATGATGTCAGGACTGGATGCTATGACATAATTTTTTAAGTGATGAAGCTTATTTAAGATGAACCGCGAGTTAAATAAAATGAATGATAGCCCACTCATGTTGAAGTGAGTGTCAGGGTTAGGTAACGTATGGGAGTTGTTGGTCGGAGGAAGTGCACGGTGAAGGGCGTGAGTTGGAGCTATTACCGAAGAGGAGGAAAAGCGAGTGTTGGATGCCTCCTCTATGGTTTCTGAATAATCAGCCGCGGACGAACCGGAAATAATCAATTTTGGGTTATTACGAGGTGAAAGAGGAGACCTCAGAAAAAGTAGTCCTGCTACTTGTCCTGATTCGTTGGGATCGTTCGATGCTCCGATGCAGTGACAGAATACGGGGTTATGGAAAATACTGGCTTTCCCACGTGACGACCTTGGTATTGGTTGGTGTTGTGTGGTAAGAGCAGGCCTCAGAAGGTTTTGACTAAAGGGGTTTGGGGCGGCTTCGCCGCCCATCGATGCGGCTTGCCCGAGTGCGGAAAGATAGGAATCGGTGGTTGGTAGAGGGGGTACATGTAGGTTATTTTTGAAGAAGGTAGTGGTAATACGCAGTGTTGCGTAGTTGGCCTGCGGAGTCCGGTGTGCTATCGAAGGTATGAACGACTGGTAAGGTGCCGGTATTGGAAAGTGGTTTATTAGGGCTAGAAGAGATAAAAGAGTGTGGGGTTGTATGCCACAGGGTGGGGAAAATTTACTCGGAGGGGGTTTGTGGATGTGTCCTGCGCGTAAAACGACTGTGGTGGGGCAAAACGAAAATTTTGGTACGGTAAAGGAACTAACGGGATAAAAGGCGGAGGCACGGAAAAGCTAGGAAATGGTGAGCTAGGCAGATGCAGCTTTGAATAATAGCTGTAAGGTGCTTTGCGAGCATCGCCCGTATAAATGCGCGTAGAGCTGGGGTTTCGCCGGGAGGAATTGCGGTTTAAGAAACTGTCTATTTGTGGAATGGAAATTGTAGGTCCCGGCATTAGTGACATCTTATTAGGGTATCTGTTTGCTTCTTATCTATGCATGACCTTCGGGGTATAGCCTGGTGATGTAAGGCGGTGGTTGCCTAATGAACTAAATGTTGAGCCCTTCAGTAGGTATGGAGTGTGTGTTGCCGAATTTTGGATTTGCGGCCATGTGTTACCGCTGGTATCGACACTCCGCATTGGGGGCTGAGTGTAGATCGTTACCAACTTTCGGCCCGTGGGTGATAAGTTAGATTGCAACAATGGGGTTGTGTCCTTAGGTACGCTACTTCTTGGCAGCTTGTTTACGGGAGTATGCCCTGGAGGCTGACTGGTTTGCTTCGAACGAGAATGACCTGGCAATGGTACGGTGCGGTCCGGCGGATGGGTTTTAGTCGTGGCTATTTGGTGTGGACAAAAACGACCATAGGTTGACTTATGTGTCGCCCTGGGAGGATGATGCATAGTTGTTAGGTCAGGAAGGCTACGCGCTTTAGGTAGCTGCTTCTGGTGCACAGAGCTAAGCTGTCTGGCAGGACTCGGTGGATTCGAGTCCCAGGCATCTGCGACAATATTGACGAGCCTAGGGAGCTTGGAGACTGACGAATTTGGAGAAGGCCTAGGCGTTGAGTCAAGGTCTACATCAGACAGTTGTAGGCTGATAGACGTTGGTTGCATAGAGTAGGTTAGGGAAACGACGGGGTTAGGTGTCTTCTGGGCGGATTCATGCCTTGGAAGTTTGCGAGAGTTCGACTTTCCCAGCACTTCTCGTTGTTGTGGCGTCTTTTCGGGTACTATTCGAATGTTCTTGCATGGCGAATAAATAGCAATAACCTTTTGTTTATGAAAACACTCCCTGGCTGTCAGTGGGTCCGGAAATTGAAAAAATAGGGGGCATTGGTGTCGTTGTGTTTGTTTGCGTAGTCTGCTGCTACGGAATGTCACACGTTCCATGTTAGAGGCCTTTAGCAAGGTACTGCTGACTATGTTGAGTGGGGCCCTATCGGGAATGTTAAATACAATGGCGTGATTCGAGTTTCGTATTCGTTTTGAATTCTCTGCAAATATGCTGTCAATAAAGTTACACGTGGCAACTAAGTTACAGTCCGTAGTCACCATAGAGGGCTCGAGGAGTTGATTCAGTGGTGTCAGAATTCTGGTGGCTCTGTCAACAGCTTCAATCCGCGATTCCAGTGAGCTAACGTGTGTTAAGCTGTCAATCTTGCTATTTTCGTCACCATAGATGTCCGTTAAAGAGACGGAGCATGGCGTAGTGATTGGGAGAAGTAAGGATACGCGTGGCAAAATCCTACTGGCCGGTCTACTTCTTTTGGAATTGCGCATTGTGACTGTAGGCTTCGGATAATCAGCTAGTTTTAATGAAACTTTAGCGACTGCAAAAAGCCTAGATACGGAAAGGAGCCGAAATTCCATAGGAAGTCACCTAGGACTTTTGCAAATAGGGTTAACCAGGTGATTTCACTGTTTGAACGAAGGGGGGTTAGAGTTTTGGCCAAGCAGGAAAAAATAACTAAAAGGATGATCTAGCAAACAATCGCTCAGGCATAGATTTGGATTTCCCAGTAAAGGGTTGCGTTGATTTTTCGGGGTAATAATTTATAGACCCACGGTGGTGTGTCGCAGTTATTGCCACGGACAGTTTGACGCTTCAGAGTAGATAACTATTACTGCTAGGTGCTAAGTAAAAACAGGCCTATACGATGGAAAAAGGAAAAAACGAGACAACTTGATATATACGTCAAGTTTACCTTGACCTTGACCCTGAAAAGAACAACAGGCTCCTCTGGTCATTCTTACTCGCTGACTGACTGCATCAGACTGCGGAGAGTGACTGTCAATAGACACTGACTGAGTCCTAATCTGAAGGCCGATTTGGAACCTGTCCTGTGAGGGAGTGAGATTCGTTTACTATTACCAACGGTAAAGCAGAGCTTTCTAACCCCGCCAACGAAAGGCTAGCAATCCGGTTACGTGTTTAACCTCTAAAAGTTGCCCAGGCATGTTTATTGTGCATTACAGTTGGAAATAATTTTAAAAAACGGACTCCATCAGCGAATACCACAATGACGAGTGGCTGTGGTGCTCTGAGCGATGAAACCAAAGTTTCCTGTAGACCGACAGACCGGAATGTGACAAAACGGATTCGATCAGACACCTCACTACTCTTCGGGAGATGTCGTTGGTCGACTATCTCGTTTAATTAACATGAGGTCGAAAGTGGACAAAAATCATATGGTTTGGAATAACTTTATTCTGTTAACTGATGCACCCTAAGATGAACAATACAAAAGAGAAACATTGATTAAGTTAGCAAACAGTCTACAGCAGATATCAAGATTACCAGTTGTCCCACTTATCTGATTTCAGAGAGATTCGTTTACTGAAAACGGCACTGACGGTTTGGCTGGTGAGGTTAACAAATGGTTGCATGTAATCATCTACCTATCACTTATGCTGATAGAACTCTTTTATTGAACCGAAATCCACATTAACCGAGTAACTTTCATCTGTCAGCTGATGGGCACAGCGAAAACGTAGGAGTATGAGATGGTGGATAAAATAGGCCAACAAAGTCTGGTTGTTTACGCCTTAGAAAAAATCAAGAAAGCTTTCCTTAAAAATTTAGTCTGTTTAACAAAAATATCGGATAAACCTATTAGACATACCTGTAAGACCATACCTTTGGCGGGGAACAACTATCCTACCAAGAAGTTCCCTCGGAATTCAATTGCCGCTGCCAATATTTCCTGGCATTTTCTCCCTTGCAGTCTATACTAGGAAGGTTAACGCTGATCGTGCGAAGGTCTGTGCCTCTCATGTTCCGTTTTGTGAAGTTAAATGGCCTGTGTTTAAAACCTTGTGAGAGGTATTTTTACTTAATTGTATACTCTGTACGGATTAGCTACAGGTTGTTCATTACTATGGAATCGTTTTTACCGTTCCCAATCATGCGTAAATTTATTCACCCCTCCTGGTCGTCAGCGATAGTACCTGCCAACCTGCAATTCTCCCTAAACAGCTGAGCCGAAAAAACAACTGATATTCCACTGTGCTGGTTAGCACTCATCGATGATGACCTTCTTGTTCCCGGCTGTGGTATACCCATTTCCAGAAGAATACTTAGTGTTAGGTAGTGAGTTCTCGGTTCAGTTTGGGCTCATTTATAGCAGTGCGGAGTGCCCAACCGTTATTACTTGATGATTTTCTTTTACTGATTAGCAGGGGCAATTATAGGACAGTCAACTGAGATATGAGTAACACAACTGTTGAGGTGGGTATATCGTATCAATCATGGGATATTTGAATGAATTGACGGATAGCTGAATAATGAACGCGTTCAGTCAATTCCTTTTAGTACACATGTTTGAGCATCTACATTGTTCAATAACCAACATACTCAAAACCAGTGGCTTGCAATTGTTTCCGAACAGTGGAACAAGCCACGAAGCACCTAGGGGTCCGTGGAAAGATATCACCATTTATGACCGTCATCACGCATACAAGGAGATTGCAGCTTTCAAAACAGAAAGACGATGGTGAAAATTTTATTGGTTTGAAGCATTCTGTTACCATCCTGAGTTATTCTCCACTGAAAAATATCAGCCAATAAACTACCCGCGCGCGCGAATATAGACCAGCGGGATAAGATTTCCACATAGGTTATGATATCTACAGGCCATCTGAAAAATTATAAAAACGGAGAAAATTTCTCACAGACAATTAAGTGGGCCGTTTTAAACATGAGTTATATTAGCGGTGAAGGCGATAACTGATTTACTACCTGAGATAATGAACATGTAAAGGCTCTTTGGAGGCACATAAATCAAAATCTTCAAATTATTCGTTTGAGTCGATGAGCCTTGATCGCGCGTGAGATTTAGATTCTTCCCGGGAGCTCATCTGGATATAGCTTCAGGTAGTCAGTTACCAATATCATTTACTACCTAGCCGCGGCTAGGGTCACTAGGTTACCTGATTTCAGAAGCGGCTCAGAATAGGGCCTAAACCTTTGGCCAGCACAATTAAGTCACGGGCAGTTTCATCACCGAATGCCGAACTTGCTCTATGGCTTTCATTAGTCGCGCATTACCACATTTCACAGTTCAGTTGAGACTGTTCGATGGCTCCACACACGTCCATAACGGTAACTACATTCAACTAAAATAGGAGGCTGACTGCTTGAGTGGCGTCTGTTTAGGTGAACTTGAGTTTTCCCCGCTATGGCTCATGGTCACCTCTCTCGCCGCTCGCTCAGCAATCGTGGCGAATCTTCGACCCGTTGGTTTGACTCTAGCTGGCTATGCTCTTCAGATCTGCCAGTTTAATTAGATCGATAATACACCTCCTGAAACTCCATATGTTTTTCTTTTTACCAACAGAATTCATGGGACCCCCTGTTAGGATAAAAATGCTCCAGAAATTAAAGAAGAGTTAGCTTGCTGTAAGTTACAAGTTTTACGGACTGGTCAGCCAAATGGGAAACAGAACGAAGTTTAAGCTTTTAGTGTCTGATGGTATTTGGCAACGGCTTCCATAACTTGGTTTGACCTCAATACTATCAGACGTAAATGGGACTTTTTATACGTATAATAACAATAATAATAAACAGCCATTCCTATTAGTTACCGTTTTGTGAAGCAAAAGGCAGATTTGTATTTTAATATGAAATTTGTGGAGAAAGCTTATTACCAATACCCATGATTCAGGTGAAGAAGTATGTATTGGAAGGACGCCTCTGGTAACTGTATCGCCTAACGTTGAGGCCCCACGGGAGGTACTTTACTAATGAACGGAATAACCTAAACGCTGAGCAAGCGTGGCGGGCATCGGCTTTCAGTTCTTCCCTTGGCTAAATTTGCCAGGATTCAAAATCGCAAAAAAATGGGAGACTGAATTGTTTGAGGTTGATCGCACTTCGTGAGTAACACAAGGGACTTCTCTGCCTCTGAAATAATGACAATTATTTTGGAACTGTTAAACAGAGGCCAGATAAAAATCTAAGCAACATATCACGGCTCTTTAGTGATAAACTTGTAGCTATTGGTCTTTATACCTTAGAATACTTTCACTGTTTCGTGGATACCGTAATACAGTATGAGTTTACTTTTTCCTGGTTACTGCTGTCTGTTACTCAAAGCCAGCCCTAAACAACTGGGTGTTATCAGGAAATGGGTCCTTGGTAAACTAATTCTGTATTGATGAACAGACACGTCCTCCACTAAAAAACTGTATTTTGGACTATACTGTCCGTTCATAGATTTGAATGAAACGCCCTGCTTCAATAAACAACTGCATGAACACTTGACATATAGGTGTGATTTGTGCCACCGGAGTGAGCTAACCAAGCACAAGCTAATGCAGAAGCCCACGGGGGGGTGTGTAGGGGCATCAAAGGTCCAAGACATTGCCACATTCTATGCAAGCCCAATGAATAATTTCGATGCCGGACCAGAGTGGTATTAAGAACGGAACGGGACCAAGCTGGTGTCTCTAAACAGGCACGCCTTCTGCCCGACTGTCACTCAGGCTCCGTGACACATCTGAAAGCACGCATCCTCCAACTGCAGTGCGTTTCTGACATAGCTAACCGTTCACACACACCGAAATCTCGATGCGCGCTGATGGGGAGTAGTTATGAATGTTATCACGGCATCTGTGGGTATCGAGTATCTCAGGAGAAGAACGCGCCAGTATGCCCTCCCAACTTGTAAACTAGTCAAGGGGTGAAAGAGGCTAGGGGGTGACAGTTAACTGGTGTCACATTATTCTTTTTCTTTGCCACTGGCACAAGGATCACAAGAGCAGTTATTACAGAGAGTGACTGCTATGAGCCATGACCTTTATTCTATTTTCCCTACAAAAGAAAGCAGGTCCAATGGAGGGCGAAAATGTTTACTGATAGCTACTTCGCTTTAGCCGCAAACAATTCGAAGTCTCAAGATGAAAACGGACAAGAGAGCATCACTGACAATTTGAACAACCAAATTATTATATTTTGAAGTGGCTGTCATTGTTTAAAACGGTTAATTGCTTCATCTCATTTGTCTTTTATACTCTCCATGGAATAAGTTTTCTACCAGACAATACCATCACAAGTTTTAACAATGCTCCGGTATTTATTATCTTTTCTTCCACTGCGTGGGGTAAAGATCTGCTGATAGTTACACGTGACAGAAAGTTCATGATACGCGGTTTGCTATGAAAATGTTGAAAAGTCCTCTTACTGTCATCACAAACAACTAAGCGAGCAGCAACACTATCGTAATCGATGTTTAGTAAAATGTCCTTCCGGTTGAAATGACGACTTATTATTTAGTCTGTTGAGTTTGTATGAAACATCAATATTAGTTAACATAACACCAATCACGGTTTACTCTTCAATGAGGAAATAGATAATGAATATGTCTATTCGGTTGTCCCCTTTCTTTGTTATTGGTTTGTATACTGTGCTACTCAGTGGAACTTGCACCCGACGTTTTTCCTGCTTCAACATGTCTATATTCCGGGCTTAGCTCTGTTGTTTCTATAGAGCAACCCGCTATTCACAGTGTGCACTATTTGCTTGCTTTCGTTGTGCCCGGTCAGTACAAGAGTCCCCGAAGGTGCCCCAAGTCAGCATCAAAATGACCCTAATGAGACCCCTTAACGAACCCCGAAGGAACACC
Source organism: Fasciola hepatica (assembly GCA_948099385.1). NCBI lineage: Eukaryota > Metazoa > Platyhelminthes > Trematoda > Plagiorchiida > Fasciolidae > Fasciola > Fasciola hepatica. The sequence goes on along the minus strand of CANUEZ040000182.1, from coordinate 9,785,797 downwards.
GAGGAACAAAAGGCGGTCTGTGTGGGGGTTTCGGCCCTTATCTGAAAAGCAGCTACCCATATTAAGTGATTTCAATCCAAAAAACGAATCAACTTATCTTGTCTTATTCCACGGGAAAACCTCATCGGGTAAATAAAGAGCGGATTTAAAGTGGCCTTAGTCATCCCGCAATGTTTGTAGCCAAAATGTCTCCACATTCGGGTATATAGGTACAACGCATGACATTTCTTGGGCCAGTCATTCAGTAGAACGTTTTTACTCCAACGAAGGGGATTAGTGTTCAGTATGCGCTTACATGGCTGCAAAAAGTCATCAACATATTGCTGATATTCCCCTGGTGATAAGCATCGCAGATTGTTCACAAAGTCCATAAGATGTCCTTCAAACGTTAGCTGGTGAAAGTTAACAAGGTAGGCGACTCCAGAGTCAGACAATGGTCCGGGGTTCCGCGTAACACAGCAACCAATCACGTTGAACACCATACAGATGAGGAACAAAATGTACTTTATTGCTCTTTGTGCGAGCGTATACGTACAAAAGCAAGTATTCCGCAATCTTTTACATCACTTCTGCTAGCAGGAATCCGCAATGGAGAGCTGATCACTGATTCCGCAAACATCATTTGGCAGAGCCAGTTACAGTAGCTCAAACCAAGGCCCATTTTCCAAGACAAATCATTACGAGAAAGGCAGGGCGCAGTGTGTACACGGCTTGGCGGCAATCACTTGTCATCCTTCGTCTTTGTGGTGTTATCCGTCGGGCAGTTTTCGTAAGGGGGATGTTACTGAAAACGGATGGCCAAAATACTATGATGAACCTGTATTATTCAAGTTGCACAATCCAGTATCCTTGACGACTATTCGATAAAATAAGTGACCCCTCGTACTGATGCTAACACACCGTCTTTCACTCCTCTCAAGTTAGAATGATCCATCAGCTGCTGCTCACCTATTGGGGAACTTACACTTGCCAGGCTCGTCACCTTTGTTGACCCCTTATATTATTATCCATTAGCACATTGGAGTCTATGAGCATAACATTTACCATAGACATTCATAAAAACTGTTAGCCCATAATCGCCTTCTCCGTAAAGTAAAGGCGTTTACGCACTGTGGTGCGTAGATGACCGCATTAGCTGTGCAACTGTGCACAAGACAAGGTACCAGCTGCGTAAGCACCTCCAATTGTTGAGAGGTATCAGTCGACCATTTTCCCGACCACAAGTAAACCAATCAGTAGTAGCTAAACGACAAGGCTGTCGAACGCCGTCAAATGACCTTAAGCTTCGTCACATTTCGGCCCTACCCGTGTTGGCTGCAATTACAGTGCCTCGACCGAAAAAGTATTTGCTTGGCACCTTGAGATCGAGAGTTCAATCTCATGGAATAAAATCAGGTCCGCCTACGAAAAAAGCGGGGACTCACAATTTGAAGGGGGTTGGAAGCCAGAACACTACGCGAGCACCTACTGGTTTTGGAGGGGTGTAACAACGTCTGACCCGTAAAACTAACTGGGGAAAAAGAACAGCTTGCAGAATGAGAGACAAAAGTAATAATTATTACATATTGGAGCAAGATCGCGAGACAGTAAAAGGTGGAACTGGAAAGTTTAGGAGAAAATTGCCACGCATATATGTGACGCGAAGCAAGTAATTTGGGTTCCATAAAATGGTGGGTGACGATGACGACCGAGGCTGGTGCGAGCTAGTCCTGCACTGGTAATTCTTGATTGCCCCGGTTTCCTGTTTGCTGGCTACATCAAACTGGAAAGTGAACCTAAACCGAGTAGGATGCACGAGGACTTGAATAATATTAAGTAGTGGGCTATGAGTTGGAAACTTCCACTAAACCCCGTAAAGTGGGGACAATCACTCTCAGGTTGGGTGGACACGTGGAGAACACTCGCAGGATGTATGACTGATGACTTCCACGGAACAACTGAAAGTCGCACCACAGAGGGGACCCTCTTTGAGCTCGCAGCCCGAAAACCGGACGCTTCCTTGCTCAAGCCGCAAGTACGGTGACCAAAATAGTGAGGTGTTCATTCCTAACCCGCCCCTTCAAGTGGACGGACTCTCGAATAATTAGGCTTCTGTCAGAAGTGAGCTAACTGCAACGGCGGACAACACAGACATTGGTCAACGTGACAGGACACTAGGCTAATGTGTACTGAAGTACGATCATCCACATACGCCCTAAATCCGATAGGTCCTTAGTGGTAAGGCATATTCTCCGCCACCAATTGGAAAACTTCTCCACAGAAACTCTCGCCTGATTGTGAAGCATCGAGCCACATCCTTTACAGTGGATGCAGAAGCTTCCAGGTGTGACCGGGAACTTTGTGAAGCTAAGACTTTGGCGCATTTTAAGAAGACACAGAAAATAATCTTAGATGTGACGCATAAGAATCGCTCTTTTTTATAAGAACCCGCGCGCAATCGAGAATCGGATTCCTCAGAACTGGCTCCAACACCCTCTACAGGCTCCTACTTCGTCCTCTCATAAGGTGCCAGAAGTTATCAAATCTCATGGCCTCCTTGTGGACACAACATTCCTCAGCCAAAACAGTCAGTTTCCTCGTTAGAGCAATTCTCTGTATCTCACGAAGAGGTAGAAAGAGAACTTATCAAACCCAACCCCCTCAGTTTGATGGGGCCGAATGGGACTCCCCATAGCATCGTCGAAGAAACCTCCACCACTCATGCAGCATCATAGCCTACGCTGTTTCAAATGTGCATAGACAAAGCAAATCCTCCGTATTCATGGAAAAATGCCGTAATTTTCCTAGTACGCAAGAAAGGACACCGACATCCTAGTGACAGCAGTGCGCCAATTAGCCTTGCCAGTGTCCCCAACAAAGTCTCCGAGGGTATTTTACTAAATTCGCTGTGGTGGGTGCTGAATGGATCTCTGTCCCCACCGGTCCCACGCAAACTAAACCGAACTTCAAGGAGTACCTGAACTTGCCGGTGGCCGGCAGGGATAGTCCACTTCGGCAGAGCATGGCAGGCAGATATAAAGGAAGACGGACCTATAGTACTTTCTACAAAGGAGCTGAGTAGGTTACGGCGTTTTGTCGCACCGGGAGATACAAAATGGGCAAGGACCGTGAGCGTACCCTCAGGGGTGCCGCCGAAAGTGCCCTCGTGATGTGACTACTTTCTTCTTCACGCGACGCACAAGAGAAGCAACAAGCTTCAGCAATGAACAAACGGTCATCTACCGTAGACCTGTCACAACCAGATACTGATCTGACGTTACCTCCTCGAAGATAGAAGAGCATTTGGGAGAGGACGACCACGGAGCCCTGCGATCGATTTTAGCAGTGAGTCGCAACAAACCCGGATCCAGTTTGGTCTGGAACTACGCTAGAGTGGACGGGGCCAACTGAGGATAGGGGCACGAAGCAGACTTTGGTATCCAGACATGCCGGAGCCACTTGTGGGGGAAAGAACCATGACGGACAAACATGCTCCGTTAGGGCGGCAAAGGAATAGCAGCCGGCCGCCTCGGCGGAAGCCATAGGTTTCAACAGCGTTAGTTGTTCGTAGAAGGCTATGGGCTCATTACAAGCTTCACGGCGTGCACTACGCGTGGGTAGCTTTTAAGAAAGCCAGAGGTGGGGCACATGCCTTTCAACGAGGAGCAAAGTATCAGTGTGAGAGTGAACTCGCCAACAAGGTGGAGGCAGATTCCAAGAAGTTCTTCTCTTATGTAGTCCAAGAAAATTTCAAGTCAGACAGTAGGTGAATTGAACATGCCTGAAGAAAACTTCGTTTTGACGATGAAGAGAAGGCGAAAACCCTACTGGCTTCCTTCAAGAGAGTGTACCCTCAGGGCCAGATGCTTGGAGCGGCGGGGCCAGACTTGGCGAGTGCGCCAGTGCTTCGGGAGCCTACGGTAAGTGAGAGCGCAAAGCAGCCAGACTGGATACGATCTATCCGGCAGCTGCTCAGCCTCTTTCCGATTTCCGACTAGGGTCTCTTGCCCCGCTGTAGGAAGTGTTGATGGACTAGAGTGAGGTGCCAGAGCACTGGTTTAGGCCAATGTTTCAGCAATACGTCAGGCAGAATCCAGGCAGGATCGAGGATTTATAGACCCGTCAGCCCGACATCACTTTTGCATAACCGCTTCAGATGCATAGCCGGAAAGCAATTTGGTTTGCATCTGCTTAATAAAGAACTGCTGACGCCGGCGCAACGTGGTTTTGCTGAAAAAGATCGAGCTTCACAAACCTGCTGATGTTGTGGACGAGACCACAAGATGAATGGTGTAGGCAAATATTTGACTTTTGTTACCTTGATTCCTGTGGGCTTATGACTCTGTAAATCGCCTAGTGGTGAACCTTGAAATACAGAACTTTGGGGTAATCGGAAATGCAAGTGACTTGGCAGCATGCTATCTTGGAGGTTGTACTTTCTGCATCAAAGTAGAGGCTAACTATCGAGGTCGAAGCAAGTCACCAGTTACGTACCACAGGGTTCAGTACGGGGACCGTTTCTCTTCCTGTTCGTAGGCTACAAACGGTAAGCTCAAGGCTGGGCATGCTGGCTAACTCGTTCACAAAACGGGTTGAGCTTCTGTTGAATAGACTGTCGCAGGATGCTGTGAGCCGCGGCAATGTACCAACTTTCAAAAGCGCCCTTGATTCTTGACGGAACATAGTATTCCCAAATCTAGCTTCATAAATGTTAGGGATGATGCAGTGAGCCCTTAGTGTTGTTGTCAATAAAGGTTCGCTTGAGGGTGATACTGCCAAGCAAGCTCTGTTTATCATAACAAGCATTTAAAGCCCAGTGCTGGAAGCAAAATATCTCGCCGACAACACTACAATCAGTGAGCAGGATTGGTTTAAACCACTTTCGTACTGTGCTAACTTTACTGGACTGAGCTGAACCATTTTCTTGAAGTTCCTAAAGGAGTTTACGGGTTCAAGGCTGAGGCCAATTTGGCCCCGGATCTTGTCTATTTTACTTTCTGAGGGCGAAGCTGTCGGAAAGCGAGGGAGTACCAGACTCTTGAGGAGTGTGTGTTAGACGGAGCAGATTACGTTAAGCCAAACCCAAGTTTCAACTTTTCGACTTTTCATGGTTAGAGTTAGTAGGGCACCAACCGCTTTAATTTTATCACCGTCCACTTTTGGCTATGGCCTTGGGACAGAGGTTCACGCCTAAAATGCTTCAGGTGCGCTTCAGGCTTCCCCCTGAATAGTTTCTAGTTCACCCCGTCCATCACTTCACCTGCAGTGAGTTCATCATTTTAAATGCCCTTCAGGAAAGAAGGTAGAACGGTAGCTTGCCAGTCTATTGCAGCTTCGTGTGTGCCATCGGATTCCACCTGTGAGGGGGTGGTCACAATAAAGGGAATTCAGCCTGCAAATCGGAGTATTCGTCGGATGCGTATCAGGTCATTCCCCGACATTCGATACGCTTCCGGAACACAGCTCTGCTAGCTCCACCCGCCCGTCACAACTGAACGCAGATAAGTGAAACATTGGGTCCCTTTATACAATTTATTTGAACAGAGAGAAGGCGTAAGTCGCGAGATGCTAGCATTACTTTTATTATTCTTAGAACAACTTTCATTTGCCTATTCCTGTTGAATACCTTAAAGAACTCATTCTTCAATGTACAGGAAAGAATCAGTTCAATTTTGAAGGTAAATTTTACAAACAAACGGGTGGTGTGGCCGTAGGAAACCCCCTGGTCCCAACCTTGGCAGATGTGTTTCTGGGTATAATCGAGAAACAGCTCTGTGATAATATTTTCAATTTCTATTTTGCAGACGACACGTAGATGATATTTTTATTTTTACGACCAAAGAATGTTTTATCCCCTTTGTTAACGTTCTTAACTCTATTCACCCAAACCTCCGCTTATCTCACGAAGAAGAACGCGATAACTGTCTGTCCTTTCTAGATATTCTATTACCTAGGCATCAGGATTGGACTCTACAGAGCAGAATCCACCGAAAAGCAACGTTGGACAGACGTCATTTACAATTCTCCAGCTTCATCCCAGTGGCTTACCAACGTAGATTGGCCAGAACTCTCTTCAACGGGGCCCAGAAAAACTGTACGGAAGATCAAGTACAAAAAGAAGGGGATTTCATAAGAAGAACGCTACTGGCCAACGGTCATCTGGAGAACTTTATTGGACAACATCAGAGGCCGAGACCTGTGCGCGCGGAACCAATGAACGTGGAGAAGAAGCAAGTTTTATCGCTTTGCCTTTTAAAGGAGATCTTTTATTTAATCAAATAAATAGTAATCTCAAGTCAGCTTTAAGTCACACATACACAGGACGCAGTTGCGTTTGCTGCAGATGACCAAACGTTGTTTTCAAAATCACTCAAACAGTCTTGCTGATCCCGATGTCTTACATATTGTTTATCAGTTCACTTGCAGTTGCGGTGAAGCATATATTGGCGGGATGGATCGTTGCTTGACTGAACGAGTGTCAGAACACATACCCAAATGGCTGTCAAACTTTATGACGTAACCTGCTGGGACAATACAAAACGACGTGAAACCGCCAGCTTCTTCGACTACGAGACGCTTGATTACATCAGGTCACAAAGTTGACCTGACCCAGTGTTTTAAAGCTATGTTGCGCGATCCAACACCGAAACTATTAGCGTTCAGTGAAGCTATTCTAATCAAAACGCATCAGCCAGCAGTCTGAGCACAAAAACGGTTGACCCAAAATGTTTGTTTACTTTGGTGCTAACACGACGGACTTCACTCTCCCCAACGTACGTGCTGTAACAGCTTTCGACGTGAGCCGAATGTAAAGCTCTTCAGTGGGGGTTGCACGTGTATGATATGCAAAGACAAAGATAATCTCAATTGGCCGAAGCTCAGTTAGCGTATAAACAAGCAGAAACACTTACATCAGATAACACGAAAGTGTCAGTCTATGTTCAAGCATTACCAAAGAACACCATTCCAACTCTCTACCGTAAGTGTTGATGCCCGTTCGTGCACTTGCTTAGCTTCGAATTGGCGGATTTTTATTTATTCTATGCCCTCGCGGACAGTCTACTGGCACTTCGCGGAGGAGTGTCACATCCGAATGGCTCCTAGTCCTTGTCCGTTTCGAAATGCCACCACTCATATCATGTATTGGTCTCGTTTGGTACCTTGGTGCTGCTCAGTGGAAAATAAGAGGCCGTTTCTCCGGTTTGTATCCTCCGAAGAGCGCTAGTACTGCCTAAATCAAGATGGAAAATCTTCTTGGGAAAGTGTGACCTGGTCTGGATAGATCTAACAGCTCCGGGGGATGCACCGATAAAAAACCCAATTCAGGTGGTTTTCGTGTTTTGTAAACTGCTGGCCGGCCGGCATCCATAGCAAACATGGTTGCAACAAATTCCGCCGATTTATTCTTGCTTCGCACCGTAGATGACCGGTCTTGCACCCTGGACTAACACGACGAGAGCGCCGTATTTATTTGTATATTTCCTTCCATTTTTCAACCACTCGGCCATAAGTAAACGGCAGTTTCACCACTGCCAGAGCGTTTACGAAAGCGGATCAAAGTTAGCCGGTTCATCGAAATAGAAACCAGAGTGCCTGTGGAACAATATTTTTGAATAGTGCGGTAGACATCGAATCCCATGGTGACATGAGAACAGCAGGTTCGCCTTCGATTCGGGGACCTGCCCAAGGTGCATTATAGGCTAAACCGCTGACAAAGGCTTAACCTGGATTGGCCCCATCTGTGTTGCGTTCCTTCACACAGAGCTCCGAGGGAAAACGCATAAGTCCAACTAGCATGACTCTGGCCTAATGACTTGAGGTTGAAGATGATGCGCTAAGCAAGGTTATTGTAAATGGCAAAGTAAGTTGCCGTCGGTTGTGCAAGCAACCTGTTATAGAACCCATTTTATCCAATATTTCGCCGCTGACCGGGTTGGCAGTGGAAGATAAGGAATAGCCAGGAGGTTTCCACTCGATCCTTGAACAGCGGCAACCAATAAAAGGAGTCAAGCCATGTACGAACTCCACAAAGGAGTGATCTCAATGGGCATGACCATCGGGTGAAGTAAAATAGTTTGCGCTGAATTGGGGGAGAAGGGAGGAATGCAGGGGCTCAGTGAAAGCATTTGAAACAGCAACATCAATGTATATCACAAGCCACTCCAGTGAAAATTTGGCTTGCCTAGAACAGTAGATGCCCCAGAAACTGAGGAGCTTCGGTTTCCTCCGACACTAATAGTTGTCCTACTCTACACCAAGTGGCTTAGCGTGCTGTTATCGATATGGTTTTCACTCTGCTATCTTAACCAACACCAAAAATCACAGCTCTTTAAGGCATTTTGGTAACCCAGAGAAATTTGAGGAATTTTCAAGGCGGTAAATTCTAGCCTGACTTCAATTTGCCTATACTATTCTGCTTCACCCACGGCGTATCCTTGAAGCTTCAAAATTCCATGTGTGGTGAAGAAGTCTTCCAACAATACTCCATCTTTTCATACTCCGGTTGCCAGAGAAAATGGGCTCATTCAAACATCCGCAGCCTCAAGATACTGCTTGGATGACCGTTGTGACTTTGTGGGCTTGGAGATGTGAACGACGGTCGTTATAAACCCAAGCATTTCAGATATAAAAACCAAGCTTCGAAAGTTAGATTATACGGTTTCTTAACTCGCCCCCTTACTGTGCATCCCTGAAAGCATCAAACATCCTGCGCTACGAAACGAGACAGCTGCTGGCAGCTTCATCGACTCTGTTGCCTCCGAAGTTCTCATAAGAGTGAGAAACTCTCGTAAAGCAGTCGTATTTGTTCTCCCAGAGAGGATCATGGCCCACGATAAAACGTGCAACACCATAGCTTCTAATTTCCCCATAAAAACATAAAGATGGCTGAAAATAAAACCCCTCTTCAAAGGGAAGTTACTAGATCTTCCTCAGCTTTCTCCAAGGGAATGATGCCCGGTGATCCTCAACTTTCGATACAGGCGGCTGATCACTCCACCCCACCGCTCTATTTTCGCATGCGCCTTTAGCTTCTTTACAACCACCCTCTTCCCCCTCCCATCCGCTTCCGCCCTAGGCTCCTTGGAATATGATCCCGTTACCGTTGGCCTGAACATGTCCGTTTCTCCCCTCTCACAGCCCCCTAGTGGAAGGCGACAACTGTTGCCCCGCTCTCCCACTTTATCCCCTGCTTTGCACACCCCCGACTTAAATTCGCTTTCCGTTCTCTCCGATGACAAACTACTCGCCGTCCAGAGGACTAGGTCTACCCGTCTTCCCGCCCTTCTCACAAGCCCCTCATTTATCCAAATGTCCCCCTTAAGCCATTTTGCTTTAGCTCACCGAATCCGGTTTTGACCTAAAAGTGTATCCCTTGTTCCTCAGCATCAGTGGTCCCTACAAATTAATCGCATCTGCTGGTGCCAATACCAAAATACGGCCTTCTTACGCTGTCCCCCCTGATTCACATCGTACTCCTTATTTCACAACCACCTCTACTGCTCCCGACACAAAATGCTCCATTTTTGATGTTCCAGCCAACTTGCCTTACCTCTCCCATGACGTGTAGCTTAATCTACCCCTCTACACTCCTATTCCTCGAAAATTTTCATCCTGCACCCAAAAAAGCACGTCCTCACATATAATTACGACATTATCCTAATAGTGGAATCCTGGTTGTCTCACAGCACTCCAAATTATCATATATCTTTGGTAAGGTACCATCGTCTAAGTACCAACAGGTTTAACCCGCGTGGTGATGGGTGCTAAGCTTGTGTCATGGAGGTCTGCTCCACTACCCCTCTTTCACATACTGCGTTCGGTTCTATTCCCGACTCTGTCTGGTTTACTATCGGCCCCCAGAGCACTGTCCTTTGCGTTGGCTGCGTGTGTCGCTTGCCAAATTCCCCCGGTTCCTTGTTTCCACTTCTCGTTGGATCCCCCGAACATTCCTGTTTCCCTATTTCCGGGTGATTTTAGCCTCGCAAATTTGTTGGCCCTTCCTCTCGGCTGTCCCTAATCTTGTGGACTTGATTACTAGTAATAATCTTAGTGGCTGTACACAACATGTTGTCGAAGCTACCAGAAATGGGAACTTACCGGATCTGCTATTTACCCACAAAGTACTTCTCACCGACGTGTCAGCAACACGAAATTTCCTCGGCGGTGACCATAAAATAGCTATCTGCCATCTGATCCTTAGTGGCACTCCTAATCCCGCACATCCTATTAACTATACGTTACCGTGAAAAAATCGGACTTTTCTAGTCATGCTTATACGCCAAAAGGACTGGGGTGAATGTTTTCTCTACCACGGCCCCCAGATTGCTACAAACATTTTCTACTTTTTCTTTTCCGACTGTCTGAAAAAATTGTCTTATACTTACCAGGCTGCACCTGAAAAAAGTTTCCCTGTCTCGCCACTTTGCAGGAAGCATCAATAACTTCGTAAGTAAGTACATAATTCCAACGACTTTTCAGTTTTTATCCGTTTAGGCAGCCTCTCCGCAATTGTTCAACGATGGTATAATACGCGACTTCATGACCAAGAATCTAGGACATTGAGTCCTCCAAGCAAGTCTCTACTTCCTTCTATGTTGCATAAATCTGGAAACGCTGACATCAAGGATGAGTTGCAACTCCTGATCCTACATAATAACTCATCTATCAACTCCCTTCTCGCATGGTCGAAGAATTCAATGCAGTCTTTGCTTCAGCCATGGCTCCAGCTACTGTCATTTCCCCCCACCCATCTTTACCATTTACTAACTCTGTGTTTTCCATGATACCCTATGGTGCCAGAAGTATTTCTAGGCTATAATCCTATAGCAAAACTCTCCCCCGATTAGGCCTTGACGGCCCATCACCGGTAGCTCTTGGCAGTGGCAGACCTGATCCCCTTAATTTTCTGCCTTACTTCTACACTTTTTTCACATAGCGGTAGCATCGTACCTGCTAACTGGAAAATCTCTGTAATCGTTCCTATCCAGGAAAGGGACTTTTACATGAGGTGTCCGAGTACGGCTTTATAAACCACACCCCCATTTTATCAAGAATACTGGAAGAAATAGTTAAAAACCGCGTTATCAACTTCAGTTCAGTTCAGTTCAGTCCGCACAGGACAGGTAATGGCCACGGCCAATCGAGCGTCCAGAATTCCTTTGATGGTATGCACACCAGTTATGCACCCACCACTGCCGAGTGTATACTACTTATTAAGCCTCATCCTTATTATTGACAACCAACATGGATCCCTCCATTCAAGTTTTTGCATGACTTGCCAGTATGATTTTCTGAATCTCGTCACTGACTGAGTTGAAAGTGAAAATTCTTCCGTTATCCTTTATCTAAAATTAAATAAGGCATTTGATCGTGTACCTTACCCCCACCTTTTAAAAAAACAACGTTTAATAGGTACCGCCGATCCACTTTTTTCTTGGTTTGCATCTTAGTTATCTCCCCTTTCACAGGTCGTTTTGATTAACGGTCACGTTTACAGCCCTAGGCCTGTTATCAGTATTTTAGGCCCCCTTTTTCTCCCGTGCACCAATACTTAATGGCACGCGGTTTTTGTTCACGGACGACATTAAGATAGTCTACAATTTTTTGCCTGATAACCTCAGTACTACCATCTCTAAAATCACCGCTGACTAAGTCGCTCCTGATGAATGGTGTATAAGCTGAACGAGGAAATTCTCCGCCAATAAGTGCATCTTTCTTACAGATGCCAGATCCCTCCAGGTTCCTTATGCATCGGTGGTTGTGCCATCGACAGACAGCCCTCAGTAAGAGACATTGGTTTGGGTTGTTCTTGCTCCCTCAACGTCCCCAAGCATGCTGTCTTCCAAACGGCGAAAGCCAAAAATGTCTGGGTCTTCTGTTTAGATCCTTCAGTTTAAGAAGAGCATTCTCTAAATGTACAAAGTACATACCAGGCTCTTTCTCAAATATTTTCCCCCAATCTTCTCTGGTGTGCAAAAATCCGACAGGATTATTATTGAATTTATTTAGACAAGATATATAGTTCATCTCCTCGGTTGGTCGCCAAATTTAAATTATAGGGAACGATGTTTCCCCCTCAAAATCGGACGACTGTGGCTTCTTTGGGTCGAGCTGAACCTAGTATTTTTGTATAAACCACAGACTAAGCATTCTCATCCATCCAACCATCGCAAGCTTCTACCATTCTTGTTCCGCCGGGGTTCACTCATCTGTTGTTTTTTTTTAATATCACTCTATTCTTTTCCTTTTTGTCTTTTTATCTCTGTACGCGCACACACACCAATCCTACCCTTGTGCTTACAGTTTTTCAACATGACAACTCTCAAGGCTTGGTGTCGTTGTCGCCCCATGCACCCTATTCTGCCCAAGCTCGCATTGTTTTTTTCCCACCCATGTCGCCCTTGTAAGCTTCTATTTTCCATCCACTTGGTACCTCCGTATACTTATAAAGCTCGGTGATAGCATACCACGCTAGCTACGATTTTGGGATACCCTTTTGTCCATCTTCTGCCTCCCATCAATATGCACTAGACACATCTGTAACCATGAACAAGCACCGTATGAGAACTTGCAGTTCCAACCTTAGCATTTTTACTACCAAGTTTATTATCTTTTCACCTCCACAACATTTTCCATGTTTGACTCCCCAATTCTTCCACGGATCTTTCTCTTAGGCAGTGCCCCGATCGGTAACTTCCGGCTCAGTCCATTTTTGTAATGGCCTACAAGCCGGCAACTCCCAAGTTCCATTCTCCCATCTCCGAAGCACAACCGTTTCTCTTGCCTTTTGTTCCATCATAGGCTTTCTTGTCGGAGTTCGTTTCTTCTTTTTCCTCTTCTCGGTCTTCCTTCCGTGTCATCTGCAATAAAATGACCTGACTGGTCATCTTTCGCCTGGTTTTATGCTGTGAGCACTCTCATCTGTTCCATATATTGCTTGCCACAAACATCTTCAGTGTGCTTTTCAGGCTGTGCTGCTTTTCCGCATTCCATCTAAAGTAAAATTATCGTTACATCATTATTCCCTCTTACAGTTTCATGCCACGTGACCTGCCATTACGTGATCCTTTTGACCCTTTACTCCCTTATTTCTAGCTTATGTTATTCGCTGTCGCAACTGCTGCATCCTTGCACCACAGTTCGTCTAGCATTCAAGCTACCTTTCTCCACTGATCCTTTACACTTCTCCCACCACTCTATATTTCCATTCCCCCTACGTTCTCCAGCCACCTTCAAGGCGATCTTCTTGCTGCATGATGTACGTCCATTTATTGATGCCTCACCCATTTTCGACCGTCACAACATGTCACACCTGCATTATTCAGAATGTCGGATTCACTCCTGTTTTCGTTGATCTTCTCCTTCGTATCTTCTTGCTTATCAACTGCTGCCCGCAGCCACCACTTCGTTGCTTACAAAGTTGTTTCTCTTCCTTTCCCATGTTTATCTGTCATAAACAAACTCATAAGTATCTATCCGAGGTAATTCTGTACCATCTAACTAGCCCCACATATCTCTGCCAGGCACCCGTACTTTCGTGCTCTATCCCTTCACTGCCACTTGTTCCCGCATAAATATGTATATATATATATATATATATATATACATGTACATCCACAAATTTTTTCTGCATCCTCCAATTATTTTCGGCCAGTTCTCGTGCCACCGTGCCACCGCCCTTCATGACAGGAGCCCATTTTTTCTATATATGTGGCTCACACTAGCCTCACCTCGATGCTTTCGCGTCGTTGCTGCCATCTGACCCACCTTTTACGTCTTGCTTCTGGCACTCCCTGTTTTCACATTGACACCGTCCACTTTTGCAATTAGGCACATTTCATGGCTATCGTGCAACTGAGTTTCTTTTTCTTCCTCCTTCCCCTTCTTTCTTCTCTTATTCTTCATCGTTTCTCGTTACAATAGTTCCTCGTGCCGATTTTCATTTCCTCTCATGTAAACCCGCAGGACCTGATCTCCACCACTTGGCCCAGCCAGCCCCTCCGTTTGACCTTGACTTCCAAATTTGCGGAAAGTACGTACAGTTTTACCTGGGTTTGGTTGGAGCTGCCGGTATGCACCGATGGATTTCCCGCTAATCCCTTCGTGGCTCACAAGGGCCTTAACTGCATGAGGATTCTGCTACCACTCAGGACTGTGAAGTTATTGAAAACTAGGTAAAAACCGCTTGTGCTGGTCAAATGTTGGTAAGTTTCTTTCAAGTCATTGGTCGGCCCGCTCGTTAAATTTGATTGGAGCAGCTGACTCGCAGGCGTCGCACTCAGTTATAGCTATGCGGATTGCACCGTCCGGTTGCCGAGGTGCCAGTTATTCTTTAGGCGATCCAGCCGGGGCTCGGCCGGTGGTGCCTGGTTTGGAGACATTCAGCTACGGATTCCACGACCGGCTCGGGTTTCCGCTTTTGCAGTTCACGAACCAATGGGTTAGCCTGAAAACCAGTTCATCAAGAAGCATTTCTGTACGCGTTTGGAGCACTTGCAGTACGACGTTTGGAGAGCCACCTGTGCGTGTCATCTCTGGCTGGATGACGGACGACGAAGGAATGAGAGAATGCGAAACTAACCTCCGTGGGCCGCTAATTTTTGGTCAATACCGAGAGGTGTTGTCTTCCTTCAGATGCATTCGTTATCCTTCACTAGGAATGTTGGTACTTGAGTCTTGTTCCACGTGCGCAACAACGGGGCGTTGTAGTGTGACGGTTGATGGACGTAGTCGGAATGACGTTTACGTTCATGACGGGTAGTAGATTGCACGGTTTTCGAAGTAGAGGCCGTTGAGTTCGTCTTACCAATGACTGCCATGTAGCCTCGGTGGTTGTACTATCTGTCCGGTAGAATTGGCTGTCAGATGTTCTGTTAGCTAGAAACCGGCGCCTAAGTGTGTAGACATCAATGCTCGACGGGTGCAGTTACCAGAGTTTCTTATCTGTGGGTCAAGCTAGTCGTCTTCGTGCCCCACGGTATGTTGTGTTATACCACTTAACTCATGCTTATTAGGTGGGAATGGGAAACTCGCAGCATCCGAAGGAGCGGTCCTGTTTACGCTTGAAATAGTAGCAAGCTTGCTACGGACTGGTGTGATTGCCATAGAACGGAAGCAGAACCACGGAATATATATGGAACCGGTACATATGCATATATATATACGTGTTTATAGCTGTTCAGCCTTCCGTTTTCATTTAGGAATCGGTGTCTTTTATGCGAGCAACGGGAGTGCATATGTATATAAATGTATATATGTATATATATGCGACACCTGCCAGACGTCATACGATCGCAATCGTTGTACTTATAGAAGCTAATTACATACAACAACATACCGTATACAGTGCTTTCAGTAAAGTGTGCGCTGCATTTGCATGAGAAAGATTTGCGGAATTCGCATAGAACCAATACTTCATATATATATATATATATATATATATATATATATATATAAAATAAATACATATATATACATTCATTTACACGTACACATGTGTACACGTATATATACACATATGTATACATATGTATGTGCACATTTTTGTATACATATATATACTCGTACGTATGCATACATATATATACATATGTTTTATATACGTCAACATTTAAACCTTCAGAAAACCAACGGTGGAGGTGTGCCATCAAAACTACCAGCACATAATGCACAAGCCGGTTCCTGAACTGCATTAGTCGGTCAGTGGCGCATACCATTCCACTTGAACATTTAACTGCAAACTTCCATTTACAAATAGGGCACAATAAACCCTCGGCTTGCAGTCGCGTCCCAGATAAGTTTGGCAGTTACGCCTCGGCAAACAGAACTGGGACGGTATTCGGAAATAACCTCGTATAGAGGAAGGATTGGCAGTAGCGCCATCAATGCTCAAACGTGTTACAGACGATCATATACACATACATATTCCAAAGGTTGTAGACCTGTATACATACACCTGCAATTCCACATACACATCTTCCATTCATTCTGCAGCCGGCTAAGGGGAGTAATCCATTATTATATTCACGTTTCTTAGTATACGTTCTACGTTGCACATACGTCACATTCACCACCATCATGATACTCAAGTATCATGGTTTACCTGAACCTTGGCCAAGATACTGTTACATGAGTAGCTCTGCGCATGTCATACACATCATTTTTATTATTCTTTTCAGTGACACCGTTAGAACTCACAAATAATGCATACCAACTTCGTCGCAGATTAATGTACTACGGTTAAAATTGATGGATGTTCAACAGATCCCGATTGAGCCCACAGTGGAAAGGAAAAAACTTTCAATTCCACTAACCGGATATTCTAAGTCAGTTTGGTACGACGTAATGATAAAACAGTCATTGTAAGCTTGGCGCAGCTATGCAGGGTCTACAAATTTGTATGCGCAAAAACACCATTAGCAGATAAAAGGTCCGATGGAAACTAACCATTAGGCCTATTAATATCCAGTTTCAAGGATTACCACACAAGTACGCCATACTGAGACTGAAATTACGTGCAGACAAATCCACAACTAACGTGGATATTTGACTGCGCAATATATACCAGCATCATTAAAATCCTACTGGCGCAACAAAGACTTTCTGTTTACACGAAACCGATCAGGGGCATTGATTTCTCAGATGCAAAACGACATTTTATTAGAAGAATGTGAATGCGAAATGCACACTTGCATCATCTATAAGACAAAATTTCAATTTGCTGCACAAAACTACCATTAGTAGATAAGAGTTTAAGTTGAAAGTCCAACTGGTATTTTTATCCGATAAGTTAAATTAATAATGATGATATTGATAGGCAGCTTAAAGGGATACCTTTCAAGCACGCTATACCAAGACTAAAACTTCCTGGAAATAAATCTAAATTCAAGACTGTTACGCGAATGTGCGTTTCATGCTAAAATTTCAACTTCCTGCAGGTGCAACATAAACCTCGTTGTTACATAAAATTCAACAGAGGCTTGAATTTCTTGGATCCAATGATCCACAATAATTGACGGGTTTGAGTGCAAGAAGCACAATACATCATCTGTACAACGAAATTTCAACATAAAATTGATTCATCAATTCATCATTTTCCAAAAAACAACGCTTCACTAAGAAGAGGGCGCAATTTCAAAAAAACTCTCTGGGTGGGAACGGTCCGGGGTATCAAATTCCCCAGGCATAAATTTGAATCCGTCTCTGTGTTCACTTAAACTCCATCCATTATTTTTTTTTGTATACACTTATTTCTCTCTCACCTCCCCTCTGGTTCTACCTACCCTTCGTTTGTCTTGCATATTTCTGAATTATTCCTTGATATTTTCTGTCCATTTTGTCGCTTGTAAAGAATTTGAATACGCTATGGGCATACTTTGGGGCACCTCCAACACAAACTATTAATGATATTATCACCACCATTATAATCAATATTTTATCCAGGTCACTGAAAATTGAGAAGGGATGCAACAAAAAAATGGAGCCCCAACGAACACCAGTACCGGTCGAGCCAAAGAGTACTCCGATCCAGGTGGATGGTGAGATAAGTTGTGCCCGTGAGTTAAATACCCTCAAAAATGACACCATAGCCTAGCCCACTAATGAGCTGTAAGTTTTCGCTGGAAACACTCTCTGCCATCCTGTTTGGTCTACTTGCCAGAGACTGTCCGACTACATTGCACGTGTTGTTTAAAATTGGTGTGACATTTATTACCTTATCTGGCTAAAGAAGCACCGGTGTGCTATTGATATTGATGGTAATGTATTTTCTCCTGGCTCCGAAAAAAAGCATTGAAGGTAGTGTTGATGGTCTGTGCGCTGGGGCCCGAATTAGACGATGGATGTATGAAAGGCTTCTTTCGCTGCTGAATGACATGAAGAATGGCATAGTGATTGACTGGACAATAATCTTCTGGATTACCCCCGGTAAGTGATTCTTCGATCGTTCTATCCCGAAAAAGTAACCCCAAACAAAGCGCGGAAACTGTATTCAATTCTAACCAAAAATTAGCACTCTATATAGCATAAGGTAAGAAATACATGGACACACATGACGTTGCTACTGATTGCTCAGTGTGGTGCGCAGATATGACTGCTTAATTCGGATCACAGCACGTCACAAGTCTGATTGGTTGGCGGGTTGATGTGAAGGGTAGGCAGTGGGTTGTCTGTCAGTGGTCGATGTGAACAACGACGTGTGATGGACTGATTGGTTCATGAGCACCCTCGTCACGATTGCGCTGTTGCGTGTGGACATGCGGACCTTGTCGTTGGTTAGTGTTCAAAAAAACACTCTGCCTGTGGGTTCAAGAAATGCGGACTGCAGCTCGCTGACGACGTTTCTCCGGGGTTATTCTCATCTCCCTGACAGATATTACTATCCTCGCACGAGAATAGGGTTATCTCAAGAACCAGGTCAATTACAAAGACGAAGAGAAAATACAAAACAGTGCAACCCTGAAGAACACTACTTCCCGTGAAGAACTCAAGTTAAAGATCGCAGTAAGTATGAACTCGGCTCCAGTTGTTTGCTTACAAGCATTGGGGAAGGGGAACAAATTTCTTTTCGGGCACCCTTAAACGAGAGGTAGTGCCAGAGAAGTGTGCAGTAGACTAGATCAAACCCCGCTTTCAGATCGAGGAAGACAAGGATTGTGGGTCTACGAAAGGTTAATCTGCGCTCTAGGATTTGTCGAATAGTGGAGATGTGTTGGATACAACCCCGAACGGGCCTGAAACCGGCTCGATTCTCATTTGTTCACATTTTTCGGGCGCAGGATAACTAGTGGACAATAATGGCTTCACACAGCTAGGATGCGATACTTACCGAACTAATTCCTCCGTGGTTTTCACAAGAGGATGTCATCCTTCTTGTCGGTCGACTAAATCCACCATTCACATCAAACAGTGGGAATCTTTTTTACTAGGCCAGATTACACAGAGTGGTCTAGTTAACCCCAAAACCAAAGCTTTGCTCCATCCTTGAGGAAAAGATGAAGACAATCCAGGGATGAATTTCCCTAGTGCTATTGTGAACGACGCAACCCCACTGTTTAAGGGCCTTTACAGAAGACATCGACGGAGCAATCCGTTTTCTGGACTGTCGTCTAGAAAACACTCAGGTGAGTTCTTGGTATGACCGATTTCTCTCTAGAAAAGGCCCTATTTCAGCACCGCCTGCGCTGGCTAGGACATGTGTTAGGGATGTCTGCTGCTTCGCGCACTGTTTGCGCTCCATGGGCTTGACTGAAAGAAATAGCTTGGGGAACAAACGCTGACGTGGTGCAACGAGGACTGGAGAAACTGACGGCATGCCTATCACGTGTAGGGTAGTCTCGGTTGCCAGGTTGGAAAGACAGACGTCACGAGGAAAGCCGGCTTGTCTTGCCAATTGACATGGCTCGGAACGGAAGTCAGCGGTGGGAATGTATCCGTATCTGCTGTAATTTTCAAGCGTGAACAAAGAGCAGAAAGCTCTGCTTTTCACCATTTATCCCCCTCGCAGCCCTCTACGCTCCGGCCTTTACGCTCATTCCTCCCTGATTGTACGTTTTGTTCGGCACGCAGCCGGAAATAAGACACATATGCCTATATGTATATGTATATTCTGTTGTTTGAGAGTTAACGGCTTCAAAAAGCCCACCGCATGTATTACCCGAAAGTCTACGTATCATATCTAGACTTACCACTCACCGTGCGTAAAACAAATGCTTATATCATCGCCAGTCAAGAGTTGAGAGGCTAGGCACTGAAACCACCATTCGTGAATAAAAAGTGAGACGCCTGACGAAAACTCTCCAAGATATCCACTATCCGCCAAATCTGATAGGTATCCAACTCAGAAAAGATGAAACAACACAAGCCATTCGAGAAAAGGGCTTCTCAGTTTGCATCAGCACTTCCTACAGATCACTTACTTCTGAGGCAGCAAGAATAATCCTAGGCGATTATGATATCCGTATTGTAGCGGACGAGGTGGGTCTGGGTGAATAGTCGCGGTGACGGCAGGTCCAAAACGGGACCGAGGCAAACTCGAATAATACCTGATAAACAAATACCAGCCCACGTCAAACCAACAGTCCACTGACAGCTAACAGGCACAGCAAGAGAACGGGTACCAGGCAGAAGAGTATATTCGGCAAGAAGGTGTCGTATTATCGTGCGCATTTGCCCCATCCATAAAGGGGACGGGGTGATACGTTCAAATTCTCTCGTTGGAGCCCAGACACAGGAACTGGAGTGTTCGATTGTATTTTGATAACATCCTAAAGTAATGGGGGAAGGCAAGAAACATGAAGAGTAGACAGCAAGAGAATTTTGCGAGATACTTGGTTAAAATACGCCTGTCGCCATTACGATAGATTTATTCGAATTGAAAACATCGACCCTCTACCTCAACAAGATCAAGGATTCAGTTAACCTGCAAGACCAAAACAGCTGCACTTACGAAGTCGGTTCTAAGGAGTGTCCAGCTGAATACGCTTGAAAAACTTGCAGGCAATTGAACATCAGAATGATGGGACACGCAAGATAAGAAAGACAAGCCTTTCGACAGGATAGCCTCAGCGGAACTGCAGCGGAAATCAGCGGTCGCTCTTCACAGCACAAATTACGACCACACGAAAATCTGTAGCGACAGCCGTCTTTGTTTATGCTTCCACCACGCTTATTGTCTAACTGAATGCTGACCGTCATGTGGACTGTAATTTGGCTGCTGCTCTTGCGCACGATCCCACGCACGCTCCCACGCACGCTCTAAAATACACTCTAACCACCGTCCGTCCCAACCGCCCCTCGTTCCCATGGGTCGTGGAAAATACCGTTCTGGCTGGCGTATTTACACATTGCCGAAGGTGAGAGTAACGTGCAGGTGGTTCACGTAGTATGAAGGACCAAGGAACACGTTTAGTGAGGGAACCGCAAAGCCAGGTTAAGCGACCTCGAAAACTCCCCAACTCCGATTGAAAACATGCACTGAGCTCCCGTGGGCCTCAGCCTCGGCATTTCGCACCAACCTCGCACGCTTTACCCAGACGTACGGCGTAGAAGACTCAGATTTTGGAGGAAGCTGACATCGTTAACGAACAAGTGACCTAAATGCTGCATTGTTGTTCGATCTCTTTACCACTGACCCCGGTGATAGGAGCAGATTTGACTGACTGAATATCAGGTAATCCGATGGACAAAGATGTACCATATGCAAGCATACATCAGTTGATCTGTAACTGATTCCCCAGAGAAGTCTATTGACTGAGGTTGCCTACAGACTTGTTTAATTCAGTTTACTTTGTTTTGGTCTGCAGGACGTGCAGGACAATAAGCCAAAATTGTCCAGTTGTTTGAATTCTTGTTGTAATACACGGGCCTAGACTGAAGCCCATATGTTCCTAGGCCTTGTGACTGACTTTTATCTGGATGTCACCGGCGAATTGAGGGATATTTCACTGGGTGATGGAGCAATGGGAAGAAAGAGAGGGTTCAAAACACAGATTTTGACAGTGTTCTGAATCTGAATTTGCTGGCGAGCTGGAAGATAGGCCACTGAACACTAGTGAAGGGTCCAAGACACTAGTCACCGTTGCACCCCGAGTCTGTAGAGAAATTCAAACCTGCTCACTAGTTTAACACACATTTTGGCCCAGATAAACTCGTGAAATCAAGCGCGATGGCCGCTGAACTTTGGCCGTGCACACTGGCCACAAGCTCCTGCAATATACGCCACCCACTTCCTCTCCACCGATGGTGTTCTCCTTCCCAGGTTGGGGACAACATTGCTCTAGTGATGGTGACGACGTGGAGTGGCGCATCACTGTGACGGACAGGTAGCTCGCGGTTAACAGGGAGGACTGGCTGGCGAGCTTTGTGGGGTTCACCCGACAATACACGTCTTTCACAGCCGGTGATCCGGGAGACAGGTTACTTTTGAGTGTCAGAAAGTTCAGCTTTGCATCATTCTGTCTAGCCTGCATTGCACGAACGAATACGTCCTGGAATATCCACGGCTCATCAGACAGCGTGTGACCCACAATGCAGATGTGGGCAAATAGTTGAGATGACGATGGGTTTAAGAAGAAAGCAAGATATGTTCGATGTTAGAATTTGATAGACAAGTACTAAGCCGAAGTCAGACAAGCAGTTCGTTCTGCCCACAGGCATACCAGGAAGGAGTCCAGGCAGAAGCTTGTAAAAAAGAAAGTGCGCAGTCATCTTGAGTATGGGAATTCCCAGGGAAAAACTGTTGTGAACCAAGGTGAAAAGAAAAAATACAACAGTAGCAATAACTTTAGACATCGACGATGGATACTTCCGGGTCCAAAAGGGCGACGAAAGGGAGGTAATAAGTATGTTAATAAAAGTGGTACGTTTATGAACTGCAGCCATTAGGGGAGGTAATTTTGCACCCCGTGGCTTTATCCTGCAAGCCCTTGGATCTTCCGATGTTGAGAACCTTGCGTATTGTTTTGCGATTTCCCTAGACAATCTGGGTGCTTGACCTCCGCTGACAAACTATATTGCCGCAGACGGTGAGAATGCATCGAGAGGCGGCAATATAGCACGTCAAACAGATGCCACTACAGAAAAGTACGTTACCGTAAGCGAAAAATGGAGCCTTTTCGAATTTGGGCATCAATTTTGGTTCACGTCCCGTTGACCGGACAGATTATTTATCATAGAACCGATCTGCGTCGCACCACAGACTAGTGCCCAATTAACTGAAGGGGTTAGGCTTTGTGTGATCTCAAGATTTATTAAATAATCGACCCTGCCTGTCGAGCTCGAACCGATCAGCGGTTTGCTTTGGAAACATTTTCTGTGCGCCCTGGAACGGTGCGGCTATAAACAGAAAGACAGTAGTTGCTCTGCTCGGACACCTAGCAGGTTAGTACGCATCGGCGAGCTTGAAGCCTCCTTGGGCCTCGTTTATATATAGGAATCTGCGCTTGGGTCTGCTAGTGGAACGATCACCATTCCTCACGGGCACCAAAGTTCGGTGCCGGGCCCTCCACTGGCTATAAGTAATCTTTCTCTCCAAACCGTTCCCCATAGTCATCTTAACTGGCTTATAAGAGGAAAGAGTCGGATTTTAATTACTTCCCCAAATACCGAAGACATGGGCTCTTATCAGCCTTCCTGGGGACGTTTGGGTGGCTCTCTTAGGTCATCCATTGAGGTGAGTAACTGGTCAAGCAAATAATGACAGGTCTCTTTGATAAGCCAGGGATTCACGTTAACCTCAGTTCCTTTATTCGCTTATTTGCTAGAAGCCGGCTTGTTTGGATCCATCTAAGGCCGTCTTGCAAAGTATCATGGCAACCTAAAATCACGGGGCTCGGGAAGCAAAGCACACTGTGGTTCGTCAGCTCCGGTCATCAATTCGTTTAGCCCCCAATCTCTTGTTAGCTGAGCAGCACAATTATTGTAACCATCAAAATCCATCCATTTCTATCGTTCTGCCCACTTTATTCGCTGGATAGGAATTGTATTCACTCAAACCGCTATTACATTTAAAAAGCCGGGCATACTTCGGTCTATTGGTCGGGAAAACGGAAAGGAAGAGGCCATCTGTCGTTGTGCTCCAAACCGAAGGGTGTGTAGATTGCCTGTCGCCAGCAGCTAGTGGATAGCTGCCAGCTCTTCGCAGAGCCTCGCTTTACCGGGATTTACTGGTGGCTGAAAGACCCAAAAGATGATTTTGCGGGAAAAGGGAGAAAAACGATAAGTTAGATATAGATGGATGGGTTCCGACAAAGTGGAGAAAGTAAAGAGGAGGGCGTAAGTGGAGTGCTGTGCCACTCACAGTCCTTTTTCGACAAACACAAAATTGGCGGCCAAGTTTTCTGTGGAAACTCTTTACGGCCAGTGCTACAACCACCTCGTCCGGTAGTATATTTGAATCATTGACTACCTTCGGTGAGCAAAGTTTGCCATCAGGCAAATTTCCGCCGTCTTCTTCCGTGACCTGAAGTTGTGCCCTTGGACTGCATTGTTCCTGCTGGGCATGAAAAGAGGCTTCTCTCCTTCATCCAAGTCAACTATTTTTCATTAATTTGAAGGCTTTGATGAGGTCACTTTTCTACATTCAAACGAATAGTGGTCTGACCTCTGGAGGACTGGATCATAACCCATTCTCAATAGGTAATTGAACCATCATCCAGTGAAACATATATGCGTCAACTCCACGAACTGAATATCCTATGCCACGCAAGCTAGCCAAGCCTGGGTACAGTTCATCGGGTAGGGAGAACAAACTATTTGTAAGGAGCCACCAAAAAACCTTTGGCTTTCTCTTAGTCACTGCCTATTCGAGCTGCTTTAGAGTACCGGAGGATTCTTGGGCTGCCTTGAGATATCGTTTACCATGTTTGGAATATCCAGTGATTACAACCCATAAGTTCCAACTCTACATCCCCGTGGCTTGCGTGCCTCGGTGATCCACAAAGCCATGAAGGATGGCTTCCTTTAGCCGGGGGTGAAGCCGTCCCTGGTAGGTCGATGGGTAGATTCCAGTTAATTTTAGCCTCTGAATCAATGGATGGACACATCTGGTTTTATTTGCTATGCGCTGCGAAAGACACGGCAGCCAGTAAGCACAGAGAGAAAGAGCTTACTGATCTAAAGCATCCTCTATATGGACAAAGGAGTGGAGTACATGTGGTTCCTCTTGACGGTAGAAGTCATCGCACTTCGTTGGGCAGCTATCGACTGCTCAGGCCGGATATCATTTGCCCAGAAGATGCTGCCTCCTCCATGTTCTGATTGCTCCATTGGGTGCGTGGGGCTAAGGACGTAAGCCAAAAAGCGGATCGATAACGAAGCTCCAGCGAAGACAAGACAAAACGCATGCAGTAATCAGGTCTCACGTAACAGACCAAACGAAATTCCTTCACGGGTGCTTCGGTCACTTTCCCGTGCCGGGTTAACGCCCCGCTGTCTTGTGGGTGAGACTTCTGAGTCAAAGGCACTGGTCAGGTTCCACAAAGAAAACCCCTTCTACGACATAGACAGCTGCGAAGTGTGGTTCGCCCGGAGTCCTCCAGCATCTTCCCTGTAAAGGGCCTTACCAGTGTTCCTTCTTTTAACTTGAAATCGATACCAAAATCTTCGGGTAACAGCAGCTGTGAAGAAGGCTGTAGTCCAAAAGCTGGGTTAAAAGCGAATGCACTCGCTGATATCAAATTTCAACCTGACTTGGCAACTTTTACAGTCCACGCACTAATTCAGGTAGGGCAACAGATTGCTCGCATGGAGCTTTTGAGACTTTGAAAATGGCTTTACGCTGTGTCTCCAAAAGTTGCATAAAAATCACGCTCGTGTGATCACACTCTGCAACCCGGACGCAACCTCAGTCTCCCTTCGCTCTTCTTGCACCGACTGAACAGGTTTCTATTGCTCGTGGCCAGGCTGGCCTTGACACCGCTCCGAGTGTGAAGGCTTAGCATGCACTGCTCGATCCCAGTCAGCGGTTGTCTGTGTGCAGTTCGATTGGACGGTTCTGTTAGTATAAACAGCAACAAAACGAAGCGCCGATATTTGTTCGTCGTGTCTGTATATGCCCTGACTGACTGCAGCTTCTCTGAGACCAAGGACGAACTCTACCAAGATTTGTCTCAACTACTTCAAAGCGCGCGTTCAACGGACGTAGTGGTCATTGCTGGGGTTTTCAGCGCTCAAGTTGGCCGTTTTGGAGATTTCAAAAGGACATAAGAGGAGGATTCGCCATCCCAGCCGATTGTACTGATAGCGGTGACCGTCTCATTTAGCTGTGTTCTGACAGCAAATAGATTCTTACGACTGCGAACTTCCGCCGTGGTAGGCGGTATAGACTCACATGGCGTTCTCCTCCGTCTTCACTAGGTTGGATCAAAATAGACCATATTTTGATTGGTCAAGTTAAACGTGGATCAAATGGGGATTGCCGTTCGATCTGGCCCACCCCTGAAGGCTCATCATGCTCTGAAGCTTGCTCGCTTCTGTTTACGTTTCGTCCGTGGTCTCATCAACACTAAGGCTACTGGACCCGCAGGGCTACCTGTGAGCAATAATCGACGATCAGCATTTCAGGCGGAGCTGTCCACGTGCCTATCGATGCTGCCGGATGTCCGAAACCCGGAAGAATTCCCGCAGCAAAATGAGGAAGCCTCTTATGTTGCTTCGAACGCCACACGAGACTCGGGCTCAGAGGAACCACACAAACGACAGATATCTTCGACAACAGTTGCCCTGTTGGATACGCCCAGGTCAGTCTCTCTTCTAAAGCCACATTCAACGAAATGCGCATATCCCTGGGACACCAACTGATTGGGAGCCCGAGAGACGGCCGTGAACAGTGATGCATCGCAAAATGTGGGAAGTGGAAAAGGTTGCTTCTAGTACCAATACCGGCAACCTTTGCAGTTTGATTACAGATATCGGTCAACGGAAACCCGGAGATTGAATCGATCGGAGGATAATAATAATGATAATGATAATAATAATAATAATAATAATAATAATAATAATAATAATGATAGCAATAACAACGTTAGTAACGGTATATTTCTCGACTGGGATCAAGACACGTGCACAAGGCGTGATCGCGGGGCACAGCTTTCAAAAGTGGTACGAAATATTCAAGAATTCCGAGGGTCGGATGTGTACATCTCAGCAACTATACCATAGAACTAGGCAGTGTTTGAATTGCTAAATTGAGAACGATTATTGCGGAAAGTGCAAGGCTGTTTTGGTTTTTGGAACGGGCCGCTGTATGCAGTTTGCCAAGCGCAAAGCTACTGGGTAAAGCGTTATTAGGTGTGGGGAAGATGTGGTGTGTACAGGGATGCTTCAAACAATGGGTCACCTGGAGATCGAAGAAAAATCGGAAACTAAAGAATAAAATACATGGACGCACCGGCTGGTTGCCTGAAGGCCCCTTATCGGAAGATCGGAGGTGGATTTTCATCAGTGAATATCCGGACGCGGTAGAGAGTAAATCCAACTTCAAACTATCAATAAGCAATGTCAGCGGAGTACTGAATGGTGTTTCACTAGTGTCATTCAGACAAATCCCTACGCCGATGGACGGTGGTTTGGAAACTTAATAAGGGAGGGGGCCTGTGAGGTCAGAAAATTTTATTTTGGTTGTCCTTTTTTAGTTAATCCTGTGCGATATGGGGAGAACGACGTTTCATTTGAAGGCAAGCTTGGGACGAAAAACTTCACAAGGAACTTAAAGCGCTGGTAAAGCAGCAACAATGATGGTTGGCAGCTCATTTGATGATTCCGAAAGGATCTCATTGAGGAGGCAATCAGCTGGAACGAGGAGGTGGAGCAGACGCGTCAAAGCAAACACAAAGGGATGAAATTTGGGTGCGCAGGTCCTATGGCAGTGAGAAGCAGGAGACCAAACCCGCGGAGACAGCAGACATTACGTTGCACGTAGGGAAGAAAGTTTCTGTATATAAAACAAACGAATATGGAGACGGGTTTTCACCTACACCGGATGACAGGTATTTTATTTCGTAAAGTTTATGTTCGCCTCCGATGGCGGGTCACAAACTAAGGCCCGATTATGGGCGAGCTCACCAGAAGTGACTGGCTGTTCCTGAGGATAGGGATGGTGTAGCAGGCCTAAAAGGAATAAGATTGCGTTGGGTGACGAAATGGAAAACGTAGACTTGAAATGCAGTGGCAACATCAGGATTTCGGTCATGATCTGGAAACCACAACGACAGGTTGAAGGGTATATTGGGAGTAATTTTGGGGCAGTGTGTGATGTTTTTTGATGCTGAGAATCCGCCTTGCGATCCTTTGAAACCGTGATGGTGGATTGTAACCCGGATGAGAATATTGTAATAGCGGTGGCGTGCAAAGTACAAGGCCCCACATAGCATCGGCCAGCTTGAGTATAAGCTTGAACCATGGGCGTCCTGCGTGTAAAGTAATCCAGTCTGACCAGTCAGTTTCATTTAGTCCGTGCGGTAATCCGCGATTGATGCCTAGTGGGTTGATGGCTACCCAAGTAGCCGGCATGGTCTGAAAGAAGACCGGAGATAAGACGGCCTGGAGGATGTTGCAGCGGAGGGTTATGATTGACATATCAATAGAAATCCAACGGTTGCAATTTCAGAGGAGTGATCAAGGCCCTAAATTAGGGGGGAGATTGGTAATCTGGAAGTGGTTCCACCTGTGGGTTATGATAGAAAATTAGAGCAATGCACGATGAGCTAGGTGTATTTGCATAATGACGCAACAGTAGAGCTTATCTTGGCGGTCAATAGCACACGCTTATGCCGTGGACAGGGCTATGAAGTCAAATTTTGACAGCAGAAGCTTGGAGGGGGCGCGCTGACGGCGTTATTCCATAGTTTCGGTAGCATATAGAGGGCCGCAGGCTAATAAAGTCACCATGCGGTGGAGCGTTTTATGAATGACAGGATTTGTTTCAACGGGAGATGGGTGGAGAAATTTTCGATGTGTTACTAGGGCAATGAGGAAGAAGATGAGTTCTTCCTATATCACGGTGGCAAGTCGGTCATAACTAGACAGCCGACTACCGGCACGTGCTTGAGGACGAGCATCATTCTGTAGGGTGATTTATTTTTGCACCCTTTGTCGACGTTTATGACTCCAGAGAAATTGTATTAGGGCTAAGGAAGACCATATGCCTGCCCATGTGGTGGAATGGACATGGTGTTCCTGGGGACGACAGATAGGTTAAGGTAAGAAGTCATATAGAGTCTTAAGAGGACTGTGTTGGATACAGTGGCTATTGGAGCATCTGCTTCCTTTTACGTGTGTGCGGTAGGTGTTCGTTTGGTTTGGCTGCAGCCGTAAGCGGCCGCAGTCAACGGTAAGGCGGTTTATATTCTTCATCCACGAGGTACAGATTTTTCACACCTTATGTAATTATGTTTGGAGAGTGAAGCCTGAGGCTACCTCATGGAGAGCTAGAGCTCATACTTGGTTTGCACTGAGGAGAAGCAACGTAGGCACATGGAAACCTAGGTAGGTCGCAAACGACTCATGGATCAGTGTCCAGGGCTTGGCTTTAGAGATATTCAGTTTTAATATTATTCTTGAACGTTAACAAATGCTGGTGACAATCGATCCGTGGGTCGGGAAGAAAGGTTTTGGACACAGCGAACTTCACGTGGATAAACTTCGGAAAAACTGTATGGACAACGGAGTTTGCCATCAACGAGTAGGTCAGAGATGGAACAACGAACCCGGAAGGGTTTAGGCTTGGAGACGGGAAGTCGGTTTATGTGTAGATATTTCATTCGGCACTCTTGTCATCCAGCACAGGGTTGGGGAAAAGTACTGGGGGTTTGCTAGTACGCTCGCTTTTTTCTTTGGGGCATCCCGTCCGCAGGGTCGGGTCGTGCTTGTAACGGAGAATTTGTCCGTTATTGAAGGGGCGTAGGGCATGGATCCAATACCTTCGCAGCCAGACGTAATCTTGGTACTTTGTTTTTTAATTCAAAGGAGCGGAAGGGCATGCTTCCCCCGTGAGGGGCACTTCCCATTACTCCTCCGCTCGCCATTCTTTATGCCTGACCCACGAGGTTTGCCACTGCTAGGGTTCGCTGTTCCTGCCCCCTTCCCCTCCCGAGATTTCGTGCTGATGGGGAACACGGGAGTGAGGCACCGTCAATCTGAAGCATGTCATGCGGAGTATATCAGTCTGGAGTGAGATAACTGCTTCTGTTTGCTGAGAACTCCATCTCCCAGAGATCACAGCGGGAAGATAGGGACCGTATTTCGACCGTGATGTTATCCGGTCTACACGTAGGTTTCCTCATTCTAATTCGTAGACTGTCCTTAATTCATCGGCAAACAAGAAAGTTTCGTCGTAATTGACGACACAGCAGATGTCATTTGTATGTAGTAAAGACAGCAGTGGTCCCAGAACACTTCCCAGGATAACCCTTCTGTTTATTGGATGATGGTCTGACGCCTGGCTATCGATGCAGGTAACTTAATGACGCTCTCGTAGCTAGGATTTAAACCAACTGGGCAGAGGTTGTTAAATCCGTAACCTATTATCTCTTTCAGCGACATAAGATGCGGGACTCTGTCGAAGGTTTTGGTCCGATCAAGATAGAAGATGAAAAGTGTCCTGTCTTTGTCAGTTGTAGTTGTTACCAAGTTCAGAAAGCTAAAACTAGCGGGTTGAACACGAGCATGACCCAAGAATTCAGCGCCGTCTGGGGCCGATGAGTTAATGTGCGGAGAGGTAGTCGGTCAAGTAGTGTTTCACGACTTTTTCCAGCAGCCTCGAGATTATCGGCGTGTGGTCAATCGGGTGGTAGTTGGTAATTTTAGGCACTAGGCCCTTCTCATGCCTGGAGATGATAATGGATTTCTTCCACTGGCTGTGGAAGGTTCCGGTTTGGAGAGATAGGCTGTATAGGTTTAGTAGTAGGAGGGGAATATCAGGGCCAATAAGAGCGAATATTGCTGACGGTATGTCCTCAGGCCCGAGGTTGTAGGTCGGTTTGAAAGTGTGGATGGATCCACTTATATCCGTAGTGGTGACTGTGATGGAACCGAGTGAAGGATTTGTGACAAACAAGGGGAAGGCAGGGTATCCCCTGGACGGAGAGACACGGGGTTTGTGAATGGTTTGTTAAACTCGTCAGCTTTCTTTCGAGGTAAGGTAATGAGATTATCCGAAGGGATGATTTGTTTTATGCATTGAGTTGACTGTGAGGCACAAGCCTTGTGTAGCAGGGCTAGCTCTTGAAGTTTTATTGGATGGCGTAGAGCTTTGGTTTCTCGCTTCAGTTGTAGTTCACGAGCCATGAGATGAACTTTGCGGGAAGGGTGTTCGAGTTGTGGGACTGTAGAAAAGCCTCTATTCCGTTGGTACCGCCGTTGAAACTTATCGTATTTCTGCATTGGCCTGGTTACGTGTTAACTCTCTGGTCTGGGAGGAAGGCAGGGGGTGATATTTTTCCGGTGCATGAATGTCAACGTTGGTAGAGGAGGTCAGCGGCCTACTGGGAATTTGCCGTCAAGAAGAACTCGTCCCAGTTTCTGGAGCGAATTAAAGAGAGGATGTAGTCCCACTTGAAGTGACTGAGACCGTTACATGGTAGGCTTTCGCTGTTTGGCCTGAATTGAGATCCACAGCTGACGACTTTATGGTCACTACATATGTAGTCGTTTAGTACGGAGGCAGAAACCTTTGTTAAACTCAGGGTAAATATCAGATCAAAAAATGTTATTCTTTCTGGTAAGCTGTCTTATTTTTTGGCCCCTTTGGCCACTCGCGAAAGCAAGAGGCGAATCCCAAATATTTGTAGGCTTAACAAAGGAGGACCAGTTTATGCCTGGGGCACTGAAGTAACCCGCTATAAATTTACCCCCAAAAGGCAGGTCAGCGAAAAAATCAAATGCGTCAATGATGGGGTCAGATGTGGTGGTGTCTTTGCTCGGGGATTGACATATACAATCTAAAACCATGTTTATCTGGGATGGAGAAATCGTAAACCATACAGAATATTCAACTTCTGTCAGCACGGAATCTTAATAATAATAATAATGGTATATTTCTTGATCGTGGTCAAGACACATGCACAAGGCATGATCAGAGAACACAGCAATTCACATTAATGTAGGGTAATCACAATTTAGAAGAATATGGTTCACACAATTGCAGTAATAGAACGATCAGCTTGGACGGTGTTTAAGTGAGCTAAAGAGAGGACGGTTAGCGCGGCTATTGCGAATCGGTTTCGAATTCGGGACGGGGACGGTGCGGTTAGCGGGATGGACGTGGGGATGATGGAAAAGCGATACTGAAGAAGGGTAAAAGTGCAGTGTTTGCAAGAACCCATAAAGCAACTGGTGTCGGACAGCACTACATGAACAGGGAGTTGATGCAAGAATAAAACACAACTTGCCTTATGGATGCCGATAACTGTCTGCGACGGGTCCGGTAGTCCAGAATGGATCACGGCGGTCTATGGAATTTTGTGTGCAGTCGATGAAGATAGGGAGAGAGCGGTGGAGTGAAAGAGATTCAAAGAAGAGTCGGGAAGTGTAAAAGGAGTCGCAGTGTGGCACCAACTGGATATTTGAGGAATCAATACTGAGAAATTGGTTGTTACCAAGAGAAGATTAAAAATATAGTTAACATGGTGTTGTCAAATTGCAGTTGGAGATGCCTGCAGGAAATAGAGAAGATTGACCCTCCATTGGATAACTCATTGTGGGGGTTGCCTGTGATACAAATGCAAGTGAGTCAAATGGGATATCCAGATTGGTCTTTCTGTATAGGTAACTCCGATATTATATAGAAAGCCACCTGGAGGCAGAAGCTCTCACCAGGAATGCAGTGTGCTTTTAAGGAGCGTGAATGGTGGGTGGACACAACTGGGAGTTTCAACAAGCCTTCGAGGGAACACTTGGTGACACGCTGCTGATGCAACCAAGCAAGTATGCACAGGTGGCGAAGAGAAAGGAGGACTGCGGTGACTGGGAAAGGCCAGACCCGATGGAACAGAGGAAGTTGAGTGTAAAAGTGAGATTTTCTGCATACGTGATAAAAGAATAAATAACCAAGTGTTTGGTATTTTGTTTCATAAAGACGTTGGTAGCCGTTGATGGCAGGTAGTGCAAGATGAGGGCAGCAGTCAAAAAGGGCTAGGCTGACGAACTAGGGCGAGTGGGTACGGAACGCAACCGCGAGGGCCAGACTCCAGTTCTGCACGCAGAATGAATTGAACTATTCGTGTGGAGAACAGGAAATGAATGCTGATGGGTGATGTCAGGAATCCGTCCGGCGGTCTAGTGAGACTATTATGAGTAATTGTAATCCTGGTTATGGGATTGTGATCACCGGTTAGCCATGTAAGGTGCTCCATATAAAGCGTCGTCAGATGTGAGTGTAGGTTTAACCACGGCCAGTCCGATCGTTCAAACCGTTTAGTCCGTTAGGTAATCAAGGGATAACGTCGATCTGGTTGACGGGCTACCCTGGTAACCACTGAGTTCTGGAATAGAGGAGAAATGCGGCAGTCTGGAGAATGCTCCAGCTGGGGGTTATGATTAACAGCTTAGCGGAAATTAGAGTGTTAATGCTACTTGATGGCCAGTGGGCCGATCTACTATGGACTAACGGGCGGAGGCTGGTATTTTTTTTTAGGGCGTTTAGTTGATAATGGGAATATTAAGCGCATGCTTAGCCAGAGTGCAAAATGGTTAGGCTGATAGGTGGTAGAATAGTAAAGGGGCTCAGTTGAGGGTCAAAAATAAAACAGTGGAGGAGGGTGGGGTCAGAAATGGGAAAAGAGAGGACAGCAGTCAGGTTGTTGACCCGGCTGTAAGTGGGGGCGGAGAAATTATAAAAAGAAAAAGGAACGCACAGGGCTAAGGCGAGGCCTTCTTATGTGGATGCGAATGTGCTGGTTTTCCATCGGGTAATACGTAATCAGATACATAAGCTAGCTAGGTGGGATGGTGTGCTAACAAACCATGAGCAAATACGGTGATCGGTGAGTATTGGTTATTAAAGGGTGGTAATCAGCATGGTAGGACTCGAGTAACGGAGGAGTGCAAGAAAAAGGCGATGAGACCACTGGGTTATAGCCCGAGACAAGAGAACTAAGTGAAGGTGAGCACCTATCATTAAAGGAACAACAGTTTACTAGTGGAATTAGTGTCAGTAAGAATTTTGGTTTTGTAACTGAGTCTACATGGTAGCAGACAAATCATCGCTGACTTTGGGCAACATTATTAGTGCTTGGGCTCGAGGGGGATAGAAAAAGTAAACTTGTGGATAATAAATTATAAATGTGTAATGATTGTATTCCGACAACCAATACAAGCGAGGCTTTGTCCATAGCTGTTAGGCGTAGGCGTATCTTCCAGCAGGGTGGCAGATAGACGGCACTTGGCATACCCCAAGCAACCTCCATCCCGGCTGCAGATTCGTTGAGTCCTGGAGGTTTGATATCCGATCAGTGGAATTTGGTCAGAAGATGTGTGCCCTCAGCGAGCAAAGTTTCAGTGATCAGGATGGTGTTGAAGCTGTGGACGACTGTCAGTCTTTTTGTAGGGGAAAATTTGTTCGAGATAGAAGGGGGGTTGAATAGTGCTACGGAAAGCATTTCTGTGGGAGGCTTTGAGTCCTCAGTGGAACTGGTAACCAAAATGTACGTGGTGGAGTGGTGACCATTAGGTGGGTCGCCCATTTACGGAAACTGTAGGTGAGGTGCTACTTCCACTTAGACAGCAGTATCCCTATCGCAGCAGAGTGTGTACTAGGCTACGCATTCATGGAGTCAGTGGGGATTAACACTGGATGCTGAGGTGACTTAGTGACGCGAAATGAGAGGTTTGGATGAGGACAGGCTGACCCCAGATGGGGCCTTTGGAGAAATTCGTGTATAAATCGGGGGAGAGTTATTATAGGTGCTAGGAGGTTAGTATGGGGGCTAAGGGCAGTATTGAAGGAGCAACCTTGGTTTTTGTGGCTACATGGAGAGCAGGGTGACGAATAGCAGGGTGAGTGAGACTGGAGTGAGACGGGCATAGTGTTATGAATGGAGTTTGAGGAAGCGGCAGGCATCTCACAGGGCTCCATGGAATGAGTGTGGGGGTGTGGAACAGCAGAAAAAGGACTGTTGATGGAAGAGATATCGGTATGACGGGTCAGTTGGCATGGTGTGCAGTGTGGTCAGGGTAGAATACGGCGATGTTGGACGGTGAGCTGGCAGAGGGCTTTGAAGTTGCGGAGGGGTAAAATGGGACACAATACGGGGCGGAAAAGGGTCAGCCATGGGTCACACGTGGCACCAGTTGGCAATTATGCTGGTAACTCGTCCCGTCTGATTCGGGTTTGGTAGAGCTAAAGGTGGAGGCGGTGCACTTGGCAGGAATTTTGTGATGTGGTATTGCGTCTGTAAAAGTGTTGAAGGCGGCACCTGAGTTGATGGATGCGGCACGCGGTGGCTGGATACGCGGACCTCCGCAAGACCGAATAGAAGTGCTGGTGGGCCAGGGCCAGGGTGAGCGACGCAGTTTGGTGGGTGTGCTATCGATGGAAGATATGGAAGGGTAATAAACCAGTTAGCCGGAGCGCGAGAGATCACGGGTCGATTGTCGGTTAAAGCTAGGAGCGTGATGATGTCAACGCATGGGAGGCCCGCGTCATTTGAAGCAACGGGTGACGGGGACGATTTTGTGATCGAAGCACTAGAAGACAACTTTGTAGCTCGCTGGCCGGCGCGAGATGGCTCGCGGGAATCTGGCGATTTGCTGGCTCGTTTGGCAGATGGGCCAGGGCGTGGATGGCTGCTGGCTGAGGGGAGGGACTGTGTTGCTTGGCCATGGGTAGAGAGCGATGAAGACTGAGGTGCAACACGTAGCCGCTTGGGAGTACATTAAGGTGCTGGAGGCGAACGAGGCAAACGCAGGTCCACATTTTGCGTTGGTGCACCGGTCAACTGGAGTAGTGAAGACCCATAGATGGTGGGAATTAGTTCGGGGGGAATTGGTGGCAGTGGTTCAGAAAGTGACAGGAGTACTTGATTGCAAGCAAGCGATCTAAGGACCTCAACCTGCAGCGGGGTTTTGTCGTGAGTAATTTTTATATTTTAAAATTAAGTGGACTTTGCAGTGGACTCCATCTTTCTAACGAATTCCATGGCAGCGACCTACTCAAAGAACTGAAGTAGTAGCGGACACAGGTTTCGACGCTACTTTTTCTGAGTCTTTTGCAGTTGCACTCGTGGTGTGACATACCGCAGACCATAAGCAATGACTGTTCGATGTAGGAGGGAGAAAGACGATCTGAAAAATTAAAAACTACGGCATTTTTGGAAATCTTTATACTTCGGTGGAATTCGGACGCGAATGAGTCTGGAAAGAGTCTAGCCGATAGTAGGCCTTCAGCCTTCGGATGATTTGACGGATCCGACCGCTCACTGATCCATTCCCAGGAAAACCGTCTAGGTACATTGGGAGGCAATCTATTTGGCTTGGTTCACCAGCGAACCATCCCGAAATACCTGCAAGAAAGAAATGAAGTTTATGTGGGTGGTGGGCCGCTAGACGGGACGGTGTGAGACGGCCAAACCCTGTTTTGCGTATCCCTCACTAAACGTGTTCCTTGGTCCTTCATACTACGTGAACCACCTGCACGTTACTCTCACCTTCGGCAATGTGTAAATACGCCAGCCAGAACGGTATTTTCCACGACCCATGGGAACGAGGGGCGGTTGGGACGGACGGTGGTTAGAGTGTATTTTAGAGCGTGCGTGGGAGCGTGCGTGGGAGCGTGCGCAAGAGCAGCAGCCAAATTACAGTCCACATGACGGTCAGCATTCAGTTAGACAATAAGCGTGGTGGAAGCATAAACAAAGACGGCTGTCGCTACAGATTTTCGTGTGGTCGTAATTTGTGCTGTGAAGAGCGACCGCTGATTTCCGCTGCAGTTCCGCTGAGGCTATCCTGTCGAAAGGCTTGTCTTTCTTATCTTGCGTGTCCCATCATTCTGATGTTCAATTGCCTGCAAGTTTTTCAAGCGTATTCAGCTGGACACTCCTTAGAACCGACTTCGTAAGTGCAGCTGTTTTGGTCTTGCAGGTTAACTGAATCCTTGATCTTGTTGAGGTAGAGGGTCGATGTTTTCAATTCGAATAAATCTATCGTAATGGCGACAGGCGTATTTTAACCAAGTATCTCGCAAAATTCTCTTGCTGTCTACTCTTCATGTTTCTTGCCTTCCCCCATTACTTTAGGATGTTATCAAAATACAATCAAACACTCCAGTTCCTGTGTCGGAACACCATCAATATCAACAGCACACCGGTGCTTCTTTAGCCAGATAAGGTAATAAATGTCACACCAATTTTAAACAACACGTGCAATGTGGTCGGACAGTCTCTGGCAAGTAGACCAAACAGGATGGCAGAGAGTGTTTCCAGCGAAAACTTACAGCGCATTAGTGGGCTAGGTTATGGTGTTATTTTTGATGGTATTTAACCCACAGGCACATTTTATCTAACTAATAGCCCAAATCTGAGTCTCCTTGAGCTCGACCAGATTGAAGAATTTCGAATTCTGGACTAGCAATTCAACGACGTTCGCAGCGGTGTAAAGCCGTCTTTTCAGACTACTCAGATCTTTTGTCACCTGGTTACCGAAATTACATTACATCTACGACAGGAATTTGGAGGCCTTTTGAGAGGGTTCTGGGTGCTTCACAAATTTCAAAGCCACTCTGTGCCTGACTCCTTTTACGAAACCTATCTTCGGACCTAAACAACTAGTTCCATGAGCTGCTGTCCCGTGGGCCAGCCGGGAACTAGAAAGCCTTCCATAAGAAGGTTTGCTACAACCAGTGAACCGTTCCCCGTGGGCAGCATCAATGGCGAAACCGATTACGTGCTGACATTTCACTGGCCCTGAAGCATCTCTGAATTCGGATCCACATCCACCATCCCTTCCGGAGGATAATTCTGCAATATTAAGTGATGGAACATGTTTCTACAGCTGAATCTTTCGGACGCTTATCTTCAAGTAGAAAGATATGAGGACTCAAGGAAAATTCTGACAACCAACATTCATCGTGGACTGCTCTAGTTTAGTTGTCTGCATTCTCGTGTAAAGACAGCTCCTGTCATTTTTCAACAAATAGAGAGCATAGCATTGACGGGCTCCGAGGCAACTTCTGCCTATCCGGAAGGTATGATTGTCACGGACCCAAATCCAAACGGATAGTTACAGCCTTTGGAAACGTTAGTAAGTCGCGTACAAGGCTACGGCTCCCAACTACCTTTGGATAAGAGTACCTTTTTATCAAGCCCTACGTGAAATGCCTTGGTTTTATCTTTGATAAAGACAGTGGCCGTCTAGACCCATTAAACATCAAAGCCATCAAACTACCTCCCCTTCTGAAGGATTTGACTATGGTAAGATCTTTTCTGGACCTCGTAAGTTACATAAGTTCATTTCCGTCGGAAACGCACTAACCCGTCAAAAGATAAATGCGCTTTCGAAAAAAGATACCGCGTGGGACTGGTCTACCGACCGTCAACAGAAGTTTGAATAACTGAAAGAAATGCTAAATTCCTGCAGACTCCCCATGCCTCTCGACAACTGTTTGGAGATGGTAGTTGCAACGGATTCCCCCTACCACAGGATCGGTGTAGTTCATTCACAAGTGTTTCCCGATGGAAAGGAAAAAGCTATTCCTCGAGGTGCACAACATATGACCTTTTCGGAATGCTCCCATGGACGGAATGAGAAGAAGGCTCTGGTTATCACGTTTGCAACGAGGAAAGTTTACAACACGTTTTGCCATCATCGCTTCTCTCCTCTCACGGATCACGAGCCCTTACTGGCAACTTCTGGTTCAAAGTAGAACGATCTTGTCCGCTCAGTAAGCCGCCTCCAGTGTTAGTCAAAATAACTGCAAATCGAGCTACGCGTAGCCAGTTCAAAAGAATCCCAAGACCAGAATAAGATTATTTGGTAGTTTCTACGGTACTAGGTTGAAATTCACAAAATTACAAATATATGCAAACCTCATGTATGTTGTCAAATAGGCTCAACAATAAAACCCAAAGGTTCGAAGCCCCGTGGTTCAGGCATGTCAGTCAGAAACGGTTCGAGGCCGAATTCAGACTTCTCACACAAACGAGTGAACGAACGAGCATGCGTGGTGTACGGACGAGCTCACCAAGGTACTGTCGAATGTGGTCACGTTGACAAAGCACTTGGAATATTCGGAAGAATTTTCAATATTCGTCCTCTACGTTTAGCTCAAGACGACAATGCTGCTTGGATATGATTCCCAAATTCGTTATTAGTCAACCACTAACACTAGACAGGCGGAAGCACCCCAGCTTCTCATCATCACCCAGGATGATAAACCCGGGCGAATGATCATCATGTTTGTTGCCTTTGAGTCCAAGATCAACGTATTATTTTTCTTCGTTGTT
Organism: Fasciola hepatica; assembly: GCA_948099385.1. Classification (NCBI taxonomy): domain Eukaryota; kingdom Metazoa; phylum Platyhelminthes; class Trematoda; order Plagiorchiida; family Fasciolidae; genus Fasciola; species Fasciola hepatica. The sequence continues at coordinate 9,746,885 of CANUEZ040000182.1, read as the reverse complement.
TGTGCACTTCCGGTCACGTGAGGAAAGCCGCCGTGAGGCCCAATGGCCGCCGAAACCTTCAAGATAAAGGCCACAATTCTATCAACGACTTCAATCCTTGTTGATCTTTATTGCCTCTGAACGATTCAGTATTTTTGAGGGGGTCACAGGATCCGAATTAGCTGCTCGTCCCCGGCATCCCTCTAAAGGCTCCCAAACTACCTTGCTTATGCAACAGTCTTTGCTAGAGAGGTCCTACTCACCGCCTCCCAGTAGCCGAGGTGTTCCGACTAAAGTGGGAGGGCGAAAGCTAGTGCCCAATGCTTTCCACAGGGTAGGTCGACTGTGAGTCAGCCTGGGGAGATGAGTAAACCCCGATTTCCAACCAACAGTGGGTGCCGCATGGGGCGTGCAACACTACGCTCACCGGCATCTGCGGCGGGGGGTTTAGTGGGAACCCAGGAGGTTTGGCATCTTCAAAGAGATTTATGAACTGAGCATTCAGTCACCGGCTCCCAGGGGCTTCCAGAAGAGGCGAATCAAACATAAAAATGGCTACCAGCCCATATGGACCAACCCAGCTGATTTTAGGAGGCGGTTATAAGCGCAAGGGTAAGAGGTGCATCCTCGAATAAAAATGTTTATTCTGGACAGTGAGACCTCATGAAACGACGGCCTTTAAGTCAAACAAATACTACGGGCTGTACCACTGGGAATAACTGCTCTTTTGTGCTCACAAGATGGACACTCTCCTACACGGAGTTCAACACTTTCTCCCGTTCTTACGGCCTTCTCACTTTCTGTTCCATTTTCACATCCCACGGGTTTTCCGGTGGGCCATGCCTGACGTAGAGCCACTGACGGAAATCCAAGCTATTTTTTTTCTTGTTTTTATTCGGCTAGCTTCCGAGTCTCACCGAACCCGCCACCACCGCTCTGTGTCCTGCTTTGTCCTAGAGGCCTATCCAAACTAGCAGCATTCAACATGCTGACACTGACCAGTGTAGGACCACGGGCCAGTTTAGCTAGTACGATTGAATCCTTTGCCATCGACTTATGTTGCATTCAATAGAATCTCATCCAAGACTCCAGTTCTATAAATCGATTGACAGCCCTGTCTGATCGTTCCGAGAAGTCTCTCTTACACCTTTATGGAGACGCTGAAGCTGCGGCTACTGTCCTAGTTGGCGTTCACAATAAACTCGTAGAAAAAGCTCAAGCGGCCTTGCTAGACGGATCGTCGATAGTCGTTTATGCGCAGTTAGACTCCGGCTTTCGCACTGTTGAAACTTACACTACAATCTCCTAAGGTTGCAAACTTTAGATGAATCAACAGGATAATAGACACTCCTGAGCCACTTGAACGTGTTTTGGCGAGACGGATTTCTTTGAACTGCAAAATATGATAGACAGTAGAAGCGCAATAGTCGAAGCTAAACTACTCACCAGCCTGAATAAGAACACTAGGCAGTGTGTTGACTGACGAGACCTACCACCTCATTAGGCATACAAATCGTGTGGTTCGGGGTGCGCAGAGATCGACTGCTTATATAGGTTCTGCTGGGTCGGAGTCGATTGACCTTGGAAATCAATGGGCAGCTAGGGCAACCGATCAGTTGAGGGGAGGCGACATGGCTGTTACGAGTATGTCGTGACGCGATAGAATAAAGACTAAAATTAGCAAACAAATAGATAACAAGAAAAAAATGGAAAAGTACAATGTTTTTGAGACTTAGGCAGTGATATAGGTACCGTCCTGGACTGGGCATACAAATGTGACTTACCTCCGAAGGTTGGAAAAAGCTTTTTGTTGTCAAGGCCAACAGAAAGACCCCGGGGTCATCATAAGCAGTGACTTTAAATGGTCAGTGCCTTAATACTAGGGAAGCTGTACAGTATCCCCACCCCCCGCTTTAAAAGTTACCTGTATCGGCGAGAGCTTGTTTTGGCCTGTATGCTTATGCAAACCCACCCTTGACAATCAGAAGAACGGCGGAACAACACATTTTTGTTTAATTTGGTCCTTTCATTTCCCACAATCGGCGCATGGAAGCTGACCTGCCATACATCCAGTGGAAGTAAGTGCTCCTGACTTGGCTTTGCTGCATGAGAACGCCGTGTCCGTGATGGGTTCTTGTGTCGAATCCAGATGTTATCTTTGACTGTTACTCCACGAAGTACTCGACCGATTCGAAGTTTATTTGCATCTTCAGTCCAATTCAGGTGTCCTGTTTGATGATCTCTTGCGTGAACTGATGACCGCGAATCAAGTGCACCAATTTTATGCCTTTTGGATGGTGGAGGTGGTGGTTCTTCAGTGGGCATTACTGCTCAATAAATAGTGCGGAGCTCGTGCCCCATCAGGGCCTCTGCAGGAGATTGAGCATTGAGTGCCCAAACGTTAGGCATAGAACGGTACATTAGTAACAGCATTTGAACAAGTTCGTCATTTTCCCCCTCCTCGCAGGGTTTGCTGGGTGCTCGCCCAAAAGTGTCGACAAATCGTTCTGCTTGACCGCTGGATTGTGGGTGGTATGGCGTAGAACAAGGATGCTAAGTTCGATTTTAACGACGAAAACCACTGGAGGGTGCTGCTGTAAATTGCCAGCCATTGTCAGTCACAACGATGTGTGCTGTGCAAAAGCTCTCCGAAGGCAATGCAACGTGCGTTCTGTCGTTGGCACAGGATACATCTCAGGCCATTTCGAGTACGGTTCTACCGAAACCGGGTAGAGCATTCGCTCGATTGTTCCATTAAGGTCAACATGTACTCTGGACCAAGTGCCTTGAGGAGCAGGCCAGGCAACTCAGCTGCATCCTGGAGGTGGGAACACTGCCTAAACGTAAGCCCACCATCATTTGGCCTTAGTCCGGGTGACCAGCGTGAAATTGTTTTGAAACGGTTCATCGGGGGGAGGCTGGGATTACAACCGTGTCTGAAAACATCAAGCAGGAGTCGGCTGCTGACAGTGGGAGGAGTCAGCGGAATAGCTGATTTAGTTCACCAGTAGGAACACTCTCGGGCCACTTGGTGCGTGTCCACTGAATCGCCTGACGTATGAGAGGGTAGTCGGAAGAACCATACCGGACGTCGTCCACTGTGGCAGGGATCCCGCGTATAGCGTTAATAAGGAGGTGACTACTGCAATCACTACGTCCCCCGGAGATACTGAGTGAGGTCTCAGTAACCGTGAAAGGCCGTCTGCTTGACCGAATTCCAGTGTGCGTCGACATCCAAAGTTACGGTCTTAGGCAAGCAGGATAGTGGACCGTCGTTGTGGTCTATTGCCCGAATGTACGGGGATACCCTTCTTCGATCAAAGAGGGCAGCAAGGGTTTGTGATCAGAAAGAAGGGTTAACTTGCGTCCACGGATGAACTTGTGGAACTTCTTCATAGTGAAAATGATGGCGAGGGCCTCCTCTCCAATTTTACTATAGTTCTCCTCAGCTGGCTTCAGGGTGCGGGAAACATGTTCATTGGGTTTTTCAGTCCCACCTGGCCACTTATGGGACATGGATGCACCTATCCCATAATTCGAAGCTCCGATGGCGATGAAAATCGGGATGCTTGGATCAAAGTGGCACAATAGCAGTTTGGAGCTGAGCACAGTTTTGAGGTCTTCAAGGGCTTTCTGGAACGTCCGAACAAACCTTTTTAGAGCCTTTCCTGAGTAGGTTGTTTAGAGACGCGCGGAAGTTTTCCAACGCCGGCAAAAAGGGGCCATAACAGCCAAACATATCCAGGAAGGAGCAAAAAGCCGTTACGTCTTCTAAAGAGGCATTCCACGGCTTGCACAGACATTGTCAGGGTCTGCATAACGGTCGTGCACGAAAATTACAAAACCAAGGCACCTGAAGGAATTCGTCAAGATGGGTGTTTCTTTGGTTGCAAGATGAACCCGTAAATTTGGACTCGATTGAGCGACACGGCCGAAAGTAGCTTCAGTTCCTCCGGTGGCATACCTACACCCACTACGCCATCCATCCAAACCGTGGTACCTGCAAGACCGGAGATCATGGCGCCCACCACTTGTTGTAATATGGCCAGGGCTTTCTTCAAGCCAAAGAGCAAACGGGTATACTGGGGCAAGCCCCGATGTGCAAAGATAGTGAAGGGTTTCGAGGATTCCGGTGCAACGGGATATGAAAATAAGCTCCCTCCAGGTCGGATCTAAAGAAGCATTGGTCGTCGTTTAAGATGGTGAGGATATCTTCCGGAACTGAACTGATCTGCACAGTGAGGCGATCTTGCTCGGGGACTGGGCCCTCGGGGATTACGTGGAAATAGGGGCAACTTGGTGCTGGAAGCAGCAAGAATAAGTGGAGGACGGCCACACTGGACTAAATAGAAGCGCACCTAGTGAAGTCTCTGAAATCCAAAATGAAAATATGCACTGACAGACTGCAATACAGAGTCGGAAGGGAGGTAAGCTCAAAGAGTTTCTTGGCAGTCAGTGAAAGTACCGCACAGTTTAGCCGGTCATTTCCCACTCGGTGCCGTGTGCGTGCCAATAAAAGGCTCTTAATGCCTAGAGTCGGACCGATAGTTAAGTACTACCCAAACACTTTAGTCCAGGACTTTTGTCCACATTTCCTCTACCCTTGTTCAGAGCATTCTACCTCCTCAGACAACATACATCGAAAAAGGACAGTAGGCAAAGTCCGAAATCAAAAGAATCCTAAAATTTCCCTTGTGGCTCCAATAGGTGCTCCAAAGGAGTAGAGAAAGTTATACGCTGTGACGTCTGTGGCCGTCGGTTTCATCAGAAAAGCAGCAGGCTTACTGTCAGAGCTTTTCGGCTTTATGTGAACACCCATGGGCTGGTCTGGGTAGGGACAGAATGTGTCATATCAAGCAGGGGTCAATGAATGTGCCATCAGAGATTTCAGGAATCCACTGAAACTTCCAATGAAAACGTTATTTGCAAGAGCTCTAGCGCAAAAATCTGGTCCAAGGCTGGAAAAAAGGAGGCCAGATTTGTGGGGCTCCAAAAGCCGTGAATAAGAAATCTCCCAACTTCGGTAATTAGTGAATAATCTTGACATTGAACTAGCATCACTAAAGGAGGAAGTCAACGGCTGAGCGAAGCAGCTAGGCGACTTGGCCAAGGATACCCTGACAGCCATTGGGATACATCCTAAAGTAGTGATTAAGGGAGTCCCCGAACCGTTAGGTCGCAAAGCCCGGTTGAGAGACAAGGACGTGTCCCCATGTGATCAGCGTGCTAAGAACAGTAGGCTTACCAGAGTACTCCGGTATTAAAATAATTTTCACACTGGTTAAGCGGTGTGGAGGACCGGAAACCTCTTCATATGCCGCCCAGCAAGAGCTCGTCGAATTTGGAAACCCAAGATAAAGGAAAGCATTGCTTGCCGCAGTCGAGGAGATAATGAAGGCTACGGCGGGGAAGATGTGCGTGGAACCAGAAGGCTCGACAAAAGTAAGAGATCGCAGGGGTAACCTAAAAGGCCACTCACGGCGTTTGCGCCCACGCTGGTTCCATCACCGAGGGTAAGTATCACCCGGTGTCAGCGGCTGGGAACATAAGTAACTCGCTGGGAACGACCAACTCGGATGAGCGCAGTCCAGGAGGAGTCCCGTATAACTGATATTTGCCGCTTCAACCCAGCTGCTGCGCAGCAAGAAACCCCACCTTGTGTAAACCCAGAAACTGAAGACTCAAGACAATCAGAGGCACTAAACGTCAACATGGCAAAAAAGGCCGAAGGCACTCGGGCAAATTGCCCCAAAGCACGCAAATAAAATCGTTGCCATCCAAGAGGCCCGAAACCGGGGCGGCGGCCACGATCAGGGGAGCACCTGTTGTAACACGCCTTTGAGCAATGCGTAGCCAAATTCGCAACGGATCCCGAAATCAAAAGGCGATTATCCGTGATATTCTACGATACTAGATTATTGAATGAACAATGACACCAAAAAGATACAAACCTCGACAATGAGATCACAAGGACTCAACAAACGAGAAACCGAATTGCAGAGTGCGAGCAAGGGGCACGTGCGTCACGCAGGTCCAGAACAAGGATAGGACAAAGTAGAGCTCTGGGCGCGAACAAACAACAATTGGTCCATAAAAACAAACAGTTCGTAAAGACACGTCAATAGTGTAGGCAAGTGGGTGATGTTAAGAAAATATGGAAATGCAATGGTTTGAGGGAGATTTTCCACGACCGGTCGTTACACCGCCCACCAAAATCCTACCGAATCCTTAGCAGAGTCAAAGGTTTGGTATAAAGGTACTGATTTTTCCTACCTACCTAGGCCCTGCTGTCAGTGCGCATGCAGAATGCTTGTCGTCAACGTTCTACTCATGGTCGCACCTAATCCGTTGGCCACATAGATGCGAGGCTATTCTACATCTTCCACGAGAACAACTGACCGATGGCGGGCACGGAGGGGAAACACAGATGCTGTCCTTGGAAAGGCAGTCCTGCCCTAGTTGTATGTGCTTGCGTGAGTGCATGTGTGTATGATGTAATCGCCGCTACTCCCACATAAGAAAAGGACATTCAGCAACGTCGACAAAAGATTGGCGAACACCGCCACATTTTATTGATATTGATATTGCATATTTCTTGACCGTGGTCAATACACATGCACAAGGCAAAATCAGAGAATACAGCAGTACATGTCAATGTGAGGCATTCACAATTTCTAAATTTATGAATCACACAGCGACCGAAATACAACAGCAAAGTTATGTAGTGTTTGAGTGAACTAGAGTGTTAATGGTTGAAGCGGGATTTGCAAATCGGTTTCGAATTCGGTAAGGACGGTGTGCGTAGCCGGACAAACGTGGGATTGCTGATATAAGCAATAATTGGACTGTCACTAACGAGTAACCGGGTGGAAAAGATGCCAAGGAACATGGTTAAAAGTAAGTTACTCATGGGGCTATCAACGTGCAGTCAGAGATGCCAGCGAAATATAAAAAAATGATCCAGCATTGGGTAACTAATTGTGGGGAAAGCGTATGAAATAAGTGCAAATGAGTCAAAGGTGATAATAAAACGGACTTTTTGTGCAGGTGATTTCAGTGTTATATGGAAATTCACATGAAGACGAAAAGCTTCACAGGGATTTCAGTGGACTTTTGAAGAGCATGATTGGCGTATGGATGCAGAACGGAAGATCAAAGAAGAGCCGTCAAAGAAACGGACCAGTGGAGACAAACTCTACGGGTGCGGCTAGGCAGAAGTGGGAAGAGTGTAAAGAAAAAAACAGTTTTTTACATGTGATAAAAAACTATTAGCCAAATTCTGGTTGGCTGCAGATGGCAGGTATTCTGTTTCATAAAGACCTTGGTTGCAGGTGATGGCAGGCAGAATGTTGAGGATGGCAGGTAAAAAGGGGCCGGTTTGACGAAGTGGACAGCGGAGAGGGCTGGGTTACGGTCATTGGTTTTGTACTGCAACGCGGAAAGAATTGAGGTGTTGGAGTGGATTGTTGGGAATAGACGTTGAGCGAGTGTGGGTTGATGGTTGGTGTCAGGAATCACCTCTGCGATACAGTTAGACTTTCATGAGGCTTTGTTACTCCGTGTAAGGTGCCCTATATAATGTCAACAGGCGAGAGTATAGGTTTAAACCATTGATCAGATCGTCCAGTCCTTACGGCAGTCCGGGATTAACGTCGAGTTGGCCGATGGCTATCCAGGTCACCAATGCGATCTGAAAGAGGTCAGGAGTGCTGCGGTCTGGAGAGTGTTCCAGCTGTGGGTTATGATTATCGTTTTAATCGAAACCAGAAAATGAACATTTTGTTATCCGAACAACTATTTAACATTCGGCTAGTGGGACGGTCTATTAGGGATACCTAGACGGAGACTGGTAGCTTTCTAGGGTTGTCGGGTGATAGTATAGGTTTAAGAAGATATCAGGTAGGTGGTGGATGAGGAGAGGGGTCCATTTGGGAACCAGGAATAAAACAATAGTGGGAGGTATGATATGGAAGAAGAATGAGGAAATAGGAAAATAGCAGTCTGGTCGGTTTGCCAGCTGTGGTCGAGGACGGCAAACAATGAAAGGGAAGGAAAACACTGGGTGTTGAGGTGAGGATTTTTCATGTGACAGAAAACTTGCTGGTATTCCGCGGGGTCATGAGAAATCAGAAGTATACGGATTCCGGTTGGAATGGGGTCTTAAGTTACCATGAGCATATGCGCAGAGAAGTAAGGCCTTGTTACTGAGGAGTAATAGTTTGTGTGGCAAGACTCCAGTATACGAGGAGGGCGCAAGAAATTCAGGATGGGAAAGCTGTGTTCTGGCCTGAGACAGGAATTAATTGAAGGCGAGAACCTATCACTAAAGGACAAAAAGTTTCTTACTATGTACATAAATATGTGTGCAAATTATGTTGGATCTAGTAAGGGGGGAGGAGAAAAGTGGGTGGAGCATACCCAAGGTATATATATATATATGAGTATATAAATTTATATATAAATACTGTATAAATATAAGAGTATATATTTGTATATTCATATATGTATATATATATGTATATATGAATACACATATAAGAGTGTATATATAAATATATATATATGAGTATAGACGTTTATATATATATATATGAATATACATATATATTTATATGTATACATATATTTATACGTATACATATATATATTTATATGTAAGTATATATTTATATTCATATGTATATATACAGCTGTATACGTGGGTGCGATCATCAGACGGGTCGTGGGAAAGCTGTCGGACGCAAAAGACTGTGGCTAGGGAAATGAGATAGAGAGACGCAGTCTGGGTATATCACAGCTGAGGATCAAAAGCTGACGGAAAGAAGAATAAAAATGAAGCACAGGCTCATCGACGCAGCGGATCCCTAATACAGCTTGAGGCCATGAAACGTGAGACTAGAAAAGGAAACGCACAAGTGTGGCTAGAACTTTCAATGAGAAAGTTAATATTTCGCCCGGAGTAGTCATTTTGCGAAAGAAGAGACTAAGTTCTGCACGAAATTACGGAAGAAACTTAGGTGCAGGATAGGGTGGGGGCAGAATTGGTGAAGTCATAACTGAGTGTTGAGTTCAGTTAGTGAGCCACGCTAAGTGAGGTAATTGACACTGGATTTTCCGGTTTAAAATCGCAGAAGTGGTGAGGAAAGTGTATGTCGTGGGACCTGGTGCGGAAAAGAGGCATGGTAAGCTAGGAGATATCGAGGAGCCTTGAGTTACTTACCACGCTTGTGTTAATAATTACAGGACAGTAATGAGTATATATATATATATAGCTGACCAGGGGTTGGTTACTGATGCAGATTTTATAGCTTTGCTGAGGTCGGTTTCAGGACCTCAGACGCGATGTAACTAGATAAAGGTAATAAATTGTGGAGCGGATGAGGCATATCGACAATCTGTGGGGAGTATTACGGTGGTCTCTATAAATGCGAAAGCATCTGGAAGGATTTATTTCAAAATTAAACTTGCAGGATCCTATAAGTTGTTATGGAAAAACAGTTAGTGGACGCAGACATGCATTACACATGTCAATGGCGAAGTCTAGGAGAAGCTATCAAACAAAACAATCAGAATTTAAAAAGCGGTGAAGTTATTTATGAAAGTAAGTTAAAGCGAGAAAGCAGAGCAATGGCTTAAAAGTCGAGGCCTTTCTCGTTAGCTTCACTTTCGGTTATGTGAATGTTGAATAAGCGCAAAACAGTTGGGACAGAAAGGAATTTATCAATGACATGCACAAATGCATACTTTGATTGAGAAGATCTGATGTGCAAAGGAAGTTTATTCCAGATTCTGGAGTACGCGAATAAAAAGAACTTTGAGCATAGGACAGTCCTCGCAGAGGGTGTGATAGTAGTTTACCGTCTACTACGGAATGAGTATCCAGTATCCGCGGCGAAGCACAACTGGTTGGAGGAATAGGATTGCTTAGTCAATAGCTTATACAGAAATACCAAATTTAGCTTGATGCGAGGAAGCCACAGTGGTTCGATTTTGAGAGATAAGCATCGTTCCCTGTAGTTTAAGTTGGACGACCAACCGATAAGCCACTTTGTGAATCTTCTTTGAATACATTCGATAATAATCCTGTCGGATTTTTTCATACTAGTGAAGATTATGGGACAATATTCGAGAAAGGGCCCGGCATGTACTTTGTAAATGTAAAGAATGTTCTCCTTAAGCTGAAAGGATCTGAACAGAAGACCAAGACAATTTTTAGCCTTCGCCGTTTGAAAGACAGCATGTTCCGAGAAGTTGAAAGAGCAGGAATAACTTAAGCCAAGGTCTCTTGCTAAGAACTGGCTGTCGATGGATCAACCGCCAATGCGTGAAGAACCAGGAGGAACCTGGCATTTGCAAGTAAGAAAAATACACTTATCGGCGGAGAATTTCATCCCCCAGGGTGAGCACCATTCATCAAGAGCGGCTAAATCAGCAGAGATTTTAGGGATAGTAGTACTGAGGTTGCCAGGCGAAAAAGTGTAGACTATCCTAATGTCGTCCGCGAACAAAAACGGCGTGCCATTAAGTATTGTCGGAATCATATCATTTATATATAGGAGGAAAAGCAGGGGGCCCAAAACACTGCCCTGAATAACACCGCAGTAACAGGCTTAGGATTAGAGGTGTGCCCGGTAATTGAGACAACCTGTGAACGATGCGATAAGTAAGATAGGAACCAAGAAAGAAGTGGATCGACAGTGCTAAATGACCGTAGCTTTGTTAATATGTGGGGGTGAGGTGCACCATCAAATGCCTTGGATAAGTCAAGATAAAGAACAGCAAAAGATTTCCCACCTTCAGCAGAGTCCGTGACGAGATTCAAAAAATCATACTGACAAGTCGTGCAGGGCCGTGAACGGATGAACCCATGTTGTGATTAACAAGGTTGAGGCCTAATAAGTGGTTAATAATGTGATCTTTAACTATTTTTTCCATTATTCTGGATAAGATGGTGGTATGGTTTATAGGGCGATAATTGGATACCTCATGTAAAGGTCCCTTTTTATGAATGGGAACGATTACCGGGCGTTTCCAGTTAGCAGGTACGGTGCTACCATTAAGTGAAAGAGTGAAAAGTTTAAGCAGCAACAGGGAGAGAACCGGTCCGCCATTGACAGGAGCAACTGGTGGTAAGCCATCGAGGCCTAATCGAGGGGAGGGTTCGCTATTGGATAGTAGCTTAGAAATATCCCTAGCACCGAAGGGTGTCGTAGAGGAGACAGAGTCGGTAAGCGATGAAGATGGGGGGGGCAGTGACAGTAGCTGGAGCCATGGCTGGAGCAAAAAATGCATTGAAGGCTTCGAGTATACAAGGTGGGGAGTTGATAGATGAGTTATTATCCAAAATCAGAAGATGGAAGTCGGCCTTAACATCAGCGTTTCTAGACTAATGCAACGTAGAAGGAAGTTGCGACTTGTTGAGATGGCTCAATGCCTTAGCTTCTTGGTCACGAAATCACGTATTATCTTGTAGTTGAATAAGTGTAGAGAGGCGATTTAGACGAACAAAAATTGAAAAGTCTTTGGAATTGTGTAGTTATTTGAGAAGTTTATGATGCTTCTTATGGAGTGGCGAGACAGGCGACCTCTTTTCAGGTATAGCCTGGGAAGTATTAGACAATTTTTTCAGACAGCCGGAAAAGAAGGAGTAGAAAATATCTGCAGCAAGCCGAGGGTCATGGGTGAGGAAATAATCACCCCAGTCTTTCTGGAGAATAAGCGCGTCTAGCAGGGCCCAATTTCTGCATAGGAATTTATTGTTGGAGGGGTGCGCAGGATCAGATGGGCCACTAAGGGGCAGGTGGCAGGTAGCAATTTTATGGTCCCTGTCGTGGAAATTTTGTGTTACGGACACGTCGATGAAGGGCATGTTATGAGTAAATACCGGATCTAGTATGGTCCCATTTCTGGTAGGCTCGAAAACATGCTGTGTCCAGACACCAAGATGAATGCTGGTGATCAGGTTCACAAGATTGACAGAATCCAAGAGGGTAGGCCAACAAATGTGAGGGAGAGCAAAGTCACCCGCAATGAGCTCGGTTCCGGAAGAAAGGAAAGAGGGGTATTCGAAAGACCTAATGAGTAGGAGAAACAAGGAACCAGGGGGATTTTGGTGAGCGACACACGCAGCTAATGTGAAGGATAGTGCTTTGGGGGTTGATAGTGAACCAGCAGGGATCTGGAGTAGAATCGAGCGCCGTATGTAAAAGAAGGGTCGTGGTGTGGACTTCTTTGACGTAGGCTAGGCACCCTCCGCCACGCCGGTTCGGTCTGTCCGTTCTCAGAAGACTGTACCCTACCAAAGACATTTGATAATTGGGAGTGCTCTCAGGCGGCCAGGATGCCGTTATTAGGATAATGTCGTAGTTATTTGTGAGGACAAGTTTTTTTAAGTGCGGGAGTTTGTCAAGAATAGAACGCGAGTTGAATAAAGCTAAGGATATACCATTTGTGGGTGTGGTATAGGCACATCAGGGGGTAGTGTAAGTTGAAAGGAGGCAGGCCATCGCGATTGGAGGTGGAGGAGATCAGGGTCAAAGAGGAATATGTTGATGTTGAGGCTAGTGTAGGTTCAGATGGGGTGGCTTCCAGCCAAGCTGGAGTAAATGTTGCAGTGAGAGAGACTGCTGAGGAGTAGAACAACTGGGCACTAACGGAGGGGGAATGTCGGAGCAAAGGGAAAACTTGTGGGGTTTGGCGGGTCGATATCAAACAGAGGTGATTAGCAGCAGTTGAGAAATGCCAGCCAGTCGGAACTGAGTATTGTCTGAGGAGAGGAGCAAGGGGAAGGGTTGAAAATGTGTGAGGAATAGGGGTGTAGGGTGGTAGGTTAGGCTGCACGTTGTCGGAGAGGTAACTCAAGTTGGGTGGAACACCAAATATGGAGCAGTTAGTAGCGGGAGCAGTAGAGATAGTTGTCAGGTGGGGAGTACGACGTGAGGCAGAGTGGACGGCGTGTGGAGGCCGTATTTTGGTACTGACAGGCAGTGAGCACGGTTAATTTGTGGAGACCACTGACGTACTGGGGCAAGGAGTATTTTCTAAGTTCGAAACCTTATTCGGTGAGTTAAAGCGAGTTGATTTAAGAGGAGACATTTGAATGAAGGGGGGTTTTTGAGGAGGGTGGGAAGACTTAGATCTATTTCTCTGGACGCCGAGTGGTTTATCACCGGAAGGAACAGAAGGCGAGTTAGATTTGGGGGTGTACCCAACAGGCGATGAAGTGGAAGAGCGAGGCAATGTTTGGCGTCTTTTACTGGGTGGTGGTAAGAGGGGAGAAGCGGAAATGTCTAGATCAACAGTAATGGGATCACATTTTGAGTAGTTCAGTGCGGGAGCAAATGAGGAGGCAGTGAGCGGTTGTGAAGAGTCAGGAGGCGCGTGCGGAGATAAAGCAGTGGGGATTTCAGAAGAGGCGGCGAAGCGACCAGCCGTCTGTGTCGAAGGCTCAGGAGTATCAGGTGTCTTTCCAGTGGGGAAAGTTGAGGAAGATCTAGTAATTTACCTTTGAAAAGGGGTTTTATCTTCGGCTGTTTCTATGTTTTTATAGGGGGAATTAGAAGCTATGGTGTCACGCACTTTAATGAATTCTTTGGCAGATAGATCATCTGCAAATCGCATAAGGACTGGACCGTTGAAGCGCTGAAAGCGCTTACGCAACCTTGTTATTTGACAAGGAAGGTGGGCCATACCACATGCATTCAACAGTGTGTGCTTGACATGCACGAGGGGTATTCTCTCTTGGACATCAAACACGACTGCGTTACAAAAGTTCCTCAATCTTATGAAAACTTTGGATGCAACAGAGTCCATGAAGCGACCAGCCGCTCTCAGGTTCAGTAAGGTAGAATGTTCGATGCGTTCAGTGATGCACAGTAGAGGGGCGAGCTCAGATACCGTATCTTCCAACTTCAGAATCTGAGACTTTATATCTGAGGTACTTCGGTATAAAACAGCTGTTCTTTCCGTCGCCAAGCGTACAAAGTCACAGAGGTCAACCTAACATCGGTTTAAGGCCACGGGAGATTAAATAAGCCTATTTTTCCTGGTAACCGGAGTATGAGTGGACGAGGTAGTATTGCAAGCCTTCTTTGCTGCACGAGGCAATTTAAAATATCAAAAATACGCCGTGAGTGATGCAGAAAAGTAACGGCAAACTTCAGCCGAGTTAGAACTTGCCGCAGAGAAAAAATTACCTGAATTTCTATGGGTTGACGGAATGCCCTAAGAAACTATAACTTCCAGTATTTCCTAAGACAGATGAATGTAAAATATACCGGTAACAGCACGCAGCACGATGGAGGTTATGCGGTATATTGGGCATCGGGTATGTGCGTACGTGTCCGGATGCATAATGGAATCACATGTACCACCACATATCGGAAAAACCTTCCGTAACGTCAATCGGAGACTGTAAGCACTGTAACTTGTATAACGGAGATCATGCGGTATAAACGTGCATAATGTAGCTGTTTGTGTCGGGGTTTATAATGGATCGATACGTCATTGTTTAGAATGCTCCCGGTCGTGGGGGTTTATTTACCCAACTCCAAGATGACTGCGGAGTAGTCTACTGGGCCTCCGTGTTATCGGCATTTTCGCCTTCACTCTCGACTGGGTTAATACTGCGTATGTCGCGAATTAGCGCTCCGTTGGCAGTCTTCAGCTCCACCGTTCTTATCATTCCGTCAGACCTTCCGTTGGTCTCCATAACCACTCCCAAGGACCAGGTGCTGAAATGTGCGCGTTCGTCTGCCATCGTCACCACATCCCCAACCTTGAATGGTCTTGTTTTGACCAGCCACTTCCATCGAGCCTGCAGTACCGGTAGGTACTCCCGCAGCCAGCGCCTCAAGAATACCTTGGCAAGATAGTTCGCCCGCTTCCATCCGTGGAGGTTACTCCCACGAAGGTTTATCGGCCCTTGGAAACCCTCGTTCGACCTTAACGTCAATAAGTCGTTCGGGGTGAGCGCCAGATGGGTGGGGTTTCCGTTCACTACTGGAACCAGGAGGCGGTTGTTCAGGATTCTCTCCACCTCAGTCATGATGGCGTTCAGCGTCTCGTCGTCGGGCGGCTGCTGCTCCATGATTGACAGCAATATCCGTCTGGCGGACCAGATCATGCGTTCCCATACGCCGCCGCGGTGACTGGCCCGCGGCGGATTGAGATGCCATCGTATGCCGTGAGCTACGGTTCTATCCTGCAGTTAGTCCCTGTTTATGTTCTTGTGCCAAGTCTGCAATTCTCGATAAGCGCCCACAAAGTTCGATCCATTGCCTGAGTATATATCGGCCGGTACGCCTCTTCGGCTGATAAATCTCTGCAAGGCCCGTAGAAAAGAATCGGTCGTCATCAAAAGTGCGACTTCATGCACATCATGATACATCCATATCGCTTTTCTAATCTCTTCCCGCACTTGGTCCACAAAGGCCCGAAATGGTCCAACCCGGTGTCGCTGAACGGCCACCAGCCCACAGTCACCCTGCATTCTGGTAGCGGGGCCATGTATTGTTTGCCCGCTGCGGCACTGCGTCTCCTACAATGTGCACAACGTCGGATTACGCGTTTTATAGCCGCTCTTCCTTTCATCAACCAAAGACGCCTCCGTATGACGTTCGTCACGTGACTTTCCCCGGCATGTCCCTCCACGGCGTGGATGTGTTGGATCATTAGCTCCACCACAGGTTGTCGAGCCGGCAGCAGTATAGGGTGCTTTATGTCAAAGCTTAGGTGGGCGTTGGTCAGCCCACCATCAACCCGCGGCAGTCCGTCAATGAGTTTGGGGTTTAAATGCCTCAAGCTGCCCCTTGGAGATGATATTTCTTTCTGCGGCCCGTAGTTCATCGGGGCTCATCGGACCCACCGGTATATGGCTCGAGGGGCGTATCTCTTTCATGACCGGTAAATTTCTCTTGAACCTGGTAACCATGTCAACGCACGAAGTGTCTTCATCCGGGAAGGAAATCTAACCAATTGTGACAAAACGGAAGCAGATTCGACGACGTTGGTCGTTATCACTACGCCTTTGATCTCCAGTTCAACTTCGGTAGGAGGTTTTAATTCGAACGCGGGCCAGTCCTGTTTAGGCACTTGAAGGAAGTTTGGACCTCTCGTCCACGTGTCTGTTTGCCTGAAGTTGGCCGCACCTCGGGAGCACAGATCGGCTGGATTATCTCTAGACCTGACATGATTCCACTGGTTCACGGCTGGTTAGTCGTGAATGATCGTGAGTCGGTTAGCAACAGAAGTACTAAACCGGCTTCGGATGTTGGTAATGTAGTGAAGTACTATCGTTGAGTCCGTCCAAAAGCTAACCGACCAGATGTAGAGGTCAAAACATCTCTTCACCGCTTGCACCGCCCTGACTGCTAGCACGGCTGCGCTGAGTTCAAGGCGTGGGGTCGAGACCGACTTCAGTAGGGCAACGCGGGCTTTAGCGAACAGGATCCTCGTAGTATATTGTCCATCTCCTGTGTACCATCGCCCGTACACCACAGCTCCATAACCGACTTCGGATGCGTCGGAAAAGGCATGTAGTTCTCCAGTCCGCGTCGTATGGCCAGGAGTCAAACGTCGTGGAATCCGTATGTCCCCTAATTTTCTCAAGGTGTTCAAAAATTCTTCCCAGTCCAACCGGTCCTCTAGGTCCAGTGACTGGTCCCAATCAACTTTTTTACGGCACAGCCGCTGCAGCAAGATCTTTCCGGGTAGCAGCCATGGTGAGACGAAACCGAGCGAGCCGAACAAACTAGAGACAGAAGATAGTGTGCCACGACGGGTTATTGGCAGCTCGAGAACGTTTAGCTCGAAAAAAAGTCGTCCGTTTCCGCGTCCCATTTTATTCCTAAAGTGCGTTCGGTAGGGAGTAGAGAGCCGTCCAAATCTCTAACCCTTTCTGCCCTCTCGTGGTACGGAATGACCTCGAGCACTTCTGAAGCGTTCGACATCCATTTTGTTAGATGGAAGCCGCCCTCCTCTAGCAATCTCGTCATGCCCCTGAACTGCGCTAGAGCTGATTCCACATCACCGAATGACCCAAGATAGTCGCCGACGTAGAAGTTTCTGCTGGCGCTATCCACCACCGTCCGATGGACCAAATCTCCATGTTTGTTCGCCGATTCTCGGAGGGCGCAGTTCGCACAGAACGGTGACGATATGGCTCCGAAGGGGTGGACGGTCATCCTATAATTCACCACTGCGTTGTCCCGGTTGTTCTCTTTCCACCACAGGAAACGCGACGCATCTCGTTTTCCTACCGGAATTTTCACCTGCTGAAACACTCCCCTGATATCGGCGGACAAGGCCACTCTACCCACTCTGAAACGGCACGAAACTTCGATAAGTGGTGTGGTCCAGTCAGGTCCTTGTAGTAGGCGATCGTTTAACGACTTGCCCTGGAACTTGACCGCACAGTCAAAAACCACCCGCAGTATTTCGGCTTTCTTGGGGTCAATAACCGGGTGGTGAGGTAGTTACCAGATACCCTTTCGGCCGTCGGTGGTTGCAGGCACTTTTTCAACGTGGCCGAGAGCTTCGTTTCGCTTCATTAATTCTTCATATCGTTCCCACAGACCCTGGTCTAGAACAAGGCGTTCCTTCACTCGTATTAGTCGATGAAGAACACAGTTGCTGTTATCAGTCCACGGGTCAGTAGATGTGCGCCGTGGGAGAGGAACCTCGGACTGTTTTTGAGGCCTCTAGTGCCTTGCTGCATTGTTTGTAAAGCTAAGTGATCCTCTTGGGGCAACGATGGTCTTTCGTCTCCAATATCATGAAACTCCCTTTCATACAGCCGCTTCAGATGGTGCTCTATGCGGTCCGTTTCGGCGGATAAGTAATTCACAGAACCACGTCCCCCTACTGGACCGTATAACATCCATCCCAGAGCCGTTCGTACGGCATAAGGTGCCTGGCGGTCGCCCACTCTCCGGTCAAGCACCCAATGCGTCTCTTGCACGTCGCAGCCGATGAGGAGATTCACTTCATCATCCTCCCAGTCTACAACGGTGACATCCTGCAGGTGGGGCCACCTAGTCAAGATTGCGTTCACCGACCTTGGTGCTCGCATGGGGAGATCTGCTAATGTGAATGCTTCCGTTAATTCGATTTTCTCGTTGGTGTCTAAGGAGATGGGTTGCAACCTCAACCGGCCGGCAGTCGTTACTTGCGTTCCTCCCACCGCGCTCACCGCTAACGAAGTCGCACATTTAGCGAGCCGGTGTTTGTCGGCAAACCGCTCTTTCACCAGGGTAGTGTCAGATCTACTGTCGACGAAGGCCAACGCTTTGACCACCCTAGTTGGGGTCACTACTCCCACAGCAACTACTCCTAAACGTGCCGGTTAACTGGCAGACCACGACGTTGAACAAATAACACTGGGCTTGTTACTCGCCTCGGGTAAGGTTACTCTCGCCTGGTGAAACAATCGATGGTGTCTGCCAGTGCAGCTCTCGTAACCACATTGGTTCCTTGTCCCTCGAGCTGCCGCTCGGTTCGTGGTGTTGAGACAAATAAAACATGCTCCTGCCATCCTCGCCATTCCCCACCGTTCGTCTATTGTGACGTTGCCGAACTTCGGGCATTCTGGTAATCCGTGGCCAGAGTCACAGGATATGCAATTTGGTTGCGCCGTGGAATCGCGTGAAATGGCGTTCGCATTGGTCCAAGGTTGGTATTTTGGATGTTCCCTTGCAGAGGTTTGAGCCTAACTAGTACTGGGCTTGTTTGCTCGGTTGCTGTCCCGGAATAATCGGCCGAATCTGCTGTCAGCTATCTTGGTTTGCCTGTCCAAGTATTCGGTCAGGTCTTCGAAATTAGCCTCCCTGTCGCTTCGGCTTATCCGTTCCGCTTCTTCCGCCCACCGGCCTTGTATTTCGGGGAGGAGAGGTGACGGACTATGTTTTCCAAAGTGTGCATGGCATCTAAGTCGGCCCTGTAACCTAAATTGTCGAGGGCTATTGAGCAGTTCCGTATCTTAACCACCAGGTCGGCCACTGAGTAGACGTCGCCCTTGGTTCTCTTGGCCTCTAACATCACGCCCTCTATTAGATTACGGGCTACTTTGAACGGTTGGCCGAATAAGTCCCTTAGAATCTTCCCTGCTCGGATGTAGCCCTGTTCCGGGTCGAGCATGGTACACCCGTCGATAGCTTCGCTTGCTCGGCCTCGACAGTGGTGAGTAACGTAGAGAAGCCTTTGCCCGGGGTCGGTTACCTTATTTTCGACGCACGTCTCGAACTGCTTGACAAACTTGAAGTAGTGTTCTGATCACCCGTCGAAAACCGTTAGTTCTACTCTTGGCAAATCGATCGATGGTGTTTTGTAGTCGGCGACCGGCGTGGGGCTCCCTATCTTATTGCACCCTGATCTATCGGAAGCGTCGTAGTACCCGGTCTCATGCTCACGCCCTTTCTGTATACACTTCTGTTCTGCTTCCTGGGCTTGTTGTCTTGCCGATAACAACTGTCGTTCTAGGTCTAATATTCTCAGTCTATATAGATCAACATCCTTACAATCCATATTGCCCTCATTAACACATGAACTAGCACTGACAGGACTAGGCGACCTAGCATTAACTTAAGAATCAAATGTACCCAAAACCTCCCCAGTGACTTGCCGTGTTACTCCCTGTCCAGAGTTCGATGTTCCCGATCCCTTTCTTGGCATTTTTTGCATATTCTCGTTCCAAACTGATCTATTGAGTATTGTAAAGAACGTTTGAGCAATGCGTAGCCAAATTCGCAACGGATCCCGAAATCAAAAGGCGATTATCCGTGATATTCTACGATACTAGATTATTGAATGAACAATGACACCAAAAAGATACAAACCTCGACAATGAGATCACAAGGACTCAACAAACGAGAAACCGAATTGCAGAGTGCGAGCAAGGGGCACGTGCGCCACGCAGGTCCAGAACAAGGATAGGACAAGGTAGAGCTCTGGGCGCGAACAAACAACAATTGGTCCATAAAAACAAACAGTTCGTAAAGACACGTCAATAGTGTAGGCAAGTGGGTGATGTTAAGAAAATATGGAAATGCAATGGTTTGAGGGAGATTTTCCACGACCAGTCGTTACACCTGTAGTCTACCCCGGTGCATGTATTGCGGGGAATAAATAGGGAGTACTGATGACCAGAGCCCATGGCATGGATCGCATTGAAATCACCGAAAGTTAGCTCCGTGCAGATGTGGCAACAACAAGTTACCCCCCCCCCCCTGCAGGATACAGCGCCTACTGGGAGGAAAGACAGTACGGAAGGGAAGGAGGGATTGCACTTTCGCTCTTCGCGGACTTACACGAGTAAATAGCAGGGGAGTAGATATCCGTGCCAAACATACAAGTGACGTCAAGCCACCTGAGCTCAAAGACCAAAAAGGAGACCTTGAAGTGCATCCGCAGGTCTCAATCCTCACCCCCTCCCCCGACGATTACGCACTGTTTCTGGAGCTTATGTCTGGGCTAGCCACCCATTCAGATAGGTTAGTGACTGTCGGCAATTTCGACTCACCGGGAGCAGAGTAGGAGGAATTGTGAATACCAGAAGGTGAATTTGGCAATCGTTCGATGGAACTGGTGTGCACATTCACGCTGTTATAACAAATAAGCCAGCCAAATCGGCGGATAATGAGCCAGACGCCCGACCTTCTGGACCTTGTACACAGTAAACCACCGAAGGCAGCCGACTACCTCGAGGTTACCGCTCCTGTTGGCAGGAGAGATCATGGGGTTAACAGGTTCCCGTTCTAAAGGAACTATCATAGGTCCCCCAGAAACTGAGGGGGAACTTCAGGAAAGTTAACTACCAGGCACTCAGGAATATTGCGGTGAGTACACAGTTGGCGGCCTGGAACCTTACATTAGGCGATGAGTAGCTGCATATAAAGGCAACCTGATGCGGCTCACGGACAAGTTAGCCTCAATGAGGGGGGCAAGAAGGAAGGGCCGACCACCTTGGGAGTCCGAGGGGCCGGGAAGGAGCAGGCACACAAGCCAGAGACATGGAGAAGCTTTTGCAGAGTGAGGGGATATTTTCACATTCCGCAGTCCCTGAGGGCGGGTAAAAACGTACCAAGGGTGCAAAAATCCTGTCAGATAAAACAAGAGGCAAGACTGACACGAAACACCAAGAAAAGCCCCTAGGCTTACTCCGACTATGTACAGCCTAAGGCACAGTCACCAGTGGTAGTAGTAAGTATTATGAATGGCCAAGGTAGGCATGCGAGCAAAGCCTGTGAAGAAGTCTAGGTGCTTAAAGAGTTCTTCCAGCAGGCACTCACAACGGAAACCGGGAACCAGCCGCCATCACCAGAACCTTATAGCGTCCCCAAAATGAACGGAATCGTTATAGAACCCGTGGAAGTGGAACTGGCTATCAACCGGTTAAAGCGAAGTGAGGCGGCCGGACCAGAAGGGATCCACCCCGCCGTTCTGCTTCAGTTGGAAAACATAAAGTCCGGGGCGCCAGCGCACTTGTTCACCATATCACTGGCCTCGGCCAAGCTGCCTTCTGACCGGCTAAAAGCCGAAGTGGTGCCCATCCACAAGGGAGGCAAGGGAGAAGAAGTATCCATCTACGGGCCCGTTGGCCCGCTGTCGGGGGTATTAAAAGTACTCGAGGACATCGTCAGATACTGGATCACAAATCACGTTGAAAACCACGGGATAATTCTAATAGGCCAACATTGATTTGTAGAGAGACCTAGTCCCACGAACCTCTTATCATCTCTGGAATAAAAGACCAGCAGATTGGACAAGGGAGAGTGAGTTGAGGCGTGTTATCCGGACCTCCGTAAGGCCTAAGGCTCGGTAAACCACAGACGGCCTGCGCGCAAAATGAAGGGTACGAGGATTGCACAAGGGTAGCTGAACTGGAAAACATCATACCCCACTGGTAGCAGGTTCCAAGTAAGGGTTGAGGATGCATTGTCCAGCGCATCAAAAGCATGTGGTGGGGTGCTGCCGGGGTCGGTGTTGGGACCCCCGCTGTTTTTGATCCATACAAACGACTTGGTGGACTCCTTGGGATATCTCGGTTTCCTGCTGGCGTCTGATCTCAAGATTAGGGAAGCCACCTTCGAAATGGGTGCAGGAAGAACTGATAAGAATAAGAGAGCCGACACATGGGGGCTTCCTTCAAACACAGGCAAGTGCAGAGAGCTACTCCAGGGTTGGAGGGCAAGAGAGAGCAGGCAATTCGATAATCAAGACCAATGAGGTCATAACAGATCTCGGCTTTCAAGTGCACGAAACTTTTGGTCCCACCCAGCGGTGCCTAGAGGTAGCAGTAAAAGGTAATAGGTCCATATTTCAACCGTGTCGGAATGTCAGGCCTCGGAAAGCCAAAGCAATATCGCTACCCTCACCTGGATTACTGCGTCCAGGTCTGGGCACAGAAACTAATCAGGGACAAACAGCTGCTGGAAACCGTCCGAAGACGGTTTACCAACATGATCGCTGGGCTGCGAGACAAGACATACAAAGAAAGCCCCGAAGCACCCTACCTGTTCTCTCTCAGCAGGCGACGCCCAAGGGAGGATCTGATGGGGAGTACAAGCAGCTCCAAGGGTTGTCCAAAACGGGCAGGCCGGTATTAGTTCTTGGTAAAGACTCAAGGCTCAGGGGATAAGAACACAAATTGATGAAACCCAGGGTCATCAGAGGCAAAAGAGCACACTTCTCCTCCCACCGCGTTATGAACCCGTGGAACAAACTGCCACCCTATGTGATAGCACAGAATAGCGTCTTCATGTTTGGAAGACGAACGAATGACTGGTGAGATAAGGATTTCCCGGACTAGAATCAGCCGAAAGAGCATACTCCCATGGTAACCTCTCTTTTCCACTTCCTTCTTCCTTTCTAAGAAGAAACACATTGGCTTCCCCGTCAAGCCAGAAAATACAGCAGACCGCGGCTTTTTTATTTGTCCAGTAGTCCCCAGGGTGACTCTCGAAGGTAAGAGTGGCAGCAAGTTGAGACAGTAAGCCTGTTTATCCACCGACACCGCCAGTTCCTTGGAAGCGAACGTGCCTTTCATTCTCCTCCTAGTGGTCCACCTCTCTACAATCACAACGTTCGGACCACCCGGCGGTCGAAGCACCGTGGGGCCATTGCAGCCCCCGAGTGCAAGAACCTGGAAGTACACTGGTCAGAGCCACGAGTCTGGTGACCCGATCTGATCTATAAGTCACTGCTGTCTGCCACAACAGTATCCGAAGGTTGCAACCTTTAAATGAATCAGGAAAAAGACGCTCAAGTGTCACTTGAACGCGTATGGGCACGGCGGAGCAGCTTTCCGCGGTCCAACGGCGAGCTATTTAAGGTTTTGCGGTCAGTTTAAGAGATTGCTCGATAGCTGACAAGCATGTTGGTGAATGGTACAGCTAAATGCGCAATGATACAACAAACGCTAAATTACTTATAAACTGGACATTGTTTCGAGTAGGCACTCAATATTGTTATTTGTTAATTGTATATTTCTTGATCGTGGTCAATGTAACACACGTTTGAGCAATGCGTAGCCAAATTCGCAACGGATCCCGAAATCAAAAGGCGATTATCCGTGATATTCTACGATACTAGATTATTGAATGAACAATGACACCAAAAAGATACAAACCTCGACAATGAGATCACAAGGACTCAACAAACGAGAAACCGAATTGCAGAGTGCGAGCAAGGGGCACGTGCGCCACGCAGGTCCAGAACAAGGATAGGACAAAGTAGAGCTCTGGGCGCGAACAAACAACAATTGGTCCATAAAAACAAACAGTTCGTAAAGACACGTCAATAGTGTAGGCAAGTGGGTGATGTTAAGAAAATATGGAAATGCAATGGTTTGAGGGAGATTTTCCACGACCAGTCGTTACACCTGTAGTCTACCCCGGTGCATGTATTGCGGGGAATAAATAGGGAGTACTGATGACCAGAGCCCATGGCATGGATCGCATTGAAATCACCGAAAGTTAGCTCCGTGCAGATGTGGCAACAACAAGTTACCCCCCCCCCCCTGCAGGATACAGCGCCTACTGGGAGGAAAGACAGTACGGAAGGGAAGGAGGGATTGCACTTTCGCTCTTCGCGGACTTACACGAGTAAATAGCAGGGGAGTAGATATCCGTGCCAAACATACAAGTGACGTCAAGCCACCTGAGCTCAAAGACCAAAAAGGAGACCTTGAAGTGCATCCGCAGGTCTCAATCCTCACCCCCTCCCCCGACGATTACGCACTGTTTCTGGAGCTTATGTCTGGGCTAGCCACCCATTCAGATAGGTTAGTGACTGTCGGCAATTTCGACTCACCGGGAGCAGAGTAGGAGGAATTGTGAATACCAGAAGGTGAATTTGGCAATCGTTCGATGGAACTGGTGTGCACATTCACGCTGTTATAACAAATAAGCCAGCCAAATCGGCGGATAATGAGCCAGACGCCCGACCTTCTGGACCTTGTACACAGTAAACCACCGAAGGCAGCCGACTACCTCGAGGTTACCGCTCCTGTTGGCAGGAGAGATCATGGGGTTAACAGGTTCCCGTTCTAAAGGAACTATCATAGGTCCCCCAGAAACTGAGGGGGAACTTCAGGAAAGTTAACTACCAGGCACTCAGGAATATTGCGGTGAGTACACAGTTGGCGGCCTGGAACCTTACATTAGGCGATGAGTAGCTGCATATAAAGGCAACCTGATGCGGCTCACGGACAAGTTAGCCTCAATGAGGGGGGCAAGAAGGAAGGGCCGACCACCTTGGGAGTCCGAGGGGCCGGGAAGGAGCAGGCACACAAGCCAGAGACATGGAGAAGCTTTTGCAGAGTGAGGGGATATTTTCACATTCCGCAGTCCCTGAGGGCGGGTAAAAACGTACCAAGGGTGCAAAAATCCTGTCAGATAAAACAAGAGGCAAGACTGACACGAAACACCAAGAAAAGCCCCTAGGCTTACTCCGACTATGTACAGCCTAAGGCACAGTCACCAGTGGTAGTAGTAAGTATTATGAATGGCCAAGGTAGGCATGCGAGCAAAGCCTGTGAAGAAGTCTAGGTGCTTAAAGAGTTCTTCCAGCAGGCACTCACAACGGAAACCGGGAACCAGCCGCCATCACCAGAACCTTATAGCGTCCCCAAAATGAACGGAATCGTTATAGAACCCGTGGAAGTGGAACTGGCTATCAACCGGTTAAAGCGAAGTGAGGCGGCCGGACCAGAAGGGATCCACCCCGCCGTTCTGCTTCAGTTGGAAAACATAAAGTCCGGGGCGCCAGCGCACTTGTTCACCATATCACTGGCCTCGGCCAAGCTGCCTTCTGACCGGCTAAAAGCCGAAGTGGTGCCCATCCACAAGGGAGGCAAGGGAGAAGAAGTATCCATCTACGGGCCCGTTGGCCCGCTGTCGGGGGTATTAAAAGTACTCGAGGACATCGTCAGATACTGGATCACAAATCACGTTGAAAACCACGGGATAATTCTAATAGGCCAACATTGATTTGTAGAGAGACCTAGTCCCACGAACCTCTTATCATCTCTGGAATAAAAGACCAGCAGATTGGACAAGGGAGAGTGAGTTGAGGCGTGTTATCCGGACCTCCGTAAGGCCTAAGGCTCGGTAAACCACAGACGGCCTGCGCGCAAAATGAAGGGTACGAGGATTGCACAAGGGTAGCTGAACTGGAAAACATCATACCCCACTGGTAGCAGGTTCCAAGTAAGGGTTGAGGATGCACTGTCCAGCGCATCAAAAGCACGTGGTGGGGTGCTGCCGGGGTCGGTGTTGGGACCCCCGCTGTTTTTGATCCATACAAACGACTTGGTGGACTCCTTGGGATATCTCGGTTTCCTGCTGGCGTCTGATCTCAAGATTAGGGAAGCCACCTTCGAAATGGGTGCAGGAAGAACTGATAAGAATAAGAGAGCCGACACATGGGGGCTTCCTTCAAACACAGGCAAGTGCAGAGAGCTACTCCAGGGTTGGAGGGCAAGAGAGAGCAGGCAATTCGATAATCAAGACCAATGAGGCCATAACAGATCTCGGCTTTCAAGTGCACGAAACTTTTGGTCCCACCCAGCGGTGCCTAGAGGTAGCAGTAAAAGGTAATAGGTCCATATTTCAACCGTGTCGGAATGTCAGGCCTCGGAAAGCCAAAGCAATATCGCTACCCTCACCTGGATTACTGCGTCCAGGTCTGGGCACAGAAACTAATCAGGGACAAACAGCTGCTGGAAACCGTCCGAAGACGGTTTACCAACATGATCGCTGGGCTGCGAGACAAGACATACAAAGAAAGCCCCGAAGCACCCTACCTGTTCTCTCTCAGCAGGCGACGCCCAAGGGAGGATCTGATGGGGAGTACAAGCAGCTCCAAGGGTTGTCCAAAACGGGCAGGCCGGTATTAGTTCTTGGTAAAGACTCAAGGCTCAGGGGATAAGAACACAAATTGATGAAACCCAGGGTCATCAGAGGCAAAAGAGCACACTTCTCCTCCCACCGCGTTATGAACCCGTGGAACAAACTGCCACCCTATGTGATAGCACAGAATAGCGTCTTCATGTTTGGAAGACGAACGAATGACTGGTGAGATAAGGATTTCCCGGACTAGAATCAGCCGAAAGAGCATACTCCCATGGTAACCTCTCTTTTCCACTTCCTTCTTCCTTTCTAAGAAGAAACACATTGGCTTCCCCGTCAAGCCAGAAAATACAGCAGACCGCGGCTTTTTTATTTGTCCAGTAGTCCCCAGGGTGACTCTCGAAGGTAAGAGTGGCAGCAAGTTGAGACAGTAAGCCTGTTTATCCACCGACACCGCCAGTTCCTTGGAAGCGAACGTGCCTTTCATTCTCCTCCTAGTGGTCCACCTCTCTACAATCACAACGTTCGGACCACCCGGCGGTCGAAGCACCGTGGGGCCATTGCAGCCCCCGAGTGCAAGAACCTGGAAGTACACTGGTCAGAGCCACGAGTCTGGTGACCCGATCTGATCTATAAGTCACTGCTGTCTGCCACAACAGTATCCGAAGGTTGCAACCTTTAAATGAATCAGGAAAAAGACGCTCAAGTGTCACTTGAACGCGTATGGGCACGGCGGAGCAGCTTTCCGCGGTCCAACGGCGAGCTATTTAAGGTTTTGCGGTCAGTTTAAGAGATTGCTCGATAGCTGACAAGCATGTTGGTGAATGGTACAGCTAAATGCGCAATGATACAACAAACGCTAAATTACTTATAAACTGGACATTGTTTCGAGTAGGCACTCAATATTGTTATTTGTTAATTGTATATTTCTTGATCGTGGTCAATGTAACACACGTTTGAGCAATGCGTAGCCAAATTCGCAACGGATCCCGAAATCAAAAGGCGATTATCCGTGATATTCTACGATACTAGATTATTGAATGAACAATGACACCAAAAAGATACAAACCTCGACAATGAGATCACAAGGACTCAAAAAACGAGAAACCAAATTGCAGAGTGCGAGCAAGGGGCACGTGCGTCACGCAGGTCCAGAACAAGGATAGGACAAAGTAGAGCTCTGGGCGCGAACAAACAACAATTGGTCCATAAAAACAAACAGTTCGTAAAGACACGTCAATAGTGTAGGCAAGTGGGTGATGTTAAGAAAATATGGAAATGCAATGGTTTGAGGGAGATTTTCCACGACCGGTCGTTACACCGCCCACCAAAATCCTACCGAATCCTTAGCAGCGTCAAAGGTTTGGTATAAAGGTACTGATTTTTCCTACCTACCTAGGCCCTGCTGTCAGTGCGCATGCAGAATGCTTGTCGTCAACGTTCTACTCATGGTCGCACCTAATCCGTTGGCCACATAGATGCGAGGCTATTCTACATCTTCCACGAGAACAACTGACCGATGGCGGGCACGGAGGGGAAACACAGATGCTGTCCTTGGAAAGGCAGTCCTGCCCTAGTTGTATGTGCTTGCGTGAGTGCATGTGTGTATGATGTAATCGCCGCTACCTCCACATATGCAAAAGACATTTCAGTAACGTCAACAAAAGCAAATTGCGAACGCCTTCACAGGCTTGATAGGGGTTGCGTGATATAGCGTGCATCGGGTATGTGCGTATGTGTATGGATGTATAATGGAATCAAAAGTATCACCACACATCGAAAGAGGACTTTCTGCAACGTCACCGAAGGACTGTGAGCACTGTACCGTGTTTGACAGGCCCACGTGGAGAAAACGAGTAAAATGTAGGCGTGTGTGCGTGACATGAGCTCCGCTACTTCTATATATGCAAAAGGCATTCGGTCCCGTCAACAAAAAACAAACGACGAACACTGTCACATGTGTGATAGGGGTTGCTGGGTGTAGAGTGCATCGGGTATGTGTGTATGTTCTGGATGTACAATGGAATCGCATTTATCACCATATATCGAAAAAAAAACCTGTAATGTCAACGAAAGACTGTGAGCACCGTAACGTGTTTGACGGAGACAATGTGGTGTAAAGAGCACAATGTAGGTGAGTGTGCGTCAGGATGTATCGTGGTTTGATACGTCAGTGTGTCGACATTGCTTCCATATATGGTGCTTCTTTACCCATCTCGATGACTAGTGCGAACCAGTTTACTGGGCCTCCGTGTTGTCAGCTTTTTCGCCTTCACTCTCGACTGGGTTAATACTGCGTATGTCACGAACGAGCATTCCGTTAGCTGTCTTCAGCTACACCGTTCTTATCATTCCGTCAGACCTTCCGTTGGTCTCCATAACCACTCCCAAGGACCAGGTGCTGAAATGTGCGCGTTCGTCTGCCATCGTCACCACATCCCCAACCTTGAATGGTCTTGTTTTGACCAGCCACTTCCATCGAGCCTGCAGTACCGGTAGGTACTCCCGCAGCCAGCGCCTCAAGAATACCTTGGCAAGATAGTTCGCCCGCTTCCATCCGTGGAGGTTACTCCCACGAAGGTTTATCGGCCCTTGGAAACCCTCGTTCGACCTTAACGTCAATAAGTCGTTCGGGGTGAGCGCCAGATGGGTGGGGTTTCCGTTCACTACTGGAACCAGGAGGCGGTTGTTCAGGATTCTCTCCACCTCAGTCATGATGGCGTTCAGCGTCTCGTCGTCGGGCGGCTGCTGCTCCATGATTGACAGCAATATCCGTCTGGCGGACCAGATCATGCGTTCCCATACGCCGCCGCGGTGACTGGCCCGCGGCGGATTGAGATGCCATCGTATGCCGTGAGCTACGGTTCTATCCTGCAGTTAGTCCCTGTTTATGTTCTTGTGCCAAGTCTGCAATTCTCGATAAGCGCCCACAAAGTTCGATCCATTGCCTGAGTATATATCGGCCGGTACGCCTCTTCGGCTGATAAATCTCTGCAAGGCCCGTAGAAAAGAATCGGTCGTCATCAAAAGTGCGACTTCATGCACATCATGATACATCCATATCGCTTTTCTAATCTCTTCCCGCACTTGGTCCACAAAGGCCCGAAATGGTCCAACCCGGTGTCGCTGAACGGCCACCAGCCCACAGTCACCCTGCATTCTGGTAGCGGGGCCATGTATTGTTTGCCCGCTGCGGCACTGCGTCTCCTACAATGTGCACAACGTCGGATTACGCGTTTTATAGCCGCTCTTCCTTTCATCAACCAAAGACGCCTCCGTATGACGTTCGTCACGTGACTTTCCCCGGCATGTCCCTCCACGGCGTGGATGTGTTGGATCATTAGCTCCACCACAGGTTGTCGAGCCGGCAGCAGTATAGGGTGCTTTATGTCAAAGCTTAGGTGGGCGTTGGTCAGCCCACCATCAACCCGCGGCAGTCCGTCAATGAGTTTGGGGTTTAAATGCCTCAAGCTGCCCCTTGGAGATGATATTTCTTTCTGCGGCCCGTAGTTCATCGGGGCTCATCGGACCCACCGGTATATGGCTCGAGGGGCGTATCTCTTTCATGACCGGTAAATTTCTCTTGAACCTGGTAACCATGTCAACGCACGAAGTGTCTTCATCCGGGAAGGAAATCTAACCAATTGTGACAAAACGGAAGCAGATTCGACGACGTTGGTCGTTATCACTACGCCTTTGATCTCCAGTTCAACTTCGGTAGGAGGTTTTAATTCGAACGCGGGCCAGTCCTGTTTAGGCACTTGAAGGAAGTTTGGACCTCTCGTCCACGTGTCTGTTTGCCTGAAGTTGGCCGCACCTCGGGAGCACAGATCGGCTGGATTATCTCCAGACCTGACATGATTCCACTGGTTCACGGCTGGTTAGTCGTGAATGATCGTGAGTCGGTTAGCAACAGAAGTACTAAACCGGCTTCGGATGTTGGTAATGTAGTGAAGTACTATCGTTGAGTCCGTCCAAAAGCTAACCGACCAGATGTAGAGGTCAAAACATCTCTTCACCGCTTGCACCGCCCTGACTGCTAGCACGGCTGCGCTGAGTTCAAGGCGTGGGGTCGAGACCGACTTCAGTAGGGCAACGCGGGCTTTAGCGAACAGGATCCTCGTAGTATATTGTCCATCTCCTGTGTACCATCGCCCGTACACCACAGCTCCATAACCGACTTCGGATGCGTCGGAAAAGGCATGTAGTTCTCCAGTCCGCGTCGTATGGCCAGGAGTCAAACGTCGTGGAATCCGTATGTCCCCTAATTTTCTCAAGGTGTTCAAAAATTCTTCCCAGTCCAACCGGTCCTCTAGGTCCAGTGACTGGTCCCAATCAACTTTTTTACGGCACAGCCGCTGCAGCAAGATCTTTCCGGGTAGCAGCCATGGTGAGACGAAACCGAGCGAGCCGAACAAACTAGAGACAGAAGATAGTGTGCCACGACGGGTTATTGGCAGCTCGAGAACGTTTAGCTCGAAAAAAAGTCGTCCGTTTCCGCGTCCCATTTTATTCCTAAAGTGCGTTCGGTAGGGAGTAGAGAGCCGTCCAAATCTCTAACCCTTTCTGCCCTCTCGTGGTACGGAATGACCTCGAGCACTTCTGAAGCGTTCGACATCCATTTTGTTAGATGGAAGCCGCCCTCCTCTAGCAATCTCGTCATGCCCCTGAACTGCGCTAGAGCTGATTCCACATCACCGAATGACCCAAGATAGTCGCCGACGTAGAAGTTTCTGCTGGCGCTATCCACCACCGTCCGATGGACCAAATCTCCATGTTTGTTCGCCGATTCTCGGAGGGCGCAGTTCGCACAGAACGGTGACGATATGGCTCCGAAGGGGTGGACGGTCATCCTATAATTCACCACTGCGTTGTCCCGGTTGTTCTCTTTCCACCACAGGAAACGCGACGCATCTCGTTTTCCTACCGGAATTTTCACCTGCTGAAACACTCCCCTGATATCGGCGGACAAGGCCACTCTACCCACTCTGAAACGGCACGAAACTCCGATAAGTGGTGTGGTCCAGTCAGGTCCTTGTAGTAGGCGATCGTTTAACGACTTGCCCTGGAACTTGACCGCACAGTCAAAAACCACCCGCAGTATTTCGGCTTTCTTGGGGTCAATAACCGGGTGGTGAGGTAGTTACCAGATACCCTTTCGGCCGTCGGTGGTTGCAGGCACTTTTTCAACGTGGCCGAGAGCTTCGTTTCGCTTCATTAATTCTTCATATCGTTCCCACAGACCCTGGTCTAGAACAAGGCGTTCCTTCACTCGTATTAGTCGATGAAGAACACAGTTGCTGTTATCAGTCCACGGGTCAGTAGATGTGCGCCGTGGGAGAGGAACCTCGGACTGTTTTTGAGGCCTCTAGTGCCTTGCTGCATTGTTTGTAAAGCTAAGTGATCCTCTTGGGGCAACGATGGTCTTTCGTCTCCAATATCATGAAACTCCCTTTCATACAGCCGCTTCAGATGGTGCTCTATGCGGTCCGTTTCGGCGGATAAGTAATTCACAGAACCACGTCCCCCTACTGGACCGTATAACATCCATCCCAGAGCCGTTCGTACGGCATAAGGTGCCTGGCGGTCGCCCACTCTCCGGTCAAGCACCCAATGCGTCTCTTGCACGTCGCAGCCGATGAGGAGATTCACTTCATCATCCTCCCAGTCTACAACGGTGACATCCTGCAGGTGGGGCCACCTAGTCAAGATTGCGTTCACCGACCTTGGTGCTCGCATGGGGAGATCTGCTAATGTGAATGCTTCCGTTAATTCGATTTTCTCGTTGGTGTCTAAGGAGATGGGTTGCAACCTCAACCGGCCGGCAGTCGTTACTTGCGTTCCTCCCACCGCGCTCACCGCTAACGAAGTCGCACATTTAGCGAGCCGGTGTTTGTCGGCAAACCGCTCTTTCACCAGGGTAGTGTCAGATCTACTGTCGACGAAGGCCAACGCTTTGACCACCCTAGTTGGGGTCACTACTCCCACAGCAACTACTCCTAAACGTGCCGGTTAACTGGCAGACCACGACGTTGAACAAATAACACTGGGCTTGTTACTCGCCTCGGGTAAGGTTACTCTCGCCTGGTGAAACAATCGATGGTGTCTGCCAGTGCAGCTCTCGTAACCACATTGGTTCCTTGTCCCTCGAGCTGCCGCTCGGTTCGTGGTGTTGAGACAAATAAAACATGCTCCTGCCATCCTCGCCATTCCCCACCGTTCGTCTATTGTGACGTTGCCGAACTTCGGGCATTCTGGTAATCCGTGGCCAGAGTCACAGGATATGCAATTTGGTTGCGCCGTGGAATCGCGTGAAATGGCGTTCGCATTGGTCCAAGGTTGGTATTTTGGATGTTCCCTTGCAGAGGTTTGAGCCTAACTAGTACTGGGCTTGTTTGCTCGGTTGCTGTCCCGGAATAATCGGCCGAATCTGCTGTCAGCTATCTTGGTTTGCCTGTCCAAGTATTCGGTCAGGTCTTCGAAATTAGCCTCCCTGTCGCTTCGGCTTATCCGTTCCGCTTCTTCCGCCCACCGGCCTTGTATTTCGGGGAGGAGAGGTGACGGACTATGTTTTCCAAAGTGTGCATGGCATCTAAGTCGGCCCTGTAACCTAAATTGTCGAGGGCTATTGAGCAGTTCCGTATCTTAACCACCAGGTCGGCCACTGAGTAGACGTCGCCCTTGGTTCTCTTGGCCTCTAACATCACGCCCTCTATTAGATTACGGGCTACTTTGAACGGTTGGCCAAATAAGTCCCTTAGAATCTTCCCTGCTCGGATGTAGCCCTGTTCCGGGTCGAGCATGGTACACCCGTCGATAGCTTCTCTTGCTCGGCCTCGACAGTGGTGAGTAACGTAGAGAAGCCTTTGCCCGGGGTCGGTTACCTTATTTTCGACGCACGTCTCGAACTGCTTGACAAACTTGAAGTAGTGTTCTGATCACCCGTCGAAAACCGTTAGTTCTACTCTTGGCAAATCGATCGATGGTGTTTTGTAGTCGGCGACCGGCGTGGGGCTCCCTATCTTATTGCACCCTGATCTATCGGAAGCGTCGTAGTACCCGGTCTCATGCTCACGCCCTTTCTGTATACACTTCTGTTCTGCTTCCTGGGCTTGTTGTCTTGCCGATAACAACTGTCGTTCTAGGTCTAATATTCTCAGTCTATATAGATCAACATCCTTACAATCCATATTGCCCTCATTAACACGTGAACTAGCACTGACAGGACTAGGCGACCTAGCATTAACTTAAGAATCAAATGTACCCAAAACCTCCCCAGTGACTTGCCGTGTTACTCCCTGTCCAGAGTTCGATGTTTCCGATCCCTTTCTTGGCATTTTTTGCATATTCTCGTTCCAAACTGATCTATTGAGTATTGTAAAGAACGTTTGAGCAATGCGTAGCCAAATTCGCAACGGATCCCGAAGTCAAAAGACGATCATCCTTGAGATTCTACGATACTAGATTATTGAATGAACAATGACACCAAAAAGATACAAACCTCGACAATGAGATCACAAGGACTCAACAAACGAGAAACCGAATTGCAGAGTGCGAGCAAGGGGCACGTGCGCCACGCAGGTCCAGAACAAGGATAGGACAAGGTAGAGCTCTGGGCGCGAACAAACAACAATTGGTCCATAAAAACAAACAGTTCGTAAAGACACGTCAATAGTGTAGGCAAGTGGATGATGTTAGGAAAATCGCTGAATCGCAAAGGTTTTAGGGAGATTTTCCACGACCGTTCCTTACAGTCAAAGCACAAGCAAAAGGCCAGATCATGCGTGCCTATAAAGAATACCTGAATCCACTTAAGTATTCCCAAAACCAATTTGGGCCAGTGGAAACAGCTTTTTCAAGACGCGTTTTGATGAGTAAAAAGCATACAAGCTATAAATACGTGAATTCGTTGTCTGCGGCCTAATTTAAGACACTTCAGCGACCATATTCGAACTGAGCCTTCTCGCAACTTACAGGTGATCGCTGTTATTCATGGTTTAAATGCCCATTGAATGCTACAAAAAGTTATTTTTAAGTAAAATCTGATGGTGGTGGCATCCGCGGTAGAACCAATTTTTCGTAACCTATGCTTAAGTAACTGACATCTGATTGATAGTCATAGCAGCCTACTCCGGCAACAAGACACGCCAAGGGTTTCCAGTACCCGGCTATTTCTTAGCAGTAGCAACGTTGGGGCGGCGGTTCTGACCATTTTCCTCAGTCCTTACGAGCTCATTATGAATCTCTTCACGCTGAACAATCCGCTTCATTTATTTCAAGCCTAATTATCGATGATTAAGGGGGTTCTCACCCCTAATTTTTCGGCGAGCCACCGACCAGCTGCGGCAACAAAGCCAGCCGGATCAGCCACGGTGGTCTGTGAAGGCTACGCTGGAAAAACTGTTTATGTACTCAATATTTGTAAATTAAAATGAATTTCACACCGCAAAAGCCCAAGCAGTACGACCGTCACCTGAGTTTCCTCTGGCAGTCCCCTGAAATATCCTCCGACCGTCACCTGAGTGTCCCCTTTGAAACAAATGAGGGATATTCAGGTGACGGTCACGGAAACCTATCGAAACGGACTCTGCTGACCCCGTTCAATTTGTAACACCAACTTTAACACCGAAGTACGTACATTCTAAATAATATACTGGTAATCCACGGAATAACCGAAGTTCAGCGCAAGCGCTTAAGTACGACCATCTTACAATAAACTTAAGCATAACTCCGCACACAACATTTAACGGAATTAATCCCCAGAGTTCAAATAAAATACAAGTTTCACGGGGAATAATTATATATTTCGCTATCGGTAAATCTTTGTACGCTGGGCTAGTCAGCGAACCAGCTTTACCCAACCATGCGTCATTCCTGTGTAGTTTGCAGTGCCTGGAACAAAGAAAATAAGGCACTTGTTGAATCAGTGCAGTACGAAATGTCGTTACAATTTTCAACGTTGGAAATCGGCTTACGAGGGGGTTAAGCCATACACAATATATTAACGATGGTTAAGTCAAAACTGGCCTCAGCGCTTTCAGTTTAGACGGCCAGGTCCTGAAATGGAGAATCGGTGCCAATAACCTCAGTCGGTTTGCATCTTTGAATCCAACGTTGGATCTTTACGTTTATAAAAAGTGTTGTAGCTCCGGGAAAATTGTGCTTCGTTACTGCGTCTACGAATACAGGATAGGATAACACAGAACGGCATACTCACCGACAGTTGGTCTACAGACTCGTGTATTGGCAAATTATTGACATCCATGGGCACAGCACCAGTTCAATTTGTGCAAAAAGCAATCGGAGATCAGTGTACGCATTAATTGACGTGCACAGACCCAAATGCTCGCGTTCCCGTTGCAACAAGGAAAAGCAACTGCTAGTCAGAAAATTATGAAAAATATAAGTTACCATTTGTTCGTAGAAGGTTTCATCTTCCATTTTTTCATCCTACCTCTTGAACTCCCACGCATTTCGCACGGGAGTAGCGCACTGCATGAACTGCACCGATGCACCGGCAACATGCTCAAATCTGCACAGTTTGGACTTGACGTCCTTCATGGTTTTCTGAAGTTCCACAATCCGAGTGGTAAGATCATTCATCATAGCTGCAATTATTAAAGTAACATCCGAAGTTCGACATACAAACCAAGGTTTTTCCACAGGTAATGTGTTCCGAAACTCGATCCGTTGCATTTTTACCTTCGTTACTGTTTCCGTTTATATAAATGTAGAAAAAGTGACAGCCTATTTTAAACATGCACGTACCGTACAAAGTGCCTCCGAGTGTCTCGAATATGGGTTCATGTTGCTGGTATAATGGAATGAGTTGTGACTTTGGATCTGAACACGTCATCAAAATAGATAAATACGTACCCGGTGGCTACCGCACACCAAAGATAGCTGATTTTAGCAGTCGTTTCCAGTTGGCTCCGTTTCGGATGTGTAGCGGCGGACATGTCTCCCAGAACCGGCGGTGGCGACATGTCAATGTCAGCTGGTGGTGATTTCCGTCGCTTGGTTTCCTCATCGGAATTCGTATCTGAAAGGTGCTTCGGTTTCCTGAAAAAGGTATTTCATCAACATTAGTTTGTATACCTTTTCCTTTTAACAAAGCAATCCATCGCCGCTGTTGCATCGGAAGATGGTAGTTCCGACAATTCTTCCAGAAGTCTTTGACAGCGGAGAACATCGTCGAGTGCATCTACAAGTGACGGACACTGAGCAGGCACTTACCTAACCTTTTATGCACCTTAACATCGTAAACAGCAGTGCTAGGTGGTGGTAGCTGGCCCTCACGAACGAGTTTTTGGATTCTGCTGGTAGGGTAACGAGGCCACCTAACTTTACTGTGGCCAATCATCCATTTTTCATTTACAGTGGCAACGGAGTTATCCACCAAGCACTCGACAACTACAAACATCTGAAATGGAATAAATATAGACTACTTTCCGAGATTTACCATAAATTAGCCCATGTGTGCAATATGAGATAAAACACCCACCTGTCACCGTAAGGCAGCAATGAACCTTTGCACATGACCTCATTTAGACCGTAGCAGACAGTGTTCTTGGACAAACTACGACATTGGAATATGCCCAACTGCCCAGATGGAATTGGGTAGTCGAAGAGCTCGTCACAGTGTTCAAAGAAATGGGGAAGCAGTAGTGAACCTTCCATTCTTTGGATGACTGTCGGTCTGCTGTCGATCAGTGCACAGTTATTTGAAGTTTTATTGCTATAAGTTGTTGAACCGAAGCCTATTATTTGGCTGTTCAGACCCCTCCGTCTCACGGACCCGGAGAAAGTGTTGTCCCAGAATCTTACATTCGTGTACAGATTGGCCTCAGCACATCGATCCTGAGTGCGACGAAACACTTCTTCGGCGATCAGGTGTCGACTGGTCACACAACCGCGAATGATATGCATGTAGGGCTCAAACGGAAAAGCTGAGAAGTTGTCCAGTGTTTCGTGAATCCGCACATCAGCACTGATGTGCAGCCAACTGTGCACGTTGAATACTACCTCTTCTTCTCCGTACAACCCATATGAATTTCTGGACAACCCAGGGCAAGTGGCTTTCAATGTAGCCCAAGTAGTGGGGAAACCACTTGGTGCTAAACAAAGTGTAAGTGAACACAGAAAACACATGAAGTTCCTGTAATGATCTGCCGGCAACACGTTCTTGAAAACCACGGGTCCGAGATATAACAAGCGTTGCCTGTACTCCGTTGCTTTCCAATATTCCATCTCCTCCGGCGTTCGACACACGCGAGGAAATTCACACGTCATATGTTTTTCTATAGCTCTCAAGTGTTAGCTTACAGTCGCGCACATCTAGAATCCAAAAGCGGTCCACGTTCAGAACGAGATTTATGCCAAAGACCGATTAGTCGTCGCAATATTCCGAGACAGACACTGTGTATGTAGTCTTTAGGAGACAGGGCTATCATATCCACCGGTAGTACTCCAAACAGGGGACTGCCAATACGATGACTATCTTGGCGACGATTTCGAAAGTAAATGTCACAGCGTAATCTTTCTGTGGTTGATGGGATAATGAGAGGGCGCTGGACGCAATAGCCGCTTTGTGTGCATCTGTGACAGCTGTATAACCCAGAATGATGCTTAACCTGCTTAAACATTGCCTTGGCTGGATTATCAGCCACAACACTCCGCAAACCAATTCTGGGATGAAGACCACTCCTACGAATAATGATACCATCGGATAATAATGATGCCAATCCTTGTATCAAGACTTCTAAATATTAATGCGTGTCAGTAGGTTTGGACACTCCACAATACAGACCAACAATAAATACTCGGGACGTGAGGTCCAAGAGGCAACACGATATTGGCCACAACTGGTGCGATGAGCCACGAAACAATATGCAACTAGATATAAAGGCAGAAGCTGGCTGTGACAGGTCTACACTCCATAGATCGTTGCAAGGTTTCACTTAGTCCAAAATATATGTATCTACCGGTGCCAAAGTTTTTCTTGGATTCTCCTTGGTGTCCCCAGCAACGACCTCGGATCTGATGGCAAATCAAGCCTTAACTGTCTCAGAGCTCGTAATAAAATCCTCAAGCGGGCCTCTGACGACTTTATTTGTATAGCGGCCAGCCTTACAACATATCTGGCTGAAGGAGCAGCTGGAAGGTATAGATTTAATAATTCAGTTACCTTCTGTGAGGCTAGTTATCATTTTGATCGGTGTAGCAAACTTCACCTCTCCGTCTATCGTTGATGATTCTGTTGCATGCATTGCTGATCACCATGCAGCTTGCTTTTCGTGATGGTGGTCGCAGCCAAATAAGTTGACTCCCACTCCTCGGGTACGCACGTGTTACCCCCCCCCCCCCCCCGTGTTCTCACAAGTGTCCACGTTTAGAAGTTCAGTGTGCATTACCTGACAGCAGAAGAGATTGTAGAAACTGTGACTTGTTGCTCCTCAGTTGCTGCCGATGAGACATTCGGCTCCTCAGGACTGTCGATGTCATCAATTAAATCATCGGAATCGTTAGTTGAAACGCAACAATTGCCTGGGAAATTGTAACGAACTTCATAGCAGCTAACATTTTACACTGCAAGGTTGGTTAGACCTTACTTCGCGGTTTCCTTAGTAAACGCGTGCTTCGGTCCTTTGTACTGCGTGGACCACCTGCACGTTACTCTAATGCTCGGCACTGTACGAATATGTTAACCAGAACAGTATTCTCCAAGCCCCGTGAGAACGAGAAGGCGATTGGGAGAGATAGTGGTTAACGTATATTTTAGGAGTGTGCGTGAGAGCGTGCGCAACAGCAACGGTCAAATGGCCACCGCGCTTGGCAGTCAGCGTTCAGTTAAACAATAAACATGGTAAAAGTACGAATGAAGATGGCAACCGCTACCACACGATCATCCCATTTGAGGGGTGAGTTGGATTCGCCCCTCCCCCCCCCCCCGATCTGCTTCCTACGCCTCCACATTGTAGTTCTGGAACAGCCACGAAACTTTGGGTGGGTCTTTTCCATTTACAGATGAAGAGGTAAATGAAAATAAATGGGATTCACCCTCCGAACAACATTAGAAACCGACCAAAGTCAGTGCAATGATTACCAGAGTAGCCTAAGAGGTGACAACGAACAGCGCTCGCCAAAAGCTGGCTGCCATGACAGGAATGCGGTAAAACAAACAGAACATCCAAATTTATAACACGCAGTAAAACGGACAGTCATTGTGAAAATTTTTTCTTATTACGGTTTTTTGACATGGAATATTAGGTTCGGAATTCTCATGCAATCACGATTCCAGCGATTTCTTTATATAAAGCCAGTGGGGACCAAGCTGATAAATATTCAGAA
This sequence comes from Fasciola hepatica, assembly GCA_948099385.1. Classification (NCBI taxonomy): domain Eukaryota; kingdom Metazoa; phylum Platyhelminthes; class Trematoda; order Plagiorchiida; family Fasciolidae; genus Fasciola; species Fasciola hepatica. Next base: position 9,707,211 of record CANUEZ040000182.1, on the reverse strand, counting down.
ATGTGGCTTAACAGAGACCCTGTTCGAAATTGTTTGCATTTATGATGGATTTTTGAGAGAATTCTTAAGAGTGAGATTCTTTCCCATCTTCATAGAAATAAGATCCTCTCCCCGTCCCAACATGGGTTTCTTCCTGGCAGGTCATGCATCACCAATATGCTTACTGTCATGGATAGTCTAACGAAAGCCTATGATGATGGCCAGCTCTCACACGCTGTATTCATCGATTTTGCTAAGGCCTTCGATAAGGTCCCACATGCCTCTCTTCTTTATAAGCTGCAGACGTACGGGGTCACAGGCTCCATGTTGGTCATCCTACGTAGCTTCCTTACCGACCGCACCTTTGTGGTCAAAGTCGGGAATGTTTTGTCTCAACCCTCCCCAGTAATAACTGGGGTCCCCCAAGGGTCGGTCTTAGGTCCTCTTCTTTTCCTGATCTATATAAACGATCTACCGACAGCCCTTCCTGCGAACATTGCCATGTACGCAGATGATGTAACCCTCTGGAGTTCAAGCGTTGAAGACCTGCAAATCGCAGTTTATGAAACAAAACGCTGGTCCGAGGATTGGAACCTCCCAGTTAATGATGACAAATGCGTGAGCATGTCTTTCGGCAGAGAGACTGGTCACACGTTTTCCAATAATGGAGCAACCACACTGCCAAGGGTTGACCGACACAAGGTGCTCGGTTTCTGTTAGATTGTAACTTATCCTTCTCTCATCATCACGAACTTGCAAGCAAGTCTGCCTTTCGAGTCCTAAACATGATTCGAAGGTCCTTCCCACGCATATCTAAGGATGATTTCCCCATAATTTTCGGCACGTATATCCGACCTCTGCTGGAGTACGGTAGTCAGATAGTGCACTCTGGTCTTGTCCGAGACCGTGAGATCCTAGAAAGGGTTCAGTGGGCCTCCACCAAGGCAGCAAGCGGTCTATCCCATCTACCTTATCCCGTCCGCCTCTCACTCCTCAACCTCTATCCCCTTGACGTAAGACGCGTAAGAGGTGATCTGTTTTTGATGTTCCACCTTTTTGAAACAGGTCAAAGCGATTGCTTCTTCTCCGTCCGTCCAGCCTCTTCTCTCCGTGGTCACAGCAGAAAGGTTTTCAAACCGAGGCCACGCACTTCACTAAGGATTAACTTTTTTAGCTATAGGGTTATTACTATGTGGAATGCACTTCCGGAAGATATTGTTCTCTCGCAGAACAAAACTATCTTCAAGAAAAAGCTAGACATCTACCTGGGTATCTCCCAATAATTCCCTTTGTCAAAAAAAACAAACAAAATAGTTGTCTTTTAGTGCATATATGTTCATGAATGCCGCACCCCCACTCAGCTTAAGGCACTGTCCACAGTGTGACACTGAATGAGGTTAGGTGTATCTCGTTTTTGCTGCCACCCCCCCCCCCTCCGCTTCTTTTTACTCTCGTTTCAGCTCGGTGAATCCGACAGAAGATCAAAGATTTCCTCAAGAACCGGGACAATTTGGCTCAAAGCCTCGAACCCGTGTAGTACTTCAAGACTTCAAGACTTCCTGCGACCGTCCCCTAGGGGACACTCAGCTGACGGTCGAGTGTCCCTTTGTGCTGCCTGGGTGAGGACATCATTCTTATTTTCCGCATACAGAACCTTATCACATTCAACGATTTTCTTCATTTTGCTTGCTTAACGCCAGTGTGACGAACATTAAAGTTGGACCACGACGGCTTTCGTTGAACTGCAAAATATGATAGACAGTAGAAGCGCAATAGTCGAAGCCAAACTACCCACCAGCCTGAATAAGAACACTAGGCAGTGTGTTGACTGACGAGACTTACCACCTCATTAGGCATACAAATCGTGTGGTTCCGGGTGCGCAGAGCTCGGCTGCTTATATAGGTTCTGCTGGGTCGGAGTCAATTGACCTGGGCCCACCCAAGGTGTTCAGGGATAGCAAAGGACATTTATGTCCTTTATAAACAGAACACATGGGCTGAATGGGTCTGTGCCCCCTGCAAGGAGGCGGCCAGTCTGGCCTTTAAACTGCAGGACCAACGTCCACCAAGTAGTACCTCGGTTGTAAGCCCCAAACCACCGCAAGCAGGTTGTAGTAAGTCGTTTGCGGAAGTAGTATCAACACCCGAGAGGACGATCATCCGAGCGAATGAACCAGTTCCGAAGGCTTGCCAGGCGGTCGTTGCCTCCACTCCTTTGAAGCAGACCGACGAGGGCCAGTGGACGGAGCAGAAGCCGAGAAGGGAGAGGCAGGTCAAAAAGAAGGGAGACTGTAATAGAGCGAAAGATGGGTTGGCTAGGGTGGATGCCCCTGCTCTTCTGGTATTAGAAAACAAGGTGAAGGACCTGCAGAGGCAGGTCTTGTCGATGGGCAGGGTCTCAAGCCACAGGCTTCTGATCCTAAACCAGGAAGAACCCTTTATAAGGGAATCGAAGGCCAGGAGAGACATAGACAGGAGGAGGGTCTGCGACATACTGCGAATCGCAGGTGTTCCGTACCCTCCTACTCTAAGAAGGGTGCACAGGGTGGGGACATGGAAGTCACCACTGGGGAACAAAGGCGAACTTCGTGCGAGACCAATACTGGTGGAGTTCGCTGATGAGGCTACCCGGGATAGACTGCTGGCGAGGGCAGCGGTAGTAGCTCAGATTACAAAGGGCAGATACCAGATTGTGCCGGACGAACATAGGGTAAGGCCTGGTGGTCTAGCCCCAAGAGGTATCCTTGCTCGACCAGTCAGGGCGCTGGTGAGAAATCTAACAGTTCAGCGGAATGCCGTACTCGGCTCTCAGGCCCCGACCCCGGCAATAGTAAAGAAGCCACGTGCGGGGTCGCAAATAGTTGTAATTGAAGATGCGCTGGAAGACGAAAATTGGCAGTGCTGCCCGAAGATAGATGACAGCGTGATCCCTGCCAGGCTGGATGTTGTGGCCACTCCTATAGAGATGGATTGGGAGTCGTCAGAAATTCTGGACCATCAGCCGGCTTCATGGACCCCGGTGGGGACATCCGAAGCAAAAAACGTGCCATCATCTCAGGCGTTGCGCCTGAGAAACAGTCAGGAATGAATGAAAAAAGACACCTAGGCGACGGAGCAAACGCGGTGGTGTTATATACTAACGCGTGTAGTATTAGAAACAAATGGGCGGAACTTGCCAAAACCGCTGACGAACAGAAAGCATCAATAGTTGCCGTTACGGAAACGTGGCTTTCTGAAGAAGACCATGTGCCAGGCCTAATAAGTAACAGCTTTGCAGCCTACAGGCAGGATCGGGAACAAGATTGCCTTGGTGGTGGAGTAGCCATCCTCGTTAGGTCAGGTGCAAACCACCTTGAGTCCCAGACCAAGATGTGCACTCGCAATATCCAGCTATGCGCCGTTACGATCATCCTTCCAGGCAGAAGGGTTAACGTCGTCTGTGTCTACAGGGCACCAAGCACAAACCACGAAGAGGACGTTTGCTTGCTGCGGACTTTGACTGAACTAGTTAAGGACGCACAAAAGACCCTCATAGTGGGTGACTTCAATCTTCCGCACATCGACTGGGTGGCTGAGGTATGCGTGCCGGGATCGGAGGAGCAAAGCTACTTAGAATGGCTGCATGACAATGCGTTGCATCAGCATATTAGGGAGAATACCAGATTTAGGACTGGATGCGTTCCATCCCTGCTGGATCTAGCTATAACGAACTTCCCCAACGATGTGGCTGGACTGCATTATTGTGCACCGCTGGGAAAGAGTGACCACGTGTGTGTCAAAATAGTTCTATGCATGCGGCAACCGAAGGTACCCTCAAGGCTGATTAGGAATTTCGGTAGTATGGACATAGTTAGGCTTCGTAATAGGGCGATGGGTTTGACCTGGGACGCGCCAGAAGAGGCTACTGTGGAGGAGCGCTGGCAGGCCATAAAAGGATCCCTGACTGCCCTACAGGAAGAGTTCGCACCCCTAAAACGAAGGAGTGGGGAGGGCAAGCCCATGTGGTGGAAGGCTGCAATAGCCAAGGCCATCAGACGTAGAAACCGCTATTGGAACCAGTACAAAGCTTCCGGCAGCCAGCTAGCCTGGAATCGCTATACGAAGCTGAGAAACGAGACTGTAAGCCTTTTGAGAACTTCTAAACGGGAATTTGAGCTGAAATTGGCCCAGTCTGTAAGACAACAGCCGAAGAAGTTCTACAGCTATGTACAGTCTAAAGGCTCAACAAGAAATGCCGTAGGTCCGCTATCCACTAGAGAATATGGTATTGTCACTGACGACCAGGGCAAAGCAGACGCCCTGGGGGAATACTTTGGTAGTGTACATAGGATAGATAGTGGGGTACTAGTAGATCTGGCGCTGATACATCCTCCTCAGTTAAACGAGCTAGATCTTTCAGAGGAATGCGTGCGTAAGTACCTACAGGAGTTAAACAGCCACAAGTCAGCGGGCCCAGATGGCATTCATCCAGCTATCATCAAGCCGTTGGCGGATATCATAGCTCCATCGGTATGCAGATTGTATAGATCCACGTTGGACCAGGGAAAGCTGCCTCAGGACTGGAAAGTCGCGGCAGTCGTGGCAATACATAAGAGTGGGCCTAAGTCGGATGTGCAGAACTACAGGCCGGTAAGCCTAACTAGCCTAACTAGTTCTCGAGAAGATCATCCGTGCTCATATCTGCCAGCACTTACTGCAGCACTCCATGCTAAGCCCGGCGCAGCATGGATTCCTGAAAAATAGATCTTGCCTGACCAATCTCCTGTGCTTCTTAGATGAAGTAACTCGACGACTGGACGAAGGTAAGCATGTTGAGGTATGTTACCTCGACTTTAGCAAGGCGTTCGACTCCGTTAATCATCGTCTTTTGCTATGCAAGATGGAGACTTTCGGGATAAATGGGCCAGTATATAGGTGGCTGGAGGACTTCCTCTCCCACAGGACGCTTTATGTCAAAGTGGGGGACAGGTGCTCCAGTTTGGTGAACGTCACCAGTGGTGTACCTCAGGGATCCGTCCTAGGCCCGGTCCTATTCTTGTTATTTATTAATGACCTAGCATCCACTCTTCAATCGCCCAGCTTTATTTTTGCGGATGATGTGAAGATTGTTGGATCTAAGGGTAGGGCGGACTTGAGCAGGGAAATAGGCACCGTCCTAAACTGGGCATACAAATGGGACTTACCTCTAAACGCTCAAAAAAGCCATTTGTTGTCAAGGGCAACAGAGAGCCTAACTGTCGCTCATGATCAAGAGCTGTTCACCGTAGAGGCAGCCAGTAGGGTTAAAGACCTGGGGATCATCATGAAAAGTGACTTCAAATGGTCGGAGCAGTGCAACGCGGCTGCGCATAAGGCTCGTGGGGAGCTCTTTAGACTGCGATCGGCTTTGTCTTGCCGGAAGCCGGAGGTATTCGTACCTATTTACATGGCTATAGTACGACCTCACTTAGAAGGTAGTGTGCAGGCTTGGTCACCCTTCTACAAAAAGGACGCCGCCTGCCTAGAGAAAGTCCAACGTCTCGCCACGCGGATGGTTGAAGGGCAGAGGGGTAAGACTTACGAGCAGAGACTCTGTGACCTGAATCTCTTCTCGTTGGAAAGGAGGAGAAGTCGAGGAGATCTCATAGAAACGTTCAAGGTAATGAAGGGCTTTTCTGGCCTCAGACCAGATAGTCTATTCCAAGTAACCGTAGACTCCAGAACAAGGGGACACGAAAAGAAGTTGATAAAAGCCCGGTCTAGGTTGATGGCTAGATCGCACTTCTTCAGCAACAGGGTTGTGAACAGTTGGAACGGTCTGCCTAGTGAAATGGTAGATCTGCAGACAGTCAAATCCTTCAAATGTGCCCTTGATCGCAAGTGGTACGAGATCTTTCCTTGTAGTGAGCCTTAAGAATATCAACTAGATGGATGACGGGTAGCATTGTGGTCCTTCTGGAGTATGTTTGAGTAGACTTTTTCCCTCATTGCATACTGTCTCAGTGAACGCTCACGATGCATAATGTCTCTCGCAGTTGATGTGCGATGAGGTTTTCCGTTTCCCTCTCATTTTTAGCGGGGATTCGACGAAATACACTCGGCAGTGGTGGGTGCATAACTGGTGTGCATACCATCGAAGGAATTCTGGACGCTCGATTGGCCGTGGCCATTACCTGTCCTGTGCAGACTGAACTGAACTGAACTGAACTGAACTGACCTTGGAAATCAATGGGCAGCTAGGGCAACCGATCAGATCAAACCTGCGGTACACCAGCGGTGCGGTCGTATCCCTCGGTGAGTGTAGCTGTTTTTGACATTTTTAGAACACACAGCTCGTCCTCCTCCATTTAAGTTTATCTTTATCTGTGCTGACTGGATCCTGAATAATGTCAATGCCCCCCACCATTGATATAACCGCTTGCTCAGATGAGGCTACTTTCCCCATGAGGCAGTGCGATTCCCCTCCGTGGCCAATGCCTCACTCCTCAATCCGGACGAAACGGTCCTTCATAATGCGCTGGCAACGGATGCACTAAAATGTGCAGTCCAAAGTCAGGCTGCAGAGATAGCCGAGTTAAGGGCCACCGTCCACACCCTTAAGGATGAGCTGTCCAGCCTGAGGAGTTTGGTAATCAAATCCCTCCCGGTGTCCCAGGCAGCCGATCAGGTTTGTAGAGTTTCTGATCAGCAAATTCTTGACGCCGCCAAGATTTTACAAGATACCGAGAATTGCTCCAAGAGAGTCATCCTTTGGGGCCGCTTCCTCAGTTCAGATCACCCTCATGACACCTACGCCCAGGTGTTTAACCGCCTTAAGCTCCCTTTCCCACTTAAAGGTCGGTCCACTTGGTTGGTAACCAAACGCACCAACCGGGTTCACGGTATTCTCATTGTAATGGGTTCCACAGATGCAGCCAAACGAATTGTTTCCTTGGCGACAAAGCTCAAGGAAGAAATTAAAGGGCTCAAGGGCGTATCCATTGATAAGCCACTTCATCTGAGGCTCCGCAGTGAGAAGGCTAAGCCAAAAATCCCACAAAAAGCTGATCCTAAGCTCAAAGTGCTGCCAGTTGTCCAGGTAACTCGCCTTGAGGACCGAGCTGCATGCCCACCATCCCTCGCTTCCCTACTGACACCATTTCCCATCGCCGAAAGTACTCCCAGTAGTAGGCCTAGTGCCACTAAACATCTGTCGCCTACGAAAAGCATCCCAGGCCCCATCATAGCCAACAAGACTGTTTCAACGGACGAGACTCACTCATCCTTGAGCCTAGACATGAACCTGCAATCTGTTTCTACTGAAAGAAGCAGTGAGGAGGTTAAAGCACGAGATAATATATCTGGTGCTGTCATGAAAAATAAGCTCTTCAACAAGAGAACTCAGAATAGGGCATCAAGCAGTGCGCAGAAGGGCAAACCACGAAAGGCAGCCCACCCTTTTCGGAGACCGAAGGATGTAGGCCGTCCACCTGGATTGATACCCCACAGGTTACTAGACATCAAAACCTACCGGTCCCCCCTGCAGTCTGCTTACCCTCTAGCCCCCCAATATCTTCAGCCCCCGACTCTCCCAGGACCTTTCCATCCTCAAATCCCCCTCTTTCCCCCTCCTCAAACCCAAAACCAGCTGCCTCTGGCGATTCTGCAACAACTCCTGAGCATGTGCTCAAGTGTTTTTACAGCAATTGCCTGAGTGTGTTGAATAAGATCCCGGAGCTTCGGCAGCTTGCAGTAGATAAGGAGCCTCAGATCATAGCCCTCACAGAAACCTGGCTCACCCCTGACATACTTGATGCCGAAATATCCATTCCGGGATACTTCACAGTAAGGCGGGACTCCAGTAGAGGTCGTGCCGGCGGGGTCATCATATACTACGATAATTCGATCCCTCCTCCCACCTTACTGACAACACCAACCTTTTCATGTATTGATTGTCTGTGGGCCGTGTTTAACCTCTCTAGGACAGATACCCTATTGCTCGGTGTTGTCTACCGTCCTCCCGCATGCAATTCAACTGACAGCATAGGTCTCATAGACTTATTAGGCTCCCTGAAAAGCTATACAGACTTCACCCATCTGTTAGTCACTGGTGACTTCAACTCTCCCAGTACAAACTGGCAAAGAGCTGATGCCCCGGATATCACTTTCGGTAAACCCCTCCTTGATCTCGTACTGAAAAACTCATGGGTGCAGAACGTAAGAGATCCGACTAGATATCGCACAGGCCACGCCCCGTCCCTACTAGACCTGGTCATCACCAATGATCGGTTCCTAATAGATGTGGTGCATTACTTGCCGCCCCTCGGCAAAAGTGATCACATTCTCATTGGATTCGATTATATCGTGAAATGGCCTCCTCTTCCGTCAGAAACTAAGATTTTGAGATCCTTCAAAAGGACCAACTTTGACCAAGTCTGTGCATTTCTTCGCTCCCAGCTAAATTTAACTAACCCAGGTAACTCTGTGGATGAAATGGCAGAGAATCTCAGAGAGTTAATCTCCTTAGCTGATAGGCTTTTTGTCCCCAGAATTCGTCGCCCACAGACCGCTAAGCGACCACTCCCTCGCCCCATTAGGCGCATTCTAGACGAACGCGCACGCCTCTTTGCTAGATATAAAGCCACAGGCCTTGCCCGTGATGCAGAAGACTTCAGGATCATAAGGAACATATGCAAAGACAAGATTAGGTCCTATCAGAATGCAGTCCAGCGATCTGTACTTGATCGAGCACGGACCAATAAGGCATTTTTCTTTCAGTACATGCGCCGTCTAAGGGGCACAGCTCCGACGCCATTAGCTCTCAAAGATAGTGCCGGATCTCCAATCACTTCCCCTAGCCAAGTAGCCGAGGCATTCAGCTCCTACTTCCGTACAATTTTTAGCTCCTTTCCCATATCATCCCACCCTACTATGCACCCGTTATCTCTGACCACTACCCTTAACCGCGTAACTATTCCCATTGGTGCAGTCGCTCAAGGTTTCCGACGGCTCAACCAATATTGCTCCATGGGTCCTGACCTAATCCACCCCCGTATTCTCAAGGAAGCCGCGGATACATTAGCTGCTCCTTATGCCTCGCTTTTTCAGCGATGTGTTGACGATGGAGTTTTCCCCCGTAACTGGAAAAAAGCAGTGATCGCACCCATCTATAAGAAGGGTAGTAGACACCTTGCTTCTAGTTACAGACCCATAAGCCTCACTAGCATCCCTAGCAAAATTTTTGAGGGAATTCTTAAGAGTGAGATTCTTTCCCATCTTCATAGAAATAAGATCCTCTCCCCGTCCCAACATGGGTTTCTTCCTGGCAGGTCATGCATCACCAATATGCTTACTGTCATGGATAGTCTAACGAAAGCCTATGATGATGGCCAGCTCTCACACGCTGTATTCATCGATTTTGCTAAGGCCTTCGATAAGGTCCCACATGCCTCTCTTCTTTATAAGCTGCAGACGTACGGGATCACAGGCTCCATGTTGGCCATCCTACGTAGCTTCCTTACCGACCGCACCTTTGTGGTCAAAGTCGGGAATGTTTTGTCTCAACCCTCCCCAGTAATAACTGGGGTCCCCCAAGGGTCGGTCTTAGGTCCTCTTCTTTTCCTGATCTATATAAACGATCTACCGACAGCCCTTCCTGCGAACATTGCCATGTACGCAGATGATGTAACCCTCTGGAGTTCAAGCGTTGAAGACCTGCAAATTGCAGTTTATGAAACAAAACGCTGGTCCGAGGATTGGAACCTCCCAGTTAATGATGACAAATGCGTGAGCATGTCTTTCGGCAGAGAGACTGGTCACACGTTTTCCATTAATGGAGCAGCCACTCTGCCAAGGGTTGACCGACACAAGGTGCTCGGTTTCTGGTTAGATTGTAACTTATCCTTCTCTCATCATCACGAACTTGCGAGCAAGTCTGCCTTTCGAGTTCTAAACATGATTCGAAGGTCCTTCCCGCGCATATTTAAGGATGATTTCCCCATAATTTTCGGCACTTATATCCGACCTCTGCTGGAGTACGGTAGTCAGATAGTGCACTCTGGTCTTGTCCGAGACCGTGAGATCCTAGAAAGGGTTCAGCGGGCCTCCACCAAGGCAGTAAGTGGTCTATCCCATCTACCTTATCCCGTCCGCCTCTCACTCCTCAACCTCTATCCCCTTGACGTAAGACGCGTAAGAGGTGATCTGTTTTTGATGTTTCACCTTTTTGAAACAGGTCAAAGTGATTACTTCTTCTCCGTCTGTCCAGCCTCCTCTCTCCGTGGTCACAGCAGGAAAGTTTTCAAACCGAGGCCACGCACTTCACTAAGGATTAACTTTTTTAGCTATAGGGTTATTACCATGTGGAATGCACTTCCGGAAGATATTGTTCTGTCGCAGGACAAAACTATCTTCAAGAAAAAGCTAGACATCTACCTGGGTCTCTCCCAATAATTCCCTTTGTCAAAAAAAACAAACAAAATAGTTGTCTTTTATCGCATATATGTTCATGAATGCCGCACCCCCACTCAGCTTAAGGCACTGTCCACAGTGTATCACTGAATGAGGTTATATGTATCTTGTTTTCGCTGCCACCCCCGCCCCCCCCCCCTCCGCTTCTTTTTACTCTCGTTTCAGCTCGGTGAATCCGACAGAAGATCAAAGATTTCCTCAAGAACCGGGACAATTTGGCTTAAAGCCTCGAACCCGTGTAGTACTTCAAGACTTCAAGACATCAGTTGAGGGGAGGCGACATGGATGTTGCGAGTATGTCGTGGCGCGATAGGATAAAGACTAAAATTAGCAAGCAAATAGATAACAAGAAAAAAAATGGAAAAGTACAATGTATTTGAGACTTAGGCAGTGATATAGGTATATATATATATATATATATATATATATATATATATATATATATATATATATATATATATATATATATATATATGGAGAGAAGGTCAAACTCCGGGGCTACTGGACCACGTTATCACTAAATTCGCCACAGAAGTAAGCGAGGTGAGAATAGATGCTCCGCTTGGTAAAAGCGACCATGGGATTGCCAGATTCCAATTCCTGGGTGAGAGAGCAAAATCACCAGACAAATGGCGAAGGAACTTCAGGGGACTGGACGAGGATAGATTGCTGTCAGTGGCAGCATCTTTAGTCTGGGACCATGAAGGTACGGTGAAATGTGGCTAAGCAATAGAAGTCACCTACTTTGGCTGACCGAAAAAATAGTCCCCATGCGCAGAGTCCGCAGGCGAGGACTGCCACCTTGGTGGAAAGGCAGTACGATGCGGGCGCTGAGGGGAAAAAAAGCATGGAGGAGGTATCAGGAAACCAAGAGGCACAACTGGTTGCTAGAATACCGGAGAATAAATAGATTGTGAGCGACAAAGAACAGACACTAACGTGCGAAATTGGCATAACTAGAGCAGCCAAGACACACCAAAAGGTGTTCTTTAACCACGTCCAGACTAAGGCGAATATGCGGTTAACCGTTGGAGGCTTAAAAATGGGGAACGGCGACCAGGCCGATAATAATGAGCAAAAGGCGGAAGTTCTCCGAGAATACTTCGGGGAGGTCCACATAATTGATGGGGGAAGATAGTCACCGACCATAGGGTGGCCTAGGAATGCTCCAATGGAGGAAATTGAAATAGTTCCAGAGGATGTTCGGTTAGTATTAGACGCCTTCGACACGGGAAAAGCCCCGGGACCTGATGGAATCCACCCAGCGATCCTCAGACCGCTGGCTCGGACACTGGCAGGGCCCTTATCCACACTGTTCAACAATTCTCTCAGGGAGGCTGAGCTACCGAGTGAATGGCAAACTGCGGAAGTCGTGCCAATTCACAAGGAAGGTTTAAGGGACCAGGTAACGAACTACCGGCCTGTCAGCCTGCTATCGGTAGTACTGAAAGTTATGGAAAAAATAATCGGACACGCTTTAGTAAGTCACCTAGAGGAAAACAACCCAGTTACCGATGAACAGCACGGCTTTAGGAAGGACAGATCCTGCCTCAGAAACTTGCTAAGCTTTTTTGATGAGGCAACCAAAAGGTTGGACTAGGGAGAGAAGGTGGAAGTATGCTGTCTGGACTTCCGTAAGGCGTGTGATAGTGTGAACCACAGGTTGCTTCTCCGTAAGCTGAGGGGAATGGGCGTGGCTGCAGGGTTAATAGAATGGCTGAAAGCTTACCTAGCTGACCGCAACGGATCGGTACTGGGTTCCATACTGTTCCTGACGTGTGAACGACTTACCGCGGGTTATTAGATCGCTCTGCTTCACGTTTGCGAATGACGTAAAGGTTCTTGGATGCCCAGAATCTAACCAGGCTCAGATGGACCTAAATGCCCTCTACCAGTGGTCAGTAGCACGAGACTTGCATCTGAACCTGGCAAAATGCTCACGCCTGGTTGCCGAGGGAACCAGCGGAATGCGATATTTAAACCCGGACAACCCGAAACGACTGGCCCAGAAATGTGAGGTCAGGGACTTGGGCATGATCGTCTCAAGTGAATTCAAGCCCTCGGTACAGTGTCTGCAGGCTGCTAACCAGACGAATAGAGCCATGTACCAGCTGCGCAGAACGCTCACACCAAGAAACCCTAGGGAGCTGCTGCCACTTTATACGACCCTGTAGAAGACGTTCGAGTGCGGCTGGCGAACGTGTCTCCTATCGGGTCTAGCAGCGAATACCAACGATATCCCCTCTATCGGACGAATAGAGAAGACGTAAGCCGGTTTACGGATGCGAGGTGTATTCTATATATTGTGGCACCGAAACAGTACCGATACGAGAGATACACCGAACGGAAAACGGAACGAAACGCGAGGGCTGTGCAGAAAGCGAACGACCGAAAGTGAAAGTGATTTGAAACGAGGTCGACGGAAACCTCGGAAAAGTCAGTCCAGTAAAACGTACGCAACCGAAGAACACTGAGGTCAATGTCAAACGTCAGAAAAGATCGTGGAGAAAATAGATCCAAAATGGTGTCCAGAAAATAGTCATTTCCTCAAAACGACCGTGGTCACTACAGCAGCCCCCCCCCCCCCCCCCCGCTAGAACGCACGGAAAGCTTTCGAAAAAATGTCAAGGAGGAAAAGACATACAAACGGTATTCGTGTGCGCGAATGCGTGCAAAATACGTGAATGTAGCTGTGCTGTAGGGTGCTGACGGGCAAAATCCGTGGTATGCAGGAACCGTAGGATGATGGTCAAGCGTAAACCAGATTCGTTGCCAATGACATCGGTTGCGTGAATCGTCATCCAGGTGTGCCACACCAATAGCGTTCAGCGTCGGGTAACCGTTAACCAATATGATATCCGGAAGCCAAATCGTAAGTTCGTCAATGACAAGGAACGAGAGCGACAGGGCCGATCCAGAATGCAAACGTTGGTGCCAGAATTCTCCAGATTTCGTGGGACCAGCGAAGCGTACCATATGGCGAGGTTCCATGAAACGAAAAGAAACGAAAAACTGGTGTAGCAACCGCAATGGACTTGACTAGAATACAGTAAGAACTAATGAGGTATGTTAAATCGTGTCGAAACGATAAACACGAAAGTTATTACTGCGAAGTGCAATGGTTAAGGTCGTGTTTGACCTAGTCGCGAAAACGTTCTGGGCAAACGATCTTCCGACCGGAACGTAAGACGGGAGCCTCATTCACGGACGGGTGCGTAGGCGTGCTCTGCTGTCTTGAACGTGAGACAGTATTCTCATTCGAGGACGTAGCAGGGCCAACTGGCTGCTGACATGAACGTGAGACGATAGCCTCATTCGAAGTCGTGGCAGTGCCAACTGGGTGCTGACTTGAACGTGAGACGATAACCTCATTCGAAGTCGTAGCAGGCAACGCTAACTGCAGACCCTGACGTGATACGGAAGTGTCGTCAACAGGCAGTGCAGGGTTAACATCGAATCTCATGTCAGCGGGCGACACGCTATCATCAACGTACGCGGCTTTGAGACGATCGATGCTAACGGTATCGACGCGACCGTGTCAGTCAACCTTAAAGGTCTTATCGTGACGAGAAATCACGCGAAATGGATCTCGTAAGGCTGTTGTAATGGTTTCCGTACCGAATCAACACGAATGAATACATGTGAACAAGTTTCGAGTTCGGTCGGAACAAAAACTTGTCGTCGTTGCTTTCGAATCTGCGCCGGAGCGAGATTTTGCATGTACGTAGACAAACGGTGAACGTAAGTCTGTACGGCAAGTGAGTCTGTACTCCGTGGCGTAAAGAATTCCCCAGGCAGTCGTAATGTCGTGCCGTAGACAAGTTCTGCGGCGGAACATTGGATATCTGCTTTTATGCAAGTCCTGATACCAAGCAGAACTGGCGGTAACGTTTCGTACCAGTCGGGGCTCTCGTGTGCTCTAAGAGCCGCTTTGAGTTGGCGATGAAAACGTTCGACTAAACCATTCGATGCCGGATGGTACGCGGTCGTGCGAATGCGTTCCGTACCCAGCATGTGAGTTAATGAAGAGAATAGATCGGACTCAAATTGTTGCCCTCGATCGGTAGTGATTGTGGAAGGACAACCATATGAAGCTATCCATCGTTCTATCAGATGTCGAGCCACTGATTCGGCCGTGACGACAGAGATGGGAGTAGCCTCGAGCCGTCTCGTAAATCTATCGATGCACGTTAGTAAATAGGTATACCCGTGTGACTAGGTCAATGGACCCACAATGTCTACGTGGATATGATCGAAGCGAGCATCAGGCGTAGCAAAAGTACCGATAGGCGAAGCTACGTGCCTATGCACTTTAGATCGTTGACATTGTAGACACTGTTTTGCCCACATACGAACATCTTTATTCATGGACGGCCAGACGTATCGTGCAGCTACTAATCGGAGACTGGCTGCGATGCCTGGATGTGATAGTCCATGAAGGGTATCGAACACGAGACGTCGATATGCGGAGGGTACGACTGGTCGAGGTATACCAGTAGACATGTCGCAGAGTATAGTCCCAGCACTAGTGGCCAGAGGTACGGACTGACACTGTAGTGACGATGACTGAGCTGCTTCCATACATGAAGAATCCTGTGCCTGTGCTGCAGCCATGGCAGGGATGTCTAAAACCGGAGATTTATTAGCACTAGGCGAAATACGCAACAAAGCATCTGCAATGCAGTTCGGCTCACCTTTAACGTGTTGTAGGTCAGTCATGAACTAAGAAATATAGTCTAAATGTCTGACTTCTTGTGGGAAGTGACGGCCAGACTTAGTATGCAGCGCATACGTCAAAGGCTTATGGTCGGTATAAAGTATGAAATATCGAACCTCGACTGCATGGCGGAAGTGCTTAACGGCATTACATGCAGCTAGCAGTTCGTGACCAAAAGCCCTATATCTCGTTTTCGTGGGATTGAGGCGTCGAGAGAAAAACTCTAATGGTGGCAAAACCCCAGGAACAGACGTTGCAGGACCGCTCCGATGGCAAAGTTGGATGCATCCGCCGCTATGCTTAACGTGGCGAACGGAACTGGGTGCGTAAGGAGCTTGGTCTGAGCTAATGTCGCTTTAATCTCCGAGAACGCTACTCGTGCGGCATCCGTAAGCGACAACTTACGTGGATTGCCACGAAGTAGGTCAGTTAATGGAAGCAAACGTTCAGCGGCATGGGGTATGAAACGACGATAAAAGTTAACTAACCCCAAAAATGCCTTGAGCTCCTTGATTGAGGACGGTACGGCGTAATCTAGAATAGCGCGCACTTTATCCTCGCAAGGCTTAATACCCTCTCGAGTGATCTTGTGGCCGAGGAACACAAGTTCCGGTTTGCCAAGTTCACATTTATCAGGACTGACTACTATTCGATGTTCGGACAAACGTTGAAATAGTAGCGTCAAATGTTGGAAATGTTCATCTACGCTCGACGATGCGATTAGCAAGTCATCGATATAGACGTGAACAAATTCCAAGTCTCGTGTAATGCTATCGATAAACCTCTGGAATGTCTGAGCAGCATTTCGCAAACCAAAAGGCATACGTAGGAACTCAAATAAACCAAAAGGATTTGTGACAGCGGTTTTCTCGACATCTTCAGCGGCGACTGGGATCTGGTGATGGGCTCGCACCAAATCGATCTTAGAAAAAACAGTCGTGCCGTGAAGTGATGTCGTGTATGTGGGGTATCGGATAGCTATCGTGACGGGTAACCGAATTTAGTGCGCTATAGTCGCCACATGGTCGCCAGCTAACGCCATCTTTCTTAAGAACCATGTGCAGAGGTGAGGCCCATGGACTGTGAGAAGGACGAACAATACCTTTAGAAAGTAAAGTGTCAAACTCACGTTTGGCGAAAACCAATTTGTCCGGTGCCAGTCGGCGAGGTCGTGCCGTGACTGGTGGTCCGTTAGTGACAATGTGGTGTGCCACACGATCGGTCACTGTCTCTATCTCTTCAACTGGTTTAGTCAATATGGGGAATTTAATAAACAAAGACTGAAAATCGTGCGGAATGTTAGAAAACAATCCTGTGATTCGGTGTGCATCTGTTCGAGCTGCAATACCTGTAAATTTAATGTCCGACGAAGGATCGATAAGCTGCAGCCTACGTGCATCAACAAGTAATTCATAGTGCTGCAGAAAATCGATTCCCAGTATGCCTGTGGGAAAATCCGCAAGAATGAACGTCCACAGATACCGTCGTCGTGGTCCCAGGTTGACCGCAAGCTGTCTCGTGCCGCAGGTAGGAATGGAGGAACCATTCGCCGCTGACAGCCGAAGCAAAGAAGCTCGCGGCTTGTCTTTACCAACCGGCAAGACAGAAACTTGGGCCCCAGTATCGACTAGGAACCTAGCGTTAGTGCACGAATCATGCACGTAAAATAAACGGCCAACCTGAGACTGATTGCCGGCGAGTACGGCCGCTTCTACTCGCCGGCAGTGGCGTTTCCCGCCGCGTATGAACACGGCTGTCTGCACCTACGGGCGGCTGGTCCGAAAACGCGGTGGAACCAACAAAAGCCGCTGGTAGGATGATCTGGTTTGGACGAGGCAGGTGAGGCGGATTCACGGCGGACGTGGGCAGTGGAGGGCGCCCGTCCGTGTCGTTTTTTACGTGGGCTACTGCGAGGAGTAGGTATTTTAACTGTCCTTGAAGGACAGGCGGCGCTGGATGGATCGAGAGTGCCGAGGCCCCTCCGGCGATTCATCCAGGTCAACACCCCTAGGATTGCGCGATGTCGCGGCAATGAGGGGATTAGCCCCACTGCCGACACGTGCGACAATCTTGTCAGCCACGGCGGCTGCTCGTTCCAAGGACGAGTCCTCGAGGAGAGCAGTAACGGTGGTCTGAACATGGAAGGGTAGAAAGTCCAACCACAGTTCCTTAACTATCTCCGAATCCTTATCGGCGGGCCCTGCCAAGGACCGGAGATGAGCTAGGTGGCGGCTGGGTTTAGTATCCCCTAAGGGGTGCCGTGCCAGTAGCTGACGTAACCGTTCCTCATGTGAAGGAAGGAAATGTTGCAGCATGGCCTCCTTAAGCCGATCGTACGGCTGCACTTGAGGAGGATTTAATACTAAGTCCCTCACCGAGGCGATAACATCACCTGGGATTGCCCCTAAGGCATAGGAAAATCGTTGGCGTTGGCCAATGATCATACGTGCCTCAAACTGCAGCTCTAAGGCTGCAAACCAAACCTCAGGGTCATGTGGGATAAACGCCGCTGGTTTAAAAGCAACCGCAGACAGAGTGAGATCTGTGTCGAGCTGCACCTTATCCTCTGACATGGTTACGTTGCGATAATATATCGTGCAACGAAAGGAGGACGTGAAACAGCAAAAAATCACAGACTCACCGGGCGGACGAATAATCCAGGAGGTTCTGGGAGTTTCGGGCTCACCAATATAAAAGACGTTCGAGTGCTGCTGGCGAACGTGTCTCCTATCGGGTCTAGCAGCGAATACCAACGATATCCCCTCTATCGGACGAATAGAGAAGACGTAAGCCGGTTTACGGATGCGAGGTGTATTCTATATATTGTGGCACCGAAACAGTACCGATACGAGAGATACACCGAACGGAAAACGGAACGAAACGCGAGGGCTGTGCAGAAAGCGAACGACCGAAAGTGAAAGTGATTTGAAACGAGGTCGACGGAAACCTCGGAAAAGTCAGTCCAGTAAAACGTACACAACCGAAGAACACTGAGGTCAATGTCAAACGTTAGAAAAGATCGTGGAGAAAATAGATCCAAAATGGTGTCCAGAAAATAGTCATTTCCTCAAAACGGTCGAGGTCACTACAACCCTTGTCCGACCCCACTTGGAGTATGTAGTCCACGCCTGGGCTCCGCAGTTAGTGAGGGACATCCTCTCTCTAGAGAAGGTTCACGAGAACGGTATTGCGATACGAGGGCTGCAGTACGAGGAAAGGCTAGCAGAGCTTGGGCTATTCTCATTGAAGCGCAGGAGAACGCAGGGGGAACTGATAAAAACAATGAAACAACTGAATGGGTTGTCAGCGACGAACAAGCCGCTGTTTACCCGCGACGGGAACACCGCTCTTCGTGGACACCAGATGAAACTAAGTCGAGGGCCAATAAAACCATCAGAGCCCAGTCGTTTGCTTGCAGGGTAATTAGCAACTGGAATAAACTTCCCGAGGCGGTGGTGGAAGCCAACACCGTGACAGTGTTCAACAGGAAGCCGGACGCTCTGTGGACACATACCTTTCCGGACTACCCGTGAGTCAGCGACTTGAGCCTGGTTGTAGTATTCGAGTCTGCATCAGCATTCCTCTTCTTCCTCCTCTTTTTGGTCTATTTCTCCCCCTTCTTCCTCAGTCCCTTTCACTCTGTCTAAGTACCTCCCCTAAAGACTTCTTGATCTCCGTGGACCTTTATTTTCTCTAATATTTCACGAGAGCTAATAGCTGGAGGTCTTGACTGTTGCAGGGCAGGGCAAACCTGCTGGTTTCCGAGGCCTGTCCTATTTAAATGTCGCTCTTTGCTACCCTCTGACGGCG
The DNA here is from genome assembly GCA_948099385.1 of Fasciola hepatica. Classification (NCBI taxonomy): domain Eukaryota; kingdom Metazoa; phylum Platyhelminthes; class Trematoda; order Plagiorchiida; family Fasciolidae; genus Fasciola; species Fasciola hepatica. Next base: position 9,688,277 of record CANUEZ040000182.1, on the reverse strand, counting down.
ATCCCGAATTGTCGTGTTCCCAGCTCCTGATGTTCAGAGGATCTCAGAAAGTCGAAGCACAGTGAGACTCGGGGGCTCGCACGTGCAAGAAACTGGACTACCATTGGCATTGGCCGCCAGTTCTCTGCTCTGATCTGATCTGATCTGAGTAGTCGTCGTTCCAATAGACGCAATGTGTTTGTCGTTTCGCCTCATGCACCCATCATCATCATCGTCCAGCGTTAAGCAGTAGGACAAGCCCCACTGACCACTATCTTTCTCACCATCTTGCATGTTGAATTAGAAAGTATGAATATACAAAATGGACTGGGAGTGGACCTACACAGGTGAGAAAAGGAAAGAATGCCCCAGTAGCCAACACACGGAATACACAGTCTAACTGTACAAACGCACATCGATCAGTCATTCTGATTCGACAAACATGATAACACGATCGCCACTGTTCACGGTTCGCTGCCATATCCTTCAGTGTCTCCAGCCAACTGGTTGACGGATCTTTTGGCCCCCAACCACGAAGACGTGAAGCACCTACTTTTCCTAAGTCTGCTGAGCATTTTCTCATTCCTCGCTGCCACGTCATCTGTTGACCTCCACGTGGTCTCTTCCACTCCCTGGGAGGGGCGGAGAATAGGACACGGTAGAGTAGACGTGTGTTTGCCATACGTAACACGTGCCCCAACCAACGAAGTCTACTAAGTTGGATACGCTGTGGCGAAACGTTCTCGAATTAGTACCCAATACTCGATTTCTGACCTCATCGTTGCTTACTCGGCTATTCCACCCGATCTTAGCGATACTACATAAACATCGGTGGTCGAGAACCTCAAGACGACGAATATCTTCAGCACACGGACTCCAAGTTTCGCAACCATACAACAAAACTGAACGCACTGCAGCACAGTATACACGACCTTTCAACTTCAGTGAAATATCAGATCGACGCCACAAATGATTCAGTCCAGCGTACGCCGCTCGAGCCTTGGATATATGCGTGCTCACTTCTACTACAGTTCTCCCATCCGTCGTCACGCTGCTGCCGAGGTAGGTGAAGTGGTCGACAACTGACAGCACCTCCCCATCGAGTATCAAGCTCGGAATCGTTGACGTCCGGTCTTGTAATATCACTTTACACTTTGAAGGTGCAAAGTGCATGCCGAGTGGACCTACAGCTCTTGCGAGTCTATCTAGTGCATGTTGAGCATGTTCCGTGGATTCAAACAAGCAGACAACGTCGTCCGCGTAATCTAGGTCACATAGCTTTTCACTATTTCCTAGTTCGACGCCTACATCCTGAAGATTTTGCAACGCACTCTCCATTATTTCGTCCATGACGAAGTTGAACAGGAATGGGGACAGAGGACATCCCTGTCGAACACTACTGGTCGTTTCGAGCCGACCGGATAGTTCACCGTAAACTTTAACGCGGCCACAAGTATGAGAATACAATGATCTCAGTAGGTTCACGAACTTCTGGGGCAAACCTTTTCGATGAAGATCACTGAAAAGCGATGTTCGATCAACTGAATCGAAGGCGCCTTTCAGGTCTATGAAAATCATTATTGTCGGTCGGCGGTGCATGTGACGCATTTCAAGTAGTCGGCGAAGAGTAAAAATCTGGTCGAAGCATCCTCGACCTGGGCGGAATCTAGCCTGCTGTTCGTGGGCAACCCTCTCGCGAGCCGGTGTAAGACGGTACAGCAAAATCGAAGCTAATACTTTGGTGACTATCGGAATTAAGCTAATCCCACTCTGCGTATTCCCTTCTTGAAGATGGGAACAATCAATGACTCGCTCCATATTAACGGAATACGCTCCGCGTTCCAAATGTAACGGAGCAAGACGGTAAGAGATTTTATCAACGCCCCGCTATCCAGTTTGAAAAAAACTTGGGAAAGTTCGTTGGGACCTACCGCTTTCCCTCGCTTCAGTAATCGAATGCATGACTCTACTTCTACTTCCGATGGGGGCTCAAGTGATACCACCCAAGTAGTCGCAGTTGTTGACACAATAGTAACTACACTAGCGTGTGGCCGGCTAAAATGTTCCTTGAAGACTCGGCCCAACGGTCAAGCCTTTGCTGTTTGCTATGGATGGGTTCTCCATTTCTATCGCAAATCGTTTCACTGACCTGGATGCGCCGTCCACTGGTGTCACAAATAAGTTTGAACAGTCTTTGACTGTTACCTGAAGCAGCTGCTATTTCCATTCCTTCGGCTACCTTGACCCACCAATTTTCGCGATCATTCTTAAGGCTTTGCGTAACTTGCTTTTGTAGCTTTCTCCATCATCATCATCATCATCGTACAGCGTTAAACAGTAGGGCAAGCCCCACTGACCACTGCCTTTCTCACCATGTTGCACGTTGAATTAAAAAGTATGAATATACAAGATGGACAGGGAGTGGACCTACATGGGTGGGAAAAGAAAAGAATGCCCTAGTAGCCAACACACGGAATACACAGTCTAACTGTACAAACGTACACCTATCAAACATTCTGATTCGATAGAAAATGACAACACGATCTCCACTGTTCGCGGTTCGCTGCCATATCCTTCAGTGTCTCCAGCCAACTGGTTGACGGATCTTTTGGACCCCAACCACGAAGACGTGAAGCACCTACTTTTCCTAAGTCTGCTGTACATTTTCTCATTCCTCGCTGCCACGTCATCTGTTGACCTCCACGTGGTCTCTTCCACTCCCTGGGAGGGGCGGAGAATAGGACACGGTAGAGTAGACGTGTGTTTGCCATACGTAACACGTGCCCCAACCAACGAAGTCTACTAAGTTGGATACGCTGCGGCGAAACGTTCTCGAATTAGTACCCAATACTCGATTTCTGACCTCATCGTTGCTTACTCGGCTATTCCACCCGATCTTAGCGATACTACATAAACATCGGTGGTCGAGAACCTCAAGACGACGAATATCTTCAGCACACGGACTCCAAGTTTCGCAACCATACAACAAAACTGAACGCACTGCAGCACAGTATACACGACCTTTCAACTTCAGTGAAATATCAGATCGACGCCACAAATGATTCAGTCCAGCGTACGCCGCTCGAGCCTTGGATATATGCGTGCTCACTTCTACTACAGTTCTCCCATCCGTCGTCACGCTGCTGCCGAGGTAGGTGAAGTGGTCGACAACTGACAGCACCTCCCCATCGAGTATCAAGCTCGGAATCGTTGACGTCCGGTCTTGTAATATCACTTTACACTTTGAAGGTGCAAAGTGCATGCCGAGTGGACCTACAGCTCTTGCGAGTCTATCTAGTGCATGTTGAGCATGTTCCGTGGATTCAAACAAGCAGACAACGTCGTCCGCGTAATCTAGGTCACATAGCTTTTCACTATTTCCTAGTTCGACGCCTACATCCTGAAGATTTTGCAACGCACTCTCCATTATTTCGTCCATGACGAAGTTGAACAGGAATGGGGACAGAGGACATCCCTGTCGAACACTACTGGTCGTTTCGAGCCGACCGGATAGTTCACCGTAAACTTTAACGCGGCCACAAGTATGAGAATACAATGATCTCAGTAGGTTCACGAACTTCTGGGGCAAACCTTTTCGATGAAGATCACTGAAAAGCGATGTTCGATCAACTGAATCGAAGGCGCCTTTCAGGTCTATGAAAATCATTATTGTCGGTCGGCGGTGCATGTGACGCATTTCAAGTAGTCGGCGAAGAGTAAAAATCTGGTCGAAGCATCCTCGACCTGGGCGGAATCTAGCCTGCTGTTCGTGGGCAACCCTCTCGCGAGCCGGTGTAAGACGGTACAGCAAAATCGAAGCTAATACTTTGGTGACTATCGGAATTAAGCTAATCCCACTCTGCGTATTCCCTTCTTGAAGATGGGAACAATCAATGACTCGCTCCATATTAACGGAATACGCTCCGCGTTCCAAATGTAACGGAGCAAGACGGTAAGAGATTTTATCAACGCCCCGCTATCCAGTTTGAAAAAAACTTGGGAAAGTTCGTTGGGACCTACCGCTTTCCCTCGCTTCAGTAATCGAATGCATGACTCTACTTCTACTTCCGATGGGGGCTCAAGTGATACCACCCAAGTAGTCGCAGTTGTTGACACAATAGTAACTACACTAGCGTGTGGCCGGCTAAAATGTTCCTTGAAGACTCGGCCCAACGGTCAAGCCTTTGCTGTTTGCTATGGATGGGTTCTCCATTTCTATCGCAAATCGTTTCACTGACCTGGATGCGCCGTCCACTGGTGTCACAAATAAGTTTGAACAGTCTTTGACTGTTACCTGAAGCAGCTGCTATTTCCATTCCTTCGGCTACCTTGACCCACCAATTTTCGCGATCATTCTTAAGGCTTTGCGTAACTTGCTTTTGTAGCTTTCTCCATCATCATCATCATCATCGTACAGCGTTAAACAGTAGGGCAAGCCCCACTGACCACTGCCTTTCTCACCATGTTGCACGTTGAATTAAAAAGTATGAATATACAAGATGGACAGGGAGTGGACCTACATGGGTGGGAAAAGAAAAGAATGCCCTAGTAGCCAACACACGGAATACACAGTCTAACTGTACAAACGTACACCTATCAAACATTCTGATTCGATAGAAAATGACAACACGATCTCCACTGTTCGCGGTTCGCTGCCATATCCTTCAGTGTCTCCAGCCAACTGGTTGACGGATCTTTTGGACCCCAACCACGAAGACGTGAAGCACCTACTTTTCCTAAGTCTGCTGTACATTTTCTCATTCCTCGCTGCCACGTCATCTGTTGACCTCCACGTGGTCTCTTCCACTCCCTGGGAGGGGCGGAGAATAGGACACGGTAGAGTAGACGTGTGTTTGCCATACGTAACACGTGCCCCAACCAACGAAGTCTACTAAGTTGGATACGCTGTGGCGAAACGTTCTCGAATTAGTACCCAATACTCGATTTCTGACCTCATCGTTGCTTACTCGGCTATTCCACCCGATCTTAGCGATACTACATAAACATCGGTGGTCGAGAACCTCAAGACGACGAATATCTTCAGCACACGGACTCCAAGTTTCGCAACCATACAACAAAACTGAACGCACTGCAGCACAGTATACACGACCTTTCAACTTCAGTGAAATATCGGATCGACGCCACAAATGATTCAGTCCAGCGTACGCCGCTCGAGCCTTGGATATATGCGTGCTCACTTCTACTACAGTTCTCCCATCCGTCGTCACGCTGCTGCCGAGGTAGGTGAAGTGGTCGACAACTGACAGCACCTCCCCATCGAGTATCAAGCTCGGAATCGTTGACGTCCGGTCTTGTAATATCACTTTACACTTTGAAGGTGCAAAGTGCATGCCGAGTGGACCTACAGCTCTTGCGAGTCTATCTAGTGCATGTTGAGCATGTTCCGTGGATTCAAACAAGCAGACAACGTCGTCCGCGTAATCTAGGTCACATAGCTTTTCACTATTTCCTAGTTCGACGCCTACATCCTGAAGATTTTGCAACGCACTCTCCATTATTTCGTCCATGACGAAGTTGAACAGGAATGGGGACAGAGGACATCCCTGTCGAACACTACTGGTCGTTTCGAGCCGACCGGATAGTTCACCGTAAACTTTAACGCGGCCACAAGTATGAGAATACAATGATCTCAGTAGGTTCACGAACTTCTGGGGCAAACCTTTTCGATGAAGATCACTGAAAAGCGATGTTCGATCAACTGAATCGAAGGCGCCTTTCAGGTCTATGAAAATCATTATTGTCGGTCGGCGGTGCATGTGACGCATTTCAAGTAGTCGGCGAAGAGTAAAAATCTGGTCGAAGCATCCTCGACCTGGGCGGAATCTAGCCTGCTGTTCGTGGGCAACCCTCTCGCGAGCCGGTGTAAGACGGTACAGCAAAATCGAAGCTAATACTTTGGTGACTATCGGAATTAAGCTAATCCCACTCTGCGTATTCCCTTCTTGAAGATGGGAACAATCAATGACTCGCTCCATATTAACGGAATACGCTCCGCGTTCCAAATGTAACGGAGCAAGACGGTAAGAGATTTTATCAACGCCCCGCTATCCAGTTTGAAAAAAACTTGGGAAAGTTCGTTGGGACCTACCGCTTTCCCTCGCTTCAGTAATCGAATGCATGACTCTACTTCTACTTCCGATGGGGGCTCAAGTGATACCACCCAAGTAGTCGCAGTTGTTGACACAATAGTAACTACACTAGCGTGTGGCCGGCTAAAATGTTCCTTGAAGACTCGGCCCAACGGTCAAGCCTTTGCTGTTTGCTATGGATGGGTTCTCCATTTCTATCGCAAATCGTTTCACTGACCTGGATGCGCCGTCCACTGGTGTCACAAATAAGTTTGAACAGTCTTTGACTGTTACCTGAAGCAGCTGCTATTTCCATTCCTTCGGCTACCTTGACCCACCAATTTTCGCGATCATTCTCAAGGCTTTGCGTAACTTGCTTTTGTAGCTTTCTCCATCATCATCATCATCATCGTACAGCGTTAAACAGTAGGGCAAGCCCCACTGACCACTGCCTTTCTCACCATGTTGCACGTTGAATTAAAAAGTATGAATATACAAGATGGACAGGGAGTGGACCTACATGGGTGGGAAAAGAAAAGAATGCCCTAGTAGCCAACACACGGAATACACAGTCTAACTGTACAAACGTACACCTATCAAACATTCTGATTCGATAGAAAATGACAACACGATCTCCACTGTTCGCGGTTCGCTGCCATATCCTTCAGTGTCTCCAGCCAACTGGTTGACGGATCTTTTGGACCCCAACCACGAAGACGTGAAGCACCTACTTTTCCTAAGTCTGCTGTACATTTTCTCATTCCTCGCTGCCACGTCATCTGTTGACCTCCACGTGGTCTCTTCCACTCCCTGGGAGGGGCGGAGAATAGGACACGGTAGAGTAGACGTGTGTTTGCCATACGTAACACGTGCCCCAACCAACGAAGTCTACTAAGTTGGATACGCTGTGGCGAAACGTTCTCGAATTAGTACCCAATACTCGATTTCTGACTTCATCGTTGCTTACTCGGCTATTCCACCCGATCTTAGCGATACTACATAAACATCGGTGGTCGAGAACCTCAAGACGACGAATATCTTCAGCACACGGACTCCAAGTTTCGCAACCATACAACAAAACTGAACGCACTGCAGCACAGTATACACGACCTTTCAACTTCAGTGAAATATCGGATCGACGCCACAAATGATTCAGTCCAGCGTACGCCGCTCGAGCTTTGGATATCCGCGTACTCACCTTTACTACAGTTCTCCCGTCCGTCGTCACGCAGCTACCGAGGTAGGTGAAGTGATCGACAACTGACAGCACCTCCCCATCGAGTATCAAGCTCGGAATCGTTGACGTCCAAGGTTGAATAACAGAGAGGGAACTCTGAGCAGTAGCACACTTATCACTACCCACCCTGCTCAATGCAATGGGCAGCGCTGTCCTGATTATCCTGCGCGACGACCGATGCAGTATGGAATTCTTTCTGTTCGTGCAGTTCATGGGAAATGTTGGACGGGTACTGCTAATGGGACCAGCCACAATGCAGGAGAACGATAAGGGTCCTCATCCAAAACCCTTAGTTCTAACAAGAATCAATCCGCAAGGCAGCGGGATGGTTTAGTGGAAGCCTCTTTGCTTATATCATTTATTCTTCCACTGGTTTTGCCGATTGAGTTGCCAGCTCAAATCGACCCCCAACTTGGAGGACCAGGGTACTGGACTTTGTCTGGCCTCTACCCATTGACCTGTCAGGTATGATTGCATCTCCGGCTTAAAGAAGCCATCCTGTATAGCTCTTTAGATCATGGAGGCGCGCAGGCCATCACATCACGTCCAGATGTCCTCTGGAGGTTTTCGACCACCGATGTTTATGTTGTATCGCTAAGATCGGGTGGAATAGCCGAGTAAGCAACGATGAGGTCAGAAATCGAGTATTGGGTACTAATTCGAGAACGTTTTGCCACAGTGTATCCAACTTAGTAGACTTCGTTGGTTGGGGCACGTGTTACGTATGGCAAACACACGTCTACTCTACCGTGTCCTATTCTCCGTTCCTCCTAGAGAGTGGAAGAGACCACGTGGAGGTCAACAGATGACGTGGCAGCGAGGAATGAGAAAATGCACAGCAGACTTAGGAAAAGTAGATGCTTCACGTCTTCGTGGTTGGGGGCCAAAAGATCCGTCAACCAGTTGGCTGGAGACACTGAAGGATATGGCAGCGAACCGTGAACAGTGGCGATCGTGTTATCATGTTTGTCGAATCAGAATGACTGATCGATGTGCGTTTGTACAGTTAGACTGTGTATTCCGTGTGTTGGCTACTGGGGCATTCTTTCCTTTTCTCACCTGTGTAGGTCCACTCCCAGTCCATCTTGTATATTCATACTTTCTAATTCAACATGCAACATGGTGAGAAAGGCAGTGGTCAGTGGTCAGTGGGGCTTGCCCCACTGTTTAACCCTGTACGATGATGATGATGATGATGTTACGCCGACTTGACTCCCGTGCAAGAAATGGAACGCGCCAAACGATAGCAGTTGATGGGTTTTTGGTAATTTGATTGGTTATCGTGTATTACTGACAGGAAATGGGTGACTGAACAAACTAATGGACGGAGCTGTCGAGCAGGAGTGCGCCCTGCCGCTGAAGTCGCGTGACTTAAGATGGCGATGCTGTTAACTCTGCCGGTACCAGGTGGACTTAAACAGACAGACTCCAAACAGCCATACGATTGAAGGGACTGAGGCTATGCTGAATTCCTGTCCTATCGAAGAGCCTGATCAACGTTTGCTTGACCATTTGCGTACCTCAATGAATGACTGATAAGAATCACCCAAGTGTCCTACAGGACTTCTAAAATGGGCCCATGAGTCCGACCGAAGAATATTATCATACCGCACTGGTTGAACCGGGTCTGGATGTGTAAAAGTACTTTAAAGTGCACTTATCGTGACTGTAAGTCACTTTATGTGACTGAAAAGAAAGATTCGAAAAGGAAAATTGCCTATAGCTAGAGGAAAACCTGGTAGCGGAATTGGCTGCTCCTGGGGAGCGGTTGTCATTTCCAAGTAAATCTAAGTACAGGTACCTATTCATAAACAAGGCGCACCGAGGCTCTAAGCTCGCAATTGCATTTTAGTGAGTTTGGTGTCTGAGAAGCCGCTACACTACTACCTCTTACGTAAAGTAAGCCGGACTGCTATCGTGATATTTCCAGGAGATCTGATTGCTCGAATGGGTCGGCTGTCATCGAATGAGTCGCATCTAGGAGGCCCTTTTGGACTAAATTCCTGTCGCTCGGAAAACTGGGAAAGGTTTCTGGCCCTGTACTCAGACCACCGCCGTTTCCTTTCCGGTACGAACTTCAGACGTTCTAATCGCCGGTACGTCACGTGGCATCCGCCCTCTTTGAGTCAACAGTTGACCCAGATTGACCACATAGCTATAAGTCACAAATGGCGGGGTTGCTAACAAGATTGTCGCTCTTTCTGGAGCACCCTCCCCCCCTCCCTTAATTCCCATCAGGCGTTAGTTTGCATTAGGTTATCCATGGGCTTCGTTGGGCGCTCCAGGTGCATGCTGCAACGACGGTTAGATTACGATAAGCTCTCCGATTCATCTCACCTATCTGTCTTTCAAAACGCGCTCGCTGAAAGGCTAGATGTTACCCCACCTGATGGCATAATGCAGAAACGAGTTAGTAACAGCGCACCAAAGATCTTTGCAGCCACATCGATCAGGCTGATCCCTCTGTAGTTCTCACGTATCGATTTATCACCTTTCTTCGGAATGGGCAGCAAAATGGACACTCCCCAGTCGGATGGAAGCGCTTTCTTTCGCCAAAGGGAGCCAAAAAATGTACACAATCTGTCAATTAATGACGATGAACATGCTTTATACACTTCTGGAGGGATGCCATCTTCCCCAGCAGCCTTTCTGTCCTTCAGTTTGTTTATCATTTCCGTGATTTTCGCGGTGTTGGGCGGGTCACAGTTGCTTTCGTACTGGAGTGGAGGGGTTGATATTGGTTGGTCCGTCCGGTGATCTGTAGGCCGGTTTAGCAGCTGACCAAAGTGTTCCACCCACCGATCCATTTTCTTACTCTGTTCGGGTATTAGGTTTCCTGCCGTGTCACAAAGAAGGGAATTTCGCTTACAACACCAATTAGAGGCGTTGCGAATAAGGCGGAACAGTTTACCGAAGTCACCAATTCCGGACGCGGTCTCCATTTTTCAGCTATTTCTATCCATTATCTTTTGCTATCAGCCTTGGCGGAGCGTGTGGCCTCTCGTTGCAGTCTGCGGCGTTCGTCACCACCTGTCAGTCGGGCTTCGTGTGCTTTGGTTGACAAATGGAGCGTGATCTCGAAGATCCAATCTTTCGTCCGCCTTTTTGTCCCCCCGAGTACTGTCCAAGTAGATTCCTTGATTGTCGTCTTCATTCGAGTCCACTGCCCTTCCACAGAAACTTCGTCTGCTTGTGCGTTGGTTGCGTTGGTAAGTCGGGTTGTAATTGCCCGTGACAACGCTTCTCGCTTCTCTGGATTTTTTAGGACAGCAACGTTTATCCGGTAGGGTGCAGACATTTTAGCACGTGTAGACAGATGAACTTTGAAACCCGCGAGTAGGAGGACCGGGTCGGTGCCGTTTGTATTGCCCGTTATTGCACCTCGGTACGCTCGGCAATCCTCCACAGACAGAGCCCAACGGGCTCTCACCAGGATGTGACCGAGTTGGTGTGCAGTGTGACCGTCATTGGAGTACCATGTGAGTAGGTGCTTCTCGGGGTGTTGAAATCGAGTGCTGCAGACAACCATTCTGTTAATGTCGGCTAAACCAATCAATCGGCCACCGTTCTCGCAGCGCTTACCAAGACCGAATTTCGCGAGATAATGGCGAGTGGATTCATCGGCCGTACCTGTGCGAGCCTTCCAATCTCCAGCGATGAAAAGTACGTCGCGCCTCGAAACCCGGTTGATTACCTCCTGCAAGTTATTGTAAAAATTCGTCTTTGGTTTCATCATCAGCTCAATTGGTTGGAGCATAGATCGCGATCACTGTCAAGTCGTGCGGGGAGCCCTTAAAACGTGCCAAGGCAAGTCTGGATGAGACTGGTTCCCAAGAGATCATTGCATTATTAGATGCTTTGTTGAGAGCAAACGCGACACCGTAGAGACCGGAGTTGTCTTTCGGGCCACTGTGATAGAGCCAATAAGATGTATCCACTCCCGGGACCTTTATTTGTCGGCCACCTGAGTTGGGCAGGCGGACTCCCGAGAGGCAAGCAATATCTACGTCATAGTCATGTAGAGTCCGCATTGTGATGCACTGACTGCCGACGTCTAGAAACGTCCTGACATTCCAACAGGCTGTGTGTTCTTTTCCTGCAGCAAATAATCCCCGCTTGTTGTCTTATCACCTCGACCGCCGAGACACGAGGCGCGTCGCTCACCGGAGACGCCGTAGCATGATGAGTGTCTGAGGTTCATTGAATAATCATAGAGTCGCGGGAGTAGGGTACGAAGCGGTGTCCCCAGCACCGTTCGGCCTTTTTGTTCGAGGTTGCATCTCTAGCCCTTGCACACCCAAGTGCAGACTGCAAGGCAGCAGGGTGTTTCCAGAGGAGCCGGTGGCCTACTGTACGGTTCGTTTGCTTCCTCTGGAATGTCGGATCAGGCAGTTGAACAGTTCTCCTTTGTAGCCGTTGGATCAGTAGATCTCGTCCGCCCATTCAGAAGAATCTGTCCTCACATGCCGAACATCGTCTCACCGAAGTTTTTTAGACCTCGGTAACCCTCAACCTGGTTTAGCCCGCCTGTCGAGCGGATTGCCGGCGTGTGACCGCTGATGCATGCTTCAGCTTCGTGGAGCCACAGGTGAGAGCTGGGTAGATGATGGAGACCAAAGAGATGGACGATGTGCCAAGGGACACGACAGTCAACCAATTCAGAGGTGCTACTCCTCTCAGACATCCCACACGTCCCGTAATGCGTTCCGACAGATTCACCTAACGAGGCGGAGATACGGAAGGAGATCCAGGCCTTAGGACGTCACAACTCGCATTCCATCAGCCCCGTTTAAAAATAGTGGGATGCAGCTCGTTAGAGAACTTCATGTTTTCTTCTCAAAAGTTTGGTATTCTGAGCGGGTTCCGTCCTTAAGGAGGGAATCGATTGTTGTCTACATCATAAGGGCTCGCTCGCTGACTGTGTTAACCATAGGGATGTAAGTCTTATCCTAATAGCATCAAAGCTGCTTGCGTCTGTCATATTTCGCAGGTTATACTAAACACGTGAAGAGCAGACTCGCAAGGAGCAGGCTGGGTTTCGCGCCGTTCGTGGATGAATGGGTCAAATCTTCACCCTTCGACAAATGCTAGAGCACCGTCACACTCCAGAGGCTGACAGTCATCGTGTTCCTGGACTTTCGCGCAGCCTTCGACTCCGTCGACAGGACTGCACTACTGAATTGCTTGTTGAGAAGTATGTATCAACCTTCAAAGATTTGTATCGTCACATCTCAAGTCTGGTAACGGCCTACAGCCAGCTACCGCCCTCTTTTGTCTTCTCCAATGGATTTGGACAAGATTACCCCATATCCCCATTTCTCTTCAACTTTGCCATAGAGGATATTCTACGGAATGCCTTGTCTGGTATCCCGAACGGTGAAGTTGAACTCCTCCCAGGGAGCAGAGTTTTTGATTTGGAATATGCCGGTGATATCGCCTTGCTGAGTGATACTGCAATACAACATGCTTTGGACGGTTTGGCTATTAAGATATCCAGATATGGAATGCACTTTGCGTCTTCCAAGTGCAAATTGATTTTGCAAGATTGGCAGGAGCCTGTGCCTGCCCTCACTTTTTGTGGTGACCAGCTAGAGTTAGCCGACAACTTGAAGGACTTTCGGAGCTTGATAACAGCTGGAGGTGGTGTTGGGGAGGGGATCAATTCACGCGTAGTGAGAGCTAGAACAGCTTTCGCAAACCTACGACACATGTGGCGTCGCCGTCACATCCGGCTCTCTCTTAAGCAACGGGTGTACGTCGCCGCGATTGGCAGTGTTTTACTCTACGGTTACGAGACCTGGCCACTTCGCGTTGAAGATGCTCGGTGTCTTTCCGTGTTCGATAACCGATATCTCCAAAGCATCGCTTGCGTCTGTTGGGAACATCGAGTGAGTAATGACGAGGTTTGTCGTCGTGTTAGGCACGGATAGCCACCCTCTTAACACTGATCGCTCTACACCGCCCGGAATGGTTCGGCCATGTTTTACGAATGTCTGTCTATCGTCCACCCTCCCGTGCTCTGTTCGCAGTTGTTGGGCAAGACTCGAAGAAGCGACACCACCGTTGGGCCATGACTCGGCGTAGAGGTATAAAAAGTCTAGCATCAGCATTTGCTTCGGTTGGAGCTTCCCACCTTCCTGGTTGAGACCCAAGGTATGAGGATTGTCGTTGGTTAGAGACGTTGAGGGACATGACTGAGAATAGAAGTCAGTGGCGCGAGTGCTGTGCGGTCTGTCTGTCAAGCTCTCGTGCTCCGTAACCACAAAAATACCATTCCGACAAACAAATTGACAAAAAGACATCAAATAGGTGTACGGTAAAGAGCCTAGAAACAAATCAGCATTTTCCCTTCCACTCACGGTTTGTTTACTGTATTGTATGCCCCTTCCCCCTATTTTGTAATTGTTGTTGTTGCGTTGGCACCTCGCTTAATCTCAAGCCGGTATATATATATATATATATATATATATATATATATATATATATATATATATATATATATATACTTTTCGCCGAACGTGTCGTTGTCCCATAAGAGCTGCAGGCAAGGGTCCCACGACAGTTTCATACTGGTCATCCAGGAATCAATGGTATGAAAGCTCTTGCTCACAGGTACGTATATCGGGCCAACATAGACAAGCAACTGGGACACCTAAGTTGCACCTGCACTAAATGCGCCCCGCGCAATAAAAGCTCCCAACCAAGATCGAGCCTCAGACATGGTTGATACAAAAAAAACCATGGTCCAGAGTTCATATCCATTATGTAGGGCCAGTTGATGGTCAAAAATTCCCAATTGCGGTAGATGCCTACAACAAATGGTCGGAAATTTTCGTCATGGAATTGACAACATTAGAAGCAACTGTCAGCACTAGGCCAACTTTTCAGTAGACTTGGCTGCTCCGAAATTTTACTGAATGATAATGGCGGGCAGTTCACATCAGCCACGTTCACCCAATTCTGCAAACGACCCAGAATTAGTCGCGTGCGATCACCACCACATCATCCACAGTCCAGTGACCCGGCTGAACGACTTGTGGACACGTTCAAGAGGACACTTCAAAAATCGAAGGATAAAGAAACCACAAAAGAAGTTCTCGAGACGTTTTTATCAAGCTATCGTGCGATGCAAAGTCCAAACTCTCCAGATACTGTCACCTGCAGAGGCACTCACGTAAAGGAAACTGTGCACTCATTTTGACGTGATTCGCCTGGGCCTTCTGATAGATATCAAAGAGATAAAATACTCTATATGTCGAATGAGAGTCATTTCAATGGACGCCACTGGAGCGAACCAGAATCACGTCACGACGTTCCGAATGAGAAGGGTCATTGACCTTAGAATAGGCTTTATCACAAAACAATTGGGGTATGCAATCTAGAAGGTGAAGGAGGAGCGTTAGAATGATAAACAATCAGATAATTATACAACATTCTCCCCAGCCGTTTAATTGTGAATCGCAGCAGTTCGAAAAATTATGCTTCTCGATTGCGTAAGCCTTATGGGCGCGTTCTTTTCTGGCGCTGAAGAAGAGGTGTTGGATATGGGGTGTGTATTCTCAGTATAAACAGGATTACTGTCTTCCTCAGATGAAGGTGTGGATGAATCAGTCACAATGCTATCAGTGCAGGTTGGTTCGTGTGTGTCTATAAGTCAACAGTTTCCGGGAGGAACAGATTGACGTTGACCAGGCCATCACGACGAGACTGCACGTTGACGCAGTGTGATGGCCTGCGCGCCTCCATGATCTAAAGAGCTATACAGGATGGCTTCTTTAAGCCGGAGATGCAATCATACCTGACAGGTCAATGGGTAGAGGCCAGACAAAGTCCAGTACCCTGGTCCTCCAAGTTGGGGGTCGATTTGAGCTGGCAACTCAATCGGCAAAACCAGTGGAAGAATAAATGATATAAGCAAAGGGGCTTCCACTAAACCATCCCGCTGCCTTGCGGATAGATTCTTGTTAGAGCTAAGGGTTTTGGATGAGGACCCTTATCGTTCTCCTGCATTGTGGCTGGTCACCCTAGCAGTACCCGTCCAACATCTCCCATGGACTGCACGAATAGAAAGAATTCGTACTGCATCGGTCGTCGCGCAGGATAATCAGGACAGCGCTGCCCATTGCATTGAGCAGGGTGGGTAGTGATAAGTGCGCTACTGCTCAGAGTACCCTCTCTTTCATTCATCCTTTGTCTTCTGTGCCTAACCAACCATCTTTGCCCCATCTATCCACCCATAATGCTCCCCTGATAACACGGTTGATACTAGCAACGATCCACTGTCAAATGGTGTCGAGACTAATCCTCGGTCTCGGGACTCACATTTTCTCAAGCCTCATCAGCCTCTGAATCTCGGCTCCTTCAACGTGCGTACACTCATGCAGGCCGGTCAGCAGGCGTGCCTAGCCATCACATTAGATGCTCTGAAGATTGATTTCTGCTGCTTAAGTGAAACGCGTATTCGTGATTCGAGCAATGCGATTCAACTAACTGCCCCTGGCATCTCATCGAGGTATTTTCTGCGCACTTCAGGAGACGAAATAGCTAGAGCTACAAGTCAACGTGATGTAAGAATAGTCTTGACTGACAAGGCTGAGGCCACCCTTTTAGACTGGATCCCTGTTAACAGTCGTTTATGTGCTGTGAGACTCCAAGGGTCAGTTGGCGTTCGAAAGGATAGTTGTGTTAAGCGCAATTTGTTTGTGATCTCGGCGTACGCCCCAACGGACTGCAGCTCAGACGCGCAGAAGGATGAGTTCTACGATGAAATCGCCACCCTCTTTCGCAGCAGTAAGGATTCTGACATTGCAGTGCTAGCTGGTGACTTCAATGCATAAGTTGACAAACTTAATGTATCAGAAGCTTGGTTAGGTGGCCGTTGTGCTTTACCCGCTGGACGTACAGACAACGGGGATAGACTTCTCCAGTTTTGTGCAGACAATTGAATGTTCTTATCTAGCATCAACTTCCTACACAGCTCGCGTCGCACAGCAACAGAGCGCTCTATCACTACAGGTATTCTAAGCCAAACCGATCATATCACAGTGAGCTACCTATGGCGCAGTTCTGTTCAGAAATGTAGATCTTACTGGTCCACGTACATACAGTCGGACCATGCATTAGTTTTAATGCAATTATCTCTCCTGCTCCATGGTTATCATCGCAAACCGTAAACCCGATTAGCCGTGCAACGTTTGTGTGATCCAGAAATGGAGAACCCATCCATAGCAAACAGCAAAGGCTTGACCGTTGGGCCGAGTACTTCAAGGAACATTTTAGCTGGCCACACGCTAGTGTAGTTACTCTTGTGTCAACAACTGCGACTACTTGGGTGGTATCACTTGAGCCCCATCGGAAGTAGAAGTAGAGTCATGTATTCGATTACTAAGGCGGGGGAAAGCGGAACGAGGAGCGCATTCCGTTAATATAAAGCGAGTCATTGATTGTTCCCATCTTCAAGAAGGGAATACGCAATGACTGTAGTAATCATCGTGGAATTAGCTTAATTCCGATAGTCACCAAAGTATTAGCTTCGATTTTGCTGTACCGTCTTACACCGGCTCGCGAGAGGGTTGCCCACGAACAGCAGGCTAGATTCCGCCCAGGTCGAGGATGCTTCGACCAGATTTTTACTCTTCGCCGACTACTTGAAATGCGTCACATGCACCGCCGACCGACAATAATGATTTTCATAGACCTGAAAGGCGCCTTCGATTCAGTTGATCGAACATCGCTTTTCAGTGATCTTCATCGAAAAGGTTTGCCCCAGAAGTTCGTGAACCTACTGAGATCATTGTATTCTCATACTTGTGGCCGCGTTAAAGTTTACGGTGAACTATCCGGTCGGCTCGAAACGACCAGTAGTGTTCGACAGGGATGTCCTCTGTCCCCATTCCTGTTCAACTTCGTCATGGACGAAATAATGGAGAGTGCGTTGCAAAATCTTCAGGATGTAGGCGTCGAACTAGGAAATAGTGAAAAGCTATGTGACCTAGATTACGCGGACGACGTTGTCTGCTTGTTTGAATCCACGGAACATGCTCAACATGCACTAGATAGACTCGCAAGAGCTGTAGGTCCACTCGGCATGCACTTTGCACCTTCAAAGTGTAAAGTGATATTACAAGACCGGACGTCAACGATTCCGAGCTTGATACTCGATGGGGAGGTGCTGTCAGTTGTCGACCACTTCACCTACCTCGGCAGCAGCGTGACGACGGATGGGAGAACTGTAGTAGAGGTGAGCACGCATATATCCAAGGCTCGAGCGGCGTACGCTGGACTGAATCATTTGTGGCGTCGATCTGATATTTCACTGAAGTTGAAAGGTCGTGTATACTGTGCTGCAGTGCGTTCAGTTTTGTTGTATGGTTGCGAAACTTGGAGTCCGTGTGCTGAAGATATTCGTCGTCTTGAGGTTCTCGATCATCGATGTTTATGTAGTATCGCTAAGATCGGGTGGAATAGCCGAGTAAGCAACGATGAGGTCAGAAATCGAGTATTGGGTACTAATTCGAGAACGTTTCGCCACAGCGTATCCAACTTAGTAGACTTCGTTGGTTGGGGCACGTGTTACGTATGGCAAACACACGTCCACTCTACCGTGTCCTATTCTCCGTTCCTCCTAGAGAGTGGAAGAGACCACGTGGAGGTCAACAGATGACGTGGCAGCGAGGAATGAGAAAATGCTCAGCAGACTTAGGAAAAGTAGGTGCTTCACGTCTTCGTGGTTGGGGGCCAAAAGATCCGTCAACCAGTTGGCTGGAGACACTGAAGGATATGGCAGCGAACCGTGAACAGTGGCGATCGTGTTATCATGTTTGTCGAATCAGAATGACTGATCGATGTGCGTTTGTACAGTTAGACTGTGTATTCCGTGTGTTGGCTACTAGGGCATTCTTTCCTTTTCCCACTTGTGTAGGTCCACTCCCAGTCCATCTTGTATACCCATACTTTCTAATTCAACATGCAACATGGTGAGAAAGGCAGTGGTCAGTGGGGCTTGCCCTACTGTTTAACCCTGTACGATAGTGATTATGATGACCAGGATATATATATATATATATATATATATATATATATATATATATATATATATATATATATATATATATATATGAACAGCAAGAAAGAGACTGTTGGCTCCCGCAGCGAGAGTTACTGACGACAGGCAGTTCTGGACCAAAGATGCGATGAACTAGAATCACGTCACAGCGTTCCGAATGAGAAAGGTCAAAAACCTAAGAATAAGCTTCATTCAAGAAACAACAGGTGTGCATTCTAGAAGGTAAAAAGAAGAGCGTTGGAATGAATAAAAAATCAGATAATTGTACAACAGCCATGATACATAACAACAGTTTTCCAGTTTGGATCAGAGGGTACTGTAGTATGCAAGGATCAGTGCCTTCCGTGTGGATTGCTCGTGTTTGATCTGCAAAATACAAAAACGCAGAAAACTCCATGAGCACAAAGGCTCATTAAGTGCATCAACAGGATCCTGTATCGAACGCTAATATGGCTGCCAACAGCCTACTCACTACAGTACTGGCAAAAGACTACAGAAACAATCAGGAGACATGCACTCTTGGACGCATTCCTCAAAAATATGGCGAAGTAATCCATAATGTCGTGGTTGGTTCCGATATTTGGGTGAGGCATGCCAATCAGTTAAGACCGGCGCATTGCACGGATATGCCAAACACAATTTCGGGACTACCGTTGGAACTGTTGTTAAATACATTCAACCTGCCAATGCAGCATAAAGAAAATCCATCACCATCCGAAGAACAAATACTCCAACCAGCCAGGCGAACAAATCGGCGGAAACCAAGGGTGCCATTCCAAATCAACCCAAGATTGTGCTCCTACGTCAGGTCATCCGACTGAAAAGAGGAGGTGTCAAGGAATCGAAAATCTCCCTAAAAACACGTCATCAGCGGAGCTGCAGTCCGCATTCTTCCAACCCACGGACAGGGTGCTTCGTGAACACTAACCAATTGCAAGGCCTGCATATCCACACGCAACAGTGCAGTTGTGACGCGGGTGCCCATGAACCAATCAGTCTATCACACGTCATTGTTCACATCGACTACTGACAGACAACCTACTGCCTACCCTTCACACCAACCCGCCAACCAATCAGACTTGTGACATGCTGTGATCAGACTTAACCAGTCATATCTGCGCACCACACTGAGCAATCAGTAGCAACGTCATGTGTGTCCATGTATTTCTTACCTTATGCTATATGGAGTGCTAATTTTGGTTAGAATTGAATACAGTTTCCGCGCTTTGTTTGCGGTGACTTTTCCTTTGGGAATCACTGACCGGCGATGGTCCAGAGGTTTTCGCGTTGATACAACAGTATCGATCTCTGCTCACGCAGTAAACTTTCTAATTTGAAATACACGAACGATATTGTTCTTCTGAGTGAAAGTCCAGGTAAGTTTAAGGTTTTCCTGCATTGCCTGAACAACAATGCGGTAATGCTTCGGATACACTTTGCACCTTCGAAGTGCAAAATGATGCTGTGGAATTGGGTTGGCTCTACGCCAAACCTTGTCTTAGCAGCGGAAGCTCTAACTGAAGTAGGTACATTTTGTTAGGTGGGCTGCTGCATCTCACCAGGTGGATAGATATCAGATGAGGTGTCGCTGCATGGGCAGAAGACGCGTTCGGCATTTGCTAACCTGAGCTATTTGTGGCGCCGGCGTGACATCCGGTTGCTTGTCAAGGGCTTTGTACTTTGCGGTAGTTGGATCTGCCTTTTTGAACGGCTAAGAAACATGGCCATTGAGAGTAGAAGACCGGCGAAGACTGTCAGTGTTCAAGCATCGACATGTCCGTAATATTGCCCGAATGAGGTGGGAACACCGTATCAGCAATGCTGAGGTTGGACGTAGGGTGTTGGGAACCAGAGGTCAGTCTGTGGATCCAGTACTGAATCTAAACAGGTTAAGGTGGATGGGATTGTGTTACGCATGCCCATCGATAGACGTTCTCGGTGTACACTGTTTTCCGAGATCGGTAGTGGTTGGAAGGTAAGCTGAGGTGATCAGTCCATGACATAGCAGAAAAGTATGAAAAATCTTGACCAGCGGACTTAGTCAAGAAGGACGTTCTAAACTTCAAGGTTAGGGTCTACGTGACACGCTTGCCAGATGGCTGGATACATTAAGTGAAATGGCTAGGTGTCGTGGTTAGTGGCGTAGTTGCATTCGGACTCTTTCTTTGTCCTCTTGATTTCCGCTTGATACTTTGACTTTTTTGAATCTTTATCACTATGCTCCTGTTCATTCTCGCCCTTTACTCGACGATGCTGGAAGGTAGCAACGGAAACCAGAATACAGAAGTGTGAGGTTAATTGTTAAATAAACTGTAACTGTAAACTCACGGTTGCCGTGCTACTGATATTGTGTTTATCCTGTTTGATACACCACTTGGTGCATCGTTTTTCCGGTACGCTCTGAATCTCATTCAATCCTAACATAACTTTCCCCGGATCCTGATTTTTCTAGCTGGCAGCTGATCTCAACTCAGGCGACGCATAAGAATGTCCAATGGGCTTTTTTCTGGAGTTGCTTTGAAACCCCGTATGATAGTGTTTGATTTGGGTGAGTTTCATGATCTGCCGGTTTAAATGTAGATTGTACACTCTGGCCGTTCGATTGCGATGTCTACCAGGGACATGAGTTCCGTAAAAAGTTAGTCCATTTTGTTTCTTTTGATTCATTAACCTCGATTGGCGCAATTTGAAAGAAATGGAGTAATCGTTGATTCTGATGGAGCTGAGGTGCTGGTATGTAACGACAGTTCGTTCATCCTAAATTCGATCAAAGATGAAAAGGATGTGTTATTGGCTTGCGCCTCGAGGTGAGTTCTTTGCTACTGTGGTTAATTTATACCTTGTGATATTGTTGTTTCGTTTTTGCGTCATATGACCAGTTAAAGTGTTCATTTACCGCTAGGAAGCAGACTAAGTGCATCAGGAGTCTGTTGTACGAAACTGTTTGGCCATTGTGCTAATTTTAATTTTGTTACGAACATCCCCACGATAAGTCAGGCTGGTGCGTAAATAATTATGATAAAACAGCCCCTTGAGTATCTTTTGTGTGTGAGAGGGAGAGAGAAAATTGAGAGAATTGATTCTGACGTGACAGACCTGAAGTTCCTTCACGGGTTCTTCAGTCACGTCCCCGTGTTGGGTTAACGCCTCACTGTCTCGTGGGTGAGACTTTTGAGTCAAAGGCTCAGGTTAGTGTTCCCCAAAAAACTGCGGTGTGAGCAGCCGCGAAGTGGACGTGCCTAGAATTCTTCAATGGTCCCTCTCGAAACATCTTTCTCTTCTTCATCCTTCATGTCCCACTTTTAAACGGAAACGAGAAGCCACAATGAGTCGTAACCGAGATCTTGTAGCTCTTCGTAAGGGCAGTGATCGGGAGACAGGAAACGAAGAAACGATTCTCAGACCTAAGCGTTCTCTTCGCTTAGCTGATTTCAACGTCCGCACGCTTTGCCAAAACAGGGCACCTGGCTGCCCTAAATAGAGTTCTTGAAATCTTCAAACACGAAACACGCATAGAAAATCCAGCTTCAGTGTTAGCACTTCGTCCCCCATATACAAACTCGGCTTCTCGTTTCACTCTCTGCGTGTCGGGTGGTTCGGTGTCTAGTGCTCGCGGTCAGGCTGTCGTTGGCATCGCTCTGAGCATGAAAGCTGAGCGTGCACAGCTCGACTTGATCCCAGTCAGCAGTTGTCTGTGTGCAATTCGATTGGACGATTCTGTTCGTGTAAACAACAACAAACTGAAGGGCCGATGTTTGTTCGTCGTGTCTGTGTATCCGCCGACTGACTGCAGTTTCTCTGAGACCAAGGACGAACTCTACCAGGATTTGTCTCAACTACTTCAAAGCGCGCGTTCAACGGACGTAGTGGTCATTGCTGGGGTTTTCAGCGCTCAAGTTGGCCGTTTGGGAGATTCCGAAAGGCCATTGGAGGTCCATTTGCTGTCCTAGCCGATCGTACCGATAACGACGACCGTCTCATTCAGCTGTGTTCTGATCACAGATTGTTTCTGACGAGTACGAACTTCTGCCAAAAGAAGCGGAATAGAATCACATGGCGTCCTCCTCCATCTTTACAACGTTGAACTCAGATCGACCATATTGTGATTGGTCACCGCTGGCGTGGATCAATTGAAGATTGTCGTTCATTTTGATCTACGCCTGTAGACTCAGATCACACCTTGGAAGGTGCTCGCTTCTGTTTACGTCTCGTCCGTGGTCGCACCAAAGTAAATGCTACTTGTCCCGCGCAGTTGCTTTTAGACGATAACGAGCGATACAGTTTCCAAACGGAGCTGTCTACGTAGTTATCAATGCAGCCAGATGTTCAGGACCCAAATGAACGCTGATAGCAGATCAAGGAAGCCTGGTGTGCCACTTCGAATGCCATCCAGGACTCTGGTTCAAGTCGGTTTCAACAACGATGGATATCTTCGACACCAGTTGCTCTGTTGGTTGCTCGCAGATCCGTCCCTCCGGATGTCACATTCAATAAAGGGCGCAAATCCGTGAGGCGCAAACTGACTAGTAGCCAGAGAAATAACCGCGAGCAGTGGTGGATTGCGAAATATAGGTAAATGGGAAATGCTGCGTCCATGGGCAATGATCGCAAATATTTCCGTTCGATTAGAAGTACCGGTCCAAGGGAGCCTGGTGTAAGTGAGTTGATTACGGAATCCGATGGCTCACTGATTCACTCTCAAGGACGTCGTCTGGAGCGTTGGGCGGAGCATTTAAGGAGCAATTCAGTTGGACCACTTCAACGGTGGACCTTCCAAATATACCTGCCAGCGAAACGATGCGGGTGGACATCAGCCTTCCATCAGAGATGGAGATCATGCGGGACATGGGTTCATCATCATCATCGTACAGGGTTAAACAGTAGGGCAAGCCCCACTGACCACTGCCTTTCTCACCATGTTGCATGTTGAATTAGAAAGTATGGGTATACAAGATGGACTGGGAGTGGACCTACACAAGTGGGAAAAGGAAAGAATGCCCTAGTAGCCAACACACGGAATACACAGTCTAACTGTACAAACGCACATCGATCAGTCATTCTGATTCGACAAACATGATAACACGATCGCCACTGTTCACGGTTCGCTGCCATATCCTTCAGTGTCTCCAGCCAACTGGTTGACGGATCTTTTGGCCCCCAACCACGAAGACGTGAAGCACCTACTTTTCCTAAGTCTGCTGAGCATTTTCTCATTCCTCGCTGCCACGTCATCTGTTGACCTCCACGTGGTCTCTTCCACTCTCTAGGAGGAACGGAGAATAGGACACGGTAGAGTAGACGTGTGTTTGCCATACGTAACACGTGCCCCAACCAACGAAGTCTACTAAGTTGGATACGCTGTGGCGAAACGTTCTCGAATTAGTACCCAATACTCGATTTCTGACCTCATCGTTGCTTACTCGGCTATTCCACCCGATCTTAGCGATACTACATAAACATCGATGATCGAGAACCTCAAGACGACGAATATCTTCAGCACACGGACTCCAAGTTTCGCAACCATACAACAAAACTGAACGCACTGCAGCACAGTATACACGACCTTTCAACTTCAGTGAAATATCAGATCGACGCCACAAATGATTCAGTCCAGCGTACGCCGCTCGAGCCTTGGATATATGCGTGCTCACCTCTACTACAGTTCTCCCATCCGTCGTCACGCTGCTGCCGAGGTAGGTGAAGTGGTCGACAACTGACAGCACCTCCCCATCGAGTATCAAGCTCGGAATCGTTGACGTCCGGTCTTGTAATATCACTTTACACTTTGAAGGTGCAAAGTGCATGCCGAGTGGACCTACAGCTCTTGCGAGTCTATCTAGTGCATGTTGAGCATGTTCCGTGGATTCAAACAAGCAGACAACGTCGTCCGCGTAATCTAGGTCACATAGCTTTTCACTATTTCCTAGTTCGACGCCTACATCCTGAAGATTTTGCAACGCACTCTCCATTATTTCGTCCATGACGAAGTTGAACAGGAATGGGGACAGAGGACATCCCTGTCGAACACTACTGGTCGTTTCGAGCCGACCGGATAGTTCACCGTAAACTTTAACGCGGCCACAAGTATGAGAATACAATGATCTCAGTAGGTTCACGAACTTCTGGGGCAAACCTTTTCGATGAAGATCACTGAAAAGCGATGTTCGATCAACTGAATCGAAGGCGCCTTTCAGGTCTATGAAAATCATTATTGTCGGTCGGCGGTGCATGTGACGCATTTCAAGTAGTCGGCGAAGAGTAAAAATCTGGTCGAAGCATCCTCGACCTGGGCGGAATCTAGCCTGCTGTTCGTGGGCAACCCTCTCGCGAGCCGGTGTAAGACGGTACAGCAAAATCGAAGCTAATACTTTGGTGACTATCGGAATTAAGCTAATTCCACGATGATTACTACAGTCATTGCGTATTCCCTTCTTGAAGATGGGAACAATCAATGACTCGCTTTATATTAACGGAATGCGCTCCTCGTTCCGCTTTCCCCCGCCTTAGTAATCGAATACATGACTCTACTTCTACTTCCGATGGGGCTCAAGTGATACCACCCAAGTAGTCGCAGTTGTTGACACAAGAGTAACTACACTAGCGTGTGGCCAGCTAAAATGTTCCTTGAAGTACTCGGCCCAACGGTCAAGCCTTTGCTGTTTGCTATGGATGGGTTCTCCATTTCTGGATCACACAAACGTTGCACGGCTAATCGGGTTTACGGTTTGCGATGATAACCATGGAGCAGGAGAGATAATTGCATTAAAACTAATGCATGGTCCGACTGTATGTACGTGGACCAGTAAGATCTACATTTCTGAACAGAACTGCGCCATAGGTAGCTCACTGTGATATGATCGGTTTGGCTTAGAATACCTGTAGTGATAGAGCGCTCTGTTGCTGTGCGACGCGAGCTGTGTAGGAAGTTGATGCTAGATAAGAACATTCAATTGTCTGCACAAAACTGGAGAAGTCTATCCCCGTTGTCTGTACGTCCAGCGGGTAAAGCACAACGGCCACCTAACCAAGCTTCTGATACATTAAGTTTGTCAACTTATGCATTGAAGTCACCAGCTAGCACTGCAATGTCAGAATCCTTACTGCTGCGAAAGAGGGTGGCGATTTCATCGTAGAACTCATCCTTCTGCGCGTCTGAGCTGCAGTCCGTTGGGGCGTACGCCGAGATCACAAACAAATTGCGCTTAACACAACTATCCTTTCGAACGCCAACTGACCCTTGGAGTCTCACAGCACATAAACGACTGTTAACAGGGATCCAGTCTAAAAGGGTGGCCTCAGCCTTGTCAGTCAAGACTATTCTTACATCACGTTGACTTGTAGCTCTAGCTATTTCGTCTCCTGAAGTGCGCAGAAAATACCTCGATGAGATGCCAGGGGCAGTTAGTTGAATCGCATTGCTCGAATCACGAATACGCGTTTCACTTAAGCAGCAGAAATCAATCTTCAGAGCATCTAATGTGATGGCTAGGCACGCCTGCTGACCGGCCTGCATGAGTGTACGCACGTTGAAGGAGCCGAGATTCAGAGGCTGATGAGGCTTGAGAAAATGTGAGTCCCGAGACCGAGGATTAGTCTCGACACCATTTGACAGTGGATCGTTGCTAGTATCAACCGTGTTATCAGGGGAGCATTATGGGTGGATAGATGGGGCAAAGATAGTTGGTTAGGCACAGAAGACAAAGGATGAATGAAAGAGAGGGTACTCTGAGCAGTAGCGCACTTATCACTACCCACCCTGCTCAATGCAATGGGCAGCGCTGTCCTGATTATCCTGCGCGACGACCGATGCAGTACGAATTCTTTCTATTCGTGCAGTCCATGGGAGATGTTGGACGGGTACTGCTAGGGTGACCAGCCACAATGCAGGAGAACGATAAGGGTCCTCATCCAAAACCCTTAGTTCTAACAAGAATCTATCCGCAAGGCAGCGGGATGGTTTAGTGGAAGCCCCTTTGCTTATATCATTTATTCTTCCACTGGTTTTGCCGATTGAGTTGCCAGCTCAAATCGACCCCCAACTTGGAGGACCAGGGTACTGGACTTTGTCTGGCCTCTACCCATTGACCTGTCAGGTATGATTGCATCTCCGGCTTAAAGAAGCCATCCTGTATAGCTCTTTAGATCATGGAGGCGCGCAGGCCATCACACTGCGTCAAGGTGCAGTCTTGTCGTGATGGTGAAAACGATATCACTACGATGTAACTAATTAAAACCTTGTTATTTGCATTTTGATATTAACCGATGTCAGTCGAGGAAAATGCCCCGGATCTCGTCCCTGGAAAGACAGTCCACGACACAGAGATTTTCTGATTATAGCTTCAGAAGTGCTTTATTTAACCTCAGTGATTGCATAAAGCTTTCGGTGACCCGGTTTGTGGTATGTCAACCGATATAGACTCGATCATTGTGATTAAACTGGTAATGTTGGTCAGTTTGACATCGCCTTTCATGGAACGCTCGAGTGGAATGGCAGCTTGTGTTGTTTTAGCTCAATGGTATGTCATCCACTGGCACAATTTATCGCTCATCTGTCTGCTGTTTAATCTCGTATGTTCACTTTGGTCTCCTGAATGTGAGACCTCAGTGAGTATGATTCTGTTGAAACCACCACTATCGCTTCACGGATTGCGGTGGTTCTGATTGCAACTTCTCAGCAATCCAACTCGGAACTCAAACAACCAAGACTATAAAAAATTATGGAAAGAACTATATACATAGTTGTATCAGGTTTATGACAGATGGGAAAATACAAGGGCCTCCGTATTCCTGACATGAAGTCATATCTTTCTGTCTTTAATCAATGGTTGGATGGATCTCGTGAACCCCACTGTGCAAGCCCGACACGTCCCAGATGGCTAATTACACTGGTCTGGATTTTAACACCTTTCTTTCATGTTATGAACTGATCGCCTAATAGCGCTTACACCACTTAGGCTAATGTGTTTGATGAGTGATATGATATTGACTAGCCAAGTGGACGTCACCAGTCCGACTTCGGGTTACATGACTACCAGATGGTAATGCAACATCGTATATTACTGTGAATTATAAGATTTCTTGCAATAATTTAATTTAACGGACTTTATCAAGCCGTCAGGGATAGGTAATAGTCACGTTATCTGGTTCCAGTAGAATACGCAGTGACTGCGATCATTGCGTGCACCGTCATCTGCGCTTCGTTTAACTTTGGGCATGTTTTGTTTGACGTCTTGAATAAGGAGGTCTCCTGTTGTTACGACTAAGTAGCATATCAGATAACTTCGGGGAATTTTTGACATGTTGGCGAATTCTATTTCATTTTGTTTAGCAGGACTAAAATAATTTGTAATTAGCTTATGTTAAAAATGACCGGCTCAAGCGGACCGCGTACTTTCGGAAATTTTCGATTGGCGATCTCAGTCCGCATTTTTTTTAGAAATTCGACCGTATCAGTGAAACACATGGAATGCGTTTGCTAATTTATTATATTTATTTTACACCGGCTCGAATTCAAGCACGGTTCCAACGCAACGATTACAAAAGTAGGAGGGAAGAGAGATTGGAGGTACAACAGAGTATAACGGTCATTCTTGTATCGATGGTGTCCTTCCGTGGTTGTTTGCGTTTGCTACTAACGCCAGGGACCATGAGTTGAAAAGTTCAAGTTAGAGAGCATTGTTGAACAGGTTGCTGTTTATACCCGTTCATTGCAATATGCACATCATACAGATTACTATTCGTACCCATACACCGGTTAGTAGTACCATTAAATCAACCAGAGGCAAAGCTGCTTGAGCAGTGGAATAACTGGAAAAGCACGACCGGTTGATCTGGTGTAAAACAGTTGGTCCATAGTTTGCTATTAGTTTTAATCACTCGCTGTATTCGAATCCTAATTTAAGTAACTGGGTAGTTAATCAGTACCCATTCAGACTTGAAGCTCCATCTAAGTGATAGACACAAGTTCCAGCCATGTTTGTCATAATCCCCTCAGACAATACCATCCAAAACACGGAAATGCCGAAGCCAATACATTACGTTGTGGTTGCCATGACAGACATTCGTTTATCGTCCTCTAGTTGTAACCGCCCCAATCATTTAACGATGTTCAAGGATGCTGCCATCTTCCGAGCTTGTTCGCCAATCTGTATTGTCTGAGTGTGCTTATTAGGAATTTTCGAACAATTAGGAAATTCTTCTCAAGAGTAGATGATGACTAACTTAGCACTGGTTTAGTGATGACCCTCACACCCAGTTTGATTGATTACCCCTCACCCAAAGTCCTCTTCTGATTCCTGTTTGCAATGGCTAGGATACTTAATCCCAGTGTTATGCCACTTCCTGTTCAATGCCCCCTCTCTTTCGTAGTGTAACCCTCAGACCAATTTTCTTTTCTCGGTCTCGGAAATGCCCCTTGCTTCTTGTGTCCTTTCCGCTACGATGGCGAAGACTATTTCCGACTCACTGACACGATGCTATCTTTCCTATGGTATGAAAATGTATACTAACATCGCAGTATTTTGTAGCAAAGATGTAATCAAAGTGTTTGCTGATGCTGTCTTCTTCCTAAAAAAGAAGCCGGATTTTTTGAGAGTCTGATCAAATATTGTCCGAAGAACGTGTCTGTAAAGATGTTTGTTCATATTTAATCGGACGCTCAATAGTAAGTGCATAATTGTGACCGCACTAATGAGGTGTGTTGTTTCTCACTGGAGAAATGGTTTCACGTTGTTCCGCCCACAGTTTGGATGAAGTCTTTCAGATTGTGTTCGTTGCCACACTAAGAACTAAAAAATACGGCATCACTGGGTGAATTCAAGTCGTCGTAATTGTCTCAATGCGCAATCACAGCTATGGATTTCTCAATATTCTACGTTCCCCATTTATGCTTTAGCTTGGTCTTCTCCATTAATCCCTCCGCTTATTATCTACAGAACTTTCACTACAGATATCGCACGGCAGTTGGTTCGTTTGCGGGGATGGCACCATTTATTCGATTTCATGGAAATCTATCCATCCTGCAAAGTGAAACATTTCACTACGTAAGTATTCTCCTCTATTTGGATTTGATTGTTTCACCAGAGTTTTGAATTCTGTATTTCTGCTGACTTCCTCCGCTTTCATGATGCATGCTGTACGATTCCAACTGATAACAAGCTCGGTGAAACGCACCGGGCCATGGGATGTGAACTCCGCGTTAGCTCTAGTAAAGATCTCGGAATACGGTATTACACTCTACCCTTGACAGACAACTGGGTGTCACGCCGGCGCCACAAATGGCTGAGGCTAGCAAAAGCCAAACGCGCCGTCTGTATACGCGATGACGCTTCATCTGATATGTCTACCTGATAAAATCTAACTGTCCAGGTAACAAAATTTACCCACTTCAGTTAGAGCTTCCCCGGCCAAAAAGAGCTTTAATGTTGAGCCATCCCAGTCCCGCAGCATCATTTTACACTTCGAAGGTGCAAAGCGCATCCCAAACATTGCTACACTGTTGTTTAGGCAATCTAGAAAAACCTGCAACTGACCTGGATCTTCATTCAGAAGAACAACACCTTTCGCGTATTCCAAGTTAGAAAGATCACCGCCTGAGCAAAGATCGACGCCGTTATTCTTACACGACGATAGGGCCCCCTCAAGAATCAATTCAATCAAAAAATTGAAGACGAAGAGCGAAAGAGGGCAACCCTGACGAACACCACTTTCCGTGGTGAACTCGGCTTCGGCTGTTCGCATACAAACATTGGAAAAAAGAAATAAACTTCTCTGACACACCTTTCAATGAGAGGTAGTGCCAGAGGACTGTACGGTCAACTAAATCGAACGCCACTTTCAGATCAAGAAAGACAGATTTTGGACCTATGAAAGATGTGTCTGTGCTCTAAGGTTTGCCGAAGAGTAAAGATGTGGTCGATACAACCCCAACCGAGTCTGAAATCGGCTTGATTCTCACGCGTACAACTTTCGCAGGTGCTGGATAATTGGTGGATAATAATCCCTGCCAACAGTTTTGATGCGATACTTACCAAGCTAATTCCTCTGTGGTTTTCACAAGAGGACCTGTCACCTTTCTTATAAATCTGCACAATCACCGATTCTCACCGTTCCGTGGGAATCTGTTCACTATCCCAAACAATCCCGGAGGATTTTTGTTAACTCTGAATCCAAAGCTTCGTCTCCATCCTTGAAAAAGATGGAGACAACCCATTCCTCCTGGCAGCTTTATACCTAATCAAATAACTTCCATTTCTGACGGAGGGGTGATGTCCGCATGCATCGATTCTGTTGAGCAGTGATGGTCGAGTGGTTTAGGGCGTTTGGTTATCACCTCGGAGGTCAGAGGTTCAATTCCTCACCATCACCGGTTACTTCGGTGATAGTCTGTAATCCACTGTCGTCCGGCTGGTTACCACACCTGGCCTTTTAGGACTTTATATGGTTCTCCACTGCAAGTCTCAGAGTTTGGTCGCCGATTATCCCTAACAGTGCAATGG
The DNA here is from genome assembly GCA_948099385.1 of Fasciola hepatica. Lineage (NCBI taxonomy): Eukaryota > Metazoa > Platyhelminthes > Trematoda > Plagiorchiida > Fasciolidae > Fasciola > Fasciola hepatica. Next base: position 9,657,410 of record CANUEZ040000182.1, on the reverse strand, counting down.
GTCTTCATGACTATGGGGTATATATCCCTTCCACTGCACCCGTGCGCAAGCGTGTAATAGAAAAATGTATACTCAGAAGGTCCAGTGTAGAAGTGGATAGACTGAACTGTTCCTTAAAATGCACCACTGAACGGTCCAGACGACGTTTTTTCGAGTGAATCGATGCTGGTTATCAATTGAAAGATATAGGAAGTTAATAAAAACACTTCGGTAACGTGATCCACGTTGGAGATTAAAAGGCACGCCAACACATTTTAGGATTTCAAGGGAAAGAGAATAGGAAGTAGCCCACAAGAAGTAAACTGTGTGTGATTAGAAAAGTAACCACGAAGGGTGTTCAGAGTGCGCCCATCAACCCCATTATCGTACAGAATATTCAGAAAAGTAACGCCATGAAGAGAAGCAAATGCACTCGCATGGTCAGAAAAAATTGTACTCACAGTACGACCAACATGATCAAGAGTAGAAGCAATAGAACTTACAGTGTAACCAACAGCGTCAAGGGTTGACGGAGAGGAGAGGGTCTGTAGGTAAATTGTATCGGGTCAGGAGAGAGAACTTGGTAAGTTATGCAGTGGGGGAGCACATTCTTAAGTACTTTCCAGCAAAGCAGATGTGCAGACTGTCGGACGATATTTGTGGACTCTTATCTGGAGGAAACGTGTGATGCGTGCAGATCTCCAACAATCGGGAAACACCCCGGAATCAATACAACGACTAAATAGATTAATAGTTTTAAATATTTGTGTTGGTTGTAGCTCAGGTTGTTGGTTGCTATGATGTTCTGATCGCTGAGCTTGGCGTTTAGATCGCAAACGTTTCATCACCAGTCGAGGTGACATGCACTGACGATGTCACCTCGACTGGTGATGAAACGTTTGCGATCTAAACGCCAAGCTCAGCGATCAGAACATCATAGCGACTAAATAGATTAGTCAGATATGTGAGTTCGAAAGAGCAGGATTTTAGCAACATTGGTGATAGCAAGCTGGGGCCACCAGAATTATGGCACTTGACTTGTTGTAGAACCCTAAGGACAGAACCAGGTGTAATGGGGTTGGGTTCATAGGATTCAATATATAGAGCGAGAGGTGAGGATGCGATGGACTTAACGGTGATTCAAATCTTTGACGTTTAGCTTCAACCTAGGCCTGGCATAGCACAACTTTTTCAGGGCTTTCCACATCTCACGGCAGTTCTTGTTACCCAACCTACAGAATATTCAGATATTCTGCTTCAGTCTTGATGAGTGGATAGCTTTTTTACGGAATGATATCAGCCCGATTTGTACACCCTTTCCTTAGCCCTGTGGAGCCTCTCAAACTAGGGGATGAGAACCCATCGGGTCGAACATAATAGATTTCCATGCAACATGCACCAAGATCACCTTGGATACGTTGGGCGTCCCGGATTGGTAGACCAATATCCAAAATGCCTATGAACCGCTCAATCGGCCACCGACTCGCGAAACACGAACTTTCCGTTGCCCGACAGGTAGCCTTTGGCTGTACATGGGATAGAGATGCCATCTCGAACAAAATCCGAGTGGCGCTAGAGACACCACTTCGTGCACTGTTCCCAAGTCTCTTCACAGTTCAGTTCAGTTCAGACAATCATTAACCATGCACTGGGTGCGTTGGCTTTGGTTGCTATCTCCTTGTGGCAACCTCAAAAGGAAATAATGAAGGAGAAAAGTGTATGAAAGGAGTAAGAGAAGAACTACATTAATGGAACTAAGTCGATGAAGAAAGTTTGTAAACTCAAGAGCGCCACTGATCGCGGCATCTAGCCATATCCTCCAACGTATCTAACCATTGAGTGGGAGGGTCTCTTGGACCCCACCCAAGAAGTCTAATACGCTCTACATGGCTAAGTCCACTAGTTAGGCTTTTCACACCTTTCTTCCACGTCATGGACTGACCACTCTTACTCTTCTTCCAACCGGTACCCACCTCAGCAAACATAGCACGCCGAGGGATCCTGTCAGGGGACATGCGTAACACATGTCCCAACCATCCTAGCCTGGTGAGCTTAAGTGTTTCATTTAATTATTTGATACTTAACCTAAGACTTTTCGCCGAACCTCAGCACTGCTCACACGGTGTTCCCACCAGATTCGAGCAATACTACGAAGATATCGGTGCTCAGATACCGACAATCTTCGTATATCCTCCACAAGTAGTGGCCATGTCTCCGAACCATACAGAAGCACGGGCCTGACTGGTGCAGCGTACACTCGACCCTTAATAGATAAACAGATGTCATGTCGACGTCACAGATGACTCAGGTTGGCAAATATCAAGCGTGCTTTCTGTATACGCAGAGACACTTCATCCGATATCCGACCTTCGGGTTAGATGCAGCTCCCCGGATACCAGAACTTGTCTGCCACGTTTATAGTCTCCGCAGACACTGGGAGGTTTGACGTCGGACCAACCCAGTCTGCAACAGCATCTTGCACTTTGAAGGAGCAAAACGCACACTGAACATTGCTACGCAACCCGTCAAGTCGTTGAGAAGAGCTTGTAACCTACCTGGATCTTCATTTAGAAGAACTATGTCGTCCGCCTACTCAAGGTCTGATACCTCTCCATCCGGGAAAAGTTCAATGCCGCTATCCTCACTTGACAAAAGTGCGGTATCTAGGACCATATCAACCACGAAGTTGAAGAGAAAAGGAGAAAGAAGACAACCCTGATGTACACCGCTTCTCGTGGTGAACTCGAGGGAAAGATCACTGTTAGCCCGAACTTGGCTTCAACTATTAATGTTAAGGGATTTTACGATGGAAAAGAATTTCTCTGGTACACCCTTCAACAAGAGACAGTACCAGAGAACTGTGCGGTCGACTGAGTCGAAGGCCGCTTCAGGATCAAGAAAAACGGAGATAGTGGGCTTACGGAAGATGTGTTTCTGTTCTGAAATTCGTCGAAGAGTGAAGATGTGATCAATGCAATCTCGACCAGGTCTAAACCCAGCTTTATTCTTGCGCGAGCACTGTTCGCGAGCGTTAGATAAACGGTGGAGGATAACACCAGCAGGCAGTTTAGATGCAATGCCAATCAGACTAATTCCCCTGTGGTTTTCACAGGAGGACCTTTCGCCTTATGAATCGGTAAGATCACCGATTCACACCAACTCTGGAACTTGTTCCTGCTCCCATATGAAACCGAGGAGTTTTGTCAATTCCAGTAAAAGAGCTGGGCCACCGTCTTTGAAAATAGACGGAAAAAACTCATCCCGTCCGGCAGCCTTGTGTCGTTTGAGATAGCTTATCTCACGAAGAACCCCCGTTTCTCACGGAAGCCTGGTATCCACAACAAATGCTGTACCCATTGCGCTAGTGGTCAAACCTGGAGAGGATAAAGACCAATTAAACTACTTCTCGAAATGCTCCGCTCAGCGAATTGGACGACGCTCCTGAGTTTGAATCAGTGAGCCGTTCGCTTCTCTGATCAATACCCTAACATCTGGTTTACGTCGACCAATTTGTCTAATCAGACGGAAAAGACTGCGGTTGTTGCCAGTCGCCGCAGCTTTTTCCCTTTCCCTACACTTTGCAATCCACCACTGCTCACCGCCATTCTCAGGCTCCGAATCAGTTAGCGTTCAAGGCATCTCCGTGCCTTATCGTATCTGGAATCCGGAGGAATCGATCTGCGCACATCTAACAGTGCAACTGAGGATGCAGATATCCATCGTCTCTGTGTGCGTCTACTTGTTGGACCTTGGGTGACATCAACAAGCACACGTAGAGCCTGCTGGATCTCTGTTCATCGCTCTTCTAGATTCTGGGCATTTGACTGTATCCATAACCTGGTGGATAATTCTGTTCGGAAAGCAGATCGTCGGTTATCGTCCAGTAGCAGCTGCGGGGGGCGGTTCGCTTTGGCGTTGTTTCGGTCACCAATGGGGCGCAAGCTGAAGCGTGCGCGGACGATAGTGTGATCAGTGTCTGCAGACGTGGACTAAAATGATCACAGGCTTGAATTGATCCGCGCCAGCGGTAACCGACAGCAATATGGTCGATCTGAGTCCAACGCTGTGAAGGCGCAGGTGGACGTCAGGTTAGCCGGTATCGATTTTGTGAGAGAAATTTGTGCTCTCTAGGAATATTCCGTGGTCGGAATATGGTTGACTGAGGCAATCTCCGTTATCAGTTCGATCGGCTGGAACGCCAAAGCGGCCTGTTATATTCATCCCCGTCTCGTCTAGGCTTCCAGTCTGAACATTAAAATCACCAGCAACAACCATGATGTCCGTAAAGCGCACGCTACAGAGCAGTTGAGACAAACCATGGTTGGATCTGTCCCAAGCCTCAGGAGAGCTACAGTCAGTTGGGGCATACACAGAAACGACAAACAGGCATCGGCGCTTCAGTCTATTGGTGTTAACATGTACAGAGCCATCCAACTGAACTGCACACAGACAACTGCTGACTGGAATCCAATCGAGCTGTGCACGCTCAGCCTTCACGCTCAGAGCGATGCCAACGACAGCCTGACCGCGACACAATACACGCCTGTGTTAAAGGTTTCAAAAGTCCTAGCTGGGACAGCCTGTTGTGCCGTTTTGGCAAAGCGTGCGGACGTTGAAAGCAGCTAAGTGAAAAGGATGCTTAGGTCGGAGAATGGATTCTCTACTTCCCCTGTCTTTAATTTGCTACCCTTTGCGAGAGCTACAAGTTTACAGTCACGACTCATTGTGGCTACTCGAACGCATTTAGAATTGGGACGTAAAGAATGGAAGGCAGAGAGATAAGGAATGTTTCCCGATTGACCACTGGAGATTTGTGAGCAAATCATACTTCATGGTCGCCCACACCGCAGAGGAGGTTTTTCTTTGGGAACCCTAGCCGGGGCTTTTGACTCAAAAGTCTCACCCACAAGACAATGGGGCATTAACCCAACACGGGAACGTGACCGGAGCACCCGTGAAGGAACTTCTTCTGGTCTGTCAAGTTAGATCTGATTACTGCATGCGTTTTATCTTGTCTTCGCTGGAGCTTCGTTATCGGTCAGCTTTTCGGCTTCAGTCCCTAGCCCCATGCACCTAATGGAGCAAGTGGAACTTGGATGGGGCAGCATCTTTTGGGCTAGGGATGTCCAGCTTAGGCAGGCGATAGCTGCCCAACGAAGTGCGATGGCTTCTCCCACCGTCGAGAGAAACCCCAGGTGCTCCACTCCTACGTCCATCTAGTAGAGGTTTTTAGACCGGTTAACTGTTTCTCTCTGTGTTTATTCGTTGGAATGTCCTCTCCAGGGGCATAAGGGTTAGAACCAGATGTGCCCATCAACTGTTTCTGAGACTGGACTTTGACTGGTCTCTACCCATCGATCTGTCAGGCATGATTGTATCTCCGACTTAGGGAAGCCGTTCTGCATAGCTCTTTGGGTCGTGGAGGCACACAAGCCATCACACCACGCCAAGGTGCAGTCTCGTCATGATGGCCGGCGGGAAGCAAACCATTCTTGATAAGCAACCAGTGCTAATTAGTGTTATCAGGTGGGGCTACATCTAGCTGTTCAGCGAGCGCGTTTTAGAAGACGGATAGGCGAGATCGATCGAAAACTTGTCGTAATCTAACCGTGGTTGCAGCGGGCGTTTGGAGCAACCACCAAAACATCTGGACAGCTTGGTGAAAACTAGTGTGTGGTTGGAGTCAAGGTGGGTGCTCCAGTACGAGCAACAGTCCTGTTTGTAGCCCCGCCATTTGTGGCTTATTGCGATGTGGTCTATCTAGGTCCACTGCCTACTCGAAGAGTTAAGACGCCACTTAGTGCACCAACGATTAGAACGTCTGAAGTTCGTTTTGGCGGCGAACAAACGATGATCAGAGCACAGGGCCAAAAACTGTTACCTTTTTTCCAAACAACAGGAATCTGCCTTTAAAAGGCCTCCTAACTGTGCTTCCTTCGATGAAGGACGACCGACTTGAGCATTTTTATCTATCAAAATCACGGTATCAGCCCGGTTTGCTTTACGTAAGAGATCGTGGATCTTTTGGTAATATTTATCTTTAATTTCATGTGGGCTGCAATGGGTGAGTACGGGCCCGGAGACCACTAATAGATTGCATCTGTCGGGACGGCGAATGCTCGCTTTGCACGGACTCCTAAGTCCTGCTGCGCATAAACGACTGTCGACTGGGATCTAGTCTAGCAACACCGCTTTAGCCCTTTCCCTGAAAGCAAGACCAAAAGCCATAGCCTTATTGTCCCCAGAAAGGTGCAAGTGAAACTTCACAAGCATTTTATGGGGGCGTCAATCGGATGATGGAACTGGTGTCCTGAATGCGAGTCTCTTAAATACAACACACATCGATGACAAGGGCTTCAAGCGTACGAGCTAGACTCGTCTGTTGTGGTACATGCACCAAGGTTCGCTCGTTGAACATGGCTGGTTTGAGTGAGCTTCGAAGACGAAGGATGGCATCAGCTGGCGGTGGCGGGTTTGATGTGACTTGGAGGCTAGTTGAAGAGGGACGAGAGAGAACATGGACAGGACTTCCACTGGTGGTGCCATAGCTGATACGGTTGACCGTAGTTCCCTCGGGATATGGTAAAGGAAGATAAAGTGGGAAGGGAGTGGAGATGGGGAAATAAGTTCTTATGTACGGTGTAAGGGAGCGATCATGCGTGCACATGAAAGGACAGTCAATCATTGCATAGGTGATACCATCCATGGTTGATTGCGTTATAGACTGTCCTACTACTCATTCGCCCGGTCCAGAGTTGGCCTTTTTATTCGAGGATGCACCTCCAGCTTTTGCGCATCCAAGCGCTTTCTGCAAGGTAGCAGCGTTGCTCCAAATGGGCCGGTGCCCAATCGTGTGGTTCATTCGCCTCTTCTGAAAACCTTTTCGGGTAACTGGAACACGACAAGGAGCTATGATCTTATTTAGTGGCTGGTCACACTGACCACGTCAGAGCGTCGTCAGAAGAATTGTGGCGTTTTAGAGTGGAGAACGCTAGCCAAGCGGAACTCCCAACACAACATCGAGCACTGCCGCTGATTGTCCACTTATTCACAGGTAGCCACGGGTGTAGTCAGTTCCCTATCCGCAACGGCGCACAGTAGCATTACAGTTCTGCTACTCGCAACCGATCCTTCGACTGCGGGCCGAGAATAACCCTAATTAGTTAGTAAGTTGTGACTGACCGCGCTCTTTTCGATCTGGTTACCGAATAGAAATCGTAGATTTCTCGTGACTAGTTACGCAACGGCGTTGGGCAGATCTTCTTCACGTGTTTGTGCAGACAGGATGACATTGGTTTGGGGTCGTATGAAAAGAATCTGAAAAACAATACTATTATTACTCAAGTCGCTATTTTCATACTAGATTTCAATACCTCGATCCGATTTACGCTTCATCACCGTTGACCAAACTCTGATCATGTATCCCCACCCCGTTCTCAGGTTGTCCCAAAAAACCGGCGTTCCGTTTCATGAGATGATATTTTTCGACGACTTGTCTTGGAACATTCAGGACGCCCGCCAGTTGGGCATTCATGCGTATCTTGTTCCAAATGGGATCACCGTGCCCATTGTACGGCGTGCCATACGGGAATACGAACGTTTCGCATCGGAAAGAAGGAATTTACAAACCCCACTTGCATAAGAGATGGAATACTGTTTCAAGCTACCTCAATCTTTGCTAGTGCTGCTTCAAATCTCAAGTTCTGCATGCGCCGTCCAATCAAGTATCATACTCATTGCATGTCGACCTGCCTGGATTTTTTTTGTTCCCCAGCCACTTCATCTAGATATTCCTTTATATTCACTTTCAGTTCACCATCTTATTTTGTGTGCTCTTGCAGAGAAACGGAATGTATTTTTTATGAATAGGATTCTGAATCATTTGTTTCTCGTAATTTCTTGCCTTCGGTTCCATGGGAATGGAAAGTGCTCAAAAGGCGCACCATGCGATAGAGTCGGATGGTATTCGCCTCTTCAGAGGTACGAGGTTCGAACCGTGCCACCACCACCGATTCACTTTGATGTCAGACAGTAATCCAGTGTCCTCTGGACCGTTACCAAGTCTGACCTGTCAGGGCTGTGTTTCCCTACTCAGAATCCTGGGGTCATGATTGCCGATCATCTGAGATAGTGCAGTGAGACTTCCATTTTTACTGCAGCCTCCGTTATCATATTTAACTATCCTAATAGTCGAGATTTTTTCGTTTCATATTAACTCAGTTGGGACAGCCGTGAATCCACTATCGAAGTATTCTGGTTTTAATTGCTGTCTATGAGTAACGAAGTGTTCGAGAAAATAAATGAAAACACAAATAATGCTAACGCTGTAAGAGAATGCGAATGTAATATCAGGCGAACAAGGTGTATGCCCGAATACGAATGCATCACTGGGCACGGCACTCGGTCACACTGCCTGGTGTCGGCTGATTGGTTCATGTGGATCGCACACGGAAAGCCGACCTCTCCAGTCGAGTCCTGTCGTCGTGTTAAGATTTAACGTTTCGCTACTCATTTGAGCCAAGTAGTAAGGTCCTGTGAGCTGTTATAATGTTTGCTGTTCGCCGCTTACAGCTGCCCAATTGTTCGGTATGGAGCCAGTCGACTGTGACGGCGTGTTGGCGCCCGCCTAACAGTTTCAGGTATTCACTTCGGTAGAAGATATGGATTGGGTCTGGGAACACAAGGAGCCAAATGAAACAAAGTACAGTGCATGATGGACAATAGAGGGCCATTATTGCGGGATTAACTTTTGCATAGTGGTCGACCTTGGCTCACTTAAGGACGGATAGCCCCGTGTTTCACTCCTTCCGGATGCGAAGTGATTGCAGCCGGTTGTTTATTATATGAGTAAACGGTATTAGAACTCATGGTTCAATGAGCTCACAAAGCAATGGGGTTAGAGAACGGAACACTCACAGGAAGGACAATGAACTTAACTCTTTACGATTAAAAATTTATAAGAAAAAAACGGAGGCTGATCGAATGTTTCAAAGTTTTGCTGTACAACGAACAAATCAAAGTTGGAATAGCGGGTAGTGGGACGACGTTTCCCTCCCTGAACAGATCCCTCTACCAGTATCCACTATCCACCTAAATTTGATGTCCTCAACATGGCTGAACATCTTCCAAATATTAATAACCAAACATACAGTACAAGCCATTATGTGGCTACATTTAATGTTTCGCTTGTTGAATTTCCGGCACCTCTTTTGGTTGCATGATAAAATAGAAATTTAATATATGACCAAGAAAGTCCGCATCAACCCACAAAGTTTCGACATTGAGGCTGTAGTTCGAAAGGATAGAAGTACATAGCGTAGTGAGTACAATAAGGGTTCGAGAAAAGTCCCTTATCTAATTGTGATAATGAGGTCGTATCCTAGCATTATCTCCGTCCGCTATGTAACAGCGATGCAGTATTCCTGCTGGAGAGGTGGTGTTAAGTGAACGAACACGTTCAAAGATACAGCGAAATGGTCCAGTCGTCATGACGTGAATGACTGACTGTGGAGCGAGAAGGACTGGGTGGACTGAGGAGAATGTGGGAAACGCTTGAGTGAAACAGAAGGGAGGGAATTTCTTGAAGCATTGAAACAGACATTGTTGGTTGAACCCCAAGCTGAGATTCGTTCTAGATCAGAAGCAAGAGATGCATTGAAAACAGAACGATCGTGATCGATGTTCGTGGTGACCTGGTGAGTGGTGAGATAAGAAAGACAGCAATGGAGAGTGGCGTCATCGGCAAAACAGTGGGTTAGAGGTTGAAGATAGAATATCATTAATAAACAGAAGAAAGAGGGTGGGCGCAAGTATGAAACCTTGGAGAACAGCAGCATTCACAAGGAACGGTTAGGATAAAGTCTCTCATCGACTCGGAAGATGGTTCGCTTGCTGAATATACAATGACATCCACGCTACGAGAGCCGGGCGTAACCTGGAAGAAGACAATTTCGGCAGCAGACCTTCGTGCCAAACTCGGTCGAAGGCTTTTGAGATTCCCAGTGAGACCTAGTGAGCTTCTTCATGGTTATCGAATGCTGCCGACCAAGGGTGTGAGATGAGCGCTAGTAGATCGCCCGCGGAACGATGCGGTCGGGATCCGTATTAATGACCACGTTCAGACGCAGATGGCCAGAGATGACGGTTTCAAAAACTTCCGGAAGCACAGAATCGAGGATGATGGAACGATAGTTTCCGGGATCAAAAAGGTCACCGTGTTCTTCTGCGGAGGGTAAAAAAAGTTTGTTGATTGAGGGAAGAAAGGAAAAGACGACGTGACATGGGGACAAACTCTGGAGCACATTTTTAAGACGTTATGTGGAGTACCGTCCGGACCGGGTAGTTTGGAAATATTCAAATTTCACAGAAATTGACGAGCCTTCTTGGTAGTTATAACGGAGAAAAGCGTGGTTAAAAACGCTAGAGGAAGGCAGAAGAGCAGTACGACTGACTGACAAATTGGAGTCCTAGGCAAAATATTCTGTCTTATCGAGAAGGATGCAGACCAGAGAACTAGAGGAATTGCATATAGGAGGATATTTTGAAGCACAGAAATTACCGGAAACCGCGTTTGCAAGGGACCTGAATGATCGACTACCGGTAGGGGATGAGGCTAGTCGTTTAACTTTGTGGCACAAGAAGTGTTCTTTAGCTCTCTGTATGGTGAACGAACATTCGTTCCTAGATTACACAAAACGGCATCGAGATATTTTGTTGGGTGAGCGGCACTACCGGCGATATACTGAGTTTTTCAAACGGACAACACGATTGCAAGCGTGGTTATACCACTCAGGGATCGCGGATTTCCGGGTCTAGAGAAGTGAGGCGTGCAAACATGTAGATTTTGAAGAACCTTGTTAGTAAACTTAGAAACAGACACGGAAACACCAAACACGAAACAACAGTCGTTCCAAGGGCAACAGGCCAGAAAGTCGCTGAAACCACCCCAGTTAGAAAAATCGTTATGCCAAAAAGTATGTCTAGATTTTGGTATTGGAACAGGATGAAAAAGTGGATAATGAGATCAGACGATGGTCTGAGCGCAGGGGAGCCAGCGAAGTGACATTCGAGAATGAAGAGGGGATTAATGCAAGTATGAGGTCAATAGCGGAGGTCCACCAGTTGGCAAAAGTTGTTGAATACGATGGAAGCCTCGGCTTCACATTCCCTAATAGAAGTGCCCGGTGAATGCAATAGCCGATCCTTGCTGTGGACGTTAAAATCACCAAGAACGGTGATTTGACAGCTTGAGTCTGTTGAAGCCATTGTCTCAGTGTTTGAGTATAATAACCCAAAAATCAGAGAGTCATCACTGTTAAGGGAGTGGTAAACAGTACGAAAATAATGAATAAAAGAAGGGAACCTAATTTCCAACCCCATGAATTGAAAGTTTCGGCAGGAAAGTCAGGATGCGAAAGCCGGAAGGAGGCAGCAGATTGATGGATGTGGGCGCAGACACCAGCTCTGGGGAAAAGGCAGAGATGAAGTGAGTAGTTGAGAAATTGAAGATAACCCGTATCTGGCGAGAGAGAAATTTGAGTTTCAGTCGAAAATAAGGCAACGAGGGAGAAAGACTGAAGAAAGTAGCGCAATGAGTCAACATTCCGATTCAAACTACGAATGGTAGTGAGGGCAGTGGATCTTTCTGCCTACATTAAATTAGGAATAACGACATCGGTATTCACGAATCATATCATCAAAAGTGCAAATGTCAATCTCGAAGTGGTTACGCAAATACACTGACTCATTCCGATGGCCCTGTTAGTGCTATTTCGTCAAATGTGCCCTCTAATTATCATCTTCCGCCACAATGGGCTAAAAGTATGGCCACCGCGTTCTCCGGACTTGTTTACACCTGAATTTTTCCCCATGGGGTTATGTACAGAGTCGGATGCACTCAGAGAGACCGAATAAAACAAATAATTTAAGGAAGATCTTTAAGATTTGCTGGCGAACCTCAACCTTGGTGCTGTCCATCGAAACATGGACTGCAGAGTGGAAGCGTGTCTTGGTTAGGGTGGAGGCGTTTTCCAACACCTCCATTAGCTGGTCGGAACGGTGACCTGATTCATTGTCTTCGGTCTTTCTCTTCGTATTATTCCGAGTTACCTGAGGTTGTGACAACTAAATATATGTTGGATCGCTATATACCGGATGCGCACAGCTTTAAGCGTGTGGTTGGCTACACGCGATTCTGGATTCTCGGAGGCACAAGCAGGTTTGCAGGCAGTAAGCAAGGGATGCAAGGAGTTGCTAAGAAACTTGCCATTAAAATAAACCATAGGATACGGAGGCATGTCACTATGATCAGAAGTGCTAATCTGGAGCATGTTTATATACAGTGAAAATATCTGGATAGTTATCTAACACTGGGTACACAAGAGCACAAAGACTGGTCAGGATGTAGTGAAGTCGTCGGGAACTCTATCAATGGACTGTGCGATGCCATTAGTGTGAGTATCAGGTGCAACGTACGCATTACCGAGGGCATTTGTCGAAAGTATCTAAGACAAGATGACTAACAGTAACAAATGCGTACTCCATCGGAATTAATTCTTAGATCTTCGCTTCCAACTGACAAAATTCTTCAACATTCGCGTACTTTCATCTTGCACCTCTGACAAGCAAAGAAATGGAGCGAACGTTTAATTATATGTGGGTGTTTGATATTGAGTAATACAATTTTGTCGCATAGGCGCGTAATCGGGAGAAGTTTCAGCGCGGGTAAGGGGGGTTTACAATCGAACACAGGCTGACTCGAGTGATCCAGCGTAATCACAATAAGCGAGCACATTCGTAGGAATGGCGCTAGCAGGGCTGTCGGAATGCGTCAGTATATTTGCGTAATCACTTCAGGCCTGACACTTGCACTGTTAAAGATATGATTTGTAGATACCGATGTCGTTAATCTCAATTTGATAAAGACAATCTGACGACTTTTTCCCGCTGACGCAGGATGAACTGAAAAATTACTTACTGCTATCACTATCAGTAGCCAATATATCAATTCGAAACGTCCGAGGCCCGATCAAAATTACTGAACACGCTATGCACATTCTATCAATTAAAATACAGGATAATGGGACGATACAGAGGTAGTTTCTGATAAGGAAACGGTAGCAACTACTTTCGCTGTCAAACTGTACTTCGCATTGTCTGGTGGATGCCCCGTGACCCATTATTAAGTTCTCATTCATGCGACAACACAAAAACTCGCTGATCAGTTTGCACAATCAGAACCCGACTCCTTTCTCAGAATTATAAAGCACGGGTTCATCATCTTTTCTATTGGTGTAGTAACAAGGAAATTCATTTCTCACGAGAACCAAGCCTTCATGTATTATTCATATTGTCAATTTATGGCGATAATGAGATTAAAAGCATTCTGTTATCAAACTATTGTTCATTTCCTTGTATTGTTCAGATAGGATTCGTGTAACAAGTAAAGAAGCTGATAAACAATCAGTTTATCAGCATCAGCATGGTTTAAAAAGCAGTGAATAAATCTGGTCAGTGAATAGCCAACTGCGCACGCTACTGCAAGTATGACAGACTTCAGTCAACATTTCCCACGTATAATTTCTTGGCTTATAATGATCACAGGGGATGGTATGTTGGTAATTAGCTTTACCTGTCATCTCATTAAATAAAAACAATAGGTTCCGGTTTGGTTGATCTGACAAATGTTGAGTTGATCCAATTGGTCGAGGTCGCACAATGCCATGTGTTGCAGGGCCAAACTGGGGGGCTCTGGATATTGCGTAAGAAGGTCCTACTGGTTACTCATCAAAATCACATCAGCACATTACGTGCACCACTTGGAATTCATCGTGTGACTGCCTCTGGAAGGACTTGCCTACGCATCAGCTGTAGATGGGCCTGGCAGTTGTTAAAGTTATTCAGTTTAGAAAAGGTCAAAAAACATTTACCGTCCATCATCGGTACTGATTATGTGACAACCTGGTGGTGTTTTATGCGTACAGTATTACGCATAATCTTGACCCATTTAATGATCAATAGACGACTGGTACAATTCAGTTAGGGCGTGTTACGAATACTCTTTAAGCCAGCCCAAGAAGCCTTCATGCCACATCTAACGTTTACAAGCAGCCAATCAGGCGAAGTGCTTAGTTCACTTATCACCCGTAAGTCAGCTGACCACGGCCATTCATAACATGCGTGAACTAAAGTTGTATCATCTGAGCCACCTGAAAAAAGTTCTCACCACATTTACTACTATGGGAGTGCGAGGGGAGGAGGTGATAAAGCTTTGGCGTGGCCAAATTTATAATAACAGAATTATCACCAATGATTATGAGTAACCGAAAGTAGCCCTTTTCTTTGTTTTATATTTGTTCTGTTCTCACAAGAGGGTCAGTGAGTTGAGCATTTATAAATTACACTGTGCCCTATTGATTTCACCTCATGGCTGGTGATGGAAAGCTCGTAACCTAAATGCAAACTTCATCGAGATCAGGAGTTTACGGAAATAAATGACACAGACATGTTTTTTGAAAAATACAATCTCCAGTCATTAGGTTTCATTTTAAAAATGGAAAAAGTTGAGGTGTGTTCTGATTTGCAAACTTCACCATCTGTTCGAACCAATGCTGCGCAAATTACCCCGTCCGCGGCTAAATAATCACAGCGAAGTGGATTATGTCACCAAGTCAGATGAGCTATTCACATCCACCGATTCGGTGGTCCGCTTAGTTCGTTTGATATGCTGTACATTACCAAAAATATAGGCAATCTGATGCTGTAGGATATTTCTTCCCCATGCGGCTCGACATCTGATCCATGATGCCACACGGTGACCGGGTGGTAACGGGCCTGGCCCGATACTGGCCGTGTAGAAGGCCATATCACACGGGATTTTCGTGCGTTTTCGGTGCGACACTGATGTTATGGGATGATGTTTGCCCAATGTACGAATGGCCAATTTTCCAATCTGTATTGGATATTCTTCCTCCGACATCGGTTGGTTGAGTGTGATAATTGAACTTTCCCTGGTCCGATCCTGTTGGGAAATATGACTGAAGCGTTCGTAATTTCGTGCCGCCACGGATTTAGAAATCAGATTGTGGACAAAACTATTGGCAAACTCAATCGGATGTCGATCTGGACCAAAGAAGCTAGCGTGACGACTTGAGCGGAAATAGACAGACATGTCCGTGACAAAATGTGAGTCGGTGATTGTTCCACTCTCGGGAAAGTCCAGTGTCATATTGTCCACATTGGGACGAGATTTTCTGCTACATCTTAGTCGATCGAAGAATCTCACAAATCTCCCTGTTTGCGGTTGTGGTTGCAGTTGCTGTTGTTTATACTGTTGAGCATCCGGATGAGAGAAGCTGGTTATTCCTTCCAACAACGTTTCGGTGACAGTCATTATCGATGCCCCATCCTGATCGTCACCCGCATTCAGCTGGGGGCTCTGTTGCCGTAGGCTTAGCCTTGAACCACCAGGAGTTTTCATGCTCGAATAGAGTAGTTTGATCGATTCGGGTAATTGTTGCAAGTATTTCCTGGATAGATTAGGTTCGACCATCGCGTAGTGTAGTTTAAGTGAGATTTGTTTGTACAGGTTGAGAATTTTCTGATCATGTGTTTCCGGATCACGTTGTAGCCACTTACGAATATATTGGTCGTCAACATGAATAAACCAATCACGGACCAGATTTTGACCTTTCTCTCCGCTGATTGTTTCCATCGCACACAGACACTCATCCATTATGTGTTCGTTCAACTGACGAAACAAACTCAGTTGTCGTTCTTTTTCCATAGGAATATTGAGCCATTTGACCAGGGGTTTCATAGTTAGACCCATTAGACCGATGGTGAATAGAATGATGAACAGAGCAGTGGTAATCAGAAGCTCCCGTTTGTATCCACCGTCTAAGCGAAAATATTGCGGTTTGACCAAAATTGCTAAACACAAGCAGACGGCTCCGCGTAATCCCCCGTAGATGAGGAGGATTTGTTGAGTCACACTAATGTGCACAGGTGTGTGGGGCAGGCGATTGATTACCAACGTCAATAGCAATACGACAACTGAGCGAGCGACCAGACAAGCAAACAGAGCCCACAATATGAATCCAGTATGCCACACGAGGGTGGGTGCCAGTACTTCTAAGCCTATGAATAGAAATATCACTGATTCACTGATCTCGGCCGTGACTTTCGTTACTTTACGCACGACCACAACAGAACCACAACTGAGATTATGAAATGCGTAGGCCGTTTGAATCAAACCACAAGTGATAAGGGACATGATTCCAGACCAGCCGAGACAATCACCAAGTATGTATGAAAAATAGGCGCATAATAAAACAATAACCGCCGACAATGAACTTTTTGGCCGAGTGGCCACACATGTGACAATCCCAATGATCAAACCAATCAGGATACCACCAAAACTGACAGTGAACAGGGCAAGAAAAGCATAAAGAATGCGCAGGACCGAGATTTGGAGGAGACCAGCAAAACTGCTGACCACATTATAGAGCACTACTGTGACTGCATCATTTAGCAGAGATTCACCGAATACCAGATAGTATAGGCCCAAATCGACACCAATATCCTGAAAGATAGCCAACACGGCAACTGGATCCACGGCCACAATTAGTGAGCTGAAAAGTAGAAATGTTTTCAAATCCAATTCCAAATGAGTTGTGCCTAGCCAGCCAACCAGGTACACCGTGAACATCAGTGCTGAGATTAGCACAAAATTCATGATTGTTCCAAGCACAGCAAATACGAGAATCGGAATCATATAGTCCACAATTGTGCGATTGTACATCGTATAGGCTGAGTCCAACACAATTGGTGGGAGTAGGTAGTTGAAAAACAGCCGCGGTGTCAAGTTCCATCCACGATTTGCGGTCGCATAATTCGGTGTAGTGTAACTTAATAAATGGCCGAACAGAATGCCAGCGACCAGTAGTACCAGTGATTCAGGCACCCAGGCTGCCACGATGGGGACCCGCTGATAACCGATACGTAAAGCGATCACACACAATATGAAGGTGAGAACTGCCAAAGGGACTGCATATTCTTCCAAATGCCATTGAACTATCACGGCGGCTGGATTGTCTTTTCCTTTGGATGTGGTAGAAGTTTCGGCTAATTGTTCAACAAGAAGTGGAGAAAAAAGGATAGGGAAACAAAAACAAACAGGTAGAACGATTAACAGTTGAACTATTCACTTTCAGAGGCATTTGTGTCGAAATGCTTGTCTCATATCTATGTTTCCTTATCGTATTGTCGATGTTCACTCTAATCTATTTGGAAATGAAAAGATCGACGCCTAAGTTTCAAGTAGACGACAAAGAATAAAATAAACAGGTGACGAAGAAGAGTGTCAGTACAAACTCACCACAAATACAGCAGTAGTTACTAACCTCTTCAAAACAGGAAATAAGCTGCTGGTAGCTTTATCAGATGAGCTTTCAACTGCTGAGTATTCTAAGCATAACTCTGAAAGGAGTTCAGTGAATTCCGATTGTTTGTTGATGTGTAAATACTGATCCCTACTGGTAATTTTTACGCTCATTTAGTAGATTTGGGCCTATTTCGCACATTTTCCTTGATAGACAGTTCTCACTGATGGAGTTTTCTGTTGAAAGATCACTAAACATGGTAATTTTATGATGTGGAGGAAAGATATGAGAACCGTAGTGGAAACCGTCTCTGAAAGCTATCAGTCGCAGGTAACTGTTTATTCTCTCGTTATCCTCTCAAGTTACCGCTCCCTAAGTCTGCAATATCACCCAGTACAAAATAAAATAAATTAAAGTAGGAAGGCTTAATAAACAGTTTAGAACGTGCGCGAGTGTGTGTGATATTCGTTGTAAACGAAATAGGAGTCGCTTTGTGACTTCAACAACTCGGTAAATAGATCTGGTGGACCATAATCCGTATTCCTGACATATCGCACCCAAAAAATACCGACGTATTCAAAACAGTGCACGAGTATGAATACCAAGAACACCGAGTCTGCAGTGCTGCGGGTCTGGTGCACGAGATAAATCATGAGATCAAAAAGTCCAGCTCATCAAGCTAATATGGTCGAAACACCAGTTTCACCTGCATCCGGTTAGACTCCCTCCACCCCTTACATTTATTGAGACAGATAGGTGTTGGAAGAAGAGTGAAGAAGGCCAGTCCACGACACAGAAAAAGGGTATGAGGATTCTAACCAGGGGACTCTATCGGGTCCAGGGAATCCGTCTATGCAAAGGTTAGAGAAACTGGGATTGACAGTGGCATGACACGACCATTGTTTGCCTTGCGCTCACATACTTTCTTCATCTGCTTGATAACATGAGTTGTCTTCTAGATCTTACTTCTTTCTTTCATGCACTTCATCTTTTGACTTCCGATCTGGGTTTCTGCCGAGGAACAGCAGACAGAGCCGCCGAAATAACTGCTGGATTACAGTTTATTTGAACCGAATTGAACTGAAATGCACCTACAGAGAAACGCGTGTGCTATGTATGGACACTTGACTCTCCAGACTGGACAACGGCAAGTTGACAGGGTCACCGGTGCATTCGCACCCAAAATCGTTTGGCTCCTGGTGCTTTCGATTATTTCACTTCCATACAACGAGGTGACAGTCAAAACCAGAACACTGAATCATAAGAATAATGAATGAATGAACTGAACTGATTTGAATATGGTCAATGAAATTCCGATCGCTTTTATTATGCATCAAAGGTGGTAAAATTCCGACAATCTCATTCTGTCTTTCCCAATAGGTGATAACTCATACTGTCAAAATGTTATTTTACGGAAAGGCTCGGATGGTCTGTGGATATTCGTAATTACTCAAAAAAATCCTTCATTGTGATCGTTTTCGGTCGATTCTAGGACGAAATTCGCAGACAAACTGCGAAGGGGAAATAGTGGATATTAAGGTGTCAAAGTACAAGATGAGAACCAATTTACTTCAGTATTCAGTGATAATTTAAGTGTCCAAAAGATTCTTCTTGTATAAGTAAGTATAAACATTGAACCGCTTCCCATCTTGTTGCAATGAACTCACAAATCCTGGATTTCTCTCACTGAGTGAGCCGATGTAGCAAAGTTTCATTCAAACAGTTCATTGTTCAACAATGCGGTGGTGATCTGACCGGTTGTGTTGGATGAGATAAGATGCCTTAATCCCGTCACTATCGGTCACTGTGGTTGTAGAGAATAAATCTCTGTCACCCGGATCGTTCCCTATGGGGAACATAAGTGGTCCTCCAGTTCCTGCCTCAAGGTCACGGCTGCCGGCTATCATTGACAGTGTAGTGTGGTCCTTTGAGACCACAGGTTGTCGCTTTCACTACGACCATACGTGGATTAAAGTAATCCTCGTTGATAAGCAAATGCAATACTATTGTGACCATCATGGATGACAAAACAAAAATGGAGAATAGTTGAAAAGAACAGAATGATTCCTAAACTTCTGCACTACCGTGAAAACAATCTGCACGTAACAAAGTATTTTTACCCACTACAAAGAACCCTTCCAACAGTAATATATACGTGCGGCTTATTATCTACAGTCACATACGGAGTATACTTTCTAATGAGACGTTCAAAATTCTTCATCTATATTCATATGCTTTTGTGTATCACTGACACATGAACTAATAGATTGCTTACATGCCAAAGTCCATGTGAGTGAGAAAAGTAGCGTCGGAAATTTGGACTTCCCAACAAAATAGTACATTCCATTAACCGCAAAGTGAATCCTATGATTTATCTGCTACTCCGTCCATGTGTGCTACCTTTCAAACTAGCACTCACAATCGATCGCATCCCGAAGGTCGGTCACGTGGAGCTGATCAGTGGCATGAACTTGTGTGCTCCTTCGTTCTCCCTCTCATTGTCCTTGCCACTGATTTTTGGATCATTCTTATTTACTTCACCATGTGAGATACATCGGCTAAATTCCAGATTTTATGGTGGATTCATTGTTCAGTATCTGATTCATGACAAAATAATATTACGGACTGGATTAGAAGTGAAGTTAAGTTTGCTGCAATCGTGATCCTTCAACCGACATTCAGAGTAGGTTACAGCCAACTTCTCAAAGGTCGGTGTTTCCTGTATAGATAAGAAAAGGCTTTAATTTTATGGTTAATGATATTTGACGCCACCTAGTGAAGGAAAACTCGACGGTTTGAAAAGCTACACTGCGTTGCCTGTTCCAATCGTAAGTTTTTTAAGCGAAACCACAGCATTATTTGTTTCTCAAATGGATCATCCAACTATCCCATTTGTCATCCACATTTCAACCTCGTTCCCAATAAATTGGGCCACCATCTTGTTCCTAGTAGTAATTTACGTGACACCTAAATGTATTTGAATGTCTAAAGGAGGCAAACGGCCTGCTGATTTCCTGTCCTGGAAATCAAAAGTGGATCGTTATCCGATCACCGACAACCATGTTCACGTGCACTCACACACGCGCATGCAGTTCTACACTAATTTAATGTATCTATTGTTCCAGATCGTTTGTCCCATCGACCCAGTGACGAAAACTTCCATACAGTTTCGTCTGTTTTTAATTCTACGTGCCTTCGCTGTTCGCTTTTCGTTCACCCATCCATATTTTCGTTGCTTTCACACGATTGTCCAAATTTGCGTATGACTGATGCGAGCCCTTTCGCTGGTTATTGGTCTTCTTTGATGGGTTCCAGACCCCCTCGACTGTGACTTTCGCCAGTGGGACACCGATACGTTTAAGTCACCTGGGGCGCAGAATGATGGTCATTATTATTACAAATCAACAGTTTCAGGTATAACTGTTTAATTTTATTCACGTATATTCAGGACCCACCCATCCTACTATTTTACAATACAACAATCGGTTTTCACGGTCTTCGTGTTAATCCCCACT
Organism: Fasciola hepatica; assembly: GCA_948099385.1. Taxonomy (NCBI): domain Eukaryota; kingdom Metazoa; phylum Platyhelminthes; class Trematoda; order Plagiorchiida; family Fasciolidae; genus Fasciola; species Fasciola hepatica. Next base: position 9,636,535 of record CANUEZ040000182.1, on the reverse strand, counting down.
CTTTTTCACCGCAATCATTACTCGTTTTAGATTTAATAGTCCGTGGGAAAAGTAGAAGAGAAACAAACAAAAACAAAACACACAAACCCCAGGTCATCCGACCAACTTTGCACTTGGAAGCACCAGACTCGATTCACACTCCCGTTGAGCTCATTGGTGGTGCATATCCTCCGCCGGTGCAGCTTTTGGTAGATCGTACCACATTTGTATTTCACCTCAGTAACACCTACATATTCTGCTCGGTTCTGTGATGAATGATAGATATTTCGTGAGGTTCCTCATCCATACAATTTCCATGCCGAAGTTGATGGAGTCTAAGAATAAAAGCCAGACAGCATTCGAAATGACAATAACATAAGGTGAAATTAGTGTTCATTTTGCACTGGACCTTAGACATGACAGCATTGTCACGGTGGATCTGGAAAAAAATCACAACCAATCAGAATTTACAATTTGGCTGCTCCGGCTGCTATCATATCTTTCTGGAAGGTGTTCTCCAACTTAATCTCCAAGTTAGAATCTGGAACATTAAAGGCCGAGTTCTATAGAGAAATGGATGAAGATGTAAAGATATGATAGACTATGAAAAATTAAGGTCTACTACTGCTTATCCAGTCAATATGGTGATCGAAATACGATCCTGTTAGCAAATTTTATTCCAAAGTGAGCTCTGTGCAACTGACGGACTATACAAGCACGGTTGTTTGATGTGCACAAAATATCTTTCGGTAGACGAAAGACAGACAGTGGTGACCACTTTCAGACTATATCATCATTATTATTACTACTGTTAGTATCTATGTAGCATTATTTGATTCAGTGTTCTTCTACTTTAATTCTATACAAAAGCATGTCAGACATACGGAGACAAAGAATCAGATAATAACGGCAGTATTTTATTTCTAGACTGTTCAAATAAAATCATGATGACTACCACTGTAATTTATTACTGTGCACCAAAAGATAATAATCTCACGTGTAAGTGAGTATATTTCACTCTTACAATGTCCATACTCATGGTTTTTCTCTGAACTAAAGCCTTCAGAATGGCATGATACAAAGTCGCATACCGGTGGACATAATTGTGCGAAAGCTGTTCATTCTCAACGGTAAATCACGTGATTGTGAATGGTTGTGTGAAGGAATATATGCTATGTGTGTAATAGTATCAGGCGGATAAGATCCACGTATCCGATGCCGGTTGGAGATTAGGGGTATACTTACACGCAAGTCAGAAGTGACTAAAGAATGTCACCAGTGGTCCGTGTACTGGAGAGCCTGATCACAATCCGAATACTTTTGATCTAGTGCTGATTCGTTTGCATGTGTACGTGTATATCAGAGTGTTGAGTTGTGTGTGTGTATATTCATTATGCACATATATATCTAGTTCTAACTGTCCACATTCAGTGCTCAAGTGTGTGTGTCTCGCGTGTGTGTGTTTGCGTACGTGCGACAATCAAATTGGTGCCACCTCAGATTCTATGTGCTCCACCCATCCATGCGGACAGTATTGCTTGCGTTCTTCCGTTTTGTGCTTTTTCTCTCTGTCTCAGCGTGTAGTCCCTCTGGAACCGGTAAAACTCAAGTGGTGATATCTGTTCTGCTATAGAATATGTACTGCATCTTGATCTTTTGCTTTCTGCTGGTCGAGAGTCTAACTGAAGCATCTGAGCACTCAGAGCAGGCAAACGCCTCCAATCCCGGTATCGTGGCTGCAACCTGGCATTTTCATGAGTACTCTGTACATATCACGATCATGGCTTTTCTGTCTTGTATGGTTTTGATCAAAGTGTTATTTCATCGTCTGCCACACGTGTCTCGCTACGTGCCCGAATCGCTGCTTCTCATCGTACTCGGCTTGATTTTCGGCGCTGTAGTTCGAAAGGAGATTCGTGAAGGGGAGAATACAGCCGCTTCATGGAACTTAACACCAGAGCTATTCTTCATCTATCTACTCCCGCCAATAGTATTGGAAGCATCGTATTCACTGTACAATAGGACATTTAGCGAATACTTAGGCATTGTGCTCTTGTTTGCTGTCGTGGGTACAATTATCAACTTTGTCCTAATAGGTCTCTCTATGTACGGATTGTACACAGTTGGCGCGTTCGGCGGACCCTCGATCAAGTTCGATCTGAAAAGTATGCTATTGTTCAGTTCTTTAATTGTTGCTGTGGATCCGGTCGCTGTATTGGCCATATTTCAAGAGATCGGTGTCGAACTGAGTTTGTACTATATTGTGTTTGGTGAATCGTTGTTCAATGATGCTATCACTGTAGTCTTGTATCAAATTATGTCTGCATTTGTCGGCCAGGATCACGTCAGCGGCAGGGATATCGGCGTCGGGATCGCCTCGTTTATCACGGTCAGTTTGGGCGGTCTGCTGATTGGAGTGTTAATCGGTGTGATTTCTTGTCTATTCACACGAATTCGCAGTCATTTGGGTGCATTTATTCTCATCGTGATGGCCTATTTCTCCTACATTGTAACGCATTGTGTTGGCTGGTCCGGCATTATTGCCATAATAGGTTGTGGTCTTGTGCAAGCCGCGTACGCGTTTCACAATTTGGATCAAAAATCTGTCACCTTGGTGCATCATCTAACCAAAGTGGTCGCGGAAGTATGCGAGTCGGTCATATTTCTATTTCTTGGCGTGGCCATGTTATCAGAAAATCTTGTTTGGCACACCGGATTCATGTTTTGGGCATTAGCCCTCTGTTTGATTGTTCGAGCACTGGTCATATTTGGTTTGACCGCTATCATTAATTTCGTCAATGTGGATGGGACCAAGCTAAGCATCCGGAAACAACTGGTTCTGATTTACGGTGGACTTCGTGGTGCTGTTGCATTCTCATTGGCTGTGCTCATCCAACCGGAACGATTGGGCGAGTTCGGGCATTACAATCGCCAGCTGATCATCACAGCTGCTCTATTTATCACCATGTTCACAGTCGGTGTGATGGGAGTGACTATGAAACCATTGGTCAAACTGTTGCATATCACACTTCAACCACCGAAAACACTGAGCTTATTCAGTGTACTAAACAGGAATGTGATTGATGAAGTGCTAGCCAGTGTGGAAGTTATTCTCGGCTTCACCGGACGCAATCGACTGCGTACATTTCTGATGCATATTGATGAAAAATACGTACGCCGTCTTCTGCAAAACGAACCGGAGACGTACGATCAGCGACTGATGAAAACGTATAGTGAATTGGCGTTGAAGCTACATTTCGCTGCACTACAACCGCAGCACTGTGAACGTATCCTTCGGGAAGTACCGGAGGCACTGAAAAGACACTTTTTCCTCGATTCTAATGCCAAGTTGTCCGGTTCCAGTTCCCAGCTGAGTAATGCGCACGAATTGGATAACTGTATGCGCAAGCAACGCCTCGTCCAACGGGGCGAGGCTGGACGTCATCGGTTGGATTTTCATGATCAGATTCGACGCGCGAATGACATGCGAACTCATGGTTTGACTACGCGTGAAAGTCTATCACAGAGTGGAAATGTCATGTTCTCCGTGCTTAATGACCTGAAACCCCGCCTGACCGATGGACGAGTATCTTTTGAAGTGATGGGATACGACGTGTACCACAATGAAAATGAAATGGAGAAAGCCAATCTACCGTGAGTTTGAAACCGCTAAAAATCGCTTGAGATCATTGATTTCTTTCTGTACTATCTATCTACGGGTAGTGACATGTAAACGTAAATAAACAATCCATATTTCATCGCTTTTGATGGCCTTATTCACCCCAAAGTACCGTGAAAAGAGAACAAAGATTAGGTAAAAAGTTTCAAAGCGTCGCAGCTTTTATTTTAATCAAGTTTGTTGTATTTTTAATCTCTCATTTAATTTTTTTTCTATTACCTAACAATCGTTTACTGTTTCAGGGAGAGGATTGCGGCTAATTTGCAGCTGCCAACTGAGGAAAGTGACCATCGACAGCAGGATTCGAACAGATTTAAACGCTACCATGATTACCTTTTTCCAATCCATTCAGAAACTTCCATTGGATACAATCCATATCTGGAATATTAGTCTTTGGTGGATTGATTAGCAGTCCTTCATTGGCAGAACATAAGGAACACATACGATGATAAATGGTCGACTGTGGCACGGTCGATAGTACAATGTATATCTCATTTACTTTTTGTTGTACGCACATGGCCTAAGTAAAAACAAGCTAGCGTAAAGCTCTAAAGATAAGGCAAACCATGATCTGGGATTGTTTATCGGTTCAGGGCATACAGTGTCTAAAGTTTAGCACTACAGCCTAAAAGACGCGCTGAGGAATAATTAAATCCCGTTCATTACATGTCTATAAGCCACCCATTACGGCCTTAAAGACCCATCACTTACAGTTGGAATGGTCACAGTCCTAGACCAATCTGGATTCAGTGCAGTTCGTCCGATAAACCACTCTGTAATTGTATGTGTGTGTTAAGACCGTCTGACAACTTCAACATCCTATTGGGCCACCTTAGAACCGATGTCAACGTCAAGGTCATTGTCACAGATTCGTATTCGAACGGAAACTATCAAACGTTTCTACTACGCAGACATGACTGTTTACTACCGGGTTATAGTTCGGTTATGTCTCCAGGCAAATATCATGCCGATAAAGCCATGAATCACCGGATTGCGCCTTCTGTGGAGAATTAGGGAGGTATTCTTTTTATCTGACTGAGAGTGCACGCGAGAATCGAATGAACTGCAATAGGCAAACTTCAAGAGCTGTAGTGGCCATCGGATTGTTATAATTCATTTGTCTTTTTTCTATCGTTTCCTAATTTTGCTAATTTGTATCAGCAGTATGACTTTACAAAATAGACACCAATTCCTTCTGTGTAATGTGTCTAGGGTCTACGGTTCTCTTCTGTTCTTTTACGATTAAGGTAGATCCATTTTGCGTTTTCCAGGTGGACTGAGTCACTGGATGCAAAAACTATTTCGAGATGTTTTCGGCCATGGAGCTCCAAGACATACTCCTTCCACAGTACTCAAGTGGAAGTATGGAGTAGTAAAAAAAATTTGACAACTGACGAAAGTGACTTCCGGAAATTTCCCAAACTCAAATCTAGTCGACCAACTCTAGGATGCGCCGACCTTGATTGCGAGCAAGAGGAAGTCGTGAATATCATTGATCAAAATTCTCCTTCTTCTGCTAGGCATGATGAAATTGGAGTCGCAAGAAAACTGAAAGGAATGGTTGCTTTTAGGGTGATCGAGCATTTTAGTAAATCATCTCCCTCCTTATTGTAGTGGACCGCATTTACTTCGCTCAGCCCAACAGCGGAGTTTTAAACGTTGCAGCTGAAGGATAGGATAAATAGTACTGAGTAGTAATCTTGTGTTAAGTTCATTTTAGTAAATTTCATTCGACTTTGGGACTCGATTTTCTCCATGGCGGATTATGACGAATATATCCCGACGTTAAATCTGAAGCAATAGCCATCTATAGTTTGGTAAACGGTTATATTTCCGTAGATAATAAAAATTCACTTTCATTTCTCGTGCCCGAAAATACATGCTGCCAGCCGGAATTAAAAGATGAACTTTCACCTGTCGGGAAATTTCTCTAGTAGCGAATGACGCCAGTAAACATCCAATAAACCAAAGATTACAAACGAAGTTCTCAAAATCGACATCATTCTAGCTCCTCGGGAAATCGACAAATTATACGGATATATCAAAATATCCTTCGGATCTCGTTCAACTGTGTGCTGTTTGTCGCATTGGGAAGTGACCGTCCAGGCTGGCCCAGTGACGAAAATCAGAACAGCTACTGTGTATCATTGGAATAATGGTTTGCACATCACTGGATATTCACTTGCGTTATTCTCACCTGACTTGCTTTAGCACATTAACTCAGTGGTTACCGATTCAATTTCTGTTATTGGTGTGTAAATTTCGATGCAAGCAATTGCAAGTTTATTCTCCAATATCTACATCATTCTAGTTGCTCATGACACCGAGAAATCCCACATTTAAATCTCTGTTTCAACACTTTCAAAGCTTCAGAATGCTAGGATTTAAATCGAAAATTTGAAAACATGTTACCTCCAGATATTCCACAGTCAAGTATGTCAAAAGCCTAATAAAAGTAACGGCAAAAGGAATAAGTATGGGAGAACCGAAGTTCACGATTTGTAACAACTGCTGATCAATTTCGGGTGACATTGGGAGAAAGCAAGTATGATGAAATTTTTCTGAATAACGATCTGGAAGAACTCTTTGCATACAGACATCGGAAATAATTGCGCATTGAGGGAAAAACACCATAGCACAACAACAAGAAAATGAATCACGAAAAGGTAGTAAAATACAGATAATCAAGTGATATGCCGTGGACGGTACCCATCTAATTCGACTTACCAGCCCTATCTGGATCTTATTTGCTACGTATCACTTGAAATTCCCTATTTTTGTTGAAAACGGAGACGAACTGCAGTCCCTCGCGGAAGAGCTGCTACAGTCTTTTTTCTGCCACTCAATCATAAGGGTCATGCCGGAAATGAATCAGTTGAAACTAATCAATCAGTTGTCTTTACCAAGAGAACACTAGAAACCGATTGGCAGAACTGATAGTTTACAATCCCCAGACCCATTATTATTTGTAACTAAATGCGGCCGCAAATATGTCAGGCGAGGTAGGAATCCAGAAAACACTGGGATGCTACCGTAGAATTACTGACATGGCTAGGAATGAGAGAGAGAGAGAGAGAAAGAGTAAGTGAAGAAAAATTAACTACTGAATTAAAACAATATCTGCATGAACGAGGATTTTATTTATGACTAATCTTGCACAAGAGCAGAAGAAAGGTTTGGTATAATGGTGATTTAGAAAAATATGAATTACAAGACCAATCAGCGCGTGTGTATTTTTCTAGACTGGTTCGAACTTACATTTATTAGGTATGAAAATAATTACAAATAGGTCGAAAGTTTTTCAAGAGCGCAGGGGTTAAGATTACAACAAAAAAGATTCTACAGAGAACCACACGATCCTGTGAAGCGAAGGAAATACCGTCAGTGTGAGTAAGCGTCACAACAAAGTGATATTCGTGTCGAAATAAAAATAAGCTTTCATGGAGTAATTAATGCGTTACTTGGCATGAACGTTCAACACATGGTTGCAAACCCTGGAAGTACACATGGTGGAAGCAGTATCTGCAGATGGGTGGACAAGGTTTCTCGGAAGTACACGATCGGTTTCGTGGTCAAAGTCGATCATCGGGTTTACGTATCCTTTTACTCTTTGGCCCATTCATCCCCATCCTTTTACACTCTATATGTGTTCGCTCACGACTATCCATCAGGTTTGTGGGTGAATCCTCCTATTAGAAAGTCCCACTGATTCGCTGATTGTTCTACGTGGGTTAGTCACAGCTAACCTCGAGGACGACAACGCTGTGGTCGAGAGTTGGAATATCTTCATGTAAGTGATATCAAAGGCTGGACAGTATCTCTGCGGAAGCACACAGAGCGAATGCTTCCCACCAAGTCAGGTCCTCTCCACAGGATGGGCGGTTGTACCCACATATGCACCTGCTTCGTTTAGAGTTAACGGGACAGTAACCGTGTCTCCATTCGAAGCTGTCGGGCGTTGCTGTCTGACATACAGGACAAAGTCTGAACAGATTTGACTCGATGATTTTGATCAGCCCGGACAGCAGTGGGGTGCCACAGTGGTAATCCATACGCCTTTCAGGCCAAAGAGCCCGGGTTCAAACCCTAGGTGAGGCAGAGCATATACACCACTGATGAGCTATAACAAAAGTGAGACTAAAGTCTGGTGCTTCCAAGCGCACAGTCGGTCGGTTGACCTGAGGTTTGTGCGTGAATTGTGAAGTCCAAAGGACAGTCATCAATCCCACACACAGCTCGCAAATAATTGGGTGGCACTACGAAAAGTTAGGGGATTGGACATATTCAACGAATAGGTGGAAAATATACGTATTGATGATCACATACAAAAGTACAGCTCTGGTTTAACTCGAGGCCAAACGTGGATTATTTCACGCGTCTTCCAGTTTTCGTCTGGTTTGGTGAAGGGTGGACCAATAGAGATGAATAGCAAACAAAAATTGTTTTTGAGCACACGAGATAGATTATGGAAACGGATTCCGACATCTTCAGCTGCAGCTAGTGTGCGACATTTTGCTGGTCTTGATGGCCAACCCCGAACCCCATACAGGGCGCCGAAAGCCCTATCCACATTCACTATGCAATTAGTCTGAGTGAGGTTGGAAGTGATCGATAAAAGATAATTCATAAAAAGCGGACAGAAGATGGGTAAAATTACAGAACCTTGAGGAACACCAGCACTCACGGGAAAAGTCTGTGATCGTGCCCTCATCGACTCGAGCGAAGATGGTCTGGTTACTGAGAAAACTCGACATCCACAAGACAAGGGCTGGACGAAGCCCAAAAGTAATAAATTTAGACAGTAAACTATTATGCTGGACCCGGCCAAAAGGCTTCGATATTTCTAGCCAGACCAGGTGCGTTTCTCCGTGATTATCGGATGCAGCTGACCAAGAGTGTGAGACCATAGTCAGTAGATCAACAGTAGATCGACGAGGCCGGAAACCTCATTGACGATCGCTCAATAATCGTTCAATTTCGAGGAACGGTCACAGCTGTTTCGAAATAATGGTCTTCATGACTTTCGAAATGACATAAGTTAGGAAAATAGGATAATAGCTGTCCGGGTCGAAGCAGTCACCTTGTTTGGGAATGGAGGAAATTACGGCTTCTTTCCATGGGACGTAAAAAGTACCAAAATGAAAAGAAAGACAAAACGGATGACGTAAAATTAGTGCTAACTCAGGGGTACGATGAGTGAACTACCGCCCAGACCAGGTGGCTTGTTTTGGTCAAATGATTTGGTTGGTTGTAATAACGAGAGTAAAAGGACGGATAGTAAGAGTGGCTAGAGATGGAGTAGGAGAATCGGGTGAATTGGTATTAGAGGCAAACCAGGAAGCAAAATCCTCGACTCTCTCATGCAGCTCGCAGAACAGACAGCCAGAGGAGTTACAGATGGGGAGAAATATGAGGGGTAAGGATTACGAGTAAGAGTTTCGACGAGGAGCTAAAATGATCGGTTGACAATAGTGGAAGAAGCTGGACATCCGGCTTTGTAGCAGATGAAACGATCCTTGACTTTTTGAATGGAAAGCGACCGTTTGTTTCTGGCATGTACAAAGAGACAGTGGGATGGCAAAGTAGCGAAGCGGCATTGCCTTCTGAAAGCTTAGTTCTTCAAAAGGACAGCGCGACTGAAGATATAAAACTTTCTGGAGAAAGTAGTTTGCCAAATTTGGCAACTGTGGAATAAAAAAGCATACCCCGGAGAACAGTCTCAGTAAAGTATGAAACGGAAGTAGAAACATAAAAAGTAAAGCAATAGTCACCCCAGGGATAGGAGGCCAGAAAACCAAGAAAACTATCCCATTTGTCTCAATCCGAAAGCCAAAGGGTGAGTCTGGAGTTGCACATAAGAACTGGGCGAGAAAAGAAGATGGAGAAGGAGATAAAACAGTGGTCCGACTAGCCAAATGGAAGAAGGGAGGTAGTATCAGAGAATAAAGAGGGAAAGGAAGTGAGAAGAAGATCGAGGGTATGTGCGAGATCGCCAGCCCGATCGGGAATGTGTGCGGAAGTCAACGAGTTGACTTAGATTGTTGATCAAAGCGAAAGCTTCGGCTCCGCATCCCAGAGCCGTAGTGTCAGAAAGGTGCGGAAGCCAGTTATCGTGAACATTAAAGCCACCAAGAGTGGTAACTTGGTAATTGGGGTCTAATGAGAGCAAGTTCTTAATGCCAGAAGACAATAAATCAAAAATTCAATGATTGCTAGTGTTGGGAGAGCGATAAACGGTAGAGAAGTAATGGTTAAAAGAAGAGAACCGGAGTTTCAACCACATCAGCTGAAATTCGCGGTTGGCAAAATCCGAGTAGGAGGTAGAAATAGACTGGTGGACGTACGCGCGGGCACCGGCTTTAGGTGAAAATAAGGAATCGAAAATATAGTACATAAACTGGAAACGGGTAGTGTACGTCGACGGAGAGATTTGCGTCTCAGTCAAGAATGAGGCAAGGAGAGAGGACTGGAGAGAATGATGCACAAAAAAATAACGTGGTTCAAATAGAGAATGTTGGCGAGAGCCGGGATTTTCTCTTGTTGTTACTGCTGAGTAGGCATGAAAGATCATTTTCTATAAACCGTGAACTTCATGAGTTTTTTAGTAAAATCGGCAACCTCAAAAGGGAGCTTGGAATGGCGAACCACATAGGACTCCAATGGGAAAGACGGTTGCACTACCCCGGACAACAGCGGGGCTACCTACCCGTTCTACCGTACCCATAGCTCGTAAATGGGAACTAAGTGCACCGACAACTGACAAGACCAGAATGGAAAATGCGTGTCCCATCAGCTTTGTTTGCTACGCATTTGTTCACAAATGAGAAAAAATTGGTACTACTGGTAGACAACGTACTGATCAGCGATAAAACAATCTGTTTCTATCAGGAGAACCTGACTTCCGGGGTCTGACTACACCTAATAGGTTGAGTCTAGGACACGAAGCCACAGGGCAGTCAGCTGAATGCAGAAGCATTCAAATCACCATATGAATTCAACTGTGTTCCTTCTAGGAACTCATCTATTTTCAGCATCTCCTTGTCAACGCATATTATTCATCTCATTTGATGAATAAAAGAATTTCAGCTCGTTCGATTTGTATTATAATAACAGAATTACGCGCTTATAGAACTAGGCTCAGCTAAGGGCTAATATTATCCGTGATTTCCTTCGCAGGTCTGTTTGAACAACAGCTGATTCAAGGTCACGAGAAGTACTTTGATCGGTCATGTCAATGACGCACATCACATTCTCCATAGTCTGATGTACACAACTCTTCTGATCAACTAAACAACTTTTACGCCAAGCATATTCCTTACTAGTAAATTTCGGCAACGTAAGAATAAAAAAAATCGACATTTTTCTCTTAATTTTAAGAGAAATGATCATAGACAACAGTGATATATGTACGGCTTCAAAGACGGGAATGACTTTCTGAAGAAATGAAAGTCAAGCCAGTGGGGAGTCTTTCAGTGCATTTACTGGTGAGTAGTTTAAAACTGCTGCATTGAAAAAGATCCTTCTTCAGGCTTTCGTGAATCATCCATCAGAATTTGCCTAGCTGTAAAGTATATTAACTCATCTGTGATTTTCCCCAAGTATATATGCTTTCATATTGACTGATTCCTTCACTGGGTTTATTGTGGGATCGAAAATCCCTGAAGTGGTAAATGTTTGAAAAAATCAACTAATCAATAGAACTAGTCATATGTGTTGTGTGTCGAACTCTTTAAAAGTGATGAAATACTTCAACTTATCCAATGATTGCTGCTAGTGAGAGACGTGGTAAAATCGAAACTATATTTTTAAGTCTGTCCGGATTAGGCCATCGGATACCACTCGTAGAGCAGCAAAAACAAATCTATCTTTTCGGCACTTCTCATAAGACCAATACGGTACAGGTAAAATTTTAACGGTATTCGAAAATCTGATCTACAGCGGTAATCAAAAAGCCCAACACTGTTGTGATAGCGTTTATGTGGAAAGATGAATCATCAGGTTCGCCAATCTCGTGTGTCTGTCCCCCTTCCCTACCTCGTTGATATTTGGCCAACGGAGCAGTACTTCACTGATAAACTGTTTCTGCTATCACAAGATGACGCTAGGTAAACCCGGTTGGAGTTGCCTCGCCGTCTAAATCCTTGATACTGGCTTACGAACACACGGAAAATGAAATCAGACAGTCCGTTCCGCTCTACTGCCTGACCCGCATCGATTGCATGGGCCATTTTCATGCTGGTAGCCGTTTTATTGATCTCTTTAGTTAACTCTCTAGGACAGTATTCTCGAACTCAATCAGACAGAGGCGTCTGGTTGTTCAACCGACGTATTTCACTCCACAGGAGTAAGAATAGGAATACGCACAACACGAGATTCTGTAACCTGACAGCATGTCTTTGAGTTTCAGTTGTGCAAAAGTGGCTTATAGTTGGACGCGATTTGTAATTTGGCTGCGCAGAGTACAGACAGAGGATGGACCTCCAACGCACTTGTCCAATGGGGACAACGAGAGTACGCAACCTGGTCAAGATCAGTAGTATACCCGATAAACGAAAGGGGATGACGCTATAAGTAGAATGGCATAACATTTGATAATGTGGAAACACGCATGAAATACTGCCTATTCTCCTTGACCTACGTTTTGTACTGGAAACCAAGAACAAATTGGCTTTCCTCGACATACTACTAACCAGGAGGGAAGATGGCTCAATACAACGCAAGGTCTATAGAAAGAAGACATGGAACCGCCAGTATACGAATTTTCACAGCTTCGTGTCCCTGTCTCACAAACGAAATTTAATTCGATGCCAAGCGTTCAGAGCCGTAGAAATTTGCTCAACGGAGACTTTGCAAGGTGAACTAAGTTTCGTCCAACAAGTTTTGCGAGAGAAAGGCTACCCCGAGAAGTTTATCCAAAAGGACTTAGAACTAAAGTTACCTGCAGAGCGGTCTCCCTGCGTACCGAAGAAGGAACTATTCCTTAAAGTATCGTTCAAGGGGGATACACATGCCGAGCGGTTGACAAAAACACTCAGGGCGGCTGTTAACTCAACGTTCCCAGCCGCTAGACTGAAATGCACATTCTCCACCTCCCCTGTGGTCCGCATGCAGGTAAAAGACGAACTGCCTGAGCTGACCTCCTCCATGATCATTTACTCGTTCAGGTGCGAATGTGGCGCATTCTACATAGGTAGCATGGCTAGGCGTTTGTCTCAGCGCATTAAGGAACATCATCCAAGATGGTTGAGTCACGGGAAAATCGGTGTGATTACCAGTTCCATTCTAGGTCATTTGGTGGACAGTGGCCACACGATCGACCCTGAAAAAGCTTTCAAAGTCATACACCGAGTTCCACCCAATCGACCAAAGCCAGTCCGACTTCGATCCTTGGCCACGGCAGAGGCAATCGCCATTCGCTTACTAAGCCTTAATCTATGTGCACAAAAGCGACTAGTCCAGACTTTCCAGCTGCCCTGGCCGAAACCGGAAACCACGGATTGGCGACCGAACCCCAAAAGTCCACTATCGATTACCACTCGTGAAGGTGGGAGTGAAACTTTCACCACAACACGCACATGATAGAGACACCCCTCCCCACCAACCCCGTTTTTCCTAAAGCCACGACAATGACCTTTACTTCGGCCAATGGCTAACGCATTCCAATGTTACCTCACCCATATGAATTGTAAGAGCGCGTATAGGATTCATTGAAAACAATTGTTCGCTCTCCAGCGTCTTGTTCTTAATGTTTTGTATTTTCCTTTTTTTCTTACCCGGTATCTCGAGAACACTGCATCAGGTAGACATGCTCCTTTCTCGTCTCGCATAACATTGATTGTTCGCTTCCCGTTGCAGACCTGATACCTTCCGATTGTGCCGGTGTGTAGTTCATTCTTTCTTCAGATTAAAGTCCACTCAGAGTTAATCGAATGCTACTTACAGCGGACTCTGGTCCTAGGGGTTCCGGGTTTGGACCTCGTAGCATCTTGGTAATTCAGATCCATCCGGCGGCTTCTGATTAGTTATAGATCTTCTAAGTGAAGTTCCAGGTAAGTTGTAAACTTTTCTGAAAGACAGTACTAACTGCGTAGAAATGTTTGGGAAGCTTTTCGCCCTTTAGAAGTGCAAGATGCTGCTGCTGAACAAACCTCATTGTGCCTGAAGAGACATGTTTTGTTTCCTAAACAGTTTCATTTCACCCGGAAGTCGGATATCTGGCAAGTTTCATCACATACACAGAAGTCAAGCTTGGCTCTTAGTAATATCATTCATGTGATGTTTCCATATGGCATCCGGTTGTCTATCGAGTGTGGAGTATGGGCTACCTCATCTAGGCCAGTTCTTCTCTAACGTTGAAAACTGTGGATACTGTGGATGTACGATGCATAGAGATTATCGGTAATCGGACACTGATGTCTTCACCATATTGCTCAAACCTGGGGAGAACACTTAATCAGCAGTGCTGAGGTTGGGAGCGGAGTATTAGATACATGAACCAAATCAGTAGATCGAACAATATAGCCCATCAGGCTAAAGTGACTCGAGCACGTCCCTACCGAATAAGCTTCCTCAGAGTACCATGTTCGTTGAGGCGGTTGGGATTCGGAATACGAGTAAGGTTGGCCAGTCTATGCCAGAGCAGAGAGATATGAAAAGCTTGACCAAAGGTCTCCGTCATGTGAAGCTCTTTGGGGACCTATCCACCCAGTGGTTAAAGACAAAGATAGAGCTAAATGTCGCGATCAGTTTCGCAACTGTATTCACACGCTTTCACCATCTATGGGTTATCGCTACAGCACGCCCTTAGATTGGCTGCGCTACATTTTTCTCCAGCTTGTGACAAAGTGGATTTATTGCTACCCTACGAAGTTATCTCGGTTACACCCCGCTCGTATTCCCGACTGGAATTTTCGGATATCAAATACAATGTTCTGTGTTCTATCGATAAGTTTCATTTGCCTAAGGCTACTGTAAGGCAAAATTGGATTGAAAAACGGAAACGTGCTGGTTGGCAAGCCTCACACAGCTCTGTTACTCCATCCAAAATGACAGTGTTGTCTGTGATCTGTGCTAGTGTTCGTCCTTTCTTCTCAAGACTGTCGGATTTAACAAGCATTTTACAAAATTACATTCTCGTTTATACACGCGTAGTATAAGTTCAAGAATTTTGGCTAGACGGGAATGTTTGTGACTCTGATTTGCGTAGACAGATTCCAATATCGTCGTCGAGATCGGGTGCTGAAGAACAAGAAACATGGAGATGGACAGGTGACCTAATTCAACTCTGTGTGGAGTGGTCAGTCTGTCGCAGTTTTGTAATACTCTTTCTATCCAGCGTTCCCCTAGATTTGCTCGCTTCAGAAGAGCTGTTATCACAAAAATGTAAATAGGGCCTTTTCGTGCACGATTCAATATATCCTCTTTTCATGACTCTTCTATACCATTTCTAGTTCCACTCCTAGATGAATATGTACATCTAATTGTTGATGATTTTAATCACACTAATACTTATCCACTTTTATCATTCGGACTAACTGATATTAGTACCTCTCCTACGGGAGGGAACTCTGTGTTGGACAAAGTCATTGCTAGTCACCCTCGCTTATTTTCCCTTGAATCGAAAGCCCATCTCTCCACAGGTGACCACTGCTTGCTTCTTCTGAGGTCGGCAATACATATTCATACCACTTGTTGACGCCTTCGGTGTATTCAAACGTGCAGTGCTATCATGTTTTCTATTTTCGACTTACGTAAACGACCTTCCGGTTTCTTCATCACTCAACATATTCAAATATACTGATGATGTTGCCCTATGTCAACCTAATTCTCCAGATTCCAGGATATTTGATGAAAATCTATCTCGAACAGAATGTTGCTTTTCCCGTTAGGGTCTAAAACTAAATCTATCTAAAAGCCCCAACTGTGTTTTCAGTTGTCCTCGCTCACCTTTCCTTACGGATCCTGTTAGGTTGAACGCAAAACCTCTACCCAGAGTTAGTTCGGTCAAGAATTTGGGTGTTAGACTAGACACCGATTTCAGATGAGCATCTCACATTCAGTACTATGTCATTAGACTGTGATGCCTATCTTTTCAAATAAGAAAACCCAGGAAGTTTCGTGCATCATCAACATTTGCCTCCAAACTTGTTCTTTAATGTGTTCTCCCGGCCTTATTGTATTTTTCACTTGTAATTTTTCCCGAACTTTTGAAACATAACTTCAAAGCTTAATGTGTCAGAACCGAGATTGGTTCGGAGTGTACCATGACTTCAAAGCTTTTCGCAGTGGATCGGTAGTTATTAACCGCGTTTCATCTTTCTCCTCTGATTTTTTTTGGCTGGACTTGTCAACCAGAATACTAAATCATGCGTAGCTCTAGCCTAAAAGTATTTGTCGCACCCCGACTAATCTCTTTGTCATTCTCATTCATCAACCAGATCTGAATTTCAACACCTTTCTTCTAGAATTAACGTATATATAAAAACTCACATGTGGCCTATCTGGGGCAAGTCCTGATCAACAAGGACAGGAGTGAAACGGAATTCCCTTCGGAATTTGGTTGACGGTTTCTGTTCTCTTTTTCACCCTCACATACTATTAGCCCCCGTTGTTGTGTATTTTGTTTATTCTGCCTCAGTTTTGTCAGAGCATTTCGACTAGAATTTAAGCGTGTCTCCTGCAAAAAATTGCCTGTCATACAAATTCAAAATCACTAATAGTAGTTCTCAACCCAATTTTTTTATAGTCTTGATTTTTTAGAATTTCGATCGGGGTGTAACCTAAGCGATAGCAATCATTATTGCCGCACTCAGTGCATGTTTATTAGTTGTTACAAGCAACCGAATCAAATCGCCTATAACAGTCTAACTACTGTGAGAAATAAAGCGAAAGAAACCATAACTGATATACAGATGATTCAGCTTCCATGAGTAACCATAACATCGTTGGCTGCTGGTGAACGCAATGAATTTCCGTCGCCGACAAAAATGAAGTTTCGTTTAGTTTCAACTCTCAGTTCCAGTAGCTAGGAACAGGCTGGTGGTAGGAAATAACATGGAAGAAGCTCAACAGTGACTTTCCAGTTAAGGACCATTTGGGCACCAGAACATGAGTTCGGAGTTGAAAAACTGCTTTCAGTGATTCAATCACTTTCCAGTCTATAGTGCTGTCATTGAAAATGGGTGCGTTGAAACGGACCAAAGGTCACGCAGATGGGACAGAAGCCGGTGATGGGTGTGGTGCGGGGTTAGATCAATACAATGTCGGTAGACACCACAAACTGAAAAACAAGGTAAATTTTTTTTTCACCTCCAAACTCCTGATTTCACTTCGAAAGTATTGATGAGTCAAACTACATCTCGACTAATCAATTCCTAATCACGTCGGTTACAGGCGATCATAAAAAGTAGTCGAAAACCTATTCGATAGTTGATTTGATGCCATAGCTGTATTCACACAACAACGTAAAACGCTTTTGTCTGTTTGTTGTTGGTGTAACTGGAAATAAATGTTCAGTTCGATGAAGCCGCAGTGTGATCTCGCACCGTTTCCAAATAGAAACATTAAACGGATCTGAAGCTTCACAAGGATAAATTTTAACCGAAAGTCATCTGTTACAGTCTGGTTTCTACGGCTGTTCTCGAACTTTGTTAGAGTCCCAAATAGATTTTATAGCGAATACTGTTTTTCTTCCGAAAAGTTTCCTTATTTTATCCGGACCCAAAGTCGGAATGTGAAATTCTTTACGACTCATCAACATGGATGGATAAGCGGAAAGTTTGCCTTCAGTGATTATGATTACCATTGCAGAATTACATTAAGCGTAGCTTTTTCCATAAGTGATAAAAAAGTTTTGGTCGGGCTATCAACTGTTTTTCTCAGTAAAATAGCCGTACATTGTGACATCTAATTAGCAACGTGCTTTGACCAATATACTACTTTTTGCTTTTGTATTGTTTTTGATTAGAATTCTGCGTCCAAAAATGGCTTTATTTTTGACAAAAAAGGAATGGCATCTACCACATCATCGAACTGAAAGAATGGAAAACGGAACGACTATTCATCCGAATTGCTTGGAACTTTAGCAGGCTCCCGAACCAGGTTTGTTTGAATTCGGGCCAGATGAGAAATAGTACAGTTTCTGGAGATGTGATTACGAAAGGTTGTGGATCGGAAAGACGAATATTTAGGAACGAGAGAGTTACATTTGTTCAGATTACACTATAAAAGATCAGTGGGGAGTGAAAGGATTTTGTGCAATAAACTATCACATGCGGCTAGGTGAAATAAGCACAACTTAGCAGATAGTATAGTGAAAGTCATGGAAGGTTTTTGACTTAAAATATATAAAAGTTTGAATCGACGAAACCACTGTTTTCCGGTAATTCATTCTCAAGCCATTTACAGGTTACATTGTAGACATCAGACAAAAGATCATGAATATAAACATGGAATAAACACCCATCATGGACAGAGGTTTGTCAGTCAAATTATCCCTATTATGTGGTTGGTTTATCTAGCTGACGCCTTCGGAACGAAGAAAATTTGTTCTGCAGAGACTTTAGATAACGAATTGATGCTGATAAGAAACACCCTACGTGAGAACACTTACCCAGATCGGTTTATCGAAAGAAATCTTATCGAAAGAGTGCCGAAAATCCCTGTGGAAACCGTAAGAAAGAATCATCTTTATATTAGCTTGCCATCTAAAGGCGATATTTTTAGTGAAATCTTAAATCGTCGACTAGGGAGAGAAATTCGAAATACGTTCATTGCCGCTACACTACGTTGTGTGTTTCGAGGTGTTCCTCTAATCCAGATTCAGAGCAAGGATAGACTGCCGATGCTGACCTCATCAATGGTTGTATACTCTTTCAGATGTGTTTGTGACGCATCTTATGTAGGTCGAACGGCACGACAGTTATCAACTCGGATTAAAGAGCATCATCCGCGCTGGTTGAGTCAAGGACAAACTAGATCGATAAATAGCGCAATCTTAGCGCATTTGGTCGACACTGGACATCAGGTGAATCCGGAAGCTGCTTTCAGAGTTCTTTATCGTGTCCCCCCAAACAAATGCAAAGGTGTCCAGTTGCACACTCTAGCAATAGCCGAGGCAATTGGAATAAGGAAGTTGACCCCTGACTTGTGCGCCCAAAAGCGTTTGGTCCGGGCACTCCAACTCCCCTGGCCCAAGATTGACGAAGGCCTAATTAATCTACCGTCCAGTTACCTAGAGGGTGTCAGCTAGATAAACCAATCACATAATATTTTGTCTGATGTCTACTACGTGATCTGTAAATGGCTTGAGAATGAATTACTGGAAAAGAATTGTTTCTCCGATTTATACTTCTCTACGATGCAATGAGTGTTTTTCAGACGTATATCAGATAGACCTGGACGAAGAATTTTGAGATCTCTGTTCAGCAGACCAGGAAAAATAACTGGGAAGCTGTAGAGTGGTACAGGAATTAAAAAAATTAACGAAAACAGGAACAGTACTTCGTTGATCGTTTAAATGCCTACGCTTTCTTGTTCGGTCAGATAGCATGTAGAGTATCTTGGTATTGTTCGAAACATGAAATGACCCCTTCAAATTAGCCTCGATGGCGATTCAAAAGCATTTGACAGAACCTTTCCTAGTTAATAATTCTGTTGATAACGACCTTAAGGATAAATCAATCGAGAACGGATAAAAGTAGCAGCTTGTCAAAGAGCCACATCATTAGCAAGTTTAGATAAATGTGCATTGAAGCTGGTCGAAAGGCCAGCGATATACCGGGAAAATACATAGGGAGAAAGGAGAGCTCCCTGAATTACTCCTGAATTATTCACCAAAGTCTTCGACGCTTTAAAACTCAGCAATGTGCACTGAGTTCTGTTGATCAGATGGTCAGACAGTCATACCAATAACGATAGAGGACAACCAAAAGCTTTCCGTTTACGAGGGAGGAAAGGCCTCGGAATAGAATCGAAAGCCGATGAGTAGTTTATAACAGCACATCTAACAGACTTCGCTGATTCACACTTGGACTCCGTTGTAGGATGGAGTAGGGAAGCGAAGGCATCCACAGTGGACCTGTTTTTGGTTCAAGAGCAAACTGTTAGGGGTGGTCTGGGGGATTTATAAAGAAACTCGTACGTTTAAGAATGACAGATTCCTTAAGTTTAAGACCAGACGAAGTTACAGTGATGGAACGGAATCGTTCAGCTACTACACTGGAATTACAGTGTCCTAGTATCAGAACGATAGCGACGGGTCTACAACAGTAGAAGATTCAATGTGGCCCCGGTGATTTGTTCAAAAAGAAAGTAAATACAACAGTCAGAGCAACAGCACCATGTCTCAAAAGTGATGATGATGGGCAATCGGCTACCATACCTAAAGTTAGTTTAGTCATACGAAGAAGCTGAAATAATTCTGTGGAGAATAGCGTTGTGTGCGTCCTGCCTTCCGGGACGAACGAAATTGGAGAGTCTTTTGATGGATGAATAAATGCACTGCAAGTAATGCCCACGTCCACAGCTCAGTTCACCTGTTTCACTTTGTTCCCACCCGAAAGTCGACTGCATTGCCACGGGCGGTTACTAATGAGGCTGCGTGGGAATTGACTAGCATACGGCGTGTCAGTGCATTAGGTTTCTTTCTTCATTACTTTCGAATTATTCCGGGCTTTAGAAATGTCCCTTCCATCTTATTAACGATTTCAAAATATTCTTTCATCTACATCCTTTTTATCACACAATACTAGTGCAATATTTCAGGGAATGGGTCGCGGTCAATTTAAGGTTGTCGTGTGGGGAGTGACCGGTGGCGCCGCTGGCGTGGAGATTCGAACCCTGCACTGAAAGGTCCAGAGACCACTGTGATTACCCTTTGACCATCGCCACGTAGGAGGAATGTGCGATCAATACAAAGAAAAAGGGCTTTTAAGGGGCAGCTTACATCAAATAATAAACTGATCGTCTTGATGAAAAGTTTGACACTGCTACTAAGCGACAATTTGAAGGAAAACTAGAAAGATGCATAGGAAACGGACTTTTGTGGGAGAAGAATGTTGTTATAGGGCAGATTTCGGGGGTAGATAATGATTGTAATGGTCAGATCGAAAGAATGAAAAACAGACCAAAAGTAAATCTTAGGCTTCAGTAGAAGCAGACAATGGTCACTGACTAAGACAGGTGCACACGACTTAAGAAGGAATACTTCAGGAGGATTGATGATAATCCTATTTAAAAAAGAGTTGCCTCTGGTTTCAGAAACGCAACGATCTGTTAGATCAGACACAATGAGAGTTTGGGTTGAAGCATGGATATAATATTCTACTTTGTTGTGCGAATTGTCATCTAACAAAGAAACGATAAAAGGAAAAGAGCCGTAGAAAGGTGATATATTGTTCTGCGTGCAAAATGGATTCACGAATGAGTTTATTGAGATGGTGCACTAGATGACGTTCGCTGAGTGCGCATAAACGACTTGAGACTTTCCACACCAGAAGGAGTCGACGCACGTAACCACCCCGCCTTCCTTCTTGTTGTTGAGAAATTCACGTCCTGTTATGTAAAGAAGTAATTATTATTGTTTATATCTGGATTTCACATTACTTCAAGCCTATGAGTCAATTTTGTTCTTCACCATAGAGAACTTTTTAAATTTTGCGCAGGACAGTCACTGTGCAGAAGGGAGAAAACCAATTCGAGTTATCTTTATGTACGTTATGTTCACATATAACTTAAATCTGCATGTAGAAGATAGACGATTAAGATGAATCTCAGCAAGCCCAACACTGGATCTTTGAGAGACATTTATTGAAGAAAACCCAATAAAATAGGTAGGTAGATAGATAGACAGGTAAATAAGTTGGTGAGTGGATTGGTTTACTGAATAACTGATTGAGTGATTGTTTGATAGCTTGCTTGGTTGATCGACTGATCAAATGATTGATTGATTAATTGAAGTTTGAAGCCCATCGATTGTGATGACAGCCACTTAAGGTATACATGCTTTACAGCAACATTCGGGTCTGGATAATCCTGTTAATCACCTGATAATGCAATTAAAAAACAAGGGTTTGTTTCCTAAATGAAATAAGATACCAATTAATTTTTCGTGCGTAACTTTACAAATTGTGTTAAGTCATCCCTAGCTGACTGGGTTATCTAGAATCTTTCATCCCCTCGAATGCACTAACACCCCTTGCGAGAAGTGGTTATGTGAACCAAACTTGTCGAGTGCCGAAAGTCTACGTATCCAACAAGTGGTTTTGAAAAGATCTTACACATTCCCTAATATGATGAAGACCATTCAGAAACTGTGAAAACTGACTGAACACTTGTGCGAACGACAAACTGGTATCAAGCTCAAAAGCCCGGCAGTTTTGGGGTTAGCATTGGGCGGTTGACAATCATAACGGCTGAAACTGGTGTTATTATGTTGATAATCGATTAGAACCGTAGGAACGATAAATCCATGCTGGTGCAATTTCATCTGGCGGTCTCTCGTGGAATCACCGTTGTCATAGTATGGGCCACGGTCCAATGGGATGACAGATTATGAAAATCATCGATGAACTACACGACTAGGTTGATTGTGTTTTCCCACTAATTTTTTGAATACTATTGAGCACTCACTTACTATCAGTAAGTCAATCGGTGAGGACAGAGTGATGTACGTCCCCATCACCTCTGCAATAAGGACTTCGAATCTCGATACCGCTGCTCACATTGTCGGTGGACAGTAGTCCTCAGTCGCCTCGTTACCATACTGTAACGCGCAAGCAGCGGTGATCTTCCGCCGGGGGCTTGAGCGTGTTCGATCTGCAAAAGCACAAGGGAAGAAAAAAACTTCATGAGCCGAAGCCCAGTAAGTGTATCAACGGCACCAACACTTACATTACTCGAACAACAATATGGAGGCTTACAACCTGGCCAGTACACCGCTCTCCCTCAACGAAAGAACACTGTCCACAGTGTTACTCACTCCGCCATCACACCACAGGAGTACTCAGTTCCCTGGGACCACGTCTCGGGTAGGCCATTTTACAGGTTCACTGCGGATTACGCAGTACCTCAAAACTACACAACCAATCGGGCCTCCCGCTTTATTACTCCGTGCAGGCCAATTCAAAAGACCTCTACTGGGCCACATCAAGACCGTGTCACACTTCACAGAGCACAATTATCTGTACGGCCACTTTCAGGTCAATCACCAAGGCCCCCCATAACATTCGGTCCCGGGTCGCGGCACCATATTTGTAACACGCAAGCAGCAGTGATCTTCCGCCGGAGGTTGAGCGTGTTCGATCTGCAAAAGCACAAGGGAAGAAAAAAAACTTCATGAGCCGAAGCCCAGTAAGTGTATCAACGGCACCAACACTTACATTACTAGAACAACAATATGGCGGCTTACAACCTGACCATTACAATACCTAAATCATTGAGAATTTATCTGAATATCCACCAAAATTCTCAAGGTCATGGTGAACTTCATGCCTTTTTAACTGTAGTGGTGAACTGACCAACGTACTGAAATTAAGACCCTTTTTCTGGGTTAGAATCCAGCTACTGCCAGTTACTTTTCTCATTTGGCAGCTTTTGATTTGTAGTGACTCAGTTCCTGAAGTATTGTTTTATTCTCATATAATAAAAATAAAGTAAAAGATTATTACTCTTATTATTTTCAATAACTTTATCATAATCGTAGCGCAGTGAACTTCAGAAGCCATGGTAAAAGTCTCTTCCAATGTATTCATGTATAAGAATGGCATAAAATAATCCTTGAGAGTAATCAACTTTATCTGGTTCCTAGAAGCCAATAATGTAATATGGCTTCTATATCAGCAGATAACTTGCTTCAGTTACTCTTGTCAAATCTCCTTCACTGTGATCATTGCTGAATGATTCAGCCAATAAACAGGTATGCGCATATTGTGGTACGTAAACACTTGAGTTTCATGCGTTGATCGATATGCTCGACATTCACTTCCACTATACTCACCATCGGGTTTAACGTATAGTGATCCCGTTTCAGTTGTTTTGAATTCACACAAACGAAGTTTAAAGGCTGTTATAGAGGAGGATATACGAGGAAATTTGACTTGGTGATTTGGATCACCCCGCATGGGAATGGGGTGGCGCGGTGGTAACATACAAGCCTTCGAGATGAAAAAGCCCGGGTTCAAGCATTTGGTGTGGCGTAAGATTTGCACTATTGATGAGTTCTGACAAGAGTGAGACTCGAGTCTGGTACTTCCGAGTACAGGGTTGATCGGATAACCTAAGGCTTGTGCATAGCAGTTGGAGTCCAAAGGACAGTCAGCCAAGCGAAGGCGTCTAAAGGACTAGAAGGGGAAAAAATATCCGAAATCGAAGGACTAGGTGAATGTAGACAAATGTTTCGTTGACTGTGAAACAGTTCCGTCACCCAATGCTTCAAACGGTACGGGAGACGGGTTTTCTGAGTCCTACTCACGTATTCCGAATGATCGATAACATAAGTCAAGGTTTTCCACTTTTCCGCCAGACTGTGGCTCCATCGAAATTCCCGGAGGCTCTGTTTCAAGGGAACAGAAATCAGTGTTGATACAAACCAGAAGGTATACGTATTACCTTTATTCTTGGATGGCGAGGTTTCAGTGACATGCAGTTGATCAAGGTGATGGTCGCATGAACGCGTCACCCATAAATAGCAGCAACTCACTTTTCCATAGACACATCTGAATAGAGAATTAGGCGTTACTAAAAAGTATCAGAGTATCACGTTAAACTATGCAATTTCTTGTCAAATTTTTTTCATACTAATTTTTGTAGAATAACACAAAGAAAAAATTTGAGACTAATTTATAATCAGTGCCGCATTTTAAAAATTGAAGCTCTGAGTATCAGAAATGTCAAACCGATGGATCACCACCAACGAAAGATCCATCGAATTCTTTTGCTTTCTTTCAACTGCATCGAGAGCTTTTGATATGTAGACAGGCTCCAGTGCATACACACCAATTATGTTTCGCCATACGAACGGGTGGTACGAAATTGTACAGTATCAAAGGAGAGCTTTGTTTCCGTGACCTGGTATTCGTATACCTTATTATTCGATGAAATCATATATGCGAAGAGGGACTGTCTGTATATTATTTTTATTTGAATGTTATTTATAGGGGAACCTTTTGAAATTTTTAAGACGTTTTACTGGTTTGTTTTGTGGAATAATTCATCGCAAAGTATGATCACCTTTGAAAAACAAATACATATGGAAGCTAGGTTAAAATCTCCAGGAGTGCTTATCTGCGGAGTACCAACCGGTAATGGGTACCGGGGTGTTGTGTCCGGTCCAAATAGTCTGGTATAGTACGCAGGTAGTCAATCCTTCTCATGCTTGAACATGTACCTGCTCGGTGTTGATATTTACTTATGCTTCATCCCGGGCAGTAATAACCGACCCATCTTGCCACCTATCGACTGACTTTGCTTGCTTGCTCGCGAAAGCACGTGTAATTCCGCTGATTTACTATCACTTGCTTACATACGTGTTTGCTTTCGCAACGGCTACGATCGGGTTGTGTTCACATTCTTGCAAATCAAAGGAATATAACCATGATGTGTTTTACTACTTCTAATCAAGAACACTACAAAGGATTCACAACTGAGAATCACACACGCTACCACTAGGCTGTTCGGGTTGGCCCTCAACTAATTGCTTGGCGTCAAAATATAACAGGATATAGTTGATGTACCTCGGTTTTTTGAATATCAAGCATTTACCTGGGTCAGAACCTCCCATTTGGTTAGTTTGTGCAACGTATGGGTCATCGATCGATATAATCTTTTCCACCAACCAATAATTTATATTCACTAAAACAACGAAATGTCCCCTTCATTTAATTTATAGCTACTGAACAATACGTCATATTCCTTTGAACTTTATTTACCACTGAGACTAAGTAGTAACAGTTCAACAAGAAGAATGGTGCAGTGAGTTATGGGCTCAAATACATATTCTAAGCGGTTATTGGAGAACATACTATTGGCGTATAGGTAAATAGAAGAAAAGACTAGAGTTGGCTGCCGGTTACGAAATTTATACTGCTCATATTGTGGTATCAATTTGTTGTGGGTATGACCTTTTGGCAGGTGACAAACCATACAGCTAGAAGCCAGCAGGTACAAGTGAGGCTCGTGTAGGAAGCAAAATCAAACAGATTTAACACTGAACGGAACTGAACGTTTCGGGTTAAAAGTTCAGTAAAAAACCGTTACGACTGGCTGAGGATCATTGTAAGATCAGCGATTTAGAAGCAGTTGTACCTCGCTATGACGCAATGACAACGAACCTGCAATCAAAATGGGCTACCGCGCACGCCAAGACCGGTTCTCACACTGGCATTATCTGGCCAGCAAATCGCTTCCCACACTCGTGTGTCTGAGTAGCCCATCTATCAGCGGTCCAGCCCGACAAAATCTCGTCTTTTCAGCCACACTATGGGAGGGAAAAGATAGACTTGGTGTCGCTGCAAATGCGTTTATCGAAAAATTGGACGATCAGACATGTATGCGAAAAGACCGTACGCACGTGTGCGCCACTAGAGTCCGCTGACTACGAACCGATAGTTTACCATGATACGGTGACAGTTCTCCATTCATGCGTGTCTATGAAAGTGAGTTGCTGTTATCTGTGGATGACGAGTTCATGTGACCATTAACCTGATCGGAAACACTCCACGGAGAATATACCAACCGCCTCAACAAATGTGATAAGTGATCAGCTGTCTTCTGCAATTCCTAATGAGGATCACTGATCGTATAAGTTGACAGTCTTGCAGTTCATTGACCTTGGGTTCGGTTAAAGGTCATCACAACAGTGACCTTCAACCTAACCAATGTCTAACCACATGCACTAGTGACAACCTAAGTGATCTCTAAAATACAGATAATTGAAAATCCGCTTGCATTGTTCACATCCGAAAGTCCACCATCGTGAATAGCTACCGCATTGTAAACCTTCGGCTTATCGGGTAGAAGCTCTCCTAGCTAAGCTATGGCGGTGCAACCAGTAGGCCGGGATCAGTTTGTAAGAATGAAAGAATGAATCGTTGAACACAGTTGTTCACTTTTCAGCTTTGCTGTTCCCAATATGACCCTGGTGTTATTCAGAGGTCTATGCACCTGCAAAATTTACTCTGGCTTATAATTTAATGGTCGGTCTACAGTGCTCATACAATAGCCCATAAGTACATTACAAAACAATTAATCTCGTTAAATTGTGGGAGGTTCAGGTTGTGGATACAATTTCGTTAACGTTCACCTTCGGTAGGGAATCGAAACAATTACGCAGTGATGGCATGAATTAATCTGTCGCTGGTCTCCATGGCTGTGTTCACAGTTATTCCGTGAGACTCATTATTTTGCATGCCGACGGGGTATTAAGGCTGCAGAAGAGATCTGTTCGATAAGTGTTCTTGCCGTTGTTACTGTTTTTGATTCCTGATAATTCAGCTGCAACCACAGTACCACAGTATTTCCATGGATAGTTGGTAGTAAGTAGAAATCACATATACCGGAAGGAGCTGCATTTTATGATAAGGAGTATACCAACTTTATTTTATATCCAGATCTATCATAACTTGTCTGAATCACAAATGGATTAGGCCGTGGAAACCATGTAAGGTTTTACCGTGAAACGTGACGTTGCTTCATCGTATATCTAACACATCTGTCCGCTGGAGACAAGTATCGACTCACGTTTTTGGTTTTTGACAAGGGTTCCTGAACTGGGATTTAGTGGTAGTCGGAATACGAACTGCTATCTTTGAGGGTATGGGCAAGTACACGGTGACTGAAAGATTTGGTTCGTTTAATAGGAAGCACGATTGTTT
The DNA here is from genome assembly GCA_948099385.1 of Fasciola hepatica. NCBI lineage: Eukaryota > Metazoa > Platyhelminthes > Trematoda > Plagiorchiida > Fasciolidae > Fasciola > Fasciola hepatica. The sequence continues at coordinate 9,609,007 of CANUEZ040000182.1, read as the reverse complement.
GAGAAGCAGCCAGTACGTCTTTGCCTGTCCCGCATCGAGGATGAGATTAGAGTGAATGGAGCGGATACAAGGATCAATCAAATGCCATCTGTCGTCTGAATCGAATCAACCAACTGGGTTTGTCTCAAAACTAGCCACTCCGAAGAGCTAGTTATGAATACCAGATGGACCAATAAGTTTGCGTGTCAGTATTTGGTTATGATCACCATGCTTATAAATAAACTGTCGTTTTTGTATGAATAAAGGGAGGTGGTTCAGAAGCGGAGAACGTTTTCTCACTAGAGTTAGCGGGACAGAGAAGAACGGTATCCATGCACTAAATAACGAACTACGGTATAAGGACAACAGGCACTACCTCTGAGTCACGGACTGCTTTCAGGAAGACGATGAAGTCAAGGTGGGCCAGGCGAAGTTAATATGTCAGCAACAGCATCAACTTATAAATTGTGCAAACATATAGTCAAGAGGAATGCAAGGGTTTGCCAGTCTGTTAATGAATACAAGGATCAATTTGTCAGCAACTAGCAGCACGACGGGTCCGACCGTAGGGACTGTGAGCAGGGGCATACCCAACTGAGAGTGTAAAAACATGGAAAACATGCCTCAAAACATCTGGCTCAGTGTACGGAATCGTGAAATGCAGGCCTGCCATCATCCGGCCCTACTGGCAGTTAATCCAGACTCAATTTTGTTATGCCTTGGGATTGCAAATAAGATGAGAACAGAGACTCTCCGTTTGCGACCCAGAAGGATGAGGATGAGGAAAGGAAAAAGCGCCACACAATGCAGAACAATAGGCACTCTTCACAAATTAACACTCAGATGCGCACAGGCAAACGGATCAGATGAACCCCAGAAAATCAATGTGCCAACGATTAGGAAGTTATGGCCTTTGAACTTGACAGGCGTCACTGATTCACTTCAGTAGTGAACACTTCTGCTATGGAGTTCCGAAATCAAGACAGACGCTCATCTCGGTTGGCACTGCACGTCGTTGTGCAGACCTCGTGGTGAGCTATACATTTGTCTTTTGGTCCCCCAGACAAACACCTTAGCAGCTTGGTCAATTATGGAACACTAATCGATAGACATAGCTCGACTGAACCAAGCAAGTCCTGAAACTTGATTGCCGTCCATTTGCAAACTAGAGAAACTCCTGATTAAACTTCACAAGCCGACAAGATTAGTAATTTAAAGGAAGTACAGTCTTTTGGACTTCATCCTTTTAGACATAGTTCTAAAGAAAAGGTTCGTAGAAAGAAGGTCTCCAAAAACAAAAAACAAATTTTGTCAATAAACGCTTCATGCGGTAGCATCAAATCTATAGCGCATCCACTTACAGTCTCCGGAAAGAAAGTCGAAGCTGTCGTCCAGGAACAGGCCACAAAAAGCCTTTTAGTCCTTCAGATAATGTGTTGGAGTAATAAATGAACAGGAGACATTTGAAGGGAAAGAACGTAAAACTTTAGGACTGTCCCAGTATGAATTATCAATGCACCACATATCACTGAGAATTCATCAGACCCATTCAGTTCGTCCGGCTCCTTTGAAATCATCAACAACGCCGGTCCACCAACCTCACCGACTGGTGCTTGGAACTGGAGTTTTTGTGATGATATGTTAGCCCTTTATCGTAGGACCACCATGGCTGCTTCTGAGGCGGTTTTATTCCCGTTAACACTACGTCATATAGCGAAGGCAACAATGCCGCCACTGGAGAGTACTGAACACAAGAACTCAGGCGTACCATACCTCTTTAACTTCGTCAGGTCAGTGATGTTTTAGAGGAGAAGAAAGGAGTAGCTGTGGATTTGTTTAATGGTTGTTTGACTTCCTTTACACTTCTTGAACAGATTAAATAGGAAATAAATGGATCCAAAAGTCGATCTTGTGATACGATAAGGACGACCGAAGTGTCGATCGGTACTCGAGAGATGTGTAGCGTCTGCCGAAATCTTTTGGGACAAATATCGCGCTCTTTTAAATGATACTCACCTATGTTGGTGAGCACATCTAAAGAGAATAAAGCAGTACTAGCGGTAATTACAACTGTGTATTGAATTTTCTTGAAATAATTATTTGGAAGACTGCTGGGAAGTGGAAGAGTATAGTCGGGATAGTGCAATAGCAAACAGTTCAGCCATACTTGCACCACTACTTTTATCCGAAACGGGGCAGAGATAGATCAAAACAAATACTGCAACTGCCGTTGGAAAAGTCATCAAACTACTGTTAAGCTGTTAAATCTTCACGGTGAATTAACGCAGTCCGCAGCAACATAACGTAGGCAATGGCGAATAGGTATTGGAACAATGCAGACTATGGACAACCAGTCCGGATAACTGAACGATTGGTGCTCGAGAGACTGACAGTTCTGCTCTCCGAGTTTCAACGAGCAAATTGCACTCGCTTTAAATGCTTCCGTTGATTCGTGACAAAAACGACTCAGATGCATGAAGGTTCCACGAAAAATCAATAGAAAGTAAAGCGTCAGCATAACCCTTTGAATGCTCTGCAACGGTTTCATCTTCGATGCCTAACCCATCGGTGCCCCCTAAAATGGAAATCTGTTTTTCGCTCTCAACTTAGTTGTACGTTTTGATGCTTTTCTGTAACCTACACTCGTTATTTCACGATCCAGTTGACGATGGCAACCGAAATATGTTAGTTAACAGCGTCTCTTACACCAGCTAGCACTACCGCTTTCTCATTTTACACATTGTGTACGAAATGCCAAAAAACCCACCATGTTTTTTCTGCTATTACTTTGGAACCAAACCACTTAAAAGGACCAAATGTGGTACGACGGTGTGTCAACCCGATACCGTACCAAACCTTTACACGAATTTGAAGCGTGAAACAGATAAATCGAAAAATCTCGAAAAAACCTACTCCAGAGGGTGCGGAATGCTATTAAACCCACCCCAGGAGGAATGGGAAAAGCACCAGCTGGTTACGAAACTCAGTTATCCTAATAGGTAATGAGTGGAACACAACTTCTAGGTATTCTTCCAATGATGTACCGGGTGATTCCATTTCCTATTCTGTCTATTTGTCGATGGTGGTGGGCGTCGAATAGTGCAAAGTGCTGATGACAGTTCACCCATTCAAACTTGCCTCGCTAACAGACTCCAAACATCTTCAATCTAGCTCAAGTCTGAACTGTGTGCAGTCTTTAATATTTCGGTGCAATAGCCACATTCTGGTAAGGTTGGCCGTATTTATGACCGCGGTGTAACGCTGAAATATCACGGTCTTTGTTGATTTCCCGGAATCTTGGTGAGAAAAAAATCACTTAACGTTCTGAAGTATGAGCTGGCCATCTGCTTGCTTTCTAAGGCAGCTAGCTGAAATTTATGTTCTTCAGAGTTCATCCCAGATCATCAAGCTGCCTTCATCGAGGACTCGACAACTGAAGTTTAGCTCGCTTTTCCCGAAGTTGTACCAGCAGTGTATAATTACATCATGGCCGCCACAATTAAATAAACTGTTTTTCATTGCTAAATATCACGTCATTTCACTTATCATTCCACGTAATGTGATTTGTAGCCCATTCTTCTCGAATTTTAACATGAAGATCAACCATCCAAGGCGGTGATCTCATCGTTCTGTACTGCAGATGTCGTGCAGACCGCAGGGATTGTTGTGCGCCAGACGCTTAAGTTCAGTTACAAGAACCTCTGCAGCTTTGGTGCACCAGTGGGTTCGCTTGAAGAACCACGCAGTAGTCTTCTCGAGCCACACCCGGAGATTTAATTCAAAATGCGCCTTTTCTCTTCACCACACATTGATCGAAATCCTTCAAAAAGTTGCGAATAACTACTGTCGATCTGGCAATCAGGTGCAAGCAAGTAGTCTTCCTTGTTTCAGCACAGAGAGCCTTGGACCTCGCACCATATCCCTGTTTTTATAAATGAGAGGTCTCCACTACAAATCAGAATGTATAGCGGGAGTGGAATTCATTCAAGAATCAAGTGTGACGTGAGTGCTGATCAATAAAGAATCCCTGAGCATGGAACATTAGCCATTACCGACAGAGGTCGTCGTGTTTGCCCACTAGTTTAGTGTGGTTACCATTTCTTCACGAGAGGGTTTATTAGCATCCTCTGAGGCACATTTTATGAAATAAATCAATTTATCAGTTTGTATTTTAGTAGCTTGCCAAATTTGGTTTGCTTCAAAACTTACCACAGGAAAACAGGGTGAGTCTAATAGCCTTTCGTGCACCATAAAGGATTCACTAACAGGCTGGCATCATCCTTACTTCTTTCTTTCTGCGTTGCACAAAGTAGCCAGCTGTAAGTTCACGGATACGCTGAGTTTTGTTGCACTACGCACACGCACACTGTATCTAGCATGGTGCTTCGACACACGAGGTCAGTTAACGCTGTCACCTTTTTAACCACATCAATCTGTCCTTAGTGTTGAACCTTCAATCACGCAGTCGACGGAGTGGCTGTTTTTTCTTAGAAAAGCGAACTGTCGATCGAATAATCTGTCAATCATAGTCCTCGTTTGAGCCACAATCACTACCGCGTTCATTACGATTAGTTGCCACGACTTCTGCCAAACACACAGGCCGCTACACGTACATTCGTACTTCTCACCGATAATTCAGCCGATCCGTGGTGGGGTATGGCGGGATGGAGATTTCGTTGGCAGCTGATAAGTGACTATTCTGTTCTATCCCACTACAACTAGCGATACTGTAGCGAAGAAAGCAAGACGGGTGAGGAACACCTGTATATGAGCAGCCAAACAAGTTCAGTCGGTTAAGCATGCGCAATCGTTTATATAGTCTTTCTTCTAGACCGCGAAGCAGCAACACTGATCCCCTGGCTGCTTGATTATTTCTGTCCCATTTTGGCCGGGTGCCCGTCGCTGTTAGGATGGTTTTTTTACCGCCATTCGCCTTTGGTTGGTCCAATAGATCTGGTAGATGACCTGATTGGTAACCATTCACCTGGGTTGTCTTTCCGATTGCCTCATATCCCGCTAAGTTCCAACGGCAACTCCACATGCGTCTTTTCCTCTGTTTTGAGAGACTTCCGATATATTCTCCAATCCCTCTGTGGTCTGCGGTTGTCGATTGATTGACTCCATCAGTTTGATATTCGCCTTCTTTTGTTACTAGCTACAGCTCATCTCTTCTGGCTTAGAACTATTTGAATTTATGAGTACATAATCGGCAGTTTATACGAGATGCATGGTGGTCATAACCAAATACTGACTCGCAAACTTATTGGTCCATGTGGTATTCATAATTAGCTCTTCGGAGTGGCTAGTTTTGAGACAAACCCAGTTGGTTGATTCGATTCAGACGACAGATGGCATTTGATTGATCCTTGTATCCGCTCCATTCACTCTAATCTCATCCTCGATGCGGGACAGGCAAAGACGTACTGACTGCTCGCCAAACAATCGGGCTTCCTACTAAAAGAACCGGGTCGTTTAATCGCAATATTCCAGCCCACCCCCTCGCAATGACCACTTCCAAACTAATTATCTGTCTGTGTTCAAATAGCAGTACGATTTGTGACTTCACTTGAAACTACGAGGGTCCTCTCGGGGATACGACGGCTTTACCTGGGGGTAAAATACTATGGCCTTATATCCTAATCCCTGAGCTGCGTCGAGGATGGCTGAAGTAGAAATTATTGCCACGTGATTATTGTGAAATAAATAGCAACAGCCCGCAATAGATGGGAACCGAGAATTTGATCATATCCAACTTTATTTACACGAAGAGCAATGAAATGCGGCAAATTGGGAACGGTAAAATCAAAAAGGAAAATAAGAAAATCCTGTCGGAAACATTCGCGCCACATATTTGCTGTGGTGGGAGTCACGTGTCAATGTAATTTGGGCTGGTAACCAGAATAATTCGTATGAGAATTATCCGAGGCCCTTGGTTTGACCAGGGGTTGCTCTGCAATTAGAGTTCATGTGACCTACACAAAAGATGACGAAGTGCCAGCAGTCAAGCGTCGAGGGTTTTAGTCAGCACACTTCAGAGTACCATGGCCACTGGCTTTGGATGTGACTGTCGGCAACTCTTATCCCTTTAGCCCCAGACTGGCGTCATTGCCTGACCAGCACATCGCTCCTTCAAGCTACGATCAGAATTCTCGCGTTGTTTACAAAAGGGCAGGCGATGGCATAACGTACAGAACAAGACAATTTTTAGTCACCGGAGGGGGTGTATAACGCATAACTCAGTCTGACGCTGGTTATCCACATCCAAAACACGGCGGCGAACCTCGACGCTGATCGACCAAAGTTCCCACTAGGAGTAAATGGTATTTTGGGGGCATATAAATAGGCATATACGGTAGTCCTTCCAGAATGCAGCCTTCCTGATTACAATAACCTCCCTGCAATAAACACTTATGCTGTGTAAGAAAAACTCCAAAGAATACCTACTGAATGCAGTCAAGAATCACTTCACATTGGGATTTTACGCCTCCCCCCCCCCATCCCACCTTCTAGCAAGAAATGTTTTCAGGTCACATTTATTTAAGAAGTTTTTCAAAACAAAACTGAGCAAGCATGGTTGGCTAGAGATATGGTATAGGTTATAATCACTAAACGACAGGGTTTGTGGAGTTCTCATCAAGTTGGTTGAGTTTCACCTGGGCCAATACAGTGATTCAACAGGCATCACATGCGACATGGTCAGGTTCAGCTTTGTGGCTGAGTGCGCTGAGTGGCCGGGAACAGGTGTAGCCTTGGCGTTCTTGCTATTTCGATTCGCGTAGCTCCGAGTTGGAGTGACGTACGAACGTGCACCGCGACTGACAATAGTGTACCGTTGGAGTAGGAACATATTTCGATGATCGGCTATAGTGCAATAGATAACGAAGGTCTCGTCGAAGTACAAAATGCGACTACCGGCGACACTGTCCCCCAACAAACTATAAAGTTCGTTTCCAATGGATGGCATCGGACAAAAAAGGCTTTACCGGCCCAGTTAACCTTATTGTTCAAAGAGCAAGAACTACTCGCTACTGATAACGGGCTGGTATTCAAAGGAGACCGACTTTCTGTCCCGAAACAACTCCAAAGTGAGCTAATGAGAAGACTTCATTTGTCAAACTACGGTTTAAACATTGGCATTCGCGGAGTAAACGGAGATTTCCGCTAGCCTGGTATGAATAGTCAAATCAAAAACTACGTTTCGCGACGTGAAATATGTCGAACCCGTTAGAACAGGTAAAGGAAAGAAAAAATCTTGCCTCGAGAACTAACAACTTGCCCCTGGCAGACTTTAGCCACAGGAATTTTCGAACATGAAAGGAACCCCTTTCTGGTTGTGATTAATTAGTACAGTGATTTCTTTGAAAATGACCCGCTACATACCACGAGCACATCCAAAGTGGTAATTTGTTTACGAGCTCATTTCGCCTGGTACAGAATCCCGTAGACCCTGTGTTTCTGACATTGGGCCCCCGGGTTAAGGCGTACAGTTCCACCGGCAGTTCTATCAGAAATGGAACCTCAAACACTGAGCGAACAGTCCATACCAAAGTCAATCCAATGACAAGGCCGGTTCAGCAGTGAAGATAGCGGAAAGAATAGTGATTTTCTCACAAGAACCAATAACTCTCAACACATACACGAACAGAACAACTGTGTTTACATGATCAACTGCAAAGAATTCCCCGCTCAGTACATTGGGCAAACATGCAGACAGGTCAAAACCAGAATCGCAGAACACAAAAGTAAAAAAAAATGCAGACCGAGGGACCAAATGGCTTTAAGAAAGTTAGAGCGCGACTCTGCAATCGCACTTCACGCCATATCCGAAAACCACACCATCGATTACGAAAACACCAGAATCCTCCAATGTGGATTCCGTACGTACACCGAAAGTCTCTACGCGGAGGCTCTGGCAATTAACACCCACCAATTGTGTCTCATCCGCAACGATGGGGCAGAGATTTCAAGCAAGTGGACGGCACTTACGACGCGGATGGATAAACACCAAAACGGGTCATAACACCTTGTTGACCTCAAATGACCCCACTAACACGGACACATAGTATAGACGGAGATTCAACCCACCCACTCACTCCTTACACTAAAACAACATCACAAACACACAGACCAACACACGAACACACTCATACTAACACTCAATTGCTCTAAGCTATTATTCCAGTTTCATTCAGTTGTAAAACCAGTCTTGAAAAAGGTTACCCGTAGTGACCGAATCGTCTACAATCTACCAACGATTTCGACTACGCTGCGGTATTGAGCAATAAAACTCTACCAATAGTAATTTTCGCCAAAGAATCAAGAACTGACCCCTATTTGATACTTCTGGAGCAAAGAAAAGTCAGAGTGCCGTCATGGAATTCAGTCCATTCAGAGACGTTCCGAATGGAGAACTGGGATGATGCAGGTAGTACAAGCATGCACTTTAAACCTTTAAATTTGTATAGCATGCTTGCGCATGAGTGAACTGGACGAAGGGTACCCTGTAGCCTTTAGGACTCCCGGTACCGTAAGGCATAACCGGCAAACTAAACCTGAAGTCTCGAGAGGAGAACCATGCAAGACCCCAAAAGATCAGGCTTCATAGGAATCTGGGTGACAGTGGATTACCATCCTTCACCGTTCATCCACCTACCTACAGAATGGCAGATGAACGATGTAGACGGCTTGACCACCACCTTGTGTGTGTCAGTGTTTCTGCTCCATTCCATGAGTTTCCAATTAAACTGATGAGGCTGCTGATACCGACTCGATTTGTGTGTATCCGACTTGCACAAATCAGTGTGCTAAACAAAATGGACTTGGCTGCGGGGGCGGCAAAGCACCAAACAGTTGACGAATGAAGGCGTGGATTCGAATCCCAAATACCTTATGTTTGGGATCATTTAGATATTTGTCAAATCTGCCAAAACCGTGTCTTTCAAATATAAGAGTCCAGGCTCATTTCGTTGTTCCATTTTGTTGGTCAAGAGCAATCAAAGACCGTACTGCCCTTGTTTGAAAAATCTCATGGTCACTTTCGAAAACTAACTTTGGAGAATGGAAAGTTGTTTTCAGTGATTCCCAATCTTACTCTTAAACGTCATATATGTGACTGTTATGCACTCAATTGGCCGTTGATTGGGTTCAGGGTCATTTTTACAATGGGTATGTGGTGTGAGAGGAAATGACGTATTGTTTGTCAATTATTGTATGGAGATACTGAGTCTAGGGGTCATTTCTCGTTTCGGATGCTCCGTCTTTGGCCAGAGCAATCAAAATGCCTGAAATAATCATTTTTGTGCGCAAAGATTCAAGGCCTGGTAGAAGTATGGTGATCGCTTCAGCCTTAGCCAGGGTCTGCAGTCAGACTGCCTCTGATCGGTTGGGGAGTACACGATACAGAACACTGAATGAATCTCTCAGGTGGATCTTGTGACCACTTTCGACTGAGTGACTATGGAGTCTGACTGTCTTCTTTTTTATGCTTTATCTAGGGAAACTGCAAGTTGAGGGTTCTTATTTGACTTTGAAGAGGCCAGATGTGCATCTTTGCGGTGGTTCAATAGGCAGTATGTGACATGTTACGGTAAAGCTTTGTGGTCTCAACCAATTAGAAGCAACGTAACCAGGTATAACCAAAGCCTATCAGTTACCAACTTACACACATGAGTTCACCTATAAATACAGATATGATCCAAATAGACATACCATTGAACTCCTCAGCCTTGTTATTCGCATTACTACGGTGTCCGTCATCCTGCTTTTGACCTACTCTAATACTTCCTATCAGTTTGGGTATATACAATGAAAAACTCAGCCGTCAGTTGGATTGGTTGGCTTCATTCAAATTCTCTTGTTAATAAGGTGAATGTGTATCGCGAAGTCCCGCCAGGCCTCGGATGGTCCGTGCAACGCTATGTACGCAAACCACATCAACAGTGACGTTGAACTATACCAATGATATATTATTGTACCTCTGGTATTAAAATGCCCTGTACTTTTTAAGTGTGGAGCGAGAGCTAGTTACAACAAACGCGTGTTCTCATGTTTGCGTCGCTCGTGTGGTCAATATACGCGGAGCACCCCACGACTGGGTGCTCTACATTTTGTTGTAAACCTGATCAGTGTCACTTTGGAATTATTCTCAACATCAACTCATGTCACTCAGAATTCGCTGCTCTAAAGAAGCATTCACTCGAATTAGAAACACGGTATGTTCTGTTTCACTATCCCCTACCCGTTTTTCTGGGAGCTGGCCAAGATCAATTTGGACTAGGAAACGCAAGCGAGCTCGCTGGCAGACAGCTCTTAGTCACACAACGCCAAAGAAGATGACAGTTCCCGCATTGGTCAGTACTAACATTCGGTCCCTTTTGGATGTCTTTCCTTGTCAAAGTCCTGAACTCTCGGATTAACACGAACACCAGAGTGACCTGTATCCAACAGTCTAGGTTACATGAAAGTATTGATGACGAAATCGTTCCCCTTGAGAACTTTGAGTGCTTTCGTCAAGACAAAAAACAGCGCAAGAAGATGACAGATAGTAGTGTGATTACTTACATCTAGTCTAAGTGGTCTGGTATGTCTGAAGTAATTTTTACTTTCTCCTATGACGGTGTTGACTGCGTGGTTGTTAAATGCCATCCAAAATTCTCGCCTTTTTGAGGCTCTGTAGTCAGTAACTTGCATATGTCTCCTTTCTGCTCCCAGAGGGACATCGATCCGTTTTTTGACGCGTTCATACCCGTCCTGATTTCACTACTGCCTGACTGTTTACGCTTTTTTGTTGGTGATTTTATTCATGCGCCTACGCATCCCTTACTTGCTTTTAATCTGGGTGACCTCAGTCTTATCCCAACTAGAGGAAACGTTGTATTAGACAGAATTATCACAAACCATCCAGATCTTTCTCACTTACAACTGAGAGCTCCTGTTTCAACGAGTGATCACGCTCTCATTAACATCAGGCCCAAAATTCATTCACGTTCAGCTTACAGTTCACTCGTTAGGACAAAACAGATAAAGGTAGCCTCTAGAAACCAGTCACCCACCAACACAACTCTTTTCCAGAGATCACTTCCCATTGTTTATTCGTGGTTTTCTTTTGACTGCTCTCTTTGCCCGCTAGATCTATTTACGAAGACACTGAGTGAGGTATTTGACATGTGTTGTCCCCCTGAAGACTGCATTTTTTAACAGCGGCAGAATAGCTTCTCCAATGCTGCAATCTCTGAGAAGACAAAAAGAACATGCCTATAAACTACACGACCAGGCTTCAGTGAAAAGATACTCCATCCCGATCAAACAAGAGATACGACGGCTGAACAAGACATTTGCCCACCAGTTCTTTTGCAACACCCATGACAAACTTCTGCGGCACGAAATCCGGCTTCAATGTGGACAGCCGGCCTGATCGAAAAACTAGGATATAGATGCTGACAATCTGAACCCCACGTTTATTCATCCTTCATCGGATACCCCATCATCTTATTTTCCTTCTGTTCTCTTAGGCTTCGAGCAGATTTCCTCAGCAGAAGTCTTCAGGTTTCTTCAGAACTCAAAAGCAGCTTCTGTTGTAGTTCCAGACAGTTCACCCTCCTCAGTTATCAAATCTGAAGCACGTCAGCTATCCGGAATCGTGACTTCTCTCGTCAATAAATCTGTTGATACTGGTGACATTCCTGCCTCCTGGAAACCCGTGACAGTAGAGCCTATTCCCAAACATTCCAAGTTCAACATTTTTTCAAAAGGCTTTCGTCCCATCCCCATCACTTCTTCTGCGCCCAGGTTGACCGAGCGCGATATCTTAAGTCGATTGCGCTCCTCTCTTGCTGTTCCAAATGACCCCATCAGTTTGAGTACAAATCCTGGATGCAGTTGCTTCAGTTTCCAATTTCATTTCAAACAACCTAAATCGTTCCATGAATTCCGTTCAATATATTTGCCTCAACTATTCTTCCGCATTCGATTCGGTTTCCCATTCCCTACTTCATCAAAAACTAGAGTCCTATGGATGTCCCACTTCTTTACTCTCATGACTGAAAGACTACTTTTCCAACAGAACTCAACGTACTAGAGTTGGTACTAGTTCATCGAGTTTTTCGATTTCCAACTCAAGTGTTCTTCAGGGTGACGTTCTCTCTCCCCCCTTTCTCTTCACCACATATATTAGTGACTTGACCACTGCACCACCTGCACAACTCTTTTAGTACACTGATGATGTCGTGCTCTGTCAACCTATCTCCAACCAGCAAGACTTTGACTCTTATTACGAGAACTTATATAATGTAATGGAAAATCCACCTGCCTTTTTCACGTCGAAAAGTCGGACACCGCGAGCCGGAGTCGAACCGGCGACTCCCCGCATACCGGGCGGATGCTCTACGAGCTGAGCTATCGTCGTCCGGGCGGTCCGGTGTGAATAACGCAGGTCAATAATCGATAAGGCGTAAACCACTATTCCAATGATACACAGTATCTGTCCTGGTTTTAACTATTGGGCTAGCCTCGTCGGTCACTTCCCAATGGGACGAACAGCACACGGATGAACGTGCTCCGGAGGGTCGCTGGTTCGATTCCGGCTAGCGGCGTCGGACTTTCCGATGTGAACATGCAAGTGGATTTTCCATTACATACGACTGAGTCTTCTCGTGCCAACAATACATTCTCTGAACTTATAATATTCAGAACTCTTTGTCCCATTCAGGACTACATTTCAACACTTCCAAATGTTTCGAGTGTACTTTCTCCCTTTCTCGTTCCTCTTATCCTAATGAGCAATCGATCATCAACAGTGTCTCCATTTCCAGAGCTGACTCAGTCAAATACTTAGGCGTGACAATCAGCACCAATTTACAGTGGTCTTCTCATATTCTTGATTGTGTTAAAAAACTATGTAGACTGTCTTTTCAAATTCATAGTCTAAGGCAGTTTAATGCCACACAAGCTGTCATTCTTTTTTTCCATCAATGCATTCTCCAAATCTTACTCTACTACTCTTCCGTAACCTTCCCTGGTCTACTTAAACAAAAATTTATTGCACTATACCACGACCTAGCCATTATCGTTTTTGCCTCTTTGATTTCCATGGACTCTCTTATTTCCAAAGTTTGTGATTTGCACATTATAACCTGTGAAGTATTCACCAAGATGATTCGTGCGGACTCCACCCATTCCCTGTACCATGACTTATCTGCATGCCTTTCGTATCCCTCCACATGTTCCGAATTTAGACTTATCCCTTCCCGCATAAATGTCTATGGTAACTGTACAGAGCCTTGCTTAGCACGCGTTCTGGTTGACAAGATGAAAACCACAGAGGAACTTCGCACTAACCACGTTAGCTGAACCAGTTTTATTTCTACAGTATTTATTTTTACGCTTATATCAAAGTGTCAATGGTCAGTTCTCCCTCCATTTGGCTGAAAAGTGAGTTTTCGTTAATTTGGTAAAGTCTTCAATACAATACAATACAATATGTGTAGAGTTATGAATTCACCTGACTGACCCCATACTGTCAACGTTTTTGTGAATATGTCAGTCACGTTGACGTTGCGTAAGATGCCTTATTCCCTAGAATGTGTGCCCAAAACTGTGATTAGAAGATCAATATATCATGCAGTCAAACGCATCTGTCATTCCTCGCACGACTTCACCTCCTCCTCCCTGTGTATACACGAACGTCAAATACCACATGGACAATACAAGGGTGCACATTTTGTTTACGTGGAATGTCATTTTGGTGGAATGTTCTTATTCACTATGTCGATAAAGTCATGTGCGGGATCGATGAGTTTTATTGATTTTAGAGGTCAACAGGAATCAGCTCAGATCTGAACAAATGACAGTGGTCAGGTTGTTGATCTGAAAGATAAAAATGCAGTCCTAATGGCCCTAGTGTGTTGTAACATTTCATTTTGCCTTCTTTCATGACCACATAAAGTGACCATCCCCAAAAGAAGTTTATGACTTTCCATTGGTTATTCTTTGATTAGCCGTACGAACAAATCCTAGTTATATCAAAAGAAATATGATAGAAACAGATCATTTCACCTGGTGATCGTGGATCACGTATTGCTCGTTCGTACCTGCTGTACTTCAGTTTTGCTAACGTCACAGAATCACTGTCGACTACAGTCAAACTGCATCTCATCTTTGCAGTGTGTCAGTCTTCTTTGGACTGGTGGTTTCTGGTATTTTGTATTTTTCGTTGTATTTAGTATTTTGCAATAACTCCAACACATTTCTAGTATTATAAATAGGACTTCGTCTGTTCGGTTAGGCATCGTTACCTACATCAAGTTCGAACAGCTTCTAGTGTTTATTCGAAAAATTAATTTGAAACTGACCATAGTTCAAAAGTACCGGAATCTGATGGCAAAACTTGGCCCGATGAGGTCTTTTATGGTGTGTTCTAATCTTGCCCACTACCTCTAGTAAGCAGATTCATGGTTCTTTGCATCATTTCGTCTTATCAACAGCAAGCAGACAATGCATGATGATCACAGCCAAATCCTTGCATGAAAACTTATTGGTTATTCATGGCCGACCCTTCCGACCGATTAGTTTGATTACAAACCTGATTGACTGATTCGGTTTCAGAAGGTTCATGCAACTGTACACAACTGATTGGTTCATCCATCCACTTCGGTGGCTCCAATCTCATCTTCGATTCTGACCAGACAGTTCACCGAAGATATGTCATCCCATATACTCACAGTGAGCTCCCTCCGATACTTTCTACCATAACCATTTCTCTCCATCAGTATAAAGAGTCAGACCGATCGACAAGGGACATGGCAAACATATTTCTATCCATTTTTATATTCAACACCGACTAATGAACGAGTACAGTAGAAGGGGCGACCCCATTGCCTGGAGGAAACACTGTACTACTGTACTATTTCAAAAGGCATGTCGGGTGATAAGCGATTTATTCGGACAGACCCTTTGAACTTCATTCAGATGATCGGTACAGAACTCAGAGTCTCATTTTATTTAAAGATACCCAGTCACCAATAGTCAAGAAGTTTTTCGGTCGGAGACCATGTACCTGCTCCTTCGAGTTCACTGTGTCCTGTCCAAATGGCTTATACCTGGTCGCTCCATCGGCCAAACGAGTTGACGATTACGCGGTCTACTTGCAAATAGTACATGGCTGTTGTCTAGACCGAACACTGATCAAACGACCAAATGCGTCATGACCACACACATAAACTTTTGATCGGTCAGTCGATACCGACAGCTATCTCTCTCTCTCTCTCTCTCTCTCTCTCTCTCTCTCTCTCTCTCTCTCTCTCTCTCTCTCTCTCTCTCTCTCTCTCTCTCACACACACACACACACACACACACACACACACACACACACACACGTACTCTCCTCACCGTCACTTCGCCAGCAAAGCGGACGGTTTGCTGCAACCAATCAGACCTCGGTTTCGATCCCTAGGTATTTGTTGACTCATTGCCGATGAGCGGCCCTACTCGAACGCATTCGGTCCAATGTGCCGCTTGCGACTGCTCACAATGCACGAAATACTTTTAATGTACCCCCACTTTTCCGCAATTCCTAGAGAATGTATATACATGGGATCGCAAAATTTGATGTGCGTATGTCTTGTCCCATCACCATATTAGCATCGAACACAGATTTGAATTTGGACTAAGGAAGATTGGTTGTGCAGTCGTGAATCCGTTGTCGTAGAAACGTACGAGAGGCGACTAAAGCAGCCTTTACGGAGCGCACAGAATTGTCAGGTGGTTCCACACGAAGCGAGGCTGGAATGATGTCATCGCGGAGACATCGCTGGTTGAATACACGGTGATTAATCCAATTTGCAAGGTTTTTCCCCAGAGTAATCCGACTGGTGATAAGGATTAATGTGTCAGAACCGAGATCGGTTCGGAGTGTATCGAAAAATCGATGAGCCATTGAACAATAAAATTCTACTATAAGAAAGATTAATTTTACCGTGAATAATGTGCCTGAAGGGTGCGAAACACTATTAGCGCACCTCTAACCTACTGATAAAATAACCACACAGGGATCAAATCCAAAGACTTGTATTGCTCAGAACATAAAAACATCGGTCATAAATACGTACAATAAGATTTCGGATTGTCTTAGTTTCGAGGTTCTGCCACTCAGTGGGGATACTAGACCTCAGTTGGTGAATAGCGTTGAAGACTATTCCATTTGCACAGATTTGCCCCGTCAGAAACCACCTAACATTTTCAGTGGTGTTCAGATCGGGACTGTGATCAAGCCGTTCGATGACTTTAATGTCCTGATACGGGAGCCGCATTTTACTGGCGTTAGCTGCGCGTACTGCACAGTTGTCTTTCTGGAAAAGTATAGACTCCTTCCGATCTTTCGGAATTGCTGGCAGTAAGGAATCATTCAGAGTACAAGTGCACCAGTAAGCTGTCTGCTTTCCTTCGAGAACTGCCAGCTGTGACTTACAGTCCACAAAAATAGCACCCCAGAACATCACGGACCTCCCTTCGACGGCTGAAGCCAAGCTTGCTGTTCCGCATGTCATGCCAGTAATATACAGGTCCGTCAAGGCCGCCCAATATGAGTTTTCCATCACTAAATGCCGCATTAATCTATCTAACCTATCATCTGATGTGATTTATGATCCATTCGACTCCATCTGAAATGTGACGTTTAGTCTTCTAGAGTACTGCTCTCACCTTTCTATACCGTAGATGCATTGTTCCTTGTCCCACTTGCTGTGCTAGACGAAGGCTAATATACAACTGCGTGAACCTCCGCAACTTTGATGCACCTGTTATTTGGCTGGATGCAGCACACAGAAGTTGCCGCCCGGCTTTTTCGGGTTTTTTTCTTCTTAGTATTCCACTTTTCCATTTGGATGCATAACTGCCTTCAAAAAGCTCCAAATAACTTCCCTTCATCTATGAACTCTTTTTAGCAATCTCACCTATACTAAATCCTGAGTCTTATATGGGCAAGTACTTTGCAGTTTCATTAAATGGACTGGGTGAGCTCTGTTTACAAGACGCTGACGGCACGATCATTACTCAATGACATACCACGGAGCATCATTCATCTGCTATGTGCGTAACTAATTCCGTCCATTGAATAAAAAAAGCATGCACTTTCACTATGGTGATCATGGGGTGCGGTAATGGTATTTCGCACCCTTCAGGCACATCATTCACGATAAAATCAATCTTCTTTAGTCCAAATTCAAATATGTATTCGATGCTAATATGGTGATGGGACAAGACATATGCCCACCAAATTTCGTGTTCCCATGTATGCACTATCTCGTCCCGTCTCACTAACCCTAGTAAGAGTTCAGATCTGCCTCGGAATCACCTGGTTCTATCTGCGAAGAAAGAATATATAGGCCGACTTCACTTGCGCCCACGCGCTGCACACATCGCATTGGTCCGACTGGTGTGGACGACCTCGCCTTAGGGGCTTAAACAACGTTGACAAGACTCAGCTCTCATCTATCGATCTACTCCAGCGATCTGCTGTCCTGATACTCGAGATTCCGTTGTCTCAAGCCATGGGCTTGGTACTGCACTAGTGCCCACTGCCGACGTGACTTGGCTGTCCGCCAACGATGATTTACCACATACCCATACATTGCGGAAAGGTGGGGGTGAGTTAAAAGCATTCAGTGGACTAGATGGTTCACTTACTTGCATGCAAATAAAAGGATTTTTTGCGTAGTGTTCTCCTTCAATTCCGAATGCAACTACTGCTGTCGGGGTGATCCCGACATACACGATCCAGAAAGAGACGCTGAGTCGTGATGCGAGACCTCAATAGATCAAGTGTGATAACCATCCGGGTAAAAATGGATTGCTACCTAACACTCAACGAAGTGGAAATCGGAACTCGTACCTCAGATTTTACAGTCTGTGGCCCACACTGGACAACACATTCAACTTATGCTTAACCAATTAGAAGACTGCTACATACTCCGGTAGTGATCGATGAACTTTGCAGTTAATTTTTTGTATTTGCTATAAACTGATCCCAATAAGGAACTCGGGCATTGTTCACTTCCACAATTATGACATGCAACCAATGCACAAATCTTATTTTGATTGAACACCAACAATGGAAACAGTTTGCAGTATAGGGATCGTTTTCCGGAAATAATTTATATAAGTATATATCTATATCCATATTTGAGCGTGCGTGTGCGTGTATGTGTGTGTGTCAACATCTCACACACCATCGGAAATACACGGCCACCCTGTGGCACAGCTGGCTTGTTCGTAACCGTGATCGAAGCACCGCAGTCCTGCACACGACCCGGTTACCGAGGCCTGATTGGGACTCGAAGCACTTGTGTGCGATGCTGTTGCTGATTACTACTCAACAAACCACACAAAACTATCCTGCTATTAGGATTACATGGCTATTTACTTAGAAAGGAGACCTTGAGGTTGCATTCATTGTGGATTAGAACTTGAACTTACGGTTCTGGTCATTCACGGCACCATAGCTTCAATAAAAGAAATAATAGACACAAAGATTTAATGCCAAACTTAACTTGGTTTTACCTGCATGATTAACTGATATGGACTATCTGGTTCTACTCGTGGGAGCAGTTTTTTCAAGCCTAGTGGGAATCCGCATCGACATACATAGAACGCGTGTTCTTTATTAATGTACGACTAAGTTATTCTCATAGGGTTAGATTAACGACGCATATCAAATAATCTGTTGCTGAGTTGACTTCAAGTCGTCTTACCACGGGCACGACTCTTATTGATGGTTGATACTGTGCCGTTAACTTATTCTATTGGAAGCCATAATTTCTGTACAGAAGGTGAACCATGAACTGTAGGAGGCCACCAAGAACCGGATAACATCAGTCAGAAAGAGATTTGAAGTAGTGAACTACTCAGGATTCCACCAGGTCAGACGTGGTAACCGTCCAGGAATGGAAGCGGTACGCTCTGCCAACACAGCTGATCGATGGTAGCAGGGCTCGAGCCGAGTACCTCACAACCGACAGTCCGAGAGAATTATATCGCTCGACTAGCACCGGATACACAGATGTGGTTTTTCTTCCCATAATTGCACAGTAGTTGCGTTTAGTATTACCCTTGTCTTTTCTATTCTAGTTTGTTTATAACCTGAGCGAATGTATATTAAAGAAAAAAATGACTTGAGCAGCTTAACGCAACTCACATAGAACAGGCACTCTTTTGAGGGTTGAATTCCAAGTCTATTCAGTCAGGGCATATCTGATACGTACCGTTTCTTGTTCGTGACCTGGACGCAATAAATGCACACTAGACCTACTGCATTTTAGTGATGAGAGGAACAACGATCGTACAACTGATTGACTGGTACTTATATCGGTCCAAAAGACATTTCTTGATTGACGGGAATTTCTGGTTAACGTGTGACGCCTTACACTCGATTCTATCATAGATTTACGAAATTTTGTATGATTGCGAAGTATGTACAACTAATTTCCATTACAGTCTCTAACACCTCACTCACAGGCAGACATCGGATTCAGAACTGGGTCAATGGCGACCTCATTACTGTCTATCTGACTGTGACTTTCAACTGTATGAATAATGTTGAGTGGCAGAGTTCAGTTTAACCAATTCTGCAATAAATTCCTTATCTGACGGAGACATCTGCACACTGGAAGAGGTCGCTGTTAATTTGCCTAATTTTCCCAGAAAGTTTGCTCTAATGCAAGGTTTTGGACTAACATAATGGAACGCGTTAGTGCCTGGTAAAAGATGGAATTGTTGAAACACTTATAAGTGTCTAAATGTTAGAAAATCTAAGGGCAGTGGAGGGCGGGGCATCGGGAAAGTTTGTCACGTATTGCACTCATGGTAATTCACTCAGCGTTGTTGTCCCACAGAGCCTTGCTTTTAGACCAAGGAGTGAATTGGGAAAAGCCCCAGAATAGATAAGGTCAAAAGTATGGCAACAGTGAGTTCAGTTGATTATTTCCTGCATCTAAAACCAGATTCGAGAGGAGAGTGCTAAGATCTGGCAATATCCAATGAAGGGCCGAGTATCCACATAGCATCGGCTGGTTGGACGAAATTCAGTCAACCTAAGTGGTTTTGTTTATGTGTAATTCCGTCTGGGGCACCCGCTTCGTTGAGTCACTATTCATTCTATACAAGGGCAAAGTGGGAAAAGTTTCACAGGTAAAAAAGGCTCAAGTTTGAGTATTTTTCCACTGTTCTTCAATAATACAGTTAATTCAAAGGACAGAACAGCAAACTTGCAATGTTTAATAAGGCCTTTGGTGAACCCGATGACTACCTCTAGCTCGGCGAAGAATAACCCCTGAGAAAACTGCTTTAGCCCATCGCTCAATGTGATCTCTGTAAGCCCCAGTTAGAAAGCGCAGTCTTGGAGTTAAGGAATTTTCGATCGTACTTTTCTCTAGGTAAAGCAATACACTTTAAAAAGTCTCACACAAATGGTAATGGATCCATCCATCATTCTTGTACAACAGTCTGGGTCTGTATTTTGATGAAAGTTTATCAAAACAATCAGACCTAGCTCTATTTGGTGTCCCATCATCTGTATAAATTTACAGGTAAATGGAATGATTAACTGATTAACTGATTAACTGATTGAATGGTAGATTGGAGCTTTTTTATTTCTATCTTTGTGAGGTTGACGGCATTATACTTGTAAAACAAATACACTTTAGCACTGAATCATCATATGATGGAATGGGTTCCAACTATCGTGCATTTCATTGTCCCCTAGTCCATTGTAATTAGCTTTTCGGCGAACGGCGAGAACAACTCACCAAGTTTGTACTCTCATTGCTGATCAATAAAAAGTAACTAGATTTATAAAAATATGTTTGAACTGTTCCTGTCTGATGATGGAACACAAAATTGAGTTGTTCAGCAAAAGTGCATTCGGTGGCTTTTGTTTACTTGCGCGTGTGTGTGTGTGTGTGTGTGCGTGTGTTTGTGCGTGATTGTTCGTACAAGTAGATATCAGGCGGTTGCGGTGTTTTCAGCGATGGAGTTGATCTCTGAAGATAACAAACATTCGGTCACAACATTCCGTGATAAACGTCAGACCCTTTTCTACTGAGTTGAGTGACGTCACGTCTATGTGGTGATGAAAGACTATTGATTATATTTTATTTTGTACCAAATTGCTTCGTGGTCTGGTAGATAACATCCTTTTCTTTCCGACCAGAAATGTTCTTTTGACGTTGCTTTGCAAGATTGACATAAACCTACCGGTTTCACTGATAATTATCTAATTCCACCTTATTATTTTCTCCGAATCTCATTATTCTTGTAAAATAACCTGATGTTTGCGATTACAATGAGCTGAAGTAGAGTATTACCTTTGTGCAGAATCATTCCAGATCCAATGGGTTGCACTGGTGTGAGCTCATTAGTCTACTGGAAATCATTGTGTTGTATTGTATCACGTATAAAAGGTACTCAGTATTTCAAATATCGGAAGAGAATATCGGTTACTTCCGCAAATGTGCACAGGCAAACAGTTATCCAGATAGAAGTTTGTGTGCCTTCTATACTGCTACGATCATACGAGTGCAGTTCATAATCCCAGACACGTTCATCCACAAAAGATGGGGGAAAATATAAAAAATTAAGTGTATTTTGAAAGTGGTGCTAAAATCGATGCCTAGATATTTTTTACACAGGATTATCAGTTCCCACCAACAAATCTGCATTTCCTCCAAAGCACTCGCATTTATTCTCCCAATCAATTTCTTTATGAGGCTACGTACAGCTGACGTATCCGTAAACTTTCTTGCCGGGTATGGTCGACTGAAAATCACTTTGCTTACGTTCGATAAAGAGATAGACCAACTGAATTCTCTCAATCTTTTTATAGCATCTTCGTGATCAGGAACGGTTGATTTTCGGAGTCCCACTGATGTATTTGCAATCAACTCCATCACGATCGATAATCAGCCGCCGCATTTCTTTACTGGTCCTAGCCTGTACACAAGTGTACACGCACATGCACCGGATGGTTCTATCTAGCAATGGTTGTTTCGGTAAGAAATATTGTCTGGGCAATACCTTCACTTCGGCGGAATCCCGTCTATCGAAAGCTTTAATCAGAACCTTATTCTTCAGGGCTAGAAAGGCATGCACCAAGGATACCCTCTCATATGGGACAGAAAGTCTTTTCTCTAAGTTGCGCGGTAATGGGACCGGACTCCTGTATTCGTTTCCACAGCAGATACAGGATTACAGGCTCTACATCGTTCGGCACGGTGATAAAAATGCGGGTCTACATTCCGATTTCTAATGACGAGATGGATTCGCGCAGCTCAACGCACAGAGCAATAAAATTGTTCTTCCAAGAACCTACTAGTTGGGGACATTACGGTTACCGTCAGTCAGTCGTCGCCTTCCCACGTCTCCAGTAAAGGATGGTGGTACTGTTGATTCTACCTCTTTCGGCATTTACTCCTTCTCTTACAGTTGCAAAGAAGATTACATCGTCAAAACAGACAGAATGCTAAGCACCAAATTGGTCGAACACCCACCTAGTATGTATAGGAAGCGATGAATCACCCGAGTTCATAAGCGTTGAGTGCAACACGTTGACCCAGTTCGGCTATCGCTCTCCAATCGATCAAAAGTGGGCACAAGGTCATTCCAACCAACGCGTTCTCCGTCATCCTAACTTACTGTGATCCACGTGAACTAAGAATACACGTTATTGATCATCCTCGCAGTATTTGGATTCTATATCTATCTAAATTAAGTGCGGGATCTAACTGCTTCAGCTTTAAGCAATATAGCCAGGACAGCAAGCTTTTATTCATCCACAAATAGTCGTCTTTGTATTCGGTTACTGAGAACAATTTAAGTAACTATAATCCTCGTCACAATTTTCAGTGGAGATCTGATTTTTATGGATGGCTTGAGAATCGAAATGTTATTCCTGAAGCGATGAGCATTGTTGAGTTCGATTTAAGCAGTCACGTACTCAGTTAGACAGTCTCGCTCACACACACACACACACACACACACGCCGCGGACCATTGGTCCATATCCCACGTACATGGAAATATGCACGTACACACGTACACAGGGTTGAAGCTAGTCATGCTCCATCCCGGACTTTACTGACCAATCATATGTTTTCACGCGTCTTACGGCCTTGCGTGGTCCGATCTGATTGTACGCTCGGCCTGCGTTTTCACTGGCACGTGACTGATTCGCGTACTTGGTTACTTATCTGCTTCCGCCTCTACCGGCATGCCTACACTGACGTTTGCTGTACGCTGTTGCTGAATACAAGTTTGTCCGTGTAGTCATGCTTACGTTTTGTCCACCGAATACAGGACACAACAAGTATTATCTTACGGCACACAAGAAGATGTACTGAAGGCGTCTGCCAAGATGGAACAAGATGTTGTCATTAAACGTGTGACCTAACTCACGTGAGCATTCCCGTCGTGGTGACGACGAACCGACGCCCTAAGCCGTATTGGAGCTGAAAGATCTTGAACAATTACTGGTTGGAATCGCTCGCGATTTCCAAATTATGGTATCATCCTTCGAATTTTCAGGGGTCATATTCACCACGTTGCACGGGATTGGTGACACACTTTGAGGATACGGCCGGTGTCCCCAAAAGGAATAGCAAACCACATTATGGTAGTGGCAGTTGGAAGGGAGATGAGCTTCACCACAAGAAAAACATCGATCGGACTGTGCTGGTTTGCGTTCAGGATCAGCCTTGACTGCTGTCTTCGTCTAAGGTTTTAGATGTGAACTATCTCGACTACCGGAATGTATCTGTTGGTAATGCACTATGGAATGTTTAGCTGTCGCTTTGGAGACGTCATCGGATTGATCACATATTGACCGAACCTCAGAGAACTTCTGGTCTGGCTCCAGAAAAGGCCTCTTCTAAAACTCCGGATGATTCGCACCGGTAATCGGGTCTCAAACTGAACTTCAAAATTGCACCTCGCAGTCTGCTTCTGCAGCCTAATGATAAAATCACAAAGCATCATACTGAACCACGAACAGTGAATAGAACTGGGCTCTCTCTGTTCTCCCCGTTCAATGCAATATTCAGTTTGTGATGCACAGGAATGTAGGTTTACCTGTTCAATACTCGGCAGTCCTATATAGGAAACACAAAAGGCAAACAAGCTCGTTTTCGGTAGCATCATCCTCGTGCCTAATGCAGGTACATTCATAGGTTAGAAAGGCACAAAGAACGAACAATGTCTGTGAGTTACAGTGTGATTGGACAGTCACCAAAGTTGGTGTTGCGTAGTTAGGAAAGATAGAAGGGGTAAATACTGTTGTTCCATGATTGGGAAAAGGACCAGTGAAACAAAGAACATGGGCTTCGGGGATTATCCGTTTCCGGTTTCAACTAAAAGGCCAACGTATGGGTCACACTAAGCTCTAGGGTCGGTCTCAGATCTCGACCAGGGCAGCTTGAGTGCCTTAAAGAAAAGGTTCTGAGACCAAAGCGATGGACTGAATAATCTGATCGCCACAACATCAGCCGTTGATAGATCGTGTTTTCGAATGACTTTCAGTGCGTTCGTAGGGACTTTGTAGACTATTTTGAAAGCTTCGTCGTTTACGTAATGTCCAATGTACTCAAGGTGTGCCACAGTTGCACTGGTTATGGATTTTCTGTTTCCCGTCGTCAGCCAGGTTGGTTTGTGCTCTTTCATGCTTAGTGACATTTGTCGTGTCGTTCTACCCAATATAGATTGCTGAAACTGAACAAACGAACGGATAGGTCAGCACGGATGAGGTGAGAACAGGTGATTTGTCATTTAGGTTCGTCGAGATCTCCGATCGATTAGTGAAGTGAGCACGTAGTGTGGCAACGGGAAAGGTGAGAGTAACTGCCCTTTTCCAAGAGTCTTTTTAGTAACTCGCTTTTGTCATCTTCTTTGAAAGGAAGTTGAATATATAACTCTTTCTTCCTAACGGTCACCAACACCCGTCTGAATGGAACGTTCGGAGTATCTAACGTCCAGAGTCTGATTCTTCACTTACCGTCTCATCCGAGCAAACCTTTGGTACACGGGCTGCGAGGTAGCGAGTGAATAGGGTTACGTTTACCCCCAATTGGTATAAAAGCTGGTGAGGTTGGTGTACCGGACTACCCATATTGGTTTGCGATGTACACGATGGAGCAGTTTGTCAACATCACCTTTTACAACGGGTACATCTAGAAAGGAGAGAGAGATCCTTTCTTCCACTGCCGACGTAAAGCCCACCGCATTATGAGCTTGACTGGACTCCTCCATCAATGACTCCAACCGTATATGGCTGTCAGTTAGAACAAAAATATCCTCTATATATATAAGAGGTATATGAGCAGACTTTCCATCGTAACATTAATTTTCCCATTTTCCAGCTTAGTCATGAATGTATCAGCCAATAAAGGGTTTAAAGATGACCCCATAGCGACTCCATCGGTCTGACGGTACAATTCTCCGTTGAAGGTGAACTGGACGTCGAAAGCACATCGTAACAGTAGTTCTTTCAGAATGGTTACTGGAATACCGATATTGAAATCGTTTTCTACGATGAAATCATACAAATAATTGATCGTTATTTGAAGCTGAACGTTGGTGAACAAAGATGTCACATCCAGAGAAGCCATCTTTAGTTCTCGAGCATATTGCTCGTCAATCAGTTCTATGAATTGGAAAATGCCTTTCAAGCTGTAGCGGGCAATTCATCGGCTAACCAGTTCAAGTGCATCTACGAGCCATCTGGTAGCCGAATGATACGGAGATGCACTCATGTCGAGTATCGGTGTCAATGGTATTTCTGATTTATAGACCTTTAGTAACTCGTAAAGTCGAGGAATAGTGGTACCAGTGGGTGTCAGCTGTTCTAGGGTTGTTTAGGAGATAGCATTGAACTCTTTTAGTGACTTCAGAGCTTTGGTTAGTTGCTCCTCTACTGTTCTAGTTTTGTCACTTTCTCTTCTTGGTTTCTCAAACTTTCTGTGATCCTTCAGTAAGTCATTCACCTGTAGGATCCATGAGGACAACCTGGAATCCCTTGTCTGGTCTCAAGATGACTATGTCTTTGTTATTCCTTAAAAATTCTCACAGCTTCCCTTTGTCGATTATTAAGAATACTTCTGCTATTCCTTTGGATTGGATGGAACCTGTGCGAGCAGTCAATTTGGGTAGTTTTGAAATCGTCAGTCGCTAGCTGTGATGTTAGTGTCAGCGAGTAGGTTTGAGCATGTAAGTTTTCAGACTGCACCTCCACGTCTAATTGATCATTCTCAGAGTTACGATTACAGAAATTCAACCCTAGAGATATTGCTTCCAAACTTGGTTTATCCAAAAATAAATGTGAAACTTTATGCAAATACCGTTCTGGATTGACCGGTATATTGGTTCTTGGTTTCGTATCGTTTAGTGTATCCTGTAGTTTGGCTAGTCTCTTACTACCTTTTTTGGCGATTACTTCATTGGCAAACTGCTCGAATTTGGTTCTTCGTTTCTTGTCTAGTTGGTCGGGCGTGTGTCTGTGTTTCGCGCTGTTTCGTTCAAGTTGGGTGGCTTTCATTCTCGAGGTATCTATCTCGTTTCTCGCGTGACTTTTCAGCGTGGTTGCATCTGTTCTTATTCGACAGAGTCTCAAAGTATTTTTATAGGCCTATGGAAATTCATTCCGATCAACACTGATTTTATTTGTAACATTTTAGACCTACCGTTACCTTACTCAAATGCAAAAATTTCATCTGACCGTTACAGTTAATTGTGGTTCATTGTCTCGTATCAATATTGAACATCATGTTAGCACTGTTCAACTGTTTTATCCTTGCATGGGGTTACCCAAATTATTCAAAACCAGCCCGGACGGTCTATTGGATTGTGATGAGTTTGGTTTCAGTGCAACGGCCATGCTGTTGGCCGCCCCCCTAGTGTTCGGTCAATGTAAGTGTGGGATCCTGTGTGTGCACTTTCTGAGCCTCGGCTGGTGAAGTTTCTCTTGTTGTTTGTTTGAAGGTTGAATACATAGAATCGCATTCGGAAGAGCATTGCCTTTTCGTGTTGCACAATTGTACTTTTAGCAGTAGTTTGACTGAGAACGTACTGGCATTGCTCCATCTCAAAACTACACAAGCTGAAGTAGCAAGGAGTTTATGGCTACCGAACTGTATGTTAGTTCTATTGAAGACTTGATTTATGTAAATATGGAACGTGAATGGAAATGGTCGGTGAATCCCAAACCGACCAATCCCAGCGGGATTTTGTTATACCGGTTCATGGCAATTGTAATTGGCTGTAGCCCCCCAGCATATGTAGCCACGAAGCTGTATTATGCCATATCTTGTTTCATGCCTGCTGAATCACCCCATGTCGCGTTCAAGCAATGCTCCAACTCATATCCGTTCGACTTTGAAATTCAAATCAGTAATAATTCGCTGACTTTCAAGTCCCTATATTATTTATTCGATGCAGGTTCCGAATAGCTACTGCTTGTATTTATTGTTTATTGGTGAGTTCGCTTCCTGAATTCGTTTGATGACGATTGACTAATTGAGTGAGTAAATTGGTGACAGAACTGAGATGATTAAATTACTGTGTTTGAAATTTTCTTCAGTTTTCTAAGCTGGATCAATACCTGTACCACATTGTTTTGAGTGACCAGTTTTGGCTCTTTGATTCACTCCAATCGCGAATACATATCAGAGACTAAAGCTACCTTCACTAAGTCACTCGACTTCACGTAAGTTCGAACTTTGAACTGGTGAACTTTTTTCAACTTAACACAGAAGAGAATGCTTCAGGTGGAAATGAGAATCTTCAACGATTGCACAATATGACCACCAATCTTCATACATCTTGTTTGTGCGCTAGTAAGCTTCATTTCTACTCTGCACTTGACACCTTAGTTACGTAAACTTCATATTTGAGTATAGAGTTAGACAGTGAGGGTATCCCATCGTCATTGACAAGAACTTCACGCTATCTGAATCAATAATAGTAATGAAATGGTTTTCTATATTACATTGTTCTATTCCGGGTAGCAAACATTTTCGAGGTGGCTACGGAAGCTTATTCGCACAGTGATGCACATCAATTTCTCTTGCGAGAAGGAGGGTGGGGGAGCGATGTGCAGGCGCATTTTCATCCTAGAAAACCACCTGAGTATTTGTGCTCAGTGTTGACATGATGTATCCTATAAGAACTTCTGTGTTAACTTGACCATCGGTGATGTGGTCCAGAGATACCAGCTCAAGTTAAGTCAAGTCATTGAAGGCTTCTATGAACCCGATATAGGCTGAAATTTCAGCGCATACGTGAATCACTGTGGGATTCAAAAGAAAAGGGTGTAATGACTAACTGGAAAGTGCAGAGGAAAGCGTGGAAGCAAAAAGAAGCGGTATACGCGTTTAGATTATTGATGAAGGTGAATAACGAGATCGTTGATTACTTGGTCGCGGTTTACGAGTAGGCGTACAAGGTGAGGGATGACGTTATTTCTAGAAGTAGACGTGGGTGAATGAAGTACTTTGGGCTTTTAACTAGTGGAAGAGAAAAAGACTACCTTTTAGAGTGCGGAGTGAAGATAAGGATTAGTGTCGGATAGTAACCTATTTTTGAATTCTCCACAAGCATCAAAATGCTTGCTAATGACCAGTCTGCGTTGTTGCTACGACGAGCAAGCAACTTCAGAGATTTGGTGATCAGATCAGAATCTTCTCTTTTTGAACCAGGAAAAATTATAGGGTGGTATTAACGTCAGTGAGGGAGAGTGCAAGGGGTTACAAAATCGAAGATCAAGATTATTAGATACTCTTCCAACCTTCCAACCAGATGGTTCTCCAGACACGCACTGGACATTCACAGTGCTGCACTGACGCTGCCATCGTTATCTGCGTAGTGGAGTATATATACTACTCACCGAACAAGTAAGTAGTTGATTTCTTAAAGACCAATAGTGATGAACCATGGAGCGATAACGGACTTGATTACGTCGCACGGAACAATTGGTAAAAGTTGAAGAAAGGAATGCAAACCACATGATAGCATTCCCGATCGGGTTATGACTGCCTTGCAGCGTAGTGCGTTGAAGAATAACGGCCCAGGACATAAATTTGCGTATTGCTATTTCGGTTACTGATAAAAATCACAGTAGTTAGATTACTTTAGATTTTCTTGCCTCAGCCGAAAAAAAGCCGTCAGATTGTCCGCACGATGTCACGAATAACGAAATAGGTATCTACGGACCATTAATTCAAAAGTGCGATTTTTAGCCCCGAAGTTGTCGCACAAATACACTGACTCATTTCGACGGCCCAACCGAAGGTACTTCCACAAATATGAGCTCACTTTCTGTAGTTAAACTGGACCATCCGAGGCGACCTGTGCATTCGGTCGTAAAATCACGATAGCCGCCGTAACCGAAACTTAGCGTGGTTGCGGGAATATTCGGCAAAATTGTGTGAGTGCACGTGTCAGCTTGCCGTTGGTAGACAGCCAAGTTACGTTGGCAGTCAGCACCGATGCGGTATCAGGCCCAAGGCTTGAGACAGCAGAATCTCAAGTAACGGGACAGGCTATTGGTGGCGTGGATCATCAGAATGAGTGATGATTCTTGTCAGTGGTATTTAAGCCTCAAGGCTGGATTGAGCACACCAGTCGGTCCAACACGCTGAATGCAATGACTGGATACATGGAACAGCATCTCACATATTCAGTGGTTTGCACCAATAAACGTGATTATTCGAAGGCAGAAAGGACTTCTCGCTTAAGTTAATGGGACAGTTTAAAACGCGTTATTAAAACCGCACTTGTAACTGGAGATTTTCTTTCGTTTTTTGAACGTCAGATGTGTGAAACGTTTATCCGCCAATATTCTCCAATACTTCCAGTTGAAACCGACAAGCCAAAATCTAGTTCCAATGGATTACGCATTTTTTGCGAGCATTAGTGACTGCTATTCCCCTTTTCTTAGTTCCTTTTGACAAGTTATCACACCTGATACTCACACCAGCGACACCACACAATCCACTGATAGTTTTTTCACCTGCCATTTTGAGCATTGATAAGTCCTCTTATAGCGAGACCGCAAACCCGTCCGATTCACGCCGCAGCTCATGTCCGTCCACACTCATCAGGTCGAGAGTGATTGGCCAGCCTTTGTGTCGCCTTCGCATATGTCATCCAATCATATTTTTATCAATTTGTACGCGCGTCGGCTTGCCTTGTAAAACCGCTCTGCTCTAGATCAGAGGCTTGTGTTCTTCTTGCGACTGAGGTAATCAGGCAAGGGCTTACCGTTATAACACGTTTTACCTTTGTGGACTCAGTACCGGATCACTAAGTGTTCTCATTGCATATGAATATGCTCGCAATCAGCTTTTCTGATCCTAGTGCTGTATCTAGTCCCCCTAGAGTTCATCGTACGAGCAACTCTTTTAATAACTAACTACACCCTTTGCGCACTGTACGTAAACTTGCTTGCACCCCCGAATGTCCAAATGAGCTTAGATCCCTTGCTTGTTCATAAGTAGCTAGCTACATAAGAGAAGTTGTGTGTATCCGGCCCATACCGATGCAATAAATACCTGGTGATCACAAGCCATCCCCAGGCAACTCAGAAGACAATAAGTCAAGTTGTTTTGGTCCGGAAAAGGATAGGTCAATCACTTTCCGACCGTTGCCGTCCCAACCAGCTACTTGGGGTGTTCGAGAACACCTCCATCCTGAGCAAGGCATGCGTCTAGCGTCAAAATCGGGATTCCCCGACACACCTCGACGATTTCACTTTTAGATCCTCTCTTTTCTCGGGTTTATCTTCGTACGCTCGAATCTTCAAATAACATTACAGGAGGAAATGAAGTGCATTTCAGTCTAAAGAACGTAGTGATTACGCTAAATCACTTGTTGTTACATCTTCACAATCGATCGTAAATCGGCCTTGAGAAAGGTTACGCGTGGTAACGGAAATTCCACATGACCACATACTTTTCAGATGAGGGTTGTGTTAGGTAATGTCTGACAATAAATTATATTTGCACAACTTCAGTTTTCCGAGTGTTAGAGTTGTGAAACGAATATCCATCTATTTTTCTGATTTTCGAGAACAGTGAAACGCGCACGTTTCATACCAGACTACTTAGACAGTTATTTAATTAGAAAATGTAACTGGCAGACAATTTATATGTTGTTTGTTGTCAGTTATAAACATCGACTATATCTGAACCCTAACTGAAAAATCCTAAGGAGATTAGTCAGGCTGTTTAGGTCCCGAAATGGATCGGTTATTCGTTCTCTGACCATTACCGAACCGAGACATTCCCCGGACAGAGCGCTATCAACTCAGTGACACACAAGACCATACCAACAACCAACTACACGTCGCACCCGAACATGGTTGAAGGCAAAAGCGGATGCACTTAAGGTGACGCGTTATCATCCGGTGACATATACCTCGTCTACTAAATTATGTACTACGCATGAATAGTGAAAATTTGGACAGAAAATTCTAGAGACGGGAATAGTGAACACCACTGATAGCACAGTTTTATGACACAAGAACGGTAGGATGATTCCGTCGCACGGATGTGTATGACCAACCTTAGCAAGCGTAATGGTGGTTTCAACATTCATCCTCAGTAATTTTAGGTATCTGGGTTCACCACACATCTGGTCCTTAACAGATCACTCTTCTAACTTGTTTGACAGTCCACTCAAAATTGGGAACGATATGGCTATTCAGGTAAAAAGTGACTCTGGACCATCACTACACAGTCAGCTCCTCAATCTTCCTTAGGTAAGCTTCAGTAACTGCTATCAGTGGCCGTGTGAAGACCACTGATTCTATCCCCCCTCCACACATGTGTGTACTAGAGTCCGGGAAAAATGATGACTGAAGGAGTCCGCCTAAAAACCGGTGACCAAAATAGTTCAGGCCATTACCGGTAATTCCAGACACTGCAGGATTTCTTTTCGGGGAAAGTTGCTCTGATCAGTGCGCTAGATACATATCACGGTCGTTTTTGCCAATCACAACAAAGAAATCAGTCTTTCAGATTATAAATCCTCTTGAGAAATACCTAAAACACAAAAAATCGGTGTGTGTGTGTGTGTGTGTGTGTGTGTGTGTGTGTGTGTGTCAGAAAACTGAGGCCATGATAGGTGGAGGTCGTACACAGATCATTTTTGTGCGCAGTGGTCCGGCCTGGTAATCATCATAATCCGATAGCCTTCGTGATAGCCACTGTGCGCCTGTTTGTATTCGGATCAACTTCGATCGGTTTGAGCGTACCTGGTTCGCCCCAAATGCTTGATTGGCTCAGGTACCGTATTTTCTCCTACGCTGGGAATGATATTTGTTACAAATATTTACATCCGAAACCAGGCTTGCAACAGTGACTCGAAAACTGAACTCCGATTTTAGTTTACTTCTATTCGTGCCTCTTTGGAACGGAAGGCGTTGTAAGAACAATCCTGGTCAATCCTACTGATGAATATCGTCCTAAATAGTTGAGAAGAGGGATCAATAAGACTGTGATCAGTGTAATACGGGCTCATGGGATCAATTTGGGTGAAACAACAACTTGATGTGAGTCGTTCAGTTTGATGGCTTTACCAAGGTCAGACGAAGAGAATAATTTTTACGGGAGATGCGATTGTATACATTTAAAAGAAGCCTGCTATTCAGTCATAAAAGCGGTCCATCAAGATACCAAAGATTCTCTGAACACGAAGGTGTCGAACAGACAGCGGAGCACGCCCAAAGCAGTGGTGAGACCAACCATTCAAACCTGCTTCAATAGGAGTGATATTCCTTGTTAGGATACTTCTGCCTCTCTGTGAATCATTCATATTGAAGGTCTCGAATCTTGGTATGCGCACTCTCTCGGCTTAAGACTACTGAAAACGTATCAGTAAAGCACCGAGATTTTTTACACAATTCCACCTGAAGTTAGAGATAGTCAGTTACTTTTGGCAGGATGGGCACACTTTCACGTGTGGTGAGTTCGCTGAACGTGATGTTTTTCATGTTTGTGCCGCAAACTTAATATTTAGATACCAAATCCATTTAACGCGCATGGTGGATGACTGGGCAGGAAACATGATACATTTACTTTTTATAGAATATTCTGTGAATATTCTTCCTTTTATACCTTGAATTTGTTTGATGTCACAATTTAGTCGGGTCTATACATGGTATCACGTGCTCAGTTGCACACTGTCATTTCTTGTCAGTAGGTTGTTGATCATCAGTTCCATGGATGCAACATGCTGTATTCAGAAACTGGCGTGGGAAGGCCTCAGCAGTAATTTATGCATGAGTGCAGTTTGTTGGTATCTATTTTTGGGGCTGTAAATTCTCGTGCTTATCCTTTTCTGCATACAAGCCCATACGTAAACGACAGCTTACTTGTACTCATCGGATTCTCCTTCATCATCTGCTCCTAGTCCTGATCTAAGCCTCACAATTTTGCAGCGCGTATTCACACGATCCTCAAGCTAATTTTTGACACGGGCTTCCGAAAAAGTCTTATCCATGTGCGTGTGCGCGAGGATGTGTGCATACGTGACGAACACGTGTTGAATAAACGGACGTTTGACGGGAGTTTGTAATACACAAAAAACTGAATTTGATCAACTTTTACTGCTTCAAAAATATTTACTGCATGTATTTTCGTTTAGAATGAAACAATCGAATTCAGGAGACTGAAGAAATGCACTTTGTTTCTTTCTACGTCAGATGATCATTTAATTAGATTTTTCTCCAAACTGCTTCATAAGGGACAAGGTTGGATGCTTCACCGAACTTCCCCACATAGAGATGGGTTTAGGCAGTTATCGAACGCACCATTGAAGAATCAAGGAAACTGATCCGTTTCACCTACACATGAAAGTACCACTGATTCATAAAAACAAGAAATGCGGAAGGAAACCTGACGCGGAAACTATCAGTTCCCCGGTATCTTTTGCATCCAGATCATGACCACAATTCGCTCATTTTGATCCCATATCAGTATGTGACGGAAACGACTACCAGCCGGATATTGGTGTTGTTTGTACCTCAGGTTGGTGGCTCCTATCCGTTGCTGATCACTGGGCTTGGAGTTTAGGTCGAAAAAGTTTCATCACCAGTCAAAGTGACATCATAAGTGCGCAGAATGATTTCAGGCTTTAGTTTGAATGACAGTTCCCATGGTTTCGAACATACTGAGCCAGGTTCCCTGATGCAGGCTTTCGTATATTTCAACAATCTCAGCCGGGTATTCCGTGACTCAAAATTCTCAAGCTCCAGCCAGTCGGTTTTGGTGAGCTCACTGTTCTTTGGGTCCACTGACGGACTATCACACACACACACACACACACACACACACACACACACACACACACACACACACACACACACACATACATACATACATACATACATACATACATACATACATACATACATACATACATACATACATACATACATACATACATACATACATACATACATACACACACACGCACACACACACACACTCGACATGCAAACATGATCCATTCCACTGTGCTTGTTTCTCATTGGCTATTTCTATTGTACGTGCATCGTAATTACGCGCATCCTGTTGCCAATGAAAACACTCCGCCGATTACTATCCAACTTCTGCGTCCTCTTAATTACTTTCCGTGGTTTGAGCATTGAAGTGCTGATCAATGGACCTCGTGATTCGGAGAATCGCTAATCCGCATTCCTTGTTCAGTCGATCCGCAGTGAACGTTAATTCTAGTGGTAAGATGTATAATTCACCGTAAGACTAACATTATATTTGCTTCTGTCCTATTTGTTCCACTAAGTTCATCGAGTATTACTAAAAAGAACGATCGCTAACACTGGGAGTTTCTCACGTCATCCACGATTGGTGGATGGTGAGGACAGAGATAAGCTTACGGTTGCCTTAGGACAGAGGAATGAAAACACAGCATCGTCACAGGATATATTCAACGTTACCATTTTAAACTGAGGTTGACCCGCTTTTACTTCAGGTGAATCATACGTTAGCCCACCTGAAGCCACCAAGTCTTC
Organism: Fasciola hepatica; assembly: GCA_948099385.1. NCBI lineage: Eukaryota > Metazoa > Platyhelminthes > Trematoda > Plagiorchiida > Fasciolidae > Fasciola > Fasciola hepatica. The sequence goes on along the minus strand of CANUEZ040000182.1, from coordinate 9,573,967 downwards.
CACAAGCATGAACGCGTAAATCACATATCTTTTTGATCAGTTGCAAAAAACCGTCACAAGATATACTAGAAATAACATAAACACCTCGAAATGAAACTAAAATCCTGCTTTGATAATATAGAAAAAGTTGAGGGGAGAAAAGGAGTAAGTTGGACAAATTGCATTGAGAAACAAAGAAAGGAAGAAATAATTATAGATTTAGCGCAGAATTGCATGAGCTATCGAATTTAAAAGATAAGGCAAAGCAACTCACCCATACAAATAACGAGATGAGAAGGTCAGAGTTTATTGTCACTCCCTAAAAGATTAGAATTTGTGTAATTGAATGGTGATTATTCTGGAAAGCTGAGCGACATAGAATGACGATACATTCAGAACTCCAGGAAGGTTTAAGAGAAAAATAACTCAGAGCCGATGAACTCAAGACATCTTGAAGATACAGGATGATAACTAGTTTTAACATCAGTAATCCTAACCACAGTTCCGGAAGAGGTAGACGGGAAGCCACTAACTTAGGTGAAGAGAAATAAGAAGTGAAAGCACACTGGCATGCAAAACGCCAGTTATTTAGTAGACATCTTGCAGACTTGCCGAAAAAATGAGTGTTTGGGGTACTTCCACGAAAATAGTCCTTATCTCATGTCAAAAAACAGATGAACAACCAAAGAAATGGGGCTCCCTGAGTAACAGTTGTCATAGGACGAAGTCGAAGGATGAATATAGGTCATGAATTATATACCTTACTGTTGTGTTCAGAATACATAGAACACAGTACGCAATAGATGCGTTTATTAGCACATCTGTAAACGCGCACGTAAGCAGACAAGCGGGAAAACAAGTGAATTATTCCCCGGAAAACGGAAGCACAATAAAGGGGCAAAGGGACAGAAACAACGAATCAATGTCAGTCACACGCGCACCCAGCCGCATGTGATTGGTAAAATGGAACAAAGCAGAGAGTGGGATAGACAGGCACCGCGCACGCGAGCGCAAGACCAACGGGATCAGAATGAATCATGTGCGAATCCCAATGACACATGGGTTGGCGACACAACACATACGGACAACAGAATTGTTGAGTAGCTTACGATTAGAAAAGAATAGTTGCAATACATAACATTATTATGTTTGGATGATGTTCCATTTGCGTGTGTATGTGAAATCTATTCCCTCTAAGGTAAACATCGATGCTCCGAAACTTCTATGTTGAGTTATCTCGACTGACTGCTTGATTAAAAATCACTTATGAAGGGTGATCCAGATAAAGTAGTGCAACTTCACTAACTGTGAAAATATTATTAAGATCGGTTGCAAAAAGCCCAAACAAAACTCCGAAATGTTATTGCCGGTAGGAAGCGCCAATTCCGATTTACTTTTGTAGGGTAATGCGAAATGAAACGATGTAATAATACTCTTATTCCACATCATTCATCCTCACACCGACCGGGAAGCCATACATTTCGTTGAGTAAAATCACGGAACCGATAAGGATATGTCGAATTAAATTTAAACTTTTGGACAAGGATGACAATGATAATGTCTGTACGAACAATAGGCAAAAGTTCAACTCAATTAATTGAGGATGAGATATGAAGTTGCCATATAACGCGCCAGACTGCTGGCGCCTCCAGTGAAGCTCGTAAACAGATGCGCAAACATAGTAAGCCACTAAGACTAGTTACGCAGACTGGTATCCTCATCTATCCATTTCGAAGACATACTTGGCAGCCAAAATCAATAAACAAAGGTCAGTGGTGTCAGTGGTCCTCGGCAACGAGCACACTCAAATGGATTTCTACTCTGATCCTGTTTGTTATTCGGTCTTTGGCTACTGACAATTACCACAGTAGTATAAGCTGGAATTCAACCAGGGGGCTGCGGGACCGGAGTTACTGACCAACGGTGTACATTCCGTATGTGTATTTAAGACTAGGATCTCATTTGTAGCGTCACGAATGTGAACGAGGGCTTTTCTTCGGTCTGAGAGAATCGCTGGAAAAGACCCGGTACTAAAACCAATAGACCACCGACCTGAACTACAAACGACACCAATACTCAATATCATTGGGAGGTCTCGTTAACCTCGTTCCGCCATCGAAGACTTCATCTTAAAGAGAGAATCACCTTACCTACACATTCGAGGAGCACGCCAGGTCACTAAAAGTCGAAAGCTTTAGCTAACAACTACTCACCCACACACTCACACCTGTTCTAACCCAACTGGATATGACCGCTGCAATGATAATCACCTTTTTTGAACTACCCTTTCCAGATAAAGATCGATGACCGAAGGGATATTTCATAGAGACAAGATGAACCCATGGACTCATCAACCCTATCAGTCACCTCATAGACACTTACCGCAATCAGTCTCCCCTTAATTGATTGACAAGTTTACTAGATAAGTCAGGTGGTTCATTTTTAAGGCTCAAGGTCAGCGCATTCGAAAACCAGTCCTGAAGCATCAACGTGTACTGTCAAAATACAAATCAATACAATTCCATTCGATTTGGCAGAGTTCTGCCATTCGACTTTGCCTTCCTTTGGAACATATCAATAACGGCGGCCGGAGAGAGTTTAGACTGTACTAAGCAACACCACTTTCAAATGATCTAATGACTATCCAGGTTCGTTCGTCAAATCCACCGACTCGATGGCCCAAATGATCAATATAAGCAAACAGCGTAGGTGAAATATTGTGATTCTTTCGAAAGAAAAGGTGAGAGGGAAATGGAATCATTGACAGTGACGGAGTGCAAGGTGATTTCCAGTCAGTTAGCAATGTGACTGCACTCACGGGTAGCCATGGAATGAAACGAAAACCACGTCACTACTCCCACACGCTACTCGCGAGTAGTTGCGAGATGTATTTAAAAATCACATTTGACGGAGAAGTGGTCTGAAGCAAAACATGAGCGAATGAGAGATGAATGGAACTCTTGTGGACTTCCAAAATGAATCATTTCAATGAATCCCCTTCATACAGTATCAAAGTTCATCTGACACTGTAAAACTGCTTCACCGTGCTCTTTAGGAACCATCCGTTATCCTGCACATCCGCCGAACCCCCAATAGGAACACGAATCCGGTAAACGACAGTGGGTTGAGACTACAAACCTCGAACAAAAACCGTGCGACCAGCAATACACAATTCCTAGTCATTCGCAATGACTGGTAACTCGACCCGGAAGAAACCAGCCCAGACAAGAAAGAACACAGCAGACCAGACCTCCAGCTTAGCCATATGTTTGGTGGTGGACCAAAGGTGAATCTACGCCTTACCATTAAACTATGCGGGTTGGCTGTCAGAGGCTTGCTTAACATCTATCCTACAAGATCTAGCGCCCTTCCGTCACTGACTGCCCGCTGATTCACAGCGATCGACTCCTGTGATGTACGAATTATCTGTAGTGGTCCAAGTTCAACGAAAGCATTACCTTAATGATAACAGCCTACAGAGCTTGACTACGTATTTGTGATCTATCTCAGTTGAGGAAAGAACACGTTTTGCCGATAAGGACTAACCACGTGTACGTGGAAAAAATTGGGATTTGGTCCGTCAGTTATCATTCAGTTACCACGTGAATCTTGACACCCACGTCATGTGCCTTACCTCTGAAGGTCATAACACGTTTGGAACCCTAATAAAGTTCTATAGAATGAGCGATGATTAGTACAAAAGGTATAGGAGTCCTTGAACTTCAAGCGGTTCCTTGCATAGATTATTAGACATTATTTCTCAGTTGAGCTCATATCGTTTAGCCTCACAATGATAGTAATTTGATCAAAGCATTTTCTTTACTGGTACTTTTAGGCCGCCGATCAGTTTTTCGCGCATAAAACGAAAACAAACGAGCGTGATAAATTTTGAAGGCCTCTTACAACGAAGATGGTACTGGTGCAACCTTAACAAGTGATGAATAAGTGATAGATAAATGAAACTATGCGGCAGACTAGCACATATCGCTCACCCTTGCGATTCGTGCCCTGAGTTTTTGACAGATTTCGTCCCATTTGAGTCTTTTATGCCCGTCTGTGCCCCGTACATATCTTCTCCCATAGGTCTGTCGCATGCGCTTAAGTCTTAATCACACTGTCACCAGTACACGTATACCCGTGCCTTTTACTCTTAATGAAAGGGATCCATGCACTTATCTCCCCTCTGGGGCTGACGAAGCAACATAACTCATTGATAAAACTTAAAAATACTGTTTTGAAATTACATAAAGAAATCATGCCCATTCGCAACACCGATAGATTTCGACTTTCGATGTGAAAGGAATGGACCCTGGAAACAGCACAATGAGATGGACAGAGGCATACAATTGAAATAAACGGCAAAGCATAGCGGAGTAATGCCGTTTTTATTCTATGGTTCTAAATCTCACGTCTGTTCAATCCCTTCGTTTTTGGTGTGCATTCACAGAAGCCCTAGAAAACTTACAAGGAATAAAGATCAATCACGTGAACAAATTACAGATGGAGACAACCGACTGGTCACAGGTTTGACGACAAGAGCCAATTAAATGGTGAACATAGAAGTCGATTGCAGTGGTGTCCATGAATTTGGTTTCGTATTTCGAAAGCAATCGTTTTCGCATTATTTTAGCGGTCAAAGCCATTGTTGCGAGTTTTCCAATTACCGGAAGATCAATTATGCCCACCAACATTTGTAATACCTTCATGAGCTATTACGAGTAACACAAAAAGACCTAAATAAACCCAACCAGTTAGTTAGACGTGCAAGGGAATCAAAAACCAAGAAAATCAATGGTTGTTCAAGAGAAAGCCTCCGAGAGTCTTCCGTTTAGATGATTCAAATGATTGCGATTCTATCAAACGGCTCTCGTTCGTTTTTGGGACCAGTGGAGGACCTCACATACATCAATAGCAAAAAGGAGCACAAACATGTTGAAATAATCCCACTGCACAAGTTCTCGTTGCGTAGAGATTGATAGAGGTGGAATTATCCAGTTTTAAGCGTTTCACGAGAAAGCAGCGGATAATCCCATGTGATTAAAAGATCGTACGGGGGTAGGTCTTCATACATACAAACATCTACGGGAGCGAATCCACCGTTCTATTCACTGGATTCGTTCACCCAACTTTTCCTTGATCTTGTCTTAGATGATAGCAAGTCCTATTTGCTAACCAAAGAAGTTAAATTCCCACAACATACTTGTAAAGCCTCAATGAGAAAGGAGCTACTTTCATGTTATACGCGAAGCATCTCACTCATCGATAAGAGTAATCAATGTGGAACTCGAAATTTCGCCCTTCATAATCGGACAAAGAACTTGTCTTCGGTATTCCACGGAGCTCAGACTGTGTGGGGATTGAGTATTCATTTGCTTTCCCAGTGACTGAATGAATGAATAAATGCACGATTGGTTGGGTGAATGAATAAGTGAATTCAATTGGGAGTTGAGTGAATGAATGAATGAATGAATGAGTGAGCCAGATTCCTCTTTGAGCGAGTGAGTGAGTGGGGGAGTTGGCCTGGTGATTGATTGAGTGAATGATTAAGTGAGCGAGCTATCGAGCAAGTGAATGAACTTGCTAGGTGAGTGCGTGTATTGGTCACATTCGTTTTCGAATCACTGTCTTCATGCGTTACGTCAAACTCAGACAGGAATAGTATTAATTTCTGAGTTTCTTGAGTACGTCAGTCCCAGCTTCAGCTGAAAATTACGTACTCCGTTGATCGACAGGAAAAGCACGAATACGACGGCAGTTTACAATGGCGGTTCTATTTGAGATCCAAATCAAATCTCTGTTAAATAAATGTGAGGGCTGGATGAATCATTGGGGTTGAGCTGACATAAAGCTCATTTAACTAGCGGTCTCAATAGAGGTATCGTTTGATGTTACAATAAATAGATCTTGTGAGGGGGTTCATGAAAGAAACTCTTGACTGTCAAAAAGCGATTATTGCTAATTAGCTGAATAAGAATCAGTTGTTGTCAGTTGCATCGGATAAATCACATGCATCAACAATAACGAAAATAATGTTTTCCTCTAGATGCTCCAAGAAACTCAATCAACGGGCTCCGCACAAACCTGTTTGCACATTACAGCCCCGCAATGATGCGGCATTTTAACAGATCCGCGGCAATTACACCTCGTGGGAATTTTTATTTATATCATTAAAATCACTAGAACTATTTTTCTGCGAGATACAAATCGTCGTGATTGATACAAAGCTGCAACTGAAGCATGTGAGAAACAACTGGTCTACTTGCATACTCAAGAAGAACTTGAAGAGGAAGGCACCACTCAGAATGATGGTTAAAGGGCACAAGCGAGTCCGTAAAGGTTTAAAGCTTTTCAGTACGCAAGACTCGATAAGTAAGTCAAACTTATTCCCTCATATTCGCTAAGATGAAGTGGAGAAAAAATCACAGAATTTAACTGGCCAGACGCGATTATTCCAGTGGGTTGCTTAAATGACTACGTCTGAGCTGACCACGCTATATGTTCTAATATCAGAGGACTTTCGATGCAACAATAGCATTTGAACACAGACCTCAAGAGCTTCGCATTGTACAATACATTTCGAAGCATTTTGTTGCATTTTCATAATTCAGTACTGCAAACAAAGTGATCGGTTTTAGAGGCGTTCAGACGTCTTCCGATCGGTAAGACTGTACCCTATAATTTGTATTTCGGCTATTCCCTTCTATAGCATAACTGTAACGGTTGCTACTCTCATGCAATCTGGGATACTTTTCAGTGAGGGAATGTAAATAATACAAGAAAACAGAAACATTTAGGTCCCGTGATGAGTTTGAATAACCAATTCAGAAGACAAACACTGCGAGGGGAATTCCTTTCGTATAATCTCATTGGTGGAGTACGGATAAAATCCGCAAAAAAATAAATACTATGTGAAACGAAATGATCCGTTAAAACAATTATATGGGTCTTGCAGCCGTGGGGGTGAGTGAGTGTGACTGCTTGTGGTTGGCTAAAGCCAGGGTAGGTTATATTTATATATATATATATATATATATATATATATATATAACATGAAAAGTTCACTTATTTATTCATAACTTTGTTTTCTCGAAGGTTCACATTTCTACTTTAACATAATCTTTCTGTTTGATTTGTACAACCGAGCGGAGGTTCGAACTTCCAACTTCAGTGTTTCTGTCATTGCACTCCACCACTGACCATTACACACCAACGGCATTAACAGATCTAGTGCCGGATTTGCCCATTCATGTTGACACGTGTTCTTGTTTGTTCCATAGATTTAGGTAATGTGTATTTATTTATAACTGACTCTCTTTAGTATTGCAATTACAGTCTAATTCATGCCACTGTATCTGATTTATTGATTGGTGACAGTAAAGGTTTCCCGATTTACTGCTTGTACCGCAACCGAACTGCGCTCCCGTTTCTTTCAGCTGCTTGCCAAGTGGACCGTTTTTATTTTCTGGTTTCTCACCTGAATAATCACGGATTATGGATAGACACGGTTATTCGATTGGAATTTGTTCTACTGCCGTAACCGTGTTCTGCCTATATCGTGCGTGTAGTTCGTGAAACCATGTTTCCGGTAGATTCACAGCCCTAGACATCGGGACAGTCGCAACAACCAACAAGGATGATACAGCTGCAAAGAACTTCCGTGGCTTTTAAAGGTGATTTGGGAGTTCTTGCTGCCCGATGAGTCAAATTATACAAAATCCAATCTCCTACTATTCATACAAATTCTGGTACCTTTTATTCACAGTGTATCTGGTCCTATATGAGTAAATCTGTGGTCTGATTGATAGGTGGTGAACTGACGAATCACAAGCTTAGCTGATCTAACTGCCCGATTCCGAATACATTTGACTGGTTGAGTTCTTCTTAATAACAAACTTGTTGTTATAGGGCGTCGTATGACTCGTAACTCATTGAGCAGTTCATCACGTTCTAACAGTACTTTGATAGTTCCCATGATTTTTCCTCTTGTAAACCGTCAAAATTGTGGTGGAGACAGTTTTAGGGAACCGAAAGACAATCAAAGGAATTTGATCGCATTGATCAACCAAGTGGTGCGGAACACAAAAAAATGAATAAGATGACTTAACTATTTCGAAACCAAACCACGAAGGACAAAACAGGTCACGAGTTTCAAATTCCGCAGTTCTACCAGAGACGTAAATTTGAACAACGGACCAAAGGTTCATATCATAGTCAATACAATGGCCATGTTGAGTCAGCAATAAAGATACGAAAAAAAATATTAGCCTTGGGGGAAAAAATCCGGAAGTGACCCTTATTTGATATTTCTGGAGCAACGAAACATCCCGAGTGCCATTGTGGAATACATCTTGGTTGAGGGACTACGCAGAAAGAGAACTCGGACATAGCTTCCTACAGTTGGTGATCTTTTGCAGTCCAAAGCAGAACACATGAGCTAGATATAATGCCGCCAACAACACAGTAGATATACACAAAAGTTGTATTACGCAAATGGTGTGTAGGATCGAAGAGAACTGAAAGGAGAGCGCAAGTACGGGATCAGGATTTATCAGAAAGGCCTCATCAGTGGAGAGAAAGAACAGTCCTGAGATACCTAAAGAAACCGGTCGTATAAGTTCGAGGCAGATAGAGTAACTGAATGAGGAGAAAGCACGTACATATTCGACATGTCAGTGCTCTGGAAATTGAAAAAGTACAAATAAACTCGGGAGAACCAGAAGCGAGGATGTGGGGGGGGGGTTGTCAGGCAAATCACCTACTAACCACCCGTTTCTTTCAGCAGACAGCACGGCTTCGTCCATCTAGAACAGAGGCCAAGTTTGAACTCATAGAAATAGATCGGTGATTTGGCAAGCGGACAGCACATCATCGCTAGACCAAAATCGAAGACAAGTTTCGAGTAAGCGATGCGGAGCGATGTACTAATCAGCGGCCAACAGTTATCTGAACTGACCGGAACCGAATTAAACAATACGGTCACAACTAGGCTATCCAGTTAGAAGAGCCGTTTATGAATAACCAGTGGATCAATACGTTTTTTTTTCAAATTTTTGGTTATGAACATTACCCGTCATATATAAACTGTGTGTTTTGTGCTAACAAAACGAGATAGTTCGAAGACAGAAGAGTCTTCTTAATAGAGCTAGTGGGACGGACCAGGACAGTGAATATAAGCGTTTCTTCCTCACTTTGCATTCCCGTTACTCGGTGATGGTTTTCTTTTGATTTCCGATGAGAAATTAGTTTATAACACGGTCGATCGACTACCTTTTAATTCACTCAAAATTCGTTACGTTTATCGTACTTATTGAATTATGAATAACGCCATCAGAGACGAACACGTCTTTGCATTAAGCTGTATAAGTTTATACTTGTTGATCAATCACAAGACAATCCTAAACCCACTTAAGAACACATGACCGCACCACATGATGATTAGTCCCCTTTGACTACTGTTGCAAGCCACATGGTTATATTCTGCGAGTCCGTGGCACACACAAATCTAACTGATCTTATGCGAAAATGTTTCTACCCGGAATAGAACAATGTAATATAGAAAACCATTTCATTACTATTATTGATTCAGATAGCGTGAAGTTCTTGTCAATGACGATGGGATACCCTCACTGTCTAACTCTATACTCAAATATGAAGTTTACGTAACTAAGTTGTCAAGTGCAGAGTAGAAATGAAGCTTACTAGCGCACAAACAAGATGTATGAAGATTGATGGTCATATTGTGCAATCGTTGAAGATTCTCATTTCCACCTGAAGCATTCTCTTCTGTGTTAAGTTGAAAAAAGTTCACCAGTTCAAAGTTCGAACTTACGTGAAGTCGAGTGAATTAGTGAATGTAGCTTTAGTCTCTGATATGTATTCGCGATTGGAGTGAATCAAAGAGCCAAAACTGGTCACTCAAAACAATGTGGTACAGGTATTGATCCAGCTCAGAAAACTGAAGAAAATCTCAAACACAGTAATTTAATCATCTCAGTTCTGTCACCAATTTACTCACTCAATCAGTCAATCGTTAAGCGAACTCACTCGTTTACTCATCAAACGAATTCAGGAAGCGAACTCACCAACAAACAATAAATACAAGCAGTAGCTATTCGGAACCTGCATCGAATAAATAATATAGGGACTTGAAAGTCAGAGAATTATTACTGATTTGAATTTCAAAGTCGAACGGATATGAGTTGGAGCATTGCTTGAACGCGACATGGGGTGATTCAGCAGGCATGAAACAAGATATGGCATAATACAGCTTCGTGGCTACATATGCTGGGGGGCTACAGCCAATTACAATTGCCATGAACCGGTATAACAAAATCCCGCTGGGATTGGTCGGTTTGGGATTCACCGACCATTTCCATTCACGTTCCATATTTACATAAATCAAGTCTTCAATAGAACTAACATACAGTTCGGTAGCCATAACCTCCTTGCTACTTCAGCTTGTGTAGTTTTGAGATGGAGCAAAGCCAGTACGTTCTCAGTCAAATTACTGCTAAAAGTACAATTGTGCAACACGAAAAGGCAATGCTCTTCCGAATGCGGTTCTACGTATTTAATCTTCCAACGAACAACAAGAGAAACTCCACGAGCCGAGGCTCAGAAAGTGCACACACAGGATCCCACACTTACATTAACCGAACACTAGGGTGGCGGCCAACAGCATGGCCGTTGCACTTAAACCAAACTCGTCACAATCCAATAGACCGTCCGGGCTGGTTTTGAATAATTTGGGTAACCCCATGCAAGGATAAAACAGTTGAACAGTGCTAACATCATGTTCAATATTGATACGAGACAATGAACCACAATTAACTGTAACGGTCAGATGAAATTTTTGCATTTGAGTAAGGTAACGGTCGGTCTAAAATGTGTTAGAAATAAACTCAGTATTGATCGGAATGAATTTTCAGAGGCCGATAAAAATACTTTGAGACTCTGTCGAATAAGAACAGATGCAACCACGCTGAAAAGTCACGCGAGAAACGAGGTAGATACCTCGAGAATGAAAGCCACCCAGCTTGAACGAAACAGCGTGAAACACAGACACACGCCCGACCAACTAGACAAGAAACGAAGAACCAAATTCGAGCAGTTTGCCAATGAAGTAATCGCCAAAAAAGGTAGTAAGAGACTAGCCAAACTACAGGATACACTAAACGATACGAAACCAAGAACCAATATACCGGTCAATCCAGAACGGTATTTGCATAAAGTTTCACATTTATTTTTGGATAAACCAAGTTTGGAAGCAATATCTCTAGGGTTGAATTTCTGTAATCGTAACTCTGAGAATGATCAATTAGACGTGGAGGTGCAGTCTGAAAACTTACATGCTCAAACCTACTCGCTGACACTAACATCACAGCTAGCGACTGACGATTTCAAAACTACCCAAGTTGACTGCACGCACAGGTTCCATCCAATCCAAAGGAATAGCAGAAGTATTCTTAATAATCGACAAAGGGAAGCTGTGAGAATTTTTAAGGAATAACAAAGACATAGTCATCTTGAGACCAGACAAGGGATTCCAGGTTGTCCTCATGGATCCTACAGATGAATGACTTACTGAAGGATCACAGGAAGTTTGAGAAACCAAGAAGAGAAAGTGACAAAACTAGAACAGTAGAGGAGCAACTAACCAAAGCTCTGAAGTCACTAAAAAAGTTCAATGCTATCTCCTAAACAACCCTAGAACAGCTGACACCCACTGGTACCACTATTCCTCGACTTTACGAGTTACCGAAGGTTTACAAATCAGAAATACCATTGACACTGATACTCGACATTAGTGCATCTCCGTATCATTCGGCTACCAGATGGCTCGTAGATGCACTTGAACTGGTTAGCCGAAGAATTTCCCGCTACAGCTTGAAAGTCATTTTCCAATTCATAGAACTGATTGATGAGTAATATGCTCGAGAACTAAAGATGGCCTCTCTGGATGTGACATCTTTGTTCACCAACGTACAGCTTCAAAGAACGACCAATTATTTGTATGATTTCATCGTAGAAAAAGAAATCAAATTGGGTATTTCAGTAACCATTCTGAAAGAACTACAGTTATGATGTGCTTTCAACGTCCAGTTTACCTTCAACGGAGAATTATATCGTCAGACCGATGGAGTCGCTATGGGGTCATCTCTAAACCCTTTATTGGCTGATACAATCGTGACTAAGCTGGAAAATGGGGAAATTAATGCTACGATAGAAACTCTACTCATATACCTCTTATATATATATATAGGATAATTTTGTTCTAACTGACAGCCATATACGGTTGGAGCCATTGATGGAGGAGTCCAGTCAAGCTCATAATGCGGTGGGCTTTACGTCGGCAGTGGAAGAAAGGATCTCTCTCTCCTTTCTAGATGTAACCCTTGTAAGAGGTGACGTTGACAAACTGCTCCATCGTGTACATCGCAAACCAACATGGGTAGGCCGGTACACCAACCTCACCAGCTTTTGTACCTATCGGGGGTAAACGTAATCTTATTCACTCACTCCCTCGCAGCCCGTGTATCAAAGGTTTGCTCGGATGAGACGGTAAGTGAAGAATCAGACATTTTGAAGCAAACTCTTCTGGACGTTGGATACTCCGAACGTTCCATTCAGACAGGTGTTATTGGCCGTTAGGAAGAAAGAGTTATATATTCAACTTCCTTTCAAAGAAGATGACAAAAGCGAGTTACTAAAAAGACTCTTGGAAAAGGGCAGTTACTCTCACCTTTCCCGTTGCCACACTACGTGCTCACTTCATTAGTCGATCTGAGCTCTCGACGAACCTAAATGACAAATCACCTGTTCTCACCTCATCCGTGCTGATCTATTCGTTCGTTTGTTCAGTTTCAGCAATCTATATGGATAGAACGACACGACAAATGTCACTAAGCATGAAAGAGCACAAACCAACTTGGCTAACGACGGGAAACAGAAAATCCATAACCAGTGCAACTGTGGCACACCTTGAGTACATTGGACATTACGTAAACGACGACGCTTTCAAAATAGTCTACAGAGTCCCTACGAACGCGCCGAAAGTCATTCGAAAACACTATCTATCAACGGCAGATGGTGTGGCGATCATATTATATTATTCAGTCCATCGCTTTGGTCTCAGAACCTTTTCCTTAAGGCACTCAAGCTGCCCTGGTTGAGATCCGAGACCAACCCTGGGAATAAGCGTGAACCAAGTGGCGACCCTCTGGTTATAACAGGAAATGGATAATCCCCGAAACCCTTGTTCTTTGTTTCACTGGTCCTTTTCCCAATCACGGGACAACAGTATTTACCCCTCCTATATTTCCTAATTACGCAACGCTAATTTCGATGACTACCTAATCACACTTCAACACGCAAACATTGTTCATAATTTTTGCGTTTCTAACTTATAAACCTAACCGCATTCGCCTCGAGGATGATGTTACCGAAAACGAGCTTGTTCACCTTTCGTGTTTTCTATGTACCTGTGTTAGTAATTGATTAACAAATAAGGGACCTTAATCCACGAGCTCATTAACTCAGCACACGCCCGGGTAAAGATAAGAAACCCATAACAACTTGTAATTATCAACCGAGTATCTACTTCCAGGGCTCAGAGTGTCCCAGAGACTAGCAATCAAAGGATTTGAGAAGAGAGATTCTGGAATGTCATCAGTCTTCTCCGTGCCATTATGTATTTCCGTTATTGCAACGTGTTCATCTGCAGTTGGAACAGATAGAAAGGGACTCAGCTGATACGGATAACATGATTTGATACGTCCATTCCAGTCTCAGGTCGACTATCGCTACTACTATATGGGAATAAAATTTCACCGGTGATCTGATGGTTTACACAGCAGGTGTTCAAACAGGAGCCATCATTTTAAAGGAGCACAGGATAAGCTCGACAGTCACCCACTGTGACTGCGCTCTCGCAACCGTTATTTTTTGTTTTCCTCTTTATCCGTTTACCAATTGCATACCTATTCGGAAAAGGGATATGTGACCTATGATAGGCTACTTAAGGGGAGGTTGACCAGTGACAGACTCCGATGTGAATGTTCTCCTATGAGGATCGTTTGACCACCAAGGGTCATTAGACCACGAAAGTCTATCATTCATACTGAAATAGACTATGGTCGTTAGTCTTACTGCAGCTGCACAAAATAAGATAAAAATCGTCAGTGCTTTTACGCAGTGGTCTTCACACATATAAGCGGATTATGTTCACGCGTAGCGTTTGACTACCTATGCGAATTTATAAAAAACCTTATGGAAGACATTCTTCAAACATCTAGTACAAGCCGGTATTCCGATTCTCGGCGCCACCTCTGAATGGCTCTGTCGACCGTATCTGTCTATTTTTCTGCCCGTCTGTTTGCAGGTCCGTATTCATTATTTGCATTATTATGATCGACACGTATACCAAAAGCTAAATCGACAACAGCTGCTGTCTTACCTTTGTCTGTGTCACCAACGGCAACAGCATTAAGAATATAAAGGCAATCAATAAAGTGTTATAATAAACAATGCCATCAGTGTGTTGCCTATTCTACTTCTCGTGATTAGAACGATAATTCAGTTGACAATGCACAGATTGATTGTCATCTTAGTATTCTGGTTTTTAATGGTACTAATAAAATGTCACACAAAAGAAAAACCATCATAACTATCGCCAAGCAACACGTTGATACCTGTATATTTCCCATTTTTTCCGTGTTTACAACGTCCCGCGGTACAGCACCCATTTGGTGAACATAATCGACACAGACTTTCGAAAACAGACGCAAACACACACACACATGCTACCGCGTGGCACAAATACTTCACGATCTGTGAATAAATCGTTCTCTCCGGTGCAATCTCGCTTTCTGATTTGGATTGTCTTTAAATTCGTTCCCCTGAAAATCTAACGTTGATCCATACATTATTGAGAAGTTTGATGACAGTGAACAACACTCATTCCCCCACCGTATTGACCAAGAAGTTGGTCAAGGTTTGGAATTTTTGTATCTAGGATTCCCAAAGAAGAAATGATATCATTTGGGAGCTCATTTATTTCATTGTCATTCTGCGTGCATGTTATAATCTGCTGAATAAACTCCTCCGCTTATTTTCGCGTACTACTGTCATCATAGATTATCGTGACATTGACGCAATGACTAGTTAGCAAAACATAAACTCCACTCAGAACCACAACGACAACAACAAAAACAGCTTCAAAATTATCTTAAGAAACATCACGTGAAATCTACCGACATACATTGACTAAAAAACCATGAAAACCATCAATAATGAACACGTTGGCTATGATGGTCGTCAGTCACACAAACTTCATGTCGGTCATCGAGAATAAAAATAAAATATAAAAACGACATGCGGCACTGGTATTGAGAACTTAATGAATTTAAGCACCATCATTATGATCATTATCATCAGCAACAGAAATGGTGGCAACAAAAACATGAACAACAACTGCAAAGTCGTCGTCAGAATCTCTGTCAAAATTCAGGAGAGAGTGGATCACACTTCCTTTCAACAGTATCACGTCATCATCTCCCAAGATTATATTTATTGAGAAAAATTCCTCACTTCGCTCACCGAAGCACTGGATATTTCCGGAAAGCCAGAGCAGAATTCAAACCCAAATTTGAAGATTATCATGTTGGCTGCTGCTCATACACTTTGCATATTTGGTATCGAACGAATTTCAGAGTTTTGTTTTTCTGTTCTTTTCAGTATTATTTCACACACGAAGCAACTTGGTGCTCTCTTGTTTTCCCGGCATGAGAGATTAAATGATGATAACCTGAGTACAAGTGAGCTGTGGCCAACCACGAATAGAAAAGCGACGCTCTTGACTCGTCGACCAAACAGCGTTGTTTTTCAATCAGGAACCAATGAACTAAGGCATATCTATTTGCCGTCTGTCAGTCATCAACGTGACTGGACTGAGATTTGAGTCACGGTTAGACAAAAGGAACTTCATCAAGCTGAAAGATACATTTCAGTTCTTCATGAACTGATTCCCCATATAGCGTTAACGCCTATCTCGGGGGTGGGAAATCATGGAAGCACTTGTTAGGAGAACGATCAACTACTATGTAAAGTAACCGAGTTCAAAATAAGACTCGAACCCGGGGTTTTTGATTGCCAGTCATCTACGTGTACTACTAGCAACACTCGGATTTATAAAATGTACAGAAATTATTCTAATACCGAACTACACAAACAGAAGAGTCGTGAAGGTCAAAGCTGCAGTAGTACACGTTATTTCTTATAAAGAACTGATTCGTATAAACGTTACTTGAACGGAAATAATCGGTAAATCCCAAACCGACCAATCAGAGTGAGCTTTCTTTATGCCTGTTCGGGGCGATTTCGATTTGTTGAAGCTCCTCGGCATATGTACAGTCCCATGTCATGTGTGACGCCTGTTGAATCGTTTTAGCACGCTGCTATTAGACCATCCGGGCTGAATCTTAATTGTCCCCTTCTCTTGAACATGATAAAACGCCCGTCAGTCACCTGTTTTGAACGTTCTTGGTTGGGATAATGTGGAGTTGTACTCTGTGGCTGACTTTTTCAAGCAAGTCCTATGAAAAGGCTGTTCTGAGTGATCTCATGATTGCCAATGGGCAACTGAGCGTTGACACTGCATGACGAAGTAATTATTCCATAAAACCACTTCATTCGTGTCTGGAAATGTGAGGTGCATTCTCCTCCCCCCCCCCCCTCCCACTTTTCCCTGGCAATCTTGATTAAACGTCAGTAACTGTACTGACCTCCAGTGCCACTACCTCTCTTGAAATGATAATGTCATTGGTGCGTTATATCCGTACTTCAAATGGCTTGAAAAACCCTAATTAACTGGAAAAGTTGAGAAATCACGTAAAACATATCCTTTGGGAAGATGGTGATCGATGAAGACCGCACTTTACAACAAAAAGACGTGCAGCTGTAAAGGGGTACATCATGTGCCCCCGTAAAACGACCAACATTCATGACGCAGAATATTTGGAATCACACGAATAGTGGTATTAGTAGTAGTAGTAGAAGTGTGGCGGAGAGTACGCATTACTTACTGAGTGACTAAGTAGTCGGTTGTTCATAATGCAATCACGAACAGTTATGAATTGATATGAACGAACGCGCCCATGTCAGAGGAACTTAACGCAATAGGGTAAACGACGGCATGTGAACCACGTGATTGCATCCTCCTTCAAGATAACGGCTGCGTTCAAGTGGACCAGAAAGTTGTTTTGCAAAGAAGCCTTATTGTAACAGCTGGTTATTTTGTCCACGTGCGAACGAGCTGTTACTAGGCTTGCCCTGTGGAGCAGTGGCAATAGTAATAGTAATAGCACTTAAGTCGAGCTCCAGCAACTCTAAGACCAATGCAAACACCACTTATAGATGCATCTTTTGGTTGTCTTAGCAAATGTGAATTAGACCACGAATGAACTCGTATAAATAAACGCACTTATCAACTCATGAAAGTCTGTTTTGATGCACGTTTCTGCATCGCACATCAGCATTTGAAACTGTATGAAGTCCTCGTTTTTTCTAAAAAGATTAGAATCTGTAAACGGTCGCCTCGGTTTCCTCTTGCAACCCAGCATTTACCTAATAGACAGAACCCAACGCGCCAGAATTACTGGAAAAGTATCAAGACACTGAGAAACCGTGCTAATATTCTTCAAGGGGCTGAAATTCTCGCGTGACTATTAAAACCTCCACAGTTGTCAACCTGGCTCCTTTTCGAAACGATCGTGTGACTTTGTTCAAAAAACAGACTGTCTCGTCTACCTCATGTCGCCAGTTCTTGTGACCATCTTATTTCACATTCACAGCCTTTTTTCTTGAGCTACTCCGTATTATGATTGCATGCGTTGGACACTGCTCAATCTCAGTTACTTTGGGCGAGGGGTTTGCAATACTCAAACAAGCTCCCTTGTAAGAATAAACGAAGTGAAATGCAGTGTTAGTAAGCTGTAAACCGAATTGCTTTGGACCGGGTTTATGTTAGAAGTTCGGTCGTTAAACGACAAACACCTCCTTACTTTCACACAGGTTAATTGAGACATTTCAAAACCCCACAATTGATTAAACTACTACCTTAGTGCAACAGTGTACATCTTGTATAGTTCCATACTGTATTTTGTGGACTCATTTAGGAATACGCTAAAAGCAGCCAATTTCCTCTTATCATACAATAACGCGCCAATCAAACTCTGCCGACAATCACAAGAATCGAACCCAAGACGTCAAGGCCTAGAGTTCATGTTGATAACGCTCGATGACCGCCGGCCAAGCTTATTTCACGTTCCAACGTCGTCTGAACATCCTCAGTCACGTAGCCAGTCTAGTCCTGACATTCCACACGACAATTTTTTTCTTAGTTAGACTGCGTAATTGGTTGCCTTCACCGAAAGAATCCTAGGTAGTCATCCACATACTTAACACACCGATCTATCTCTTTTTGTTGGTCTCACGAAAAGGTCCGGTCGTGTTTTCGTCCCTTTCCGCAAGATTGTTAGTATGAGAGTAAGTCATTGATCTCCTGCGCTTCGTTTTACTGAGCGTGGATTAGGTGTTGTCTGAAGCCAAAATCTATGGTGGATACCAACTGTAATCTTGCCTCCAATACCTTTCTAAAGTTTGTGGTGGCTTATTTGATAGTAGCTATTGCACCCAGTGCGCCGGACGTCCGTTCGCCTGCGCGTAAGCAGGGCAACAAATAAGTGAATCACACGTAGGCAAGCCCAGCTAGTACATGCATTCAGTGCGGTCAGGCAGGCCCTCTCAGCGGCAACGAATCAACAAACACGCGGGGGGTCAATGCTGAGGTCTGATTGGCTGGAGCAACCCGTCTGTGGTACGGGGGCAGTCACGGTGATGTGTGTTCCAGCATGCATGCGTAGTTGATGGTAAGCGGTATCGACTGCCCGACAAGTGCGTTCATCGGTCTGGCCATGAAGGCGTCAGCGATCCGATAAGTGGCATAACCACGTGGCAGCTGCCGTATGATATTAAATAACAATCGTTGTAGTATTAGTATTTTTATTATCGGTAGTTCTACATACGTACATGTGTGCATATGAAATTGATCACAGTGAAGAATGTTCGAGTGGTTGCACACGTGTCCGGAAACAAGAAATGGGCCATGGGAGTTTAAGTGCTTTCACAAATTGTTTCTGAGCCCACAGGAGAGGATTGTAGAGTCAAATACTCACGGCTTCGGCTATGGCTAAGATGCGACACTTGACAAGTTCTGATTGCTTTCCCCGGACTTTGTAAACGGTGTGAAAAGCGTTTATCACCTCTGCTGAATGGCTTGACTCAACAAGGTGTGAGCACAAAACACTCGTAATTGTCTCAATTGCTCCAGTGTTCAACCAAGCCGGGTGGTGTTCACGAACATGTTCGGATAAGCGCCTGATCGTGCGGCCAACGTACCTGGTTTCACAGGGCCAGATGAATGAATATACACAAGATGTTGCAGAATCTGGGACTCTATCCCTCAGCCGAAAACACACGATCGGTTTGGACTGGAACATAATCTGTAGTTGTGCAGCGTAGAATGTTCTATTGACTGCCCCTGTTAGTCTTTGATGAATAATTTCAATTTCTGTTTTTCCTTTCAATGAAGAACAGACATATGCGGGCTTCTTTTCCACCACTGTCTGTTTTGGCCTATCTTCATGTCGGTGCATCGCCTTGTCAATAAACTATTCGGGATGGCCGGTTTTTAGAAAAACACTCCACAGAAAACGAAGTTCATTTTCTATTGTCTTCTGTGCACATTTTCCGTGATCTGTTAACTAGATTTCTCTTCACTTTGGGAAGCAAGAAACTGTGAATAGAAGTGTACTGCCCGTTTCAAGAAGCCGTGAGTATTTTACTCTAAAATCCTCTCCTGTGGGCTCAGAAACAATTTGTGCAAGCACTTAAACACCGATGGCCCATTTCTTGTACTTGATGAGCTGACTCCAGAACATGAGGAAATGTTCGTTGTCCATGCTCAATCAGTTGTTGACAAACAAGTGGAACGGACATTTGTTAAACTTCGAAAACGTATCAACCCGAGCAAACCGATTGGCGAGTTTCCTACGGATCCGAAGAAATTCGTCCATAATTCGTCATCTACTAGTCTGGATAAGATATCGCTTGAGGAGTTATCCCCAGGACCAAAGTTTTGCTGTCCAAATAATAAAACAAAACAATTGGATTTGGAGGTTGAGTTTGAGAGCTTGTTAGATCAGTTGTCAGGTCTTGTTGCGTCCTCGTCGCAGAAGTTGGAGAAACTGATATCCACGTTTGTAAACTTATGTTACTAATATCGTGAAAATAGACCATTAGAAAAAGGATTATTAACGTCAGAGCACATGAAGCGCCTCAAAGAATTGTAGGCTAATACGGAAATAATATTACCAAAATCAGATAAAGGTGCGGGTATCGTAATTCTCAACAAGTCAGATTTTATAGAGAAGGAGAAAGTGATAACGAAAGATGGCTCCAAGTTTACAAAGGCCCGTCTGAGAAGGATAAGACATCTCAGATAGAAAAATCAATTTCAACGAGAATAAGATCCTTGCATCAAAAAGGAATAATTGACGCGGTGGCCCTCGAAAGGATACGACCGAGAGGGATGGTAATTCCCCTATTATACGGTCTACTAAAGGTACACAAAGAAGGCGTCCCATTGAGATCTGTTTTGGACACGTGTAACTCTCCATATCACGCAGTAGCAATGTGGTTGACTGGCTTATTGGAACCAGTAAGAGTGGCAATTTCCAAACCCAGTCTGCAAGACACATTTCATTTTGTAGAAACTGCTAGAAATCTGGATCTAGAAAGAAAGCGAATGATATCACTTGATTTTACTTCAATGTTTACAAATGTCCCGATCGGTGAAACAATCAACTATCGGTGCGATTACATTCTGAGTAACGAAGTCGATTTGGGTATCCCGTTGGATGAACTGAAACAGTTACCATATGTCTGCACTGAGTCATATTTAGTGTAATGTATTGGTATGAGTAGGAATAACTGAAAACGAGCTTGTACACCACGCTGTTTTTTTTTTCTCAGTGTGTTCTGTGGAATTTTGTCGTAAATTTGAATAGCTTATAATTGGGAAAAACGAAACAATGAACGAACTTTCTCCCTCAGCACGTCGAGGAGAAGGGTGAAGTCCAGACGATAGGGTCTAGGTAATTAAATGAATCAAAAGTGTCCAATTTGAAAACCCACGATTCAATAACTAATGGCATATAAAGACGACATTTAATAGAGGACAGATGAAGTGGAAAGTTTTTCTTGTGGAAACTCAGACATCCCGGAATTGACCAGGGAAAGAATCGATCGCGTGCAGTCAAATACCTCTTAAGAATGCTCTTTCGTTTTTACCGTACGCTTCAAGACCTAGCATTCCTCGAATTTCCTACGCTAACATGCAGTATCCGCCTCAGCATCGAATGTTCAGTGAGCATCGTTCACTGACACACACAGATACACACAGTCTTCGGAGAGAATGAATACGGTGTGGCAGACGACCAAGTCTGGTCGATTCTCTGATCCGCTGTATAGGTAGAAACAACAAGAAGGCCTTTACTTGATCCGAACCATCTCACATGATCGCTCCGAATGAGAATGTTTGTGGGAAACGTACGGATGGTTTGGCAAGGATCATCAGTAGATTTTAAATAAGTCTAATTTATCGTCATTGCTCGAATGGTCCATTTGTTTTCGTACCAAAGTCTCTATTTCGATAGCACTTCCTAGTTCGCTTGCATCGTCGGCTTGGTGATCTCCGCGTGCGATTTCCTGTGCCAGCAATATGTGTTGGTGCAGTATCACTGGAAATGCTTTCTGAGTGCCTGGTACTATCTGTCCCAACACTTCCTTCCGAGCGGGCTGGTATTAGCACCACTTCGGACAATGTCTCTACTATGGACGCATGAAAAGGTGATGGGATCACAAGGTTACCTGACCATGAAGACCATTCAGTATACAAGCCGGCTTTTACAATTCTCATTGACTGTGCGTCTTCTCATTGTGTGCACGTCTATGACTTTCGAATTACTTTGCGGTTGAAAATGTACCGCCGTAGAGACATAACCGAAGCATGGGTTATTTTGTCTGAGGGATCCTAATAATTGCCTACAGCAACCCATTTCTGCTTCTACTTGAATATTGTTTAACCTTGGAAGGACTGAACCGGTTATTGTTGCTGCATCTCAGTAGATCTCAGCTGCAAATGAAAGCGATTGACAACGAATTTATCGGTGGAGAAGTACAAACAAAAGCAGCACGTAAATGGAAAATAAATGTTGTTGCTTTCAGGAAAAAAAACAGAACGAAATCTGAATAACACCATGCATTATCCAAAGAGCGTAAAATTGGCCCTACCAAGCCAATAGGGAGGTGTACAATCCATACAATCGAGCTGAAAATGCCCGGGTTCAAACCCTAGGTACGATGGAGGATATGCACGACTGATGAGTTCCAACGAAAGTGAAACTCAAGTCTGGTGCATCCGAGTGTGGGGTTGGTCGGATGGCTAACGGTTAGTGCGTGAAACGTGGAGGCTAAAGGTCAGTCAGCCAACAAAGGAACAACCGATAAGTGCTTGATATGTGGTGTGGTTGGTTAGTTCGTGATATGACAGTGGTGCGTGCATGCTCGTGACACGAGCGAGGTGATAATGAGGTGCGTCGTTCGTGTGCAAATGAATGACGTGAATGCCACTGCTCTCTTCACACAGCCACCTCTCCTGTTTGCTCTACGGTGTGCGCCGGTCCGGAAACTTGAAATACCCTTTACCAATTTCCGTCCTGTTTCGAAATTAAATCTAATTCATTCTGGAGGGCCACCCAATTGGCTGTTTGTGATTTCCTCCTGCTTGGTCTGAAGACCGGCAATATCAATCACCCACACACATTTCGCGTAGGTGGCCACACCGTGCGCTCGTCGTCAGTGCATCGCACCATAATTGCGCACGTGGACCCAACACTTGTCGCGACCAAAGCTAAGAAGCCCAGTAGCCATGATGTGACAGAACCAGGTGAGCGCCATCAACAAGTCCAGTAGACAGAGGTAAGCCTCTCAGTCGAATTTACGCGTTCCAAGTGGGCGAAGTGAACAAAGCAGGTGAAATCACACGGCGGTCCCAGACTGACTCCGAGACTAGGAATGGGAGACGAGCACTGTAGTGCGGTCACAATGGAGCAAATGTATTCGAATTCCGATCCGCCTCCACCGTTGCCGCGTGTTGATAAAAAATTATCGGGGCATACGAATGATAGACTGCAGTAAGGCTCCGTCTTCGAATGGCAACTAGGTGACACCTCGAATATCAAAATGTTAAAACGTGCAGGTGCAAGAATTGTGAGCGTGTTTTTCTGTATTTTGTGTCACCAACATCCACAAAAGTCTTAGCTACTGGCCTCTTAACAGTGGCATTCTGTGACCGATTCAGCTCGGTATGTGAACTGGAGCTTGGTTACGGAAACTGCATTACGGTTAAAGTAACGAACATAAATCCTAATTTCACCAGTTTGGTTTGGTTTGAGCCTTCGAGTTCCAGAGTTCATCCCAATTTTCGCTGATTTCATGGAATGAAATTTCCTTTGACCGACCTCCTTTAGCTGGATTTTCAATAGTGCAGTGGTGTATGCGTTCGTGCCATCCCAATCCATTGGTCCAAAAAGAAACCTCCATTGGCTTGCCGTTCTGTCCTGATATAGATGTTGATAACTGCGTCACAGTTATTCAGTTGCCGATCAGTTGAACCTATTCCAATCTCTCGCAACGACTGTATACCTCTTGATAAACTAAGTACTAGCCCTTGGTTATTTAAATGTCTAATGATCGCATACATTCACAAGTAAAACTGTTACGTTTTTCAAATCTGTTTTTCACTTTGGGGACCATTTAGTCAGACTTGCAGTACGGAAGCGGACTTGTTTTCACGAGCCAGAACTGATACGATTTTAATAAAACAAAGAATATTATGGACAGAATGCTCAATTGATCTTACATTCTCCCAGTCAGTTGTCAACGCCCATTAAATACAATTATATGAAGTTAACAAAATATAATGCAGTTGTGATCTGGGCGGCTCAGCATAGAGACAATACGGGAATCCCGATGTAACAAGCTTCACTCCACTATCTTTGAACAGTACCAGAAAAACATACCGAAGCCCGGCGGTTTGTGACGTCCTAAGACTTGGTTTTCATTGGGCACCTCCACCTCAATAGGCAGATCTATCGAATCAGACCATGGAACGAGTGCAGGAGTAGCCCAGTGGAGCTTACATTGCAAGCCAGCTAGAATTTCGTGAAGTGCTCCGCTTAGCCTTTGAGGCAACGCTGTTCGTTGTGAATTGGCGAAAAGTCAGCTTCACACATCGTTTCACTTACACTCTGCCGGCAACTCGCACAAGATTGAATAGCTTGCGGGGCTTTTCACACCGGCAGGTCGCTCCATCTCTGATGCACGTTGCGACCATCAGATTTCGCGGTTTCTGTGCAGGCTTGAGTCCAATACTTCTTTATGCTTCCTTCCAGCCGGGGTTGACTGGTTTGCTCTCCACTTCCTGCAGCCTACGGTCATGCCAACACACGAAGAAACACAACACATTTGAATATTCGTTAATTCAATGTGAATCAAAAGACCTCTGGTCCGTAACTACTCTACCATTTCATTTCACATCACACACACGCACCATTTGGATATGTTGTTAGCCTTTTCGTTGATTGTTACGTCACAGAAAATGTGGCGGGATCATCACAAGTTTTCGACAACAATCGTTCACCTGAACTTATTTTCTTAAGTGACTCTGGACATTTTCCACAGACTGGGATCTTTTATTCCCTATCTGGAAATTATTTCGGCCCCTAACCTTACTTGCACTTACAGAGCTTGTGCTTATAGTCCCTCTCTCGTTGTAGCGGCATTCACCAAGACATTCTTGATCCCTCCCCCCCCCCCGCCCCGCAACAGTAACAATTTCGTGGACTTGAAACAGAATTTAGCCATGGGTAAAATTAAATTCTTCCGTAACAATCCTGATAACATCCTTTAGTTGTTTTATTTTAGAAGCACGAAGACGGATTTTGAAGCATAATCAAAATGCGTAGTAATCAAAATAAATCCACAGTAAATCGATTTCATTAAGGGCTCTCATGCAGCGTTGCTTTGTGTTGCTGACGTAGCTTAAACACAGAGAATAACTGAACTCATTACTGATGTCTCTCGCAACTTTCTACAGGAAGGATATTCACCACTCGGTCTTCGTTACCGTGGAATCTAGAGTTCCTTGCAACATTGCTATTTATCCAAGTCACATATCACTCTTCATTTTCGAATTAAAAACACTCCACATGTTTTCTATAGGATTCAACACAGGAAAATACGGACTTAGCTGAAGCAATCCAGCACGTGGATGAATCTATTCTATGAAAACTAATTCTAATTTGGAGTGGCAAGTGGAGTTATCACATATGATTACAACTTCACTCGTTTCTCTCAGCTGATCCAAGATTTTGCACAGCCATTGCTTACACTTTTCCCTTGTGTAAGACCCACGTTTGATTTCAATATCCACTACACCCCGTTCACTCATGGGTCAGCTGATGTGTAAGCTCATTCCACGTGAATTCGCCACCCTCGTAACAGCACGTTCACGCAAGTAGGATCTCCCACGACTTTCTCGACAAAAAGATCGAAATTCGTTTTATCAATCCGGACCAGGAAATGGTTTTCGATCTCGAAATTTAACATCTTTTCTACGTAAGATTTTGGCGCCTTTTTGTTGATATCAGTGTTGGTAGCAACAGGCACCAGAAGCACTGATCTACTGGTTATCAACCTCTCATCTGGGTATCGACTAATGGTGAAAACACTGACAGATTTTAACATACCGAATACATCCGGATTCTTATTTCATCCAAAGTGATCGTTGGGTCTTCAGATATCCATTCCCAAATCTGATCTACATCAAATTCCGAAAGCATTCTGTTTCGCCCCTTTTTTTCTTCGGAATCAACTGGTCATTCAAGGATCCTACCCAAGAACGGGCCGTTTTACATTTGACTCCACAACATCTAGCAATGTTTTGCCGGTCCTCGCCCTCATTATATGCATCAACGACTCGCGTACGTGTTTCAGGTGCACACCTTGCGCGTGAATCACGCTGTTTAGAATTCACAGCTTCACAGTTCATCTAAAATAAAATGAACAACATATATTATTTTCAATTATTTGATCTTTTCAGTTGGAAGAAATTCTCCGATTAGACAGATTCTTCACTGATGCTCAGCTTTCTGAATGAACCGCTGTTTGGGGTAGGGCTGTCAGACACGGACTACTGCGATGGCGAAAGAAAAACGAGTTCGGACCTGACTCCAAATGATTGTATGTGCCAATTTACGAGCTCTGCAAATGCGTTTCATTTCTGTGACCATTGATACGCAGCACCACCACCACCACACTCGGGACCACAATTTTGTTTCAACAAAAGACGTCCAAACCAATGCACCGGCACCGTAACCACCAGGCACACGTCAACCAGTCACGCCATTCCGACGTTGCCGTGTCTCATAAACCGGTGAACAGATGTACGTCGTACGGAGATTTCCATTTGCGTTCAACGTGTCGATTCCATCAATCCGTACGCCAAGCATGTGGCAAAACTGGCCAAATATGAAAGGCTTGCCGGGGATCCAAGTGCAGCATGATAGAGGTAACCGGAACGAATAAAACCGAAGGAACCAAACCCATCTACACATTGAAAACCACCGGCCAGAACGACCGATTCCTGTACAAACCCGTGCTATTTGAATGCGGATTTCAACATGAGTTTATTGTGGATATGGGAAGTTGTGAATCCATCATTCCTGAGAAGTTGCTGACGATGATTTCTCCCCGGATAACCATAAAACCTACCGATATACGCATTCAGGGTGTAACCGGCCACCACCTTACGCTGTTGGGTGAAACGACCCTGGTCGTACAATCCAGGCTACAGACGTATGTTTCAGTTTGCTTTCTGATTTCAGTTGATAATCCGTCCATCCTGGGATTGAATTCATTACGAGCCAAGAACCCCTTACTTTCATTTCACACAGCGTCAGCCACTCCCGTTGATGCTGTGATTCTCCAACAACTAGTGATACAATGCTCCAACAATCTTTGCGGAATGGCGGTGGAGCTGGTAGAGTTGGAAGTCGATGGTGATCCGGAATTCGTCAAACGAAGAGGGCTGCCGTATGGTCAAAGAGAAGGTGTTCTGGATGCACTGAAGCAAATGGAGCAGAAGGATGTGATCACTCCAGTCAGTTCGTCGTCTTGGGCGACTCCGATAGGTGTGGCAATGAAAAGCGATGGGAAAACACCATGTATCTGTGGGGACTACAGAATCACTTTGAATACATGACTACGAAGACGTTCGGCGACTACTATGGAACCGGAAGATTTTATGAAATCCATGCTCGGCAGTACATTTTTTTCCTAGGATTAATCTCACTGACGCATACCTACAAATTTCGCTGCTCCCAGAATGAAGACCGCTTACCACCACCAACACCCCTGGGGGCATGTTTCAGTACAGCTTTCTTCCCTTTGGATTGGACGTTTCTTCCGGCCTTTTTCAGGTTGCTATCGACCAAGTTATTGAAGGTTTGACCGGAGTACTGGCATATCAGGATGATGTAATGGTCTTTGGTGTGTCAAAAGAGGAACATGATTTTCGGTTGAAGCAGACTGTGAAACATTTTGTAGCCAAGAAAGTTCTGATCAAGCCTTCAAAATGCGAGTTTGGTGTTCGGGAAATGGGCTCCCTTGGGTTCACAGTAAACGACAGTGGATACCAGCCAGACCCGGATCGTTTCAATTCAATCGCCGAAATGAGGTCACCAAAGAATCAAGCAGATTTGATATCTATCTTTGGTTGTCTGAAATACTATTCCGGGTTCATACCGAATTTCGCAGCGAAGTGGCAGCCTTTATTCCCCGCCCAGTCATCCAGTGTGTGGCAGTGGACGGACCAGTGTGAGAGAGTCCTGCGAGATCTCATTAACAGCGTAGTTGAACGTCCAAAGTTGGCCCCATTTGCGCCATCCAAACAAGCAGTGCTAATAAAGGATGCATCTGGGGTTGGAATTGGTGCAGAGCTTGAACAGGATGGATGTCCGATCATCTGTATTTCTCGACTTCTGAATGCTGCTGAGAGAGGATACTCGTAGACACTGAAAGAAACACTGACAGTATTCTATGCTGTACGACGTCTTCATAAGTACCTGTTTGTGTTAGAGCTTACAACTGTCACGGACCACCAAGTGCTACAGTTTCTATTCAACCCGGATAAGTCCGTTGCCAAGTCCACAGCCGTCATAATGCAACGGTAGAGTATTGCCCTTGCTGCATATAATTACGATATCCTACATCGGCCTGGTAAAAACAACTGCGCATGTTGATTTTCTATCAAGGTTCTCGCGATTCGCCACAGCTGAACAGCGTTATTTCATGTCACCTGCCTCTCCAGTGTAAAGAGAAAAGTTACGCAAATACTCCTAACGGTATTACTTGTCAGTAATTTTTGCTATCAAGAAAGGCTGGCAACCGGAGGTGAAACGAAAGCATCCACAGTTTTTCGTGAAGCGAGAGGAATTATGCATACAGCCTGACGGAGCGCTGTATCGTTGTGATCGATTGGTCATACCTCGTTCGTAATCCAGGCTCTAAGGAAATGCTTCAGCCGGGAAGGCATCCCACAAGTGCTCGTCACCGATAATGGTTCCCCGTTCTGTGCATCTGAGTTGAAATGTAGGTTGGATAGCATCGGCTGTCGACATCTTCGAACAGCACCTCGCCACCCATGTTCTAAAAGTGCTGCGAAAAATTTGGTACGTACTGCAGAGAGTGCAATCGCCTCAGCCAATCCGAAGACTCTGCCGGAATGGGAGACGTTTCTGGATAATTTTCTATTGCAATATAGGAAAGCAGTGCATATGACGACGAAAGAGACTCCAGCCATGTTGTTCAAATCAAGAAGTCTCAGGTCGTCACTAAGAAGCTTAGATTCCAGCGATGTAACATATTTTCGGGGCAACGATCTCCGACCAGCCAGTGGGATCATTACAAGACAACTTGGCCAATCCATGGTCGAGATCACGGACCTTAAAAACGCAACCATTCACCGGTGCCACCTTAGTCAACTTCACTTCAGAGGAGCTCCTGAATGCGCAGCGGAAACCGTGACCGAGAACGACGATCGAGCTGTTCCAAACGAAGAAGACGAAACAGTCGATGAAACGCATTTACAGCCTACTGCACCAGTCCGAAGCTCTATGCGTCAAGCAAGCCAAATAGATGAGGAACTTCTGAGGGAGGAAGATTGTAGTGATTCAACTGTCTCCACATGCGGTCCACTGCGCTATAGCTTCATTTACAGTATCCAGCCAATCGGGTAAAGGCGGGCCGAAACTGATAGATTGTGTGGATACAGCGAAGTCGCCTTGTGATTGGCCAGGACATTATCTGACAATGAATACATGCCTATTTTTGTATAAGAACGAGTGAGCACCAACCAAATGTAACGGAACACATTCTTGCTTTTCTTGTCTGGTCTTGTCGTTCTTCCAGTGCACGTAATCCGGGTCAAGGTTATTTCGTTACGTACGATTGTCTGGTTAGATACGATTTCTTCACCCAACCCACAATTTTCGATTGCTTGTGGGTTACGAACTACTCGTTGTGATTTGTGTCACTTGATTGGGAGATCGCTGTGGTGGTTCATCAAGCATTTCACAGCACATGACCCAGTGCAGCTTCGTATCTACGTACACGGAGAAGCTCCGGCTAATCAGAATCGCCTTAAACCGGTACAACTAAAACTCGTTGTGATTGGTTGACTTGTGATTTTGAAATTAGTTTTTATGTATTATTTATACAAATGAGTTCTGCAGTAGAATTAGCGTGCAGTTCCGCAGCCCTGGACGTCTTGGTATTTCGGTTTGTGTAGTTTTTGGTGCAGGAGGTTCTGACATGTTCTCAGTTCTAGTATTGCAAATACTACAGTTGCTCTCCTAAATTCGTCATGAGCACGTTGCCTTCCAAGTCAGTTGTCATTAGACCAGTATTTGTTTGACTGATGTGCGCTTCAAATGCGACTCAAACGACAGGGTATTCATTCTCGGTCCACCGGCGGGAAAAACTCCCATAGGCGCTGTTTGACTACGGTGCGCGATAACTCATGCCAATTTCAGGGGATTGCTCAGCTCGCGATAACTGGCAAAAGTACAACTGAC
Organism: Fasciola hepatica; assembly: GCA_948099385.1. Lineage (NCBI taxonomy): Eukaryota > Metazoa > Platyhelminthes > Trematoda > Plagiorchiida > Fasciolidae > Fasciola > Fasciola hepatica. The sequence goes on along the minus strand of CANUEZ040000182.1, from coordinate 9,543,674 downwards.
GCTGCTGCCGTTGTAACAGCTGACTGTTATAATTATTGGTGCCTCGTGTGATGGTTGGTACTAAATAGCACTTGATAATGGTAAATGCGCAATAAAGGAAAGCTAAGCTTGGGGTTAGGTGATAGGTGGACGCAAATGTCACGGGTTGGCGCTTCTAACTACGGAACGGTGCTATATTTTTAGAATTAATGCGTAGAAACTGCATTGCTACCCTTGAAAATGATGAGGTAAAGCACCTTACGCTGATTATCCGATGTCGGATAAAGAGCAGTCTGAACTTCTGTATTTCTGAATAAAGCCATAAACGAACGCACGCCAGTTAGGATGACTAATTCTTGTGGTGCGTATATCTTAATAAAAACTACCGGTTTATTCCCGTATTGTACTGCGGCTTACTCCTTAACTGCGAACGAATGCGTACACGACTTTGGATGCTACCTGAGGACGTCCAGGTCCTAACTTCTCAACGTAGGAACGCGTGATTAATATATGTGGTAGACGGAATCAGTTGACGGTTAACATAATCCCACCCCTCTGTAAATCGGCCAATGGAACGGGCAACAAGCAGCAAGTTCCGACGATAGCCGTAAGTCAATGAAAAGACGTTGGTATAGTTTATTTAATATGTATTCTAACAATAAGAAATTACAAGCTATGTTGGACACCGTAGTAGAGAACAGCTATTGGACCTTCTCATCAGACATCGTCAATCATGCATGAAAAAGAAACGTACGAATAATACCATGAACGAGTATACGGAAACAGATGAAAATTTCAATGGTTTTATAACGTAATGAAGTAAATATAAAATAGATGACAAATGTGATATGATAAGGAGATATAAAATGAACACAAACGTATACGAACATAAAAATCGAAACCGTAAAATGAAGTCATATATAACATCATATATATATATATATATATATATATATATATATATATATATATATATATATATATATATATATATATATATATATATATATATATATATACATGATTCGTATAAGCGTCTGCAATAAAGAAAGACAACGGTTATCGAAGCATTGGCCTGTTGCTTCGCACGTCATACGGACAGCTTAAGCCTATGTACATGGTAACCTATATTTTAATATGATTTTACACAAGCATGCTGTGCCATCTCCGAATCTTCTCAGCCATCCCCACCCCTAGAAGAGAACAACTTTGGAGACCCTTCGATCTAAATGAGGACGTACCGTGAGTTAGCCACCCTTGGCCAAACGAATTTCAGGTGACACCGGTCATCTAGGGGACCATGTAGAGATGTCATCATCTGCCCGTGCCGCCGGGGAGGAGAACCATGCACACACTTAGCCATCTCCTAGTTGACCCTCACCTAGGTGCCCATGTTCGGTTACGTTTGGGGGGTACATCATCTGAAATGAAAGAAAAAAGATTGCCGTTAGCGGTAGTTGATTATGGATGTCACTATTGTACGTAAGGGTTCTTCAAAATGAAACGTACCTCCGTTTGGATAAACAGTGGATACATACGTAATCTTCCTGGTTGCTGTAGTTGTCACACTGGTAGTGCGTCCATCGGTCACATGTGCAGCACTGGACCCAGTTCGTATTCTTGTTGAGATAAATGGATAGGTCCTCTATGCGGCAAATGCTGCAGACGTCTTCCCTGATGGGGGAATTCTGAACTTCCAGACGCATTCTTTTGTCCTTGCTCCTGTACGCGGCTGACGTCATGGTCCGGAACCGCCGGAACTGTACCAGTTACATTTCTTCCCCTATAATTTCTATGTCCTTCTCATCAGCGTTCCCAATGCCAATGGTAGCCTTCTGTTTTGAAGACGAAGGCTTTATCATTTCATTTGATTTGGTGGGAACAGGTTCTAAAGGTTGGATTGGCCGCATAACCCTGCGTTCAGCGATACGTCTCCCTAAATAATGCGACATCAAGCTGTCATCTGATAAATCCGCAGTGGTCCTGGAGGACCTATAGTAACAACGAATATCTATGTCCCTACCAGAACCAATTAGAGCAGCCAGATCCCTCAAATGAGGCAAAAACTTCATGAACTTCCTGTATCCCAAACTGCCTAAAACGGCGGCAATACCCTTGGAAACACCATTAAATAAAGCTAACTTTCTACTTGGGCTTATCACGGGTGCTTCCTGAACAACTTCCGGCTCAGTCGTTGGAGGAGGTGCGCTTTCCCACGGGCCTTCGTCCGGCAGGGCCCAACGACCCACAGGTGGCCTACGGGTGTCGTATTTGATTACATCGCTTATCTTCAAGATGTGCCCGCAGGCGAGTAGCCATTGTTTGTTGGAGCTACACGAACACTGCGGGTAAGCACCATTTTAACCGTGGCCGCGTGTGACCGCCTACATTGAATAACCCAGCAACCGTCCATGGGGGCCACAGCAGTGACCACATGTGTACGAACGTGTTCTTCAACAGCGGAACGCGCGTACATACTGAGCCGACTAAGGAAACCAGCGTACTTCTCCATCCCTTGACTAGCCTGAAAAGAGCCCACAATCAGCGTACCCTGTCTACGGCTCCTACTCTCATCCAAATTTTCCGTGCGCTTTATGGTACGGGAAAATACATCAACTAACGACAACCTGTTAGATAGTCCCGCTTTCAAATATCTGTTTTCTATCTCCACTCTATTGGTAGTGAATACTCCAAGATTGACGACCCATCTGACAACGTAACCTGCCCACATATTCTCAAAGGGTAACCATACCCGATCGGAATAGTGCTTCGCAGCAATACATCGACCGGCAATGTCCACCTTAAATCGATCAAACTGCCCTTTCGTAGAGGAATAAACTAAACATCGCATCCAACGATATAGACGCCGTTTGTCACTTAATGACAAACCAGTGAACTGAAAACAGTGCCGCCTCATGTCTTGCAAAACATGAGGCCGGCGAAAGACTACTTAGTTGTTAGGATAATACTCCCTAAATGCACTATGCTGCGCTAAACTCCGATCTACGACTATGGTCTTAGCATTTAGAAAACCGGGTAACCAGTCCCTCATTTCCCTGACGGTACGCGGATAACTTACACCACTCTCGTTCGGGAGAAAGGCATAAAAATGGACTTACCTAACCCGCTTCCGTCTATAATCATTGCGTGCCACAAAATGTACCCTCCACAGTTGAGGTGATGGGTCGCATCGGCCAGCAAGACTTCACTCAACTTGTCCATCAACGGAACAGCCGTTCGTGGAATGAAGGAGAAGTACCGCACCAGTCCTTCCCGGTATACCAAGTGCAGAAAACCTTTACCACTAACTAAATGCTTCACCCGTAGGGCATCTGTTCGGCTGTCCAAATTAGCAGCCTTCGCTCTGATGGACTGCAAGTCCGCCACCGTAAACAACCTGTTAAATTTATCGCGAGCATACAACCAAACATCCTGCGAGTTGTGGAATGTCTTCATCAACTCACCGATGTGCGACTCGTGATCAGGAGTCAGACGTCTATTCTTAACATAGAGCTGGTTATTAAACCAATGAAACCTGTGGTTATGTCGCAGACAGTAAGATACAACCTTTTACTGCGTCCCAACAGCTCGAACCATGACAAACGCCGGGCAACGGATATTCTTGTATCTGAAATGTCAGTGAGCAATCCAATCACAGTACTTACCTAGTCGCGGTCCGCTGAGGGCGCCTGTTACGGACACAACAATATTTCACTCGATAATAGGGAAACGATTTCGGGAACGCAGCAGGATGGGTGCGAACCCAATTTTCAGCACTAAAGCTTGCATAAACATAGAAAGAAGTCAAACTATTCCTTTGGAAAAATCGAAAATCTTCCTCAAAGGTTTTGTAACAAGAGTAAGTTCCACGGACAGTCAGACAGAAAAGGTCGGTATCGTCGACCATTGCACTGGAAGTCACAGCGGAAGCAGTCTAGGCAGCTATGACAGCTAGCGAAGAGGAACGGGTACAACCTTGGGCGGAGTTGTTTATATACTGCTCTGACTCAAACAAACAATCCCACTAACATTCTATATACTATTCTCATTTTTTTCCAGGACGGAAACCATCATTTAAACCCGTTTTCCAGTGTATGCAACCATAACGGCAGTATTACCACATTTAAGGGTGGACCGTATATGACTATCAAACGACAAACACTTCCTTGCCCCTTGTGAACTCCCACTATTTCACCCTTCAATCGCACAGTCGACTCAGTGGAAGAGCTTGTCTATAAAAAAACGAACGAATGATTAATTTATCGGTCGTATTTTTGTGTGTCACAGTCACTACAGCGATCGAAGCAAACAGTGGGTCCACCTCTCTCCCTGTAAATTCTCGCGCAGCCTGTCGCATTCACCAACGCGAATTCAGCTTCGGTCAGCACTGCAGAAGTGGGTTATGCATTGTTCAATCAGTGAGACGATGTTCTGAGGCTTATTCGTACGCCACGATCATCCGCTCGGGATTCATTCCTTTCACGTCTGCCTTACAACTGCGTATCCGATACCTGTTTGTACCACACTCTGAGCTGCCCCGTGCCATTATTCACTTGCGCCTTATTTCGTGCAAGGCGGATACAAATTAGCAGCTCTCGTTGGTGTGGTACAATCTTGTACATACTCTTGTGATCCTGTCTGCCGTACGCTGATTCAGTATACACGTTCATCCGTACTTAAGCCTTCCCTTGCTACCTGCCGAAATCGAGGTATGACAGGTCAGTTGGTAGGTTGACGAGTTCCCACATGCTTGTGCACAAAGTGTGAGCGGGGGCTAGATGATGGTCGCCGATGCAGATATTCCTAGGTGCGGAAGAGGGCAGTCAGTGTCATACACTGAATCAATCAGTATTCAAATAAGGTGTCGGTGAGCATAATTTGCCGATTAGACGGGTTTCAACTCACAAAACGAGGAGACAGAAAATAAAACCTGATAGAACTTAATTATATCGCATAGTCCAGACGGTATCAGCAAGGTGCCTAAAGAGAATAGTTTCTGAAGTATTCCGTGCTTCCTCAGATTCCGTCTAAAGAGCTGGGGGATATAGCATTCATGAAAATGTAAGTACAAAGTTTATGTGGTTATGTGGGTTACCTTACGTCAATACAAAACAAAATACTATTTGCAACTGAGTAGTAGGAGAGTAAATTTGTATATAATATGATTCATCATGCAGCTTGAACGCTCAACTCACCATTGAAAAGCATGGAAGCACTGTACAGCTGTTTCATCCTTGTTGGGAATCATCAGCAGTGCACATCCACCGAGCCCCCAGGGGGACTCGAACCCGGGGTGAACGATTGTGAATCGAACACCTTAACCACAAGGCTATCCGGGCTGGCTCTCAACGGTTTGTTGAACATCTACACTACATGATATAGCACCCTTCCGTCACTGGCTTTTGAACGGTAACAACCCGCTTCCCACAAAGCGATCGACTCCTATGATGGATGACTTCTCTGTAGGGGCCTAAGTACAACGAAGGCATTCCGTTATGAACAACCTACAGATGTTCAACAAACCGTTGAGAGCCAGTCCGGATAGCCTTGCTGTTAAGGTGTTCGATTCACCGTCGTTCACCCCGGGTTCGAGTCCCCGTGGGGGCTCGGTGGATGTGCACTGCTGATGATTCCCAACAAGGATGAAAGAGCTGTAAAGTGCTTCCATGGTTTTCAATGGTGAGTTGAGCGTTCAAGCTGCATGATGAATCATATTATATAAAAATAATATTTCCCTCGGACTGGAATCAAGTAGCCACGAGCAATTTGTTTTTATCGAAATTTCAGTACTGATTCCGATCCCGAGAAATCAATGGTATTTTACTATTCAATCGCTCACAGTCAAAAGCCCGTGCGAACACGCACGCACCTGTTCTACGCTAGCGTGCTACTTCTGCCATTCGAAGCCAATTGTCCTATCGATCCACCGGTGAATAATTTGCCCATAGTTTCACTGCCTGTCCTCACTCAGTAGATTGCCCTTTATTCTGTCACCCTTGTTTTCGTCCCTTACGCATACTTATCCGCTCCTAGTCATGGTTGGTGCGTTCCTATCGCTGGTTGCCGGTCTGCCTTCATCGGTTCCAGATGCCCTCAGCTGTGGTATGCGTCTATGAGAGTGCCCCTATCAATTCGAGTTGGTAACCCTGATCATACCGCACATCGTTTTGCCGTGACTGACTAACTGGTCGACTAAAGGCTGTTTTTGAAAGCATTTTTACGGCACCAACTACTTACGTTTGGCTTACACCTTTCCAAACCGATGCATTTACGGTTTCCTTCTGGCTACACTCTACTTGAGTAATTCGGACGGTACCTGTCTGCTTTCTTGTATATTTTGGTTTTTCAGTTCATTCGATTCCAGTTTATCTAGTTTACGGTCTGGCCTTTGGGGCTGCTGTTTAACAAACCTGCGTTGTTCAAGCTTTTTGATTCTTCGTCCTTAAATGTTCATTAAACCAACCCAATCTGGAACTTTTCCCGGTTGGCACGTGTCTGATTACTGCCCGGCGAACTACTGTTCGATCCACTGCCCTTCAACTGCCTTCTGACTAGAGTTGAATCGATCGGATTCGTGTGCAATCGCAGAATTCCATAATTCCACACAGGCGATGCTCTCGTTTTGTAAGGTCGCCTAGAGCCTGTCATTGATAGATGTGATGCCGTGTGATTATAGAATGGGCAGCTTACACCGTAGAAGATTTGATTACGGAATAGATCGTCATGTGGCGTTGACTGGAGTTGAACCGTTAATTATCAGCCGGAATAGCTTCACCATTGTTGTGGGTGGAGATGCACTGTAGCTGATGATTACGCACAATGGAGATGAAAAAACTGTACAGTTATAGCTAAAACAGATTTTCATTAGATGATTGTCTGTTGGAATCAAACTTTCAGCAAAGACTGTCCATTTGGATAGTGGAATCGGAAATGGAATGTTGCATTTGACTTTGAGAGTTCAGGCCTCCATGGAAGAAGCATGTTTAACATGCAGCGGTGCCCATCTTTAGTGACAGACGGATTATGCGTACAGTGTGGTTCTCATACTCGCGGATGACGATCCCATGAAGCAGTGGTGATACGGTAAAGACCTTCATTGGGAAAGTCACAATGTGATTAACACAGCTTTGCTGGTAGGTGAAATTCGCCCTTTGGGGTTCGGGGGTAACCGTTCTCAAGGCATTTCTCAAGACATTCATCTTTGTAAATTTTAGCCTCAATTATTAAAAGACAATGTGAGTCACATCACAGGTAGAAGAACAACGAAATAAAAGCACAAATGACAAATTGAATGAAAGTGGTATGTATTCGCACACGCACATAAATACATACATACATACATACAAACATACACCTACACCATGAGAGATAATAAGTCCAGTCGATGTGCTACGCTGATTAACAGGCAGATGAGATACCGACTAACCAACCAACCAAACTAACAAACAAGTAAACAAACAAACGAAAAAGCACAAATATGAACACAAAAAGGAGTACATAACTCGTTTCTTTGTGTGAAAACAAGTAACCCTAAAACTTGAATACGCAACACCCTATACGTTTTTAGCATTGGTAGACCTTGATATATAAACTACGATGTGCAACCTAAAGTACCACTCTCCAGAGAGAGGAAGTCTGCATAGCACCTTGTGGCCAAGCTGTGAGAACTCCAATTACGAACCCACCTTTGATATCATTCTCTTTGGAATTAAACATCAGTGATCTGATTTCTTTTGCAAACCGAAAAAAATGTGGACGTTCACGGGACAAACCTCATTATTGTGGATCATAGGTGCCTTACTTTGGACTGTGCCCCACATAAACGGACAGAACACAACAGAAACGGAACACTCACGGGTTGAGAATATTGCTGCGGCAAGATGGAAATGGGAAGAGTTTAATGTTCACATTACGATCATGCTTTTCTTACTGATTATGGTCCTGATCAAGATGGCATTTCGCAAAATCCCCTATGTGGCCGACTACGTTCCCGAATCACTCGTATTAATCATTGTCGGTATCATATTCGGTGCCATTGTCAGACTTACGATAAACGCGGGCCACACATTAGGCAGAGTTTGGATTCTCACGCCAACATTGTTCTTCAACTACCTGTTACCACCCATCGTGCTCGAATCTGCCTATTCTCTATACAATAGAACATTCAGTGAATATTTAGGTGTTGTGCTCATCTTTGCCGTGTTGGGAACCATTTTCAATTTCCTCATTATCGGATTTGCAATGTACGGATTGTTCAAAGCAGGTGCTATGGGAGGACCAACACTACACTTTGATCTCAAAGGATTTCTTCTCTTCAGTTCATTGATTGTGGCCGTTGATCCCGTAGCCGTCCTTGCCATATTCCAAGACATCGGTGTGGAATTGAGTTTGTACTATATTGTGTTTGGTGAATCTCTATTGAACGATGCAATCACTGTGGTTCTCTACGATATCATGTCTGCATTTGCTGGTAAAGATAATGTGTCTGGTCACGAGATCGGTGTGGGTATCGCCTCATTCTTCACTGTCAGTTTTGGTGGTTTCCTGATCGGAGTGATTGTGGGTATCATATCCTGTTTACTCACTCGAATCAAAAGTCATTTGGGTGCATTCATCGTTATCCTATTGGCTTACTTCTCCTATATCATAACTGATTGTGTTGGTTGGTCTGGAATTATTGGAATGATCGGATGTGGTCTAATGCAAGCAGCTTACGCGTTTCACAATTTGGATCACGAATCGGTCACTTTGGTGCATAAGTTCACCAAACTAGTTGCTGAAGTGAGTGAATCAGTCATTTTTCTCTATTTGGGTATTGAGATTGTTCGCGAGAAACTGTTCTGGCATACCGGTTTCATGTTGTGGTCATTGGCTCTCTGTCTGATTGCTCGCGGTCTCGTTGTACTCGTGATCACTGCGATTGTGAATGCCGCACATTTGGATGGGACGAAAATCTCGTTTACCGAACAAGCAATTCTCATCTACGGAGGTCTTCGTGGTGCTGTCGCATTCTCCTTGGCCGTATTGATAGAAGAGCGACATTTCAACTTCAACGGAGCATATAACAGACGATTAATCATCACGGACACATTATTCATCATCCTGTTTACTGTGGGATTCATGGGTATGACAATGAAACCACTGGTCAGATTACTAAAAATTCGCATGCAAGCCAACGAGCCGTTGAGTTTGTTCGGTGTTCTGAACAAGAGTATGGTGGACGAATTGATGACTGGTCTCGAGATGATTGCGGATGTGAAAGGCCGGAATCGGGTTCGTGATTTGTTCAAGCGATTGGATGAGAAATATTTCCGTCATTGGTTTATGCGAGACCCGGAGACGTACGATGAGAAACTTGTCAAAGTTTACGAGAAGATCGCACTCAAATTACATCATGCTCAAATGCAACCGAATCGAAGAGCATCTGTGTTGGCAGACCTACCGGATACTTTGCGCCAACGATACTTGGCTACTGAAGCACAAGGCTTATCAATCAAACCATCATGGTCGGATTTCGACTGGATCCAATATGACGAGTCGCGACAGGATTTTGAGAAAGGTGAACCGTTGTCTAATGAGGCTTCAGATTTTGCTCAATGCTTACGTTCTACACATCGAGCAACTCTGATACCGAATGACAAAAGGCAGGTGGAATTCCGTGAAGCACTGCAGGATATGATGCGAGCCCGATGGATGTCACAAAGTCGTGTTTCACAGCCTCGTCCCAGTCTACACGTAGGTCATACGAATCTCAGTTTCATGAATGAGGAAGATGAGGATGAGCTTGTTTGACCAATTGTAAACGAGTGGATTCTCTGTTGTGAATTCTTTCTGTTTGGTCTGTGGAACGCGCCAGCATAATCCGCTAACTGGTTCCTATTATCGTTATGCATGGAATTCAGTTAGTCGAGTTACACTGTAGATCCTGAATTCTAGTGAAGTCATTTTATGATTTCTGCAGATAATATATCTTGAATTTGTGAACTGTTATTCTCTGTCCAGTTATGGCTGTTCTCCTGGTTTTGTCTTTTTGGTGATGAAGAAGAAATCACGGAAACAATTTTTTGAGGTATTTTTAGCAATCTGAATGGGAGAAGGAGGGTAAATTACTTGACCATTCGGAATTAAGGTCAAATTTGAACGAATCCACGTGGAATCGTGCTACCTTACTGTGAATGAATTAGATCCAGCCACTTGAATCCTTTTTTAAAATCTATTATTACTTTCAAAAGGAAGCTGCAGGTTGTTTGTCTGCCTTCAAGTTTTCACCGTAAAGTGTCCACCACTTCTTTCATCTACTTCAACATTTAGGATTTTGTAGCTACGGCTCGGTATTCGCTTCGCTGTTTCACACTTTTACAGTGGGCATCAACGTGGTAATCCGTTACTCAGTCAAAGGATCACGTAAATTTTTTATTTTCTCATGTTTGAATCCTATGGCAGTGTGTTTCATTTTTCGAGGCTGAAATACTAATAAACATCATTTGACGCATCGTTAGTTGAACTACATTATGCAAAGGTCCTTTTACTGTTGAAGGTTTCTTCGTCTTATAAACAGAAAAAAACTAAATAGACCTTTGATCTTGGGACTAGAAGGTGCTGTGTTACATCCCAGTCGATATCGAAAGTTTCGGAAACCACTGGAATTGAATGAATGCTAAATAAAAAGCGATATTTCCTTTACAATATAGAAAGCGCCGCAACTAGTCACACACACACACACACACACACACACACACACACACACACACACGTACATACAGTCTATCCTCATCGCAGTTAATACTTTCAGGAATCGTGCAGCGAAATTTCCTTGTCTTCGCCCATTTGTTTATTTTTTGCCAAACAACGGAAGAGGATGCCGATCGCTGTCTGATAGTTCAACTTTTTTGTAGTGGAGGTTAGTAAGTCGATGAATAAGCTCGATAGTATATTATTTCTCTACACAACGAGCAACCAAGCGAATATGAGTTTCGATACTCTCTTACAGACCACCACGAGTTCGTTTCATCCAGTGACGAACAAACTATGTTGAGTTTTGTTTGGTTGGTTGGTTGTCTGCGATCGTTACAGGGCCCATGTGGATGGTGAATCATCCATCTGAAAGTTCTGACTTCCACACGTTTTCTTCTTGAATAAACAGGTGCTGTAACCAGATACACGTGTTGAAGTTGTCTGAGTTCATCACGTTCGCAGGTGGAAGTGGAAATCCGGGAATTATGCTGATCAATAGAATACTGGCATGAACAGAGTGAAAAGACATTTGCTAGTCTCACTCAGGACGTTGCTCTTCAGGCGAGCCACGACAGAATAGGTAGCCTGCACGTAGGCAAAAGCAAGCTTGAATATTTACGCAATGCGAGAAGTTTTGGGAACCGGAGTTTCTAAGAAAAATGAACATGAAAGAGCAATCTTTTGAATAAAGGAATACTGTAAGACACAAAACCCGTTGGTTTTTAATTCATCACTTATTCTCTCAGCTACCAAATGGATGGTCGGAAGCCAGAAAGCCAAAATAGCATGAGTAGTAATCAAAATAAAAGTAACAATGCCTAACTTCCTTTTTGTTTATTACACAGAATTCGTACGATGTTTCAGAAAGGAAGCCGTGATCAACTCGAGGTTGCCAAGTAGGGGAAAGCGAACAGCGACGGCGCTGGTGGAAGGATTCGAACTCCGGAGCACAAAATCTAACGCTTGCCAAAGATAACCATTTGACTGTCACCCGTTCCTTAATATTTTAATTTGCTGCCTCTGAATATTGGGGCTACTCATAAATGATATTCGTGTTTGGGACAGATGACGTTGAGAATCGATCGACGACTGTATAGAGTCATCTGAGTGTGTCCCGTGTTCGTAGCTCGGACGGGTTCATTATAAATATCCGGTATGTGCTTGAGAGCAGAGATATCTATCAAAACTCGAATGACTGAGCCAATTACAGGTAAAGACATTAGACTGAGGTTGATCAATCTTGGTTTGGAAGATTTTCCTGATAAATGTCCATGCTTTCCATTTCCAAAGCTCTTTTTACGCTTACTGGACCAGAGGATGACGCGTCAAGTCAACTCAGGAATGAAGCCAATAGACTTCGTAAATTACCGATGAAAAATTCCTAACTAATAATTTGCCTCTTCCGAAGTTCCCAAGTCCAGGTATATAAAAGATCTTCGCACTTGTCTGATCAGCGTCGTTTACGATGACGCTGTGTTAACGAACATCAGTCGTTCATGTATGACATATCCTATGACGCATTGGTTTTCCGATACACTCCGAACTGGACTCGATTCCAATATACTTATTGCCATCTAATTTCATTTCTTCAATTACCCGGAATCCGTGTGACACTCGACCGTCTCCAAAGATTTCCTATTTTTCTGCTGACGTTTATTTGGTTCAATATTAGTCCTCAGCAATCTTCGCTAGGTGCGGTTTCACATACAGGGATGCTTACGGAGGGATTTTCTAATGGCCACGACAAATCTAACTGGCATTGGCATTGGTAGATGAATCAATGAAAAGCACCAGCTGTTTGCTCACCTCGACCCAGCGCGCAAAAACATAAATTAGCAGTACGGAATTAAAAGAGTACGGTGTTTCGAATTATATTTTCAAAAACGGGACAAGGGGAGTACAGAACAGTCGGATGGTGCAACCTTGAGTTTATGGATGAGTAAGGGGAGCTGAATACTCAGCTGATTCGGTGATTCGAACAACCCGTAGATGTGTTCTGTGAATCACGCAAACCGCGGCATTGTACGTGTTACGAACGTTTATCTCAGGGACGCTAGAACAGTGTGGTACTGGTGGTTTTGATTTCATTTCATCTACTTTTTTGTCCATAACGAATTTGTCAACTACTTGAAGCTTACTTTCGACTTGGTTCACTTTGACTGACTTATTTCTTTTAGCGCGAGTTATTTTATTCTTACTATAGTGACCTATAATCGATGTAAGTAGCATCTCTGTGCGAGTGGGAAAAGATTCCCGGGAACACACTTCGCGGTTATTTTCACCCATCAAGTATCCATGTCCAAAGCTCCGCTGTCCTTTCATCTTTATACTCATACACTCCGTATGTATTTGTTCACAACAACTATATTTGTGCATCAGGAGTATGACTGGATGCTTCTCTTAGACAATTCCACTGAGAAATCGCAACTGTGACCCGCTGGTAGTTCTACTCGAATCTACAGGTACTACTTCAGCGGTTCCAGCTCGCGACTGCAATGTCGTCTTTCTCGAGATTAGCTACCACTAATCCACACAGAACTGCCAATGAATCACAGTTGCGATTCCTCAGTGGAATTTTCCAAGAAAAGCATCCTCGTACACTCTTGATGCACAAATTAAGTAGCACTGGTCTGTACTAATTGTGTAATTCTCCAGCTTTGAGTTAGTGGGTTAATTATTTTCCATTACTCATTTAGACTTGAACAAATTAATCAACCACAACAGCACGCTTAATGGCATCACAGCAGTCCAGTCCACTTGGAGGCAGTCGAAATCACATGGAAGGATGTAATCATGTGGTTTGTGTACCTTACTTCATCTTATTGCCTTCAGTTCGTCTGACAAAGTTACGTTCAGTGTCCCTCCATAATTGTCCATAATTATTTTTTGGGCAATAAACGGCCTACTTAGTCAATGAGTAGCATGCATAATCCAACACACTTGCATTTGTACATGTTTGCGTGAGGTAAAACTGCCTTTGTCCTTAGACATGACAGTCAACACTCAATTTGTTCTCCTCATGATCAGCTTACCCAATTTCATTGCTCTGTTTGCCTTTCTTCAGCCATTCATTATAGGTGAGCGGCTACGGATAGTTTCACCTCGTCAACACGTGGATTCATCAAACCTCATCAGTACGTTGGAATGTTTTATGAGCCTCACGCGTGAATCATGTTTTCCCCTGGGCAACGGAGATGTTCCCATAGCGATGAAAACAAGAATAATGAGTGATACGTGTAGTTACCAACCCTTACTGAGTGCTTTTGTCTATGAACGTGTTATACGATTAGAGGGATGAGGGGCGGGGGGGGGGGTAGATGAGTTAAGTTATTCTTTTATTGCACACTAAAACTCAAGTCTCTTGCGTAATTCTCACGCGGTTCAGAGCTTTGAATTCACTGAAGTCATTCGATCTGAAATCCACTCTCACACACTGGCTTGTCTCATTAAACTCCCATCAAATGTCGAGTGAGTTATTTGTTCCATCTCGTTTTCCCAATCCTAATATTTTAAATATACAGTAGAAACATATTCAGTTGACATATACAAACGATATTTCATCCTTGCGGAATGCTTCCAGTTGATAGTACGCATCATAGACAGTGAATTTTCGGTCTCCTGATCTCCTGCTGACATCCGTGTTCTTAAAGTAAAAATCCACCCTTCAATTACACTAAATTACCCTAGCGCAGTATCTGCAGATTTCCTTCGCGTCCCCAACGATCTGAATAGTTTCATTGATAAAACACAATGTCGCTGTTTCCTATTCCATTCACTGAAATGACGGTTTGTTCCATGCATATTATTATTATTACCATTATCATTATTACTATTATTATTATTATTATTGTATTATTATTATTATTATTATTATTACTATTATTATTATTGTCACCATTACTATCACAACAGGACTACGCGTGTCACGGCCGTTACGGACTTGACAACTGCCACATCCACACACCAAACCACTTTATGGCAGTGTTCTTGTTCCGTCCCACCAATTCAAGCGAGAGCTCAGATGGGCCTCAGAATCATGTCCGTTTATTCGCACAAAACAGGGTATATAAGTTGTTCTCAGATTCGCCCACACGTTGCACACATTGCATTGGTCCGACTGGAGAGGGCGACCACGCCTTGGGGCTTAAACAACGCTGATAAGACTCATCTCCCATTTATCGATCCACTCCAACGATCGGCTGTCTTGTCACCCTAGTTTCCGTTGTCTCAAGCCTTGGGCTTGGTACCGCACCAGTGTGGACTGCCGACGCAACATGGCTGTCCGCCAACGATAGGTTAACACATTCCCTCACGCTATGGTCTCAAAATGTTTAGATCTTGGGCGGTTCTAGTGGTTTTAGAGTTTAGAGTTACTTTCTGTGAAATCGACGAGGAGATATAACTTAAAACAGTTATTGTCCATTACTTCAGTAATGCGTGTTGTGCCCGTAGTTGCATTTGTTTGGGGGACATGATAAAGAACTTTGAAAGCATCGTCCGGATTCACCTGATTTCCAGTGTCAACCAAATGCGCTATTTATCGATCCAGTTTGTCCTTGACTCAACCAGCGCGGATGATGCTCCTTAGTCCGAGTTGATAGCAGTCGTACCGTTCGAACTACATAAGGTGCGTCACAAACACATCTGAAAGAGTATACAACCATTGATGAGGTCAGCATCGGTAGTCTATCCTTGTTCTGAATCTGGATTAGAGGAGCACCTCGAAACACACAACTTATTGTGACGGCAATGAACTTATTTCGAATTTCTCTCCCTAGTCGACGATTTAAGATTTCACTAAAAGTATCGCCTTTAGATGGTAAGCTAGTATAAAGATCTTCCTTAAGGTTTCCTCAGGGATTTTCGGCACTCTTTCGATAAGATTTCTTTCGATAAACCGATCTGGGTAAGTGTTCTCACGTAGGGTGTTTCTTATCAGCATCAATTCGTTAACTGAAGTCTCTGCAGAACAAATTTTCCTCGCTCTGAAGGCCAGGCATTTTACTAAGTTTCGCTTCTGTTGCATACTAAAGAAACTGTTGAAATTTGGATACGGGTCGCTGCACGTTTGCTTTCAGTGCACATTTCGCTGGATACGACCATCCTCCATTCTCGTGAGAGTCACATCGAGAAACGGTAGTTGATTGTTTATTTCGCGTTCAGTTGTAAAGCGTATTGCTTTGTGTGCCCCATTGAATAATGTTTGCACAAAATCTAGGTCACAACCAACGTCAGTCACGCGAACTATGTCATCCACATAACGATAGTAATGTTCAAAGCTGTCAATTGTAGATTTCAGCTTGATTCTTTCTAACTTTGCGAGGAATGCTTCCGCAAGAAATGGACTTAGTTGTGATCCCATAGCGAAACCGTCCCGATGTCTGTACAGAATTTCATGAAATCGGAACTGAACATTAAATGTGCATCGAAGCAAGAGCTCACTCAAACCTTCTAGTGGTAAACCGATGTTCATGTTATTTTCTTTTATGTAGTGCACCAAGAAGTCGATGGTTTCTGTTAATGTTACATTCGTGGATAGAGACTCGACGTCAAGCAAAATCCTGATTTTGTCCTTCATACTGACATTTCTCATTTGCTCTATGAAATCAAATGTGTCCTTAAGACTGTGTATAGCCATATTTTTTGGTTGGTTCAAGTACTTCAGATGACCCTCTAGAGACGTAATTTTAGGGTGAATTTGTCATTGACAGTATGGGGCGAATCAGTGTTCCAGGTTTGTGGATCTCGGGGAGTCCGTACAACCTGGGAATTGCAGATCCCGTGGGTCTTATCTGCTCATACAACTGGTTTGAAACAAAACCGGCATCCTTCATGTGCTTCAAAATAGTTGTCGTCTGGCGCTCAACCTGTCGAGTTCAGTCTGTCTCACCAAGGCTAGTGCTGAATTTGGTTTCATCATTCAGGATGGCTGTGAGTTTCCCACTGTAGTCACATCTGTCCATCACCACTATTCCGCTACGTTTGTCAGGTCTGCTCAGTAAGATATCTTTAACATTCAGCACTCCCTTCACTGCATCCAAATGCTCTTTTTTGACTGGCCTTTGTAGACTCGAATTAATTCTTCCATATGAATGGCAAGCGTTCACCAGGGTTGACTTGAATTCCTCTAAACCTTCATTAGATGTTGACATCAACCCTTGAGTCTAAGACATCAGGTGAATCCGGACGATGCTTTCAAAGTTCTTTATCATGTCCCACCAAACAAATGCAAAGGTGTTCAATTGCGCACTCTAGCAATAGCCGAGGCAATCGGAATAAGGAAGTTGACCCTTGACCTGTACGCCCAAAAGCGTCTGGGTCGGGCACTCCAACTCCCATGGCCCAAGATTGGCCAAGGCCTAATGAATCTACCGTCCAGTTACCTAGAGGGTGTCAGCTAGATAAACCAATCACATAATGGGGATAATTTGACCGATAAACTCCTGCCCACGATTGGTGTTTATTCCATGTCTATATTCATGATCTTTTGTCTAATTTGTACTATATAATCTGTAAATGGCTTGAGAATGAATTACTGAAAAACAATTGTTTCGCCGATTTGAACTTCAATATGGGACTGATCGGGCCTTTGTCTTTATTTATTCAGTGGCATTTTTCTTCTTTTTTATTTTATTCGTGACACAGGAAACACTCCGTTCATCACCACCAACTGCCTATTCAGATTTCGACCTACCGTCTCTATGGTGCCTCGATTTCCAGATCCCAACAATAGCATTTCATTCATTCTCCACAATATGATCCTGGGGTCTTAAGTGATCCACTTGAACGGCTCATCTATGTCCTACTGATTGATCCCTGAACAACGGAATCAAGTGATCGATTGTATTGATTCAGCTGTCTATTTGTCGTTGTTCTGCTAACTCCCATAGCACGAGTCAAATGTCATGAACTACGTCCGGAATGAAACTCTAGTGCAATGCACTCTCGAATCTGATTCGAATAGTTATATACTTATAGGAAGCCCAATCAATATCTACTGGGCTATTGGATTGTTATTCCAAAGCCTAAGGCAACAGCATTCAGGATTGCCAATAGTAGTCTATAGTATGTAAGATTCTTCCAGGATTTATCATAAAATCACAGAACAGTCTCAACAAAGTCCCTCGGATTTTTCAAAAGATGCACTGTATTGATGTTTTTAAGGATATTATCAAGCTAGTCGACACTTCATGACGAATTCACGTGTTTATGAAACAATTCAGAATTAAATGCCAACGCTCAGCTCAGCACTAAATACCATGTGACCTCTGAAATGCTGTTTTGCCCTCATTAGAAATTATCAGCAGCTGTGAATAACCACCGAGTCCCAAGTGTTGAACCTGAGATAAATCAACGTATGTGCAGTACACTATTAGTCAGCCTCTCAGGCTGCACGAAAATGCTTTTGAATCTTGGTAGTAATTAGTAGATAGATCGGTGAACAAAGTTTCTCGGAAGCACACGACCGATTTCGTTGTTATGGTTATAGAGTGGTGAAGTTTATTCATCCCCCTACTAATTGCTGCAAATATTTTAACTAGCACCTCAGATATAGTCTTTCTCGATATTAGATTCAAATGACTCAAAGTGGTATTCTCAGGTTCGATTCCTGATACCGTCGGTCACTTTCTCGCTAGGTAGCCTCTGACTGACCGTGGACCCCTTACAGAAATATTGTACAAATATGTATTATCAATAGAATGAAAGTAAAATAATGATTCCATTATACCCGTTGCAGAACATCAACAGCATTTAGGTCTAGACCTTTAGTTGATGGCAAAGTCCTGATGCACGGTGCGCTCTTGGTTGATCGACCTGGTGTGATCTGAGACCATATACTGTACTTGGTCCCATCTGTGTAAAATCGTAAGATGGAGCTATCATGCCTCTGTAACCACATTGCACATCGAACCCGTCTCTCCTTGATATCAGTCTAGTTTCGCTCGATCGGATAGGTACAGCTTTACGTGGTGCAACCGTAAACGTCAAGAAAACGCCCAACAGAAGATAAACTGATCGATAGATTCGGGTGTATCAGGTCTATTTTTTCCTTTCTACTCGAAGTGATTGTATGATTCTGATCTCCCTAGAGGCACAGTTCTACTGCCTATTCATTGAAAATTTACGTTTTCCGATTCTCCTTTTAGAGCTAGATGCTCCGTGCCGTTTGGCGATTGCTTTACAGTTATTGGTGTTAATCCCAAAATGGTAGGAAATAAGATTTAAATTGTCACATTCCTTTGCACATGGGACAATTCTTCTTTCGTCTTTCTCACTGATTTTTTCCGCTTGTGAAGTGAATCCACGTTCACTTGTTCGCCTAGGTCAATTACCCTAATCTTCTCCACCGAGAACTCGGAGAATGCTGAAGGCCCCATTCAGCTGGTGACTTGAAAAGTCACGGTAATCACATCCGTATCGTACATGCAGCCGTTCACGTGACTCGCACAATGCTACCGAGCCCCTTAACTGTGACCGAAAACCCGCACGTGATGTGCGCCTGCACGGTATGGGTGTGTCGGAAAGGTTTGGTTCCTGTGGCCTAGGCCGTGGTCACTAAATAACTGACAATAGTTACTAAACGACCGCCAGATGCTACCATGGTCCTCAAAGTACTTTTCGCCAGATATGTTACTGAGACGGAGAAAACCTGTATATGCTGCTTACATTATTTGCGAAAGTATGTCAGTTCTGCCGCTCTCCTTTTGAAACTGCTGATGATGTTGCAGTGTTTCGAAGGTGCCATATTTGGAAATACTCTATGAATAAATCCCGTGTGCTCAGGTTTCTGAAATTGAGGCAAGTCAAATACTACTAAACAAACCATACTTGGCATAGGCGAACCTGAAGTTCACTTCAGTAACACCGCCCAAAAACAAAATATACGTTTGCTCGATTCAGGAAGAATGTAAACGATTCCGCCAACCAGCACAAATAACAGCCATCTGGAGAAGATAATGCAACCGTCGCCGTCAAATTCTGTACAATTAAAGCCGTTATATAATTTGGTTTTGGTCGTAAAATATCAAGAGAGAGAACATTCACGAAAGACACCGTTTAAAAAGAATTCCAAACGACTCGAAGAACCTTTGTCCAGATAGGCTACCTGGACGACATAGCTGACAGGATATGACAGAGGTAAATGAAACTCCGACGGAGTTGACGACAAAGAAAAAGCCTACATAGATCTTTCTGGAAGGATTGCACACAGCATATTGTCAAGCACCTTCAACAACGAGTTTCCCACAGCTAAGTATTAGATCGTGTTTGAAGTTATATGATCATTCACTTTGCGACTGAAAGACAGAGTATCTAACTTCAGCACCTCTTTGAGTGTACTTTCATTCACTGGTTACTGTGATCCAGTGTACATTAACCACATGGTCAGCCGCTTGTCTGAAGGCATCCATGAGTGCCAGTCTTAGTGGCTGACATAAAAGACATTAGGCTACCACCAGCACGACGATTGTGCATCTATTTGCAGCTCACCTGATAGGGTCCGAGTTCAGTAAATCGGCCCGGCCATCTGTAGTTTCCCATCCACAGTGAATACTCCAAAAGACACCCTCGTGTGCTTGAAAATACTTCGTGCTTACTCTGTGTCTCGCAGGGCCGCCCTTTCCCGAAGCACTTCCTAGATCAGCCGAAAGCTAACAACGGACAGCGGAAAATGCATATTCAGTCTGGAGCTAAGCCTGAACTACAGCCGTGCTGCCTGGAGTAATAAAACTATATTGCTGTCACAGAAAAAAAAATAGAAAGGCAGTTGCGTAAAGTAGCATCTGTATTTATTGTAAAGCGCCAAAGCTAAAACCCTCAAAACGCTACAGGTTGTTGCAGGAAGTTGCTTACCTTAGACGATTTGTTTCACGTTCAAAAAGTACACGTGGTTTTCCAAGTAGAGTTCTATATATTGATTAAATGGGAGCCTAAATATAACTTCACTCAGTCAGTTTGGTCGATGAATTATGTCAAGATCTTGATTACCTGATATCGAGCTCATTGATGGAATGCATCAATCAGTGAGAACAATTAGGTGCTTCGGGATTTTCAATTTAGGAACTCAAGTCTATGCGCCGACCCGACACAATAGGTGGAGCTGCTTCCAACACGTATTAGTGTTGTGTACTCTTACATTAGCACTTCCTTCAGGCGTAACGTCCAGTAAAATGTGTCATTTCTTAGTCGTGAGTGCCACTCCGATATTCTTTAAAGTAAGTTCCAATCGACTTTGATCAAATGAGTTTGTCATGTTTTTTAGCCTAATACAGCGCCAAACCTGTTCATTCTGTAGGCGTTTCGTAGCTCGAAGTCTCAGTTTTGCACTTTCTGGTTTCTTGCTCACTACAATAATGAACACATGCAACCAAGAAAAAAATCAGCTATCTGTGCACTCAGAATTTTATATGTCCGTTCTTCCCCAGAATCACATAGGTTTGTAACATCCAACGACCCATTGCTGCACCATCTTATAACCTCTCGCCATTAAGGAGCTCAGAATCGATAAATGATCTTCTTGTTCAAAGAACCCTTCCTTTTTTACCTGTACTCCTCGATAACTTACGTATTAACAAGAACGGAAGACCTGTGAACAAACGAAGCAACTAATATTTTATATGAGTAGTATGTCATTGTATGTGGATGACAGGACAAAATTCCCCGGTATCACACTACCGGTTTCGTGGTTGTTGCCACTTTTCAAGTATGCGTACCCCATACTCTTTCACCCAATCACTCTACAGTTGGTTTACAGCCGTAATCTCATTTGAATCGAATGGAGCGTGCATGGACGGGGAGTCCATTTTTAGAATCACACGGTGGTTCTTCCAAAGTGTAATTCGACTCAAAAGAGATTACAGCTGTACACCAACTGTGGAGTGCCCAGGTATAAAGATGATTGGGTGGAAGAGTACAAGGTACGCATACTTGATAAGTGGTAACAACCGCGAAACCGGTCGTTTGATACCGGGTAAATTTTGTCCCGTCATCCACATACAGTGCCATACTACTTATATCGAAAACCCATACTTGGTAGCATATGTCCTCCTTCTGTAGGTTAGTCGTGTTAATCCATGAATTAACTTTGGAAGAATCACCGTGTGATTCTAGAAACGGACTCTCCGTCCACGCAAGCTCCATTCGATTCAAACTGGATTACAACCGTAAATCAACTAATATTTGCTTCATCGGAAGTTCACGAAGCTCCCGAACATTCTTTTACGGCTCGGAGACATGTGAGATCGTTTTCTGACTACGATTACCGACTATGAAGCTTCTTGTTCGCTCGACAAGATTCTCCTGGGACTTCATTTGCCTTTCCTGTTTTGGCTTTAACACACGAGTATAACCTGCTTGCATGATATACTACTGAGTGGTCATTTCCCTCCTGATTTTCCTCTTTTATATACTCCATGTTACCTCAGTTGGATTTGGAGATACTTAAAGCTGTTGACTACTTCTAGCTGAACACCACACAAAAGGATTGAAGGCATATGCTTGTGCCGATCTTGCAAAAGTACTTTGCACTAGTAAGGCGCAAAGAGCATGCGGTGTTCTGATAAATCAGTCGTCAACCGGTTGAGAGAGTGTTGCACTACCTGATATTGTCACTCAGGAACGAGATGTTATCACTCTGTTCCAATTCGAAAACTCATCTTGCCCGGAATATATATTACACAGCCATAGATACACGCATCCTTTACTGTTTTTTTTCACCATGATTACCATAACGACTGTTGGGTCATTAGGTTATTGCCTAACTCGGTGAAATATTGTTGTGAATTACTGGAACGCTACAAGAACAATAATCGTCCTTTCGAAGTAACCTCTTTTGGACACATGGTGCGCGATGAGTGGAAAAGAATCTGCGGAAAATCTGGAGATCACTCAATAAAACACCACGCGGGCTGTAAAGTGGCCCTTTGAACGTAAAGCGATTCATACCATGTACCTATCGATTGTGATCATGTGGTGATTCAACAGCTGTCACACGTGATACGGCCACGTACAGCTTCGTAACCACGTACACGGACGAGCCTTAACCAATCAGGATCACCGTGGACAATTCCGACAAAAGCTCTCTGTGATTGGTCATCTTTGAATCTGCCAATTATATTCTTTAATTAAACATATTTATACAAGCCCACTCTGGAATACAACTAACGTGCTATTTCGCGGTCACGGTCTTCTTGCTACTTCCGTTCGCGTAGTTCTGGGTTGGGGTAATTTCAGCACGGACCATCAATTCATTTCAATACGGTTATTACAGATTAGTAGCAACTTTCGCTCATAACTGTGCAATTTTTTCAGTGTTGCCGAATTATGTTAGGCCCGCGAATATGTTTAGCTCGGATCAATAATTTTGTATGAAACCTGGATTCTCAGTGACACTGACGATGAAACAGGTCCAATCGAATGTTCGGCTGGATATCGTGGGGACCGCCCCACATCGACCAGCGAACAAAACGGAGGAGTTGTCACGTACGTCTGTAATCGTTGGTGTGAACAAGCTAGAACTTGTTCTGCCTATTCTACAGTTTTCGTCAGCTGTTTTTTAAACGAAAGTAAACCCATTTTTCTGAGCAATTTCCGCTCACTTCTGCTAGTAAATTTATATCTTTTCTCTAACGTCCCTCAATAGACTACCAAGAACTAGTTGACTCTGTTTCACAACTTTTGGTTAACTATGTTAATATTTCATTATGCATAGTAGTTGGAGATTTTATTCTTTCTGACGTGAGCATTATTTATGCGAAATTTAACCTCCTAATACTCAAACATACTTTCTCTATCCCTTCGGTCCTGATGGAACCTGTTAAACCTCCAGTTAGACTGGATTTCTTTTCTTTTAGTTAACGGTCCTCATCTTTCTTCAAACTTAGTGTCGCTGTCCACCAGGTTCTTCTGGCCACGCAGTAATCAAAACCACACCTAAGATCTACAGTCTACCAGCCACACACAGTTCATACAAGGCCGTGATCCTAAAGCTCGAGATGAGTAGATTTGTGTTGAAAACGTTTCTGAGCTCCGTGATCTTAGACGGCTTCGTTGCAAAAAGGAACGTACCTTCAAATGTAATGATCTCTCAGCCGTGAAGATACTAATAAAACCAATCAAGGCTGAGATATATCACCTCAACTCCATCTACACGCGTAACCGTTCTGCAAACAAAAGTCATCACGACAGATGGAAGCTCTTGAAAGACCTAAATGTTGGCTCATCCCCAATCAAACCTGCTGCTCTTGATGTAGACGAGCTCAGCAAGTCATTAAGCAATACAGTAGTATCTTCTGTTTCATTCCTTCTTTAAGAAAGTTCGTCTCAAAAACCCTGCTTTTTCATCCGCCGTCTACAAAGAACAGTCCCTCATTAACCGAGGAAAATCTTTCGGGCCGGATGGATTTAATCCTACAGTGCTCAAGTGG
Organism: Fasciola hepatica; assembly: GCA_948099385.1. Lineage (NCBI taxonomy): Eukaryota > Metazoa > Platyhelminthes > Trematoda > Plagiorchiida > Fasciolidae > Fasciola > Fasciola hepatica. The sequence continues at coordinate 9,519,537 of CANUEZ040000182.1, read as the reverse complement.
TGTGCGGTTACCTTTGGTCATATTCTTCCTCATATTTTTAACTAATGTCTAGGTGATGGAGAGATTCCAGATTGTTGGAGGACAGCGTCTATAACTCCCATTCCGAAAAAAGACTTTATAATTGCATCCCATTGCTTGTGCGTGTCTCCATTAAAGTTTCTTTGAAAAATTATTTCTCCAAAAATTGACTGATAATTTTGGTGTTTCCACTCCGTACCCATGGATCTTATCAAACGCGTTGTCTTTTCATGTATCCCACCTCACTGGATACATGCCTTAACCGTCATTTTTCCTGGTATGTTGATGAAAGACTTCAAGTTTATTGACAGGTCACTTAAGCTCTTATCGTCTGCCAGTGGTATACCCCGACGATATTTTTATTCACATTATGACATCCTAAGATAGTAAAGCTTCCCAAAATCCATTCACAAAGATTCTCATTGACTCTGTCCACCCTCTTTAAAAGGATCTTGTGAAATGTGCATTCACTTCCTCTACACTCTCCTAATACAAACACCTTTATGCAGAAACTCGGGCATACATCAATTCCAATAGTGCATACCTAGCATGGTGTTTGCACCGTTCAGTTTCTGTAATATCACTACTGACGCAACATTTGGCATAACGCATGTGCTTGCTACCCATTACCCCAGTATTTCATTTTCTATTTTCTGCTATACGTTATTTACTTATTCAGGATGCGTATTTCATTATATGACGTCAGAATATTCAACCCTCGGGGTGCACAAAGCGTTTAATTGCAAAAAGCTCTGTCCGGTGGGATGAGTTCAACTTCACCGTTTGGTAGACCAAACACGACATTCCGTACTGCACCCTCTTTGGCAACTTTATCGTACTCCACTCAGGACGAAAGTAGCGGCGAAAGCTGACCGTAGACCTCACCTCGACGTGAGATATGACGATATAACACTTGGAGTACCGATACGCTTTTCCTAGTCATTCTATGTTGTGTAGCCACCAACTAGTTCTAGTGTTAAAACGCTTCTGGTTTCGATCCATCTCGATTCGTTATCACCAAAGCGGCAGTTTATACGAGACGCATTGTGGTCATAGCCAAATCCTGGTCCGTCGACCTATTGGTTCACCTGCTGTTCACCGCCCGCTCTTCTCAGTGGTTAGTCTGGTTTCAAGACTAATTGGTTGATTCGGTTGGCACTTGATTGGTCCCTCGGTTCGCTTCACTGGCTCCAGGCCTGTCTTCCACTTACGACAGGCGAAAACATGTTGGCTGTGCGCCAGAACATCTTACTGTCTGGTAAACGAACCAGACCGTCTATTGGCAATCTGCCAGCCTATACCCCGTTCTCCATTCCCCAGCCAACAGTTCCATAGTGAAGTCCGATCGACAAAGTTGAGGTTAGCAGAGGTTGATCGACAGGGCATCTTACCGATGAACTTTGCTTCAAGTAACGAAGAACTTGACTGAGAGGAGCCATAATGCATGAACAGAAAGCAGTTTCTAGCCACAGTTTGTTTTGCCAATGAAGCCCGCCACTCTTTTATGTTATATGAAAAACTGCTGTGGCAATGGAATGAGGTGGCTGTAGAGTCTACTGCCCCAACCACCCGAGAGTCATACGCCGAATAAAACGCGACTATTACAAAAGCAATCTTCGACAGGCGAAACTGGTTTCATCACACGACAAGAGGGTCACACCAGAAACCAGATTGACATAGAGACGGCCCACGTCAGCAGCATGAAGTCAGTAGGTTATTCAGGACAATCGGGACAATAAAACGAAATGATGTTTGGAAGAATGGGCTCAACGCCTGTATGTACATAGCTACAGAGGAACTGGAGTGAGCAAGTATCTACTGGATCGATCTGGGTGGACTACGATCAATAAACCGCATTTTCAAACGACCGCATATATCGTGCCATTTTAAAATGTCAGGCTCAGTGAATATAGCCATTTCCCACGCAATGCAATAAATCACCATTCATTGTCTGAACTGATCACTGGTCAATTACAACAGACAATCTTTGTTCTAAGTCGACCCATTAAATCTAGCAAGAAGCTTATTCTGCTTTCGAATCATTCCAGTTTACTAGCGCACAACACATAGTTCACATAGGAAGAAACAGTCACAGACACCAATCATTACATTACAAACCAACCGGTTCATACTTGCATCAGGTAACCTGTTTTCTGATTGGCTGGTTGGTCACACGTCCAGCTACCATTTGACGGGGATGCGTTCACGTCTCATTGATCCACTACCTTATAACTTACGCATCCACTGGCATAAGCACTGACCTGGATTCTGGACAAGTGCTGACATGCTGATGGCTAACGCGACTTGATCAATTATCGACCATGAATCAGCACATACCCTAATAACCCTAACCTGCGGTGGCCAAAGGGTCACCGTCGTGCAATTTAGACCTTGTGGTCCCGGGCTCGACCCTGGTCATACGGGATGGTTCAACAAACACTTCACGGGACACAGGCCCGCCACAGCATCATGACCACATATACTGAGGAACGTCGCTAATCCGAATGGCCGTGGACAGGTACAGCAAAAACTCACTGTGACTGGTCGACCTGGAATCGACCGATCATTTTCTTTGACACAGCGTATTTGTACAAATCAGTAGCGCAATAGAATTACCGTACAGTTCCGCAGCCTTGGCCATCTGTCTGTTTCGGTTTGCGTAGTTCTGAGTTGGAATGATTTCGATCAGTTACCTCAGTCCGAGTATTGTGAGTATCACACCATCGTTGGGCCCTTTCGGTAACCTTTGTTTAACGTGGCTCTCTTCCTACATTCTTGTATAATGAAAAAAATAGATTATTTTATTATATTTTACTTAGTACTTAGAAGGACTAGATGCGCGCTATTGGTAGGATGGACAGAAATATGGGTAAAGTTTATGTTAAACGCTAGGACGATGTGGGAGTCCAATGGGATACTGGCTCGCCGTAAAAAACAAATAACGTTTTGTTTTTCCTAGCAATTCGTCGAAATATCCTGACTTCCATGATGCCGAGTACCGCACGTTTCCTTCATATTCCCGTGAAATCTATTGGTCGGTTCACACTCTGGAAACACCCAAACCACTTTCGAGGGCAGAAAGAGCAAGTGTCCATTTGGATATTGATGACTGTTTGTCTTACCTGATCCGTCATTTCAAAGACTGACAACCAAATTCCAAGCCTTCTTACGTTACCCGATGGTACGGATTCAAACTGCAACCAAATCGCGTTCATAGCACAGCAACTGGGCTTGCCACCAGTACAACATCATAAGGTCTGGCTCGACATAGCAACGTACCGGTAGCTTGTCGTTCTGCGAGTGGAAAGCGCATGCTATTTAGGTCACATCAACTGACTTGTTTTTAGTTGATGACGCAATCAAGATTGTACTCAACTGAATTACTTTCGCTCAGGGCTTCGACTTGGATTGTGACCTGACAGGAACCTGTCTCTAAATGCCTCAGTATGGTCGGGGGCGGGTGTCTCTGGTTCCGAGAAGGCTACGTCTGAACGCCTATCGAAATGCTCCCAAATGGCCGTGCATCTGTCACAGCCTCTGGTGAGGAAGTCTAACACACTGTCCTCTAGTGACGGATGTTTTTCCCAAAAGTGAGAGGACGAAAGCGAATGCCTGGCGCTCTCCACCGGGTTGGCTGACTGATAGTCGGTCTAGGGAAGACGGCTAAACCCTGATTCCAAACCAACCATGGGTGGCATGCGAGGCGTACAACACTGCCCATTGACGTCTGTGGTGGAGGGGTGTATTGGGCATCCAGAAGTTCTGGCCCCATCCGAAGGGCGCATGAAACGAGTAATCAGTCACCGACTCCTTGAGATTTCCAGAAGGGGTGTGTTGCGACTATCCCGATGTCTAGGGCTGTGGATCTAGCAGTAACTTAGTTTCACTAGCTGCACGCACGATATGGGCAGAACACGATTACGGGCAGCAGAACAAATTCCAATCGAATAACCGTGTTTATCGATGATTCGTGGTTCTAAATAATACAATAAACATAAATATACAGCAAATAAAGGACTTACAACCAGGTGAGAAACCAAGAACAATGGGCAGTAAGCTTCCGAAAATCGGGACAGCGCAGAAAATAAAAACGGTCCACTTAGCAGGCAGCTGAACGAAACTGTAGCGCAGTTCGGTTGCGGTACAGTCAATAAATCAAGAGCGTTTATCGTCAAAGATCAATAAATCGATTACAAACGCGTGAATTGGACTGTGGTTGCAATGGTAAAAAGTGTCATTAACAAATAAGTACAAATGAGCTAAGTCTGTGGAGTAAACAAAGGCACGTGTCAACATGAATAGGCGAATCCGGCACTAGATCTGTTAATGCCGTTGACGTATGACGGCCAATAGTGGAGTACACTGACAGAAACGATAAGACTGGGAGTTCGAGCCTCCGCTCGGCAGTACAAATGAAACACTCAGAAAGATTATATAACAGTAAAAGTGTAGACCTTCGGGAAAACAAGGTTATGAACAAATACGTGAACTGTTCATGTAATAAGTACCATGAAACTCAAGTATAAACTGATGTGATACCTTAGAAACAGGGAAAATACATTACGAATGTCCGGGGTACACGATGCATGTACTCACTACTAATAAGTAACTAAACAGAAGACAAAAGGACAAACTCTAATTACGATTCGTAATTAACAGGGTGAATGACTTACACAATCGGCCACTACCTCATCTGGATGAACGCTGTTGGCTTGCATGGCGCGCTTGACTGTGGAAAGGCCAGGGATGTATTGTCGAACAAAAATGCCTGTTCTGGACTGAGCGACCGAACAGTACAATAGCCCGCAACGCAGACAGCCATGATAGACTCTACCACTATGATTGACTGCTCTTCTAAGCGATCTAACGAACACTACCCTTCACCGTACTCAACTTGTTCTCCCGTTTCCACTCCCTTTCCACTTTCCTTTCCATTTTCACACCCCTTAGGGTCTTCGGTCAATCGTGCCTACTGTAGTGCCACCGATGGAAATCCTGGCAATGTTCTGTCTTCTTCTTCGACTAGATTCTGAGTCTTGCCAAACCAGCCACCACCGGCCGCTGCCCTGCCTCATCCCTGAGGCCCATTCAAATTAGCCATATTCAACGTGCCAACCCTGATGCGTGTAAGACAACAGGTGGGTTCAGCTTGTACGCTTGAATCCGTTCTCATCGATTTGTGTTGCATTCAAGAGACTCGCATTCATGACTCCAGTTCCATAACTTAATTCACGCTTCCATCCAATCATTCCATGGAGTTTCACTTACGCCTTTCTAGGGACACTGAGGTTGCGGCTTGAGGTCTTTCTGGCGCTGGCATTACTTTCAGTGACAGTCGACAGTCGTTTATGCGCCGTGAGACTTAGGGTTTCGTGCAAAGTGAGCAGTCGCTGCTCCGACAGACGCAATCTGTTTGTCTTTCGGTGTGTGCACCCACCGGCTGTATCCTAGATGCAATCAAAGATACCTTCAACCAAAAGCTCTAGGACCTCTTACACAAAGCAAGTCGGGCTGATATTATGATTTTGGCAGGAGACATGAATGCTGGAGTGGGTCGGTTGTCATCAAACAAGGCGTATCTAGGAAGCCCTTTTGGTCTGGATTCCTGTCGCTCAGAAAACTGGGAACAGTTGCTGGTCCTGTACTCAGACCACCGCCGGTTCCTTGCCAGCACGAAATTCGGACGTTCTAGTCGCCGGTACGCCACGTGGCGTCCATTTTATTGGAGTCAACAGTGGACCCAGATAGACCAAATTGCTGTGAGCCACAAATGGCGAGGTTGCGTACAAGACTGTCACTAGTACTGAAGCACCCCTCCCCCTTGATTCCGGCCACGCTCTAGTCTGCACTAAGCTGTCCATGTGCTTTGGTGGCTTCTCCAAACGCATGCTGCAACGACTGTTTACCAATCCATCTCGCTAATCCGTCTTCCAAAACGCGCTAGCTGAAAAGCTAGCTGTAGCTTCACCTGATAACATAAACCAGCACTGGTCGCTTACCAAGAATGCTTTGTATTCTGCTGGCCTAGTAAGTTGCGGCCCGTCTCGTCGTGCCGCTAAGCCCTGGGTTTCTGCTGAATCTCTGCACGTCTTCTCGACGCAGGCCAGTCGGTTCCCGCTGGAAGTTAGTCAAGACAAGCACGACTCGTAATGAGACATACACTTAAAGCGAGCCTTCGTATGGACCTCGAAACCTGGTGGTCGCAGCTTGCATCAGAGATGGAACGTGCTACCACTATGGGAAATTCCCGGCAAGTTGTTCTATCTCATTTGAGCCATCGGTAGGTAGCTATTGGATGTAAGTGAAACAACCTGTGAGGCTGGCGGTTAGCAAAATCACAATCAGAAGCGGCGTCTCGATTGCTGGGTGGAGCACTTTCGGACACAAATTAGGTGGCCTTCGGTGTCGACCTCTCCTGTAGCTCTTCCGGCACGTCCAGTGATGCTTTTCGACAGATCCACCCACCGAGGCGGAGATCCGAAAAGAGATCCAGGTCTTAGAAATTCACAAACCGCGGGGCTCCCAAGGGCTCCCCAGCCCTTTTTGAAGATGGTTGGGTGCAGCTTGTCAAATAAATTTTCGTTTTGTTCTCAAAAGTTAGGAATTCGGGACAGGTTCCGCCATTCAGGGATGGGGAATTGATTGTTATCTCCATCTTTAAGAAGGGCTCGCGCATAGACTGCGTTACCCGTAGGAGTGTGGGTCTTATCCCGATAGTGTCAAAGCTGCTTGCGTCTGCCATATTTCGCAGGTAGCACCAGATGCATGAAGAGCAAACTCGCAAGGAGCAAGCTGAGTTTCGTGCCGGTAGTCGATGTATCGATCAAATCTTCACCCTCCAACAACTGCCAGAGCACCGCAACACTTTGCAAAGACCGACAATCATCGTGTTCCTGGATATTCACGCAGCCTTCGACTCCGTCGATAGGACTGCACTATGGAACTGCTTGTTGAAAAATGGGGTACCTGAGAAGTATGTATCAGTCCTCAAAGAATATTATCGTCACATTGGTATTTGTATTTGATCAGACTTTTGCTTAGACAGAAGTCCGTATTTCAATGAAAAAACATTTACACTTGGCACCTCACCGAATCAATAGGATGAAAAAACGATTACACACCAAAATTACCGCGAAATTCTGCCGATACTCGTGCCCGGCTTATGAGGATTTGGGCCAGCTATGGAACGGTAGTGTTTTCGTAGATGGCAATACGAGAGGGTGTGGATTGAAAGAAGGAATGTGTAGAAGCGAGTTACATTTGGATAGATCATTGTGTTAACGATGAGTATATAGTATGATTCATCATGCAGCTTGAACGCTCAACTCACCATTGAAAACCATGGAAGCACTGTACAGCTGTTTCATCCTTGTTGGGAATCATCAGCAGTGCACATCCACCGAGCCACCACGGGGACTCGAACCCGGGATGAACGATTATGAATCGAACACCTTAACCACAAGGCTATCCGGGCTGGCTCTCAACGGTTTGTTGAACATCTACACTACATGATATAGCACCATTCCGTCACTGGCTTTGAACGGTAACAACCCGCTTCCCACACAGCGATCGACTCCTATGATGGATGACTTCTCTGTAGGGGCCTAAGTACAACGAAGGCATTCCGTTATGAACAACCTACAGAGCTTGGCTACTGTTTGCAAACGATGAGTGTTGATTACAAGGATTTTGTGAGCGAACTTTTCACATGCGGGTAGGTGTAGTTTGCACAACTTAGCAGATAGTTCAGTTAAGGGTATGAAAGATACTTGAATAATAATAGATAAACCTGTCCGAAGAATTTTTTGATCTTTCTTCAGTAGGCCAGCAAAAATAACAGGGGAACAGTGAAGTAGAACAGGAAAAACATATAAATAAACGAAAAGGGAAATAGCACTCTGTTTAACACTAAAATGCCAGCGGAACAGAATCACAAGTGGATGAGTAGTCTAGAGAAGCGCATCTCACAGACTTCGGTGATCCATCCACGGATTTGGTTGTAGTGTGGACTGAGGAAGTGACAGCCTCAACAGTGGACCTGTTCGGTTAATAGGCAAACTGCAAGGAGTAATCAGGAGAGTTTATTGAAGAATTCAAACTTTTGAGAATTGCAAGCTCTGTAGGTTTAAGACCAGATGAAGTTAGAGCAATGGGATGAAAGCTTTTGGCTATGACAACAGGATTACAAGGTTTTGGTGTGGGAACAGCAGTGACTGATCTCCAGCAGTCGGGAATAGAAAATTTAGCACAAAGGTTTGTTTAAGCGAGAAGTAAATATATCGGTCAGAGAGACAGCATCATGTCTCAAAAGAGATGACGATAGGCCATCGGGACCAATACCTCAGGTTATTTTGGAAGTACGAAGGAGGCTACATACTCCTTTTGTAAAGAACGGGGTCATGTGCAAACCATCTTCTGAAATGAATGCAACCGGAAAGTCATTTGATGAGTGGGTGAGTGCACTGTTGATACTGTCAACGTCTGCAGCAAATTTGACTTGTTTCGCTTTCTTTCTACACAGAAGCCGAAAGCCTTGCCATAGTCGGTTACTGTTGTGGCCACATAGGAGATGGCTAGCATACAACGAATCAACGCCTTTGATTTCTTTCGTTATCAAAAGGTCAAGTAAGGGCCTACGGTCAGCTTTTGCCTCGTTTTGTCGTCTGCAGTGGAGTAGGGCAAGATTTCCCTATATTCCTATTTGTCTTCAGCTTTGCCATAAAGTATGTTCTAGGGAACGCCTTGTCTGGTCTTCCAAATGGTGAAGCTGAACTCGCCCCACGGAGCAGTGTTTTCGACTTGGAATATGCTGATGATATCACCTTGCTGAGTGATAAGACACAGGTAGTGCAACATCCTTTGGACCGCTTGCCGATTGAGGTATTCAGATACGGAAAGCACTTTGTCTTCCAAGTGCAAAGTGCTTTTGCAAGATTGGCAAGAGCCTGTGCCTGCACTCATTCTTTGAGGCGATAAGCTTGAGTTAGTTGACAACTCTAAGTACCTCGGGAGCTTGATTTCTACTGAAGGTGGTGTTGGGGAGAAGATCAGTTCACACCCAGCTAGAGCTAGAACAGCTTTCGCAAACCTGCGACATCTGTGGCGTCGCAGTAACATCCGGCTCCCCTCTAAGGGATGGGTTTACGTTGCCGCGATTCGTAGTGTTTTATTTTACGGCTGTGAGACCTGGCCACTTTGCGTCGAGGATGCCTGGTGTTTTTCCATGTTCGACAACCGATGTCTGCGAAGCATTGCTCGCTTCTGGTGGAAACATCTAGTGGGTAATGATGAGGTGCGCCGTCGTATGGTAAAGACGGATAGCTACTCTCTGAAGGACGCGAGCGCTCTACACCGCCCTCGATGGCTCAGTCTTATTTTACGAATGCCTGTCCATCTTCTTCCTTTTCGTGCTCTGTTCGCACATGCTGGGCAAGGCTGGAAGAAGCGTCGCGGCGGTCAGGCCCTGACTTGGCTCGGGGGCATAAAGAAGCTAGCATGAGCACTGGCTTCAGCTGGCCCTTCCCATCTCCCTGGGACGAGGATTGTTGTTCATCAGATACTTTGAGGGATATGGCTCAGAATAGAAGTCAGTGATGCTAATGCTGTGCTGTTTATCCGTCGAACTCTCGTGCCCCGTAATCACAAAAGCGCCATTCGGACAAACAAAATGACAAAGGAACAATAAAAAAGTGTAATAACCAACGTCACCCTCAACTGTGCAAACAGCGAGAATGGATAATTACGTTGGCCTTGCCTTGGTAACGCGTTTTCATTTGCTATCATTAGTGTGTGTGTGTGTGTGTGTGTGTGTGTGTGTGTGTGTGCACTTTTGCCTTTGATCTCATGAGAACGTTGAATTTACCATTTATAAATGATCACCTTGACTGCAGTATGCACTAGTGAAGATGCAGCGAAATGGTCCGGAATACATCGTGCAATTTAATGCTATTGACTTCTATGTTCAAGAAGTGTATGGTCAAAAGCAAAACTTGGCGTTTTTCTCCAACTAATTGTTTGTTTTATTGTATTGTATTCCCCTCTTCCTGTTTTTTAACTGTTGTTGCCCTGGCACCTTGCTCGATATCAAGCTGGTGTAAATAAATAACCAATAAGATCATAGTAACTTATGCGGCACACGCTTCGGAGGATGGCAAACGGAGGACTTGAACCGGAGTGATCAAGAAATTGTGTTTTACGAATAAACGTTAGCAACAGGTTGTATTCGCAGAACACTGGATGCAGTTGGATAACGAAGGTACCAGTCTCAGCTGCGACAGAAAATTCGTGGATGCGTACGTCTTCAGTGTTTTTGTTGACGACGTAATGCTACGCCCTGTGCTGAAATACGCGAACGTTCAGGACTGTCATCGTTATCGATGAAGGAACTGAGGGCTCTTATCGGACTAAAACATGTCCGTGGTTTATATGGCAAATACTATTCAATTTATTTTGTTAGGGAGTGAAAACCGAATGGCAGATGTTTCCCAGACGATTGACTTATCACAGGTTTTGTTTACTGAAGCATCATATTCTCTAAGACAGGAACAAACCGATTATGCGCATATCGAACAAGGCAGATACATTTGGCATCAAATTGTGGAGTCTTGCGGACACCAAATTCAAGCATGTTTACACTATGCAAACGATATCTGGGCGCATTTGAAAAGGAGTTGAGATGTGGTTCACCCTTGGACTGAGGACACACCTTTGCGGTTGACGATTTGTTTGTGGAACCAAAGCTATAATCTCAAAATGGATTATTTTTTCATTACTCCTCAGTTGCTCTATAGATGCAACGAAAGGACGTGTAACCCTATGTGAGCCTATGCTGTGTTTTGACATTTCTGGAAGCTAATTCATTTTGAATTATGGAAAATATAGCCTTTGAGTTATTTCTTGCCAGAATCGTGATGGATAACAAATACTTACCAAAAGTTTTAAATTATCTCGTTTCTGGATACAACGGGTTTCACATTCGAACTCCATTTCCCATTTAACGATTCTGATATCTTAGGAAAGATCTCGTTATTGGCATTCGAATGTGGTCAGATTGGTTCGTCGGGAATTTTTTCCGCGGTTATGAGTGAAGGTGTCCGTATGGGCTGGTCGGCGTCCTGTCAAGATTAACTCCCTCATCGTTCTAGGGTTATCACTGAAAAACATCATGACTGTGCAAACAGAAGGTCAAAAGAGGAACGTGGCAGTACCGGTCGCGTAATTTATTGGTACTGGTGGATTTTGATGATAAAGCACATGTGAAAGGTAATCACATATTTCTATGCTACCGTAATAAAAAACACCGTGCTCGTTCTACATTGCCTTAGCATTCGGATTCGGGATAACTGGGTATACCATTTTAATTGGGAAAAGGCGGAGTAAACATGTTCCTCCATATTGCATTTCAATCGAAACAGGTTGATAATTCTCACAGGACTGGTTGCGCTGTGATGGAATAGCGCTCTTCGGTACTTTGCCATTGGTGGCCTCGTGGAGCATGGGGTCGGTTTCTAATGCAAATCAATAGGATAGGGAACGAGAGCAATTACAACCAGGGAATCATTTGGGCGATTTGTAATCAGATTTGTGCTCTCTAATCGCATTTAGTTATTTCGAATTCGTCATTGAATTTACTGGATGACAGCTTGATTACCTGCTGTTGTGCTCGGCTAAAACAGTCACTTGTGCAGACAGCCCTAATCTCGTGAACACAAAAACTCTCCGGACAATGAATGCATATCTCTCACAGGCATGGATTCGTCTTAAAACACACACACACGCATACACAAACACGTACACATACATACACACATACAAATACACACCCACACACCGCGTTGATTCTAGTCATGCTCAATCCCGCACCGCGTTGACGAAGCAGGTCTTGTCACGTTTCGAAAGGACTTGCCTGACTTGATCCGATTGTTCAATTGGCCTGCCTTTTTACTTGCAGGTGAAATAGGCTGACGTACTATACCGTGCTTCCCCGTAAATAAAACCCTGTCTTATATTCTTTTCGCCTCAAAAATTGCACCAGGACTTATTTTCTGGATTATCTTATTTCTCAGCCACAAAAGTCAATAGTTTCGCACGCACCAATTCTAAGTTTGTTCAGATACAATCGTCATCTTTCGGGAAATCGCCGTAAACTCCCAGATCCTGAATTCGAGCCTGAATTTCTACCAACTCCACTCCCTGTAGAACCATAGGTCCCAGTCTTTCGTGTCCAGCAATAAATCTTTCTTTAAATGTGCATTCACTGTTTATGTTCCCTGCTCGTAGTGCATTGTTAACACAACTGTCTGATTTTATCCCCTGAATGCGTCATCCAATTCATGACCTCCTTCAAAAGACGCTTCACAAAATTTCCACTCTGATTTCTCTCCATTCCACTTTCATTGCTGTCTTTGATTTCTAGGCGCAAATGGTCCCTAAAAGGTTTGTTCATTGCAAATCAAGAGTCTGAAGATATGAAGTCATTCCTACGGGAATCATTATTCTCTCTATAGGAAATTCTTCATTACCGATAAACTTCATTGATCACCTCGAAAAACAAGAGACGACAACAAATCGCTCCACCTTCTCATAACTGCTTGCGTGCACCAGGCTTCTTCTGTACCAATAACATGAACACCTGGAACGCGTTCAATATTATCTTTCTTGTCCCTAGTGATGATTGGAGGTGGGGCTTTCCTTCCATCCGGATAAATTGACAAAACGCAGGTAGCACGTGTGCTTTCATGACCAATAGAAGAAATGGTGATTGACTAGGCGCCCGTCTGATCAACTGTCGTTTGATTCATAAACACTGCCGTTTGATCCATGACAATCATGTTGGGAAGTTGGTATTTGGAATAGTCTATTTCATTCACAAAGTCCTTCAATGTAAGTGCACATTTATTAACTTCAGTATCTCCCAGCTTGAATAGTGCTATCGATCATCTTGGAGATAGTTCATATCGCCGAAGAAAGCCATCCGACAAGTGTTGAAGATGATTAGAATTCTCTTGGGGTTGTTTCAAAATGTGGTGCCGTTGCAAGAGCAGATGCTTCAATATCTGTCCTGCGCACAACCTAAGTCTTTTCTCTCTTGTCAGTAATCCATTCACAGATGATATCTTCCAATTTAGGAAATAAAGATTGCCGATTTGATCTACACTGGCACTTCTTGGCATTTCCTTCTTTCACTTGTTGAGTGGGGTTGATGTACTCTGCTCTGCATTTTTGAAACATTCGAAGATCAAGCTTTTTCCTCTTGCAGAAAGCTGTATGATTCTTTCCATGGGAGGCTTCAACAGTTCCTTTCTTATGATCGACGGAATAGTTCTTTTTTGCACTCATCTTGACTTGATGGCAAACACAAAAGAGAAGAGAATCTGCATCAGCCACAATCCTACTTCCTTCTTCACTCTATAGTGATTCAATAAATTATGGTCTACATCCTTCCATTATCAACTACGCATCAGTAGCATCAGTGTTCCGAATGGACAATGGACTACCAAGTACGCCGGACTTGAATGTTCACTCTGCGCAAACAATTTTCGGGTCCCAACTGTTCCAAGCAGGATCTCACAAGCAAAGTGCATTTGGTCTGGCTGAACCCTTTAGATCTCGTTCTGTTAGATCCAATTTGTGATGATTGGGACTTGTAAGTTGTCTAAACCAAGCGAAAATCCAGGTCTGGCAAACTTGGTAACCAAAACGGTCAACACAAGTCAGTTGAGCCATGCTGCGGTTGGGGCACGGACACATCGGTACGCGAAAGGGCTTATTTTTGCTTTAACACTTTGCCGGTTGATCCAGGATCTAAGACTCAAACTGCAGATGCCCACTGTCGAATTGTTTTGGTCTTTGCGACCTCACAATACTCGTCAACATGCATCCGCATTCTCGAATCCTCAAGGTAGCTGACAATTTCAACTGGGACCTATTTTCGGAGTAGGACTTATTTAAAAGAATCCTGAAAAGCTAGCTAGGGCTTACTATTTGAGACAGGTCCTGGTCTTGGAGAGACAAGGCGTACAGTCTGGTTTTGTGCTGGCCTATTTACGTGTGCTACTGCTAATTCAGAACACTACCCCCGACCAGTCAATCCATCTGACCTGTTTCTATCATGATCGTAGATGCCATGGTTAATAGTTCATTCATCCTTTACCGTTATACATGTTACTATATTGAGCTCTGCCGTATCAATACGCGTTGTTGGTACGCAGGCCAAAAACTGACGACACGACAGCAAGTGCATATCTTGTCAGCTTTATTTGTTGACCATTCGTTTATATGAGTTGAGGTGTGACACTATTGATAGGAAATGTACTGACTAATCACGAAGCGAACTGGCCTTATCATGACAATCTGACTTTAAAGGTCTGGCTCATCCTATTGTTTGAATCCTGGAGATGAAACCATACGGCACGACGCTGCGTGCGCAATCATTCAAATCACCTCATCACTCCTCCCCTGAAAGTTCTTCATGGACCCATCTCGTTTGACGAGTAAATCTGCCAATCGGAACGGTTAGCTTTAGATGCATTTCCCATGCTGTTATTTTCTCGAGTGGTCTCGGTCTCAATAGCTAGTTTTTGTTCGGGTGCGTCTTCTAGGTTCGCGATCTTAACCATGGATTGACCAATTTCAGTTTTAATGATCCCATTAGGTGATCGAAGATAATTGCCTCGGAATCTAGCAATCTCAGCCACTATCTGAGACTGTTCGACTTGAATACCGTGACCAGAGTTTCTTTCGTTGCCTAATGCACTGCCTTCCGATCTTGTAGCAGAAAGTCGTCCAAGAATGCCTCTAGCTCCGGTGGTGTTTTTGGATTGGCTGGGGCGCGAGCAATTTTCACAGTGCGTACCAAGTTTAGCGCAGCGTTATTAGAACATGAGTGATGAGGTTCCGTTCGGTGATATCGACACCAGATGCTATCTAACCAACAACTCAACTTAGATGCACGTAATTTTGACCCATTATCAATGACAAGCACTTGTGGGACACCTGTACGGCTGAAGAACTTCCTCAGAGCTTGGATCACAGAGAATGTGACTGGCGCTTGTTAAGAGTACCGCGGCTCACTTTGAATGGGAATCACTCAATACGAGAGCGTGGTATCTTTTCCGGAACGGACCACAGAAATCGGAAAGTACACATTGCCATGGAATGGAGTTTTCAGGCTAGGGATTCCAATTACTTGGTTTTAAAACCGGAACTCGTCGTTGTTCTTGGTTGTGAGACAAAGGGAGGAGGAAGTATGACCAATCGATCGCCCCGACACACATCTCCGTCAGACTGTACGCAGAATTTCTCTCGATGCACGAAAAACTGCGGACACCCTACTTTCATCTCCAGCGATCAGCCTCTCTTGGGTGCAGACGTCACTGACGAGTAGTATCATTTCGTATATTTTTGTAGTTTTTCCCTGGACAAAATAGCAGCCGGGGACATGAAACACCACTGTCTAACCGCCGTGAATATCGAATAACCTGGCCGTAAACCATTAGGAGGGATCGATTTATCATGCCAACGTAGAACATTATTATCACATACAACGGACTTACTGGGGTTCAAAAGATATTGTAACTTTCGGGGATCAGTAATATTTGTAAATTTCAAAACAAACAAGTACTTATGGAGTGGATGCATCGACCAAAACACGGCTGCCGCTTCCTCAAGTGTCTTAAGTGACCGCATCATTGAGGGGTTGGGAGATGCAGATGGTCAGAAATTCGTCCCGTTGAAACACTGCGCCAATTTAAAAGTCGGATTCACTCGTAATTAGTATCACTTGTTTTTAGACTGTGCGAATAGAGCTAATATTGGTCGTTTAAGTATGTCCCTAATGAAATCCCCGCAAGATTCTGTCGCATTGCTCATGGCTGGACAAAGAACAGAGTCTGTCTTCTCTTCACGAAGTGTGGTATGAATCTGGAGTAGTACAGTAGGCACTTAAGAATCCAGTGAAAATTTACAGAAATGCCTAATTCAAACCATAGATGACTTAAAGGGTTAATTTGCGTTGCGGACGATGTGCTGATCTATGCTAGAACACCAAACATGCACGATTCATAATCAGAAGATTTCCTGAGGCTTTGCATCCAGCAAGGCGTCAGACTAAGCAAGGAAAGTTTGAACACTGGATGTCATCGGTCACATTCCATGGGCATCTGCTGACCGACAAGTGGCTGATGGTTGATCCTGAAAAGGTCAGGGCAGTTTCGAATAAGCACATCCCCGAGGACCCAAAAAGAGTTACACGTCTAAATGGAATAGCCAACTGTACGAGTAGATTTCCGCAACCTCTTTCCGGTCTAAAGCAACCCACGCCAAAACTCACCCACAAGGGGACAGAATGGCACTGGAGTGTAGACCTGGTGATTCGATGCCTCCACAAGCAGTTCAATACACCATTGTTTCATTCCCAGTTTTCGAGCAATCTGGTGAAGTCCGATCTTTACAGTCAGATCGTGTGGACACAGTGGAATCGTTTAGTGGTTGGTCAGCACTTTATCTGTGAATAAGTGCACATCGCATTTTGCAATATAAACGAGCTAGTACCAAGGTAATTTGACGGAAAACATTCCTATCGGTCTCGTCCGGTCTTGATGTTCCCTAGTGCGCTTAGTCCGGAGACGAGCCATTGGCCGGTTAGATATAATTCTCACTTTTAGTGTCGCTGCATGGAGTCATCGACGATTGGACTTTTGAACCTGTACAGTTATTCATCCCAGATTGAAGATTGGGTCTAAAGCTTCAAGTTCTGCTGCGGTTTTTGTAAAAGAGCCAAACAAGATCAGTTGGCTTTAATTCTGACTGCGGGTGGACGTGAGTTGTATCCGCTGTTGAAAACCTTGGTGTACTCAGGTACGCCAGCAAAACTACTGTTCAATTAACTCAATTAACTTTTGCTGAATCATGCTACGCCAATCATTTTCCAGACCACCGAAAGAACAAAGTTCAATTCGCTGGTGCGAGAACAGAACGTGTCTAGTTGCGAGTTCATTTCCCAACTAAATCAATAGACCGCCGCCTGCAAATTTTGGATGTTTTTTGGAGAAAGTGCATTATGATGGACTAATAGCTGGAATCAGCAACATTCACCGCACAGCGGCGCTTGCTGGAACAGAAAAGCCGCGGAATCTGTGACCAGTTTGATGACGTGCAATTCTCTAACACACACGAGACCACTAGTTTGTTTCAACAAAGAGGTTCAATCTAATGCGCCCGCGCCTTAACCGCCATATGCAGGCCAGTCAGTCAAGCCACTCCGTTGCCGCAGCATCTTACAAATCTGCGAACAAATACATGTCATGTTCAGCGTGTCGGTTCCGTCAAGCCATACATGTGATAAAATTGGTCACATACGAAAGTTATGCAGAATATCCGAGTACAGCCTGTTGGAAGCGATGGAAAAGACAGAAACGGAAGATATCAAAACCATATTCATACTGAGGACCACAAACCGGAGCAAACAATTTCTGTACGAAGCGGTGTAACTTCACTATGGATTTGAACGAGAGCTTATTGTGGATAAGAGGAACTGTGAGTCCAACATTTCGGAAAAGGTTTGGAAAATGATTTATCCCCGGGCAACCATAAAACCCACTGACGCACGCACCCATGGGATAGCTGGTCATCAAATCGAGCTGTTGGGTGAAATGACCCTAAAGGTACAATCCAAGTAGCAAAACATACGTCCCAGTCCGGTTTCTGATTCCGGTTGACCATCCGTCCGTCTGTCCTGGGTTTGAATGCATTACTGGCCGTGAATCACTCGCTCTCATTTCACACAGCGACAGTCACTCCCATTGATGCTGGGATCCTTCAACAACTAGTGGTACAGTGCTCCCCCAAAAGTGGCGGAGTGGCGGTGGAGCCGGTAAAATTGGAAGTCGATGGTAACCAGTGTTCATCAAACGAAGAGTGACGCCTTATAGTCAGCTAGAAGGAATTCCGAAAACTCTGAGGCAAATGGAGCATAATGTTGAGATTACTTAGGTCAGTTCGTCTTCTCGGGCAATCCCGATAGCCGCTGCAATGAAAAGTGACGGAAAACCTCCACGTATTTATGGGGAATACGGAATTACTCCTTATCTGTGACTAAAGCGATGCATGGCGACTACTATGGAGCCGGAAGCTTTTATAAAATCCATGCTAGGCAGCACATACTTTTCGAAGATTGGTCTAGCTGACTCCTTCCTTCAAATTCCGCTACTCCCAGAATCAGGGCCACTTACTACCATTATTACCCCATGGGGCTTGTTTGGATACGAGTTTCTACCTTTGGGTTTGCAGATCACATCGAGCATTTTCCAGGCTGTCAATGACAAGGCAATGAAAAGTTTGACCGGAGAAATGGAATACCAAGGTAATGGGATTGTCTTCAGAGCATCAAAGGAGGAACATGATTACAGCTTGAAACAGACTCTGGAGAGATTTGTAGCCAAGAGTGTTCTGATCAAGCCTTCAAAATGCAAATTCGGTGCCAGGGAATTGAACTTCCTTGGTTTCACGGTGAGTGCTAATGGGTACCAGCCGGATCATGATCGCTTCAAATCTACAGCTGAAATGGAGTAGCCGAGGATTCGAGAACTCGTGAGATCACTTCTTAGTTGTTTGTAATTCTGCTCCAGATTCATACCGAACTTCGCGACGACTTTGCAGCTGCTGTTCCTTGCCCATTCATCCGAGACTTGGCGGTGGAATGACCAATACTAGAGGGCTTCGCGGGATCTCATTAACGGCCTAATTGTACGTTCGACGTTAGCTCCATTTGCACCATCCAAACAAGCAGTGCCTCCCACGTACTCATCCGACGCTGGAATCAATGCAGTGCTTGAACGAGACGAATACCCGATCATTTGTATTTTTTCAACTTCTGGACGTTGCTCAGGAAGGATGTTCGCAGACGCTCAAAGAAGAGCTGGCGGTATTCTGGGTGGTACGACATCTTCATAAGTACCTGTTTCAAGTTCACTATTGTCACAGACCACTATGCGTTACGATTTCTATTCGATCCAAATAAGCCCGTTGCTAAATCCACAGCCGCGGTGATGTAACGATGGAGCATTGCCCTTACTGCGTTTAATTACGATATCCTGCATCGGCCTGGCAAATCGTCCCCGTATGCTGATTTTCTGTTAAGAAGCCCGGGATTTGCCGCAACTGACCAGTGCAATTTTGCTACCAGCAGCTCCTGTGTCGAGGGAGGAGCTACGAAAACATTCCAAAAGATACTACTCGTCGGTTATTTCTGCCGTCAAAAGAAGCTTAAAAAAGGAAGCGAGACGAAAGTATCCGCGGTTTTTTTGTGAATGGACGAGGAACTTCTGAGGGAGGAAGGCTTTATTGACTCGAATGCCTTCACACGCGGTCCAGTACGCTATGGCTTCATTTACTGTATCCAACCGATCAAGTGAAGCTGGATCTTGACAGTCAGATCGTTTAGATACTTCGGAGTCTTATTGGTGTTATTCAGTACGTCATCTGCCAATACAAGCATACCTCCATTTGTATATAATCGAGCTTGTACCAAGCAAATCGAAAAGAATACATTCCCGCTCTTCTTGTCTGGTCTTGTCGGTTCCTGGTGCGCATAGTCTGGGCAAGAGCTGTTTCATTACGTACGACTGGCTGAATGTACACATTCTCACACGGGTCCAGTTTTATATACTATCGAAATTTTCGATAACAGTTTTTATCCATCCATTGCTTGAATATTTCACACGCATGCATCAATCGCGACCAGAAGAAGTTTACCGCTGACTGGCCCCACACAGTCATGGGTCTCCGGGGACGGTTCACGCCTTGAGATTTTCCTCTATCAGCATACGCGAGGCTGCAGCCCACATGGTACTGGAGCGAGAAATTTGTTCTTGTCTATCCACGTTAAGCCAGTATATGTAACTACGGGTCATGGCCTTTATGCAACTGATTTCTGAGTGCCTACTCTCTGTAGTATACAAAGATCGGTGTTTCTTCAAGAGGGCTTGCTCGAGTTCTATCTGTAAATTACAAAAACACTCATATTATTCGAACACCAGAATGGCCACCAACAGACTGCTCACTACAGTCAGGCCTGAAAATCCGGTGGGGTCAAAGGCTGTATCGCTTCATCTTAATCTAGGTTTCCATATAGTGAGTTGCATTTGAGTTCCACATGTCGATTTCGCTAGGTTGTATGACATACAGTTTTGAAACTGGTACATATTAGGAAGCTTGTGGACAAACAAAGTCCTATTTTATTGATTTTCAGATTTCCGGAGGTGAATCATCGGTATTTTTTTTGGATAGTGCATGTCTGGGAAGGTATGGGCTGACTCTCCGTAACTAGACAATTAAATCTCGTTATCAGTCAGCCTGTCAGCGTCTGCCCGAAATCCTGGTCAAGGTTTGAGAGAACGGAATCACGAAAAACGGGACAACGGATCGATAAGACGAAAAAGGAGTCCTAACGACCGGAAGTATCACCAATCAGCCAATCAAAAAATATAGTAACCGATGCCAGTTTGACAAATTAGTTGGTGTAAGTATTCTCACTAGAATTAGTGGGACGGAACAACGAAGTTTACTTAGAAATGCTTGAATTTTTCCTCTGGACTGTGGCATTAATTTATCATATTTACTGGAAGTATGTTGGAGTATACATGCTACTCACTGGATAAGTAAGCAATTAGTTGTTGAAAAAAAATTGAGAAATACGGAGCGAACATCAGCGTGAGTCAGTTGTACCGACGGAACGCCATAAGATATCTAGGATGCAAACGAGCAGGGTTGTTACGGCTGATGGATTTTAGTGTTGCCTAAATGAGTATTCTCTGGTAGAAACTTTCTTTCTCATGCCCGTACTGCATCGGTCGTTTTTAAAACGGCCTTACGTCCAGTTTATTCGGAGCTTCTGCTCGCGCGACAGGAGCTGATGTGCGTGGAAAATTTAGCGTGGATCTGTACTTCTAACACGGTGCCCCACCGATCTACTTCGTCACAAAGGAAAAAAATCAAATGTGGAGGAATGATAAAATTCCTTTTACTTTTGTCAGTCACTTACGTAATAGATATTCTTCTCGCAGCTGACAGCGTATAATTTCGGTAACCCAAAATCAGAACCGAATTAATCAGATTGTCTGTTCTCGTAACTTCTGGGCTCAAATACCTGGTTATTTATTCTTATTAGTATTACGCAACTTGGCGTCAGCAGCTTCGGTTTGAGGTTACGTAATAGTGGCCTGAACGAAAAATCAGTATCATCTTTCAGTTCACTTGATTTCATGTGCTTGGCGATTAACAACCCAGGATGTCACTCTGTAGGTCGTGAATGACAAAGAAACTATGTCACACCTTGGTTATATCAACAAGCTGAAACCGTAGTCTAATAAACACTTTGAATGCACCACAATTTCTTTCTTACACAGAGCACCATGCCCGGTTCAGAAGTCGAATGGTTTTGCCTGCCCCGGTTAGATCAAGACCATTACTACACTCGGTTAAGTCTTGTTTAACGCTTTTGTTAACCGGTTGCGTATAACTGAATCGATTGGTTCCGACCAGCCTGGAACACATCTAAACCTACCCGATCAGATTTCTCTCTCTCAGAATAATCAAATGTTGCTGTGTCTATCAGGCACTCTCCGAATTAGAGTTTCATAAATTTCCCCTAATTAGTATCACAGATTCAAACAAAATATTTCATCGAAGAAGGCTAACAGTGGTGTGTAACTGCTGAACAAGCATTCGAAACTGATTTTATTCAGGTTTGTCAAAATAAACTTGGAGGTATTGAAGTCCAAAAGAACGGTATCTGACACCTAACAGCCACGGGAGCAATACGATCAGTTTGAGACGTACCCCCATGGCTGAGTGTTTCACAAACGGAAAATCAGCTGGACAAATGCTCATCGTCGTTTCTGTTGCAAGGACACGATCATGCTTCTTGATGTTTTGCAGTAAATCGGGTTAAGCATATGATTTGATAACCATAAAAGCCAGTAAATCTGCATAATATTACTGGGACGTCAAAACTATCGTCTTTGGGATACACTCCATGCAACGTCTTAGGCCGTTTATCGATAAAAACTATGGGCAAATTTCACCGTATCACTAAAGAACTCAACCGATAACTTCTTCGGACTGACAATCTTTCATAATGAGATGTGCTCCTTTTGAACCGGTGCATCAGCTATCAATCCAACGTATGCATCAAACGGCTGTTTCTCTTCTGGCATTAGTCTGTTGGTGTATATTTCAGAAAACTACCCTCCGATTCACACATTCGGCTGGCTACGGGATCTTCCTTATTAAGACCTCGGTAACGTTTAAACACGCACGATTTTCATGCGAGTACTCCGCAACACTGATCACTTCACAAACTTAACCGTGACACCGTTTCCCACACGAAATTGATGTTGGCACATGATGGAGTACGGTTTATTGGTGGTTATGTCTCAAACTGAGAATACCGTAACCTATGCTGTACAGTGTTAAGGGAAAATTGTGCTCACTCCACTCGTATGTGTATGTGTACAGATATTTAATCTGCTTTGGTAGAACTTGATGCTTTTAGACCGCCCATTAGTTCTAGTAAGAAGACTCCTCTCCCTTTGAACTATCTTGTTGTATTTAAACAAAACAAACAGTTTATATAGGCAAGTGGTGATCATAACAAAATCACTGCATGAAAACTCATTGGTCCACTGGTTATCCATAAACGGCTCTCCTGGTTGGCTAGCCTGGTTATTACCCGATTGGTTGATTTGGCTCCGATCGGTCCAGATAACTTTTGGTCACTGACTGGATCATCGCTACGCTCACCCGATTCCAGTCTTGTCCTCGATTCTGGATAAGCGGCAAACATACCGTAGAAAATTTCTTAAATTGGTCATATCGTAGACGTCATTATTAACTAAAATCGATGTGATGTAAAAGAAAGGTGCCCAGCTTGCATCGTTTCGCTGTCTGACTGACTGGTCATCTTTCTGTCTTGGGGTGCAATTTTCCGGCATCAACGTTATACGTTGGGCTTGACTGTTTCCGAACTCATTTGCTGTCAACCTCTGGCTATATTTCACTTGTGTAATTCAAACGACATCTGTCTGTTATCTGTCTACTCTAATTTAATTATTTGATTCAACCGATGTCCGTTCATTCGTTTTATTGCTTGACCTTCGAGGCTGCTGTTCAGCGAACCCACTTTCCACTACTCATCAATCGTACATCCTGACTTTATGTTCATTATTCTGACCCAATGTGGAACCGCTTCCTATTGCTGCATGTCTTCCTAATAAACTGTTCCATCTACTACCCTTCTGCTGCCCCGTGACTGAAGACAATTCAGAGGTATTTATCAACGAAATCCTCTCTATTGAACGAATAGAGAAGACTGGATTCAGTGGACAGATGCGGGAGTGTATTCTATATATATATATATATATATATATATATATATATATATATATATATATATATATATATATATATATATAGTGGTACCAAAACCATACTGATACGAAAAATACACGAAGGCAAACAAACGGTACGACGAAGCGAAAAGCCAACCTCGAGCGCGTACAGTCATCGAAAAAACCGAAAGTGAAAGGGATTACAAAGCGAAGTCCACGGAAACCGTGGAGGATGTCAGTTCAGTAAAAAAATACGCCATCGAACAAAACGGTGGCGTCGAAGCCAAGCGTCAGAAAAGATAGTAGAAAACATAGATCCGGAATGGTGCCCGTAAAACGGTCATCTTCTCAGCGCGATCAGGGTCACTGCACCTTCGTGCGTGATGAGAAAAGAATCCTGAACAAGTACTGAATCTTTGATATTTCGTGCCCAATCCCTTATTCTCTCTGGCAAAACGTTAGACCCCTCTACGAACACTTTCTTACGGATGTTATGCGGATTTGAACCTGTCCAAAAAAGGTCTGTACCAATGAGTTTTGACTTCCTGAAGTTTCGACTCACAGTTCCACCTCTTATTCGTTTTGTACAACTACCCAAATAATCTTAAGTACATTCGTTAACTGTTGAGATAATTATTTGGCCAACGTTGGTTTTCTTCAAATTAGTTTTTCTTGTTGCTGATAAAAGTGGCAGTTGTCTTCGGGCAGCTCCGTACTCTCTCTTGGATCGTCACCACATCGACCTATTGCGATCTTACCTGGTTCTCTGTAAAACGAACTTGTCAGTTTATTGACCCCTTGAATTTTATGTGTCCTTTCCTTCTCATCTTTTATCAGCTGATAATAACTGACAAAAAATTTAACGATTCATGAGTGACAAGTTTTTATGACTATGCTGAAAACTTCAGACATTGTTGGTTTTTACGCACTTAAATATGTGAGGACCCATGGATTGAAAAATAAACTTCGTACATCATAAAGTCAGCGATACTTACCGAAATCCTGATGGCATTGGTCTGACAGTGTACTTGATTCATACGTCCCGAAGAAGCAACCAAGCTGAAAGAAAACCATCCTTCACCACGGAAAAATACGAATGCAACACAGCATTTGACCAACCAATGGTTTTATTCTAATATTGAACAACGCTTTAGACGAAGAGTTCTGTTCGACCAGCTTAGCAGAAGCAAAAGACGTGGCAGACAAGTGAGGGTTACAATTGTTCACAGTAGATGGTAAAAAGTTTACTGAAAACAGCACCGTTGATTAAACTTTCATATACCGAGCTAATCAAATTCACTTCCATTTCCCTCTGTGATAAAGCTGAGGTTCGTCTCACCACTCTGGTGACTGGTACGCGGCTGTAAAGGAGGCAGAACATGACACTGAGACATCCATCGGGCTCGCATCATATCCTGCAGTGCTTCACGGAATTCCACCTGCCTTTTTTCATTCGGTATCAGAGTTGCTCGATGTGTAGAACGTAAGCATTGAGCAAAATCTGAGGCCTCATTAGACAACGGTTCACCTTTCTCAAAATCCTGTCGCGACTCGTCATATTGGATCCAGTCGAAATCCGACCATGATGGTTTGATTGACAAGCCTTGTGCTTCAGTAGCCAAGTATCGTTGGCGCAAAGTATCCGGTAGGTCTGCCAACACAGATGCTCTTCGATTCGGTTGCATTTGAGCATGATGTAATTTGAGTGCGATCTTCTCGTAAACTTTGACAAGTTTCTCATCGTACGTCTCCGGGTCTCGCATAAACCAATGACGGAAATATTTCTCATCCAATCGCTTGAACAAATCACGAACCCGATTCCGGCCTTTCACATCCGCAATCATCTCGAGACCAGTCATCAATTCGTCCACCATACTCTTGTTCAGAACACCGAACAAACTCAACGGCTCGTTGGCTTGCATGCGAATTTTTAGTAATCTGACCAGTGGTTTCATTGTCATACCCATGAATCCCACAGTAAACAGGATGATGAATAATGTATCCGTGATGATTAATCGTCTGTTATATGCTCCGTTGAAGTTGAAATGTCGCTCTTCTATCAATACGGCCAAGGAGAATGCGACAGCACCACGAAGACCTCCGTAGATGAGAATTGCTTGTTCGGTAAACGAGATTTTCGTCCCATCCAAATGTGCGGCATTCACAATCGCAGTGATCACGAGTACAACGAGACCGCGAGCAATCAGACAGAGAGCCAATGACCACAACATGAAACCGGTATGCCAGAACAGTTTCTCGCGAACAATCTCAATACCCAAATAGAGAAAAATGACTGATTCACTCACTTCAGCAACTAGTTTGGTGAACTTATGCACCAAAGTGACCGATTCGTGATCCAAATTGTGAAACGCGTAAGCTGCTTGCATTAGACCACATCCGATCATTCCAATAATTCCAGACCAACCAACACAATCAGTTATGATATAGGAGAAGTAAGCCAATAGGATAACGATGAATGCACTCAAATGACTTTTGATTCGAGTGAGTAAACAGGATATGATACCCACAATCACTCCTATCAGGAAACCACCAAAACTGACAGTGAAGAATGAGGCGATACCCACACCGATCTCGTGACCAGACACATTATCTTTACCAGCAAATGCAGACATGATATCGTAGAGAACCACAGTGATTGCATCGTTCAATAGAGATTCACCAAACACAATATAGTACAAACTCAATTCCACACCGATGTCTTGGAATATGGCAAGGACGGCTACGGGATCAACGGCCACAATCAATGAACTGAAGAGAAGAAATCCTTTAACATCAAAGTCAATTAGTGGATAACCAAATGCACCGACTTTGTAAACTCCGTACATTGCAAATCCGATAATGAGGAAATTGAAAATGGTTCCCAACACGGCAAAGATGAGCACAACACCTAAATATTCACTGAATGTTCTATTGTATAGAGAATAGGCGGATTCGAGCACGATGGGTGGTAACAGGTAGTTGAAGAACAATGTTGGCGTGAGAATCCAAATGGTGCCTGTCAGTGGACCCCTGTGTATACCAAACCTGACAATGGCACCGAATATGATACCGACAATGATTAGTACGAGTGATTCGGGAACGTAGTCGGCCACATAGGGGATTTTTCGGAACGCTATTTTGATTAATATCATGACAAGTAAGAATGTCATTACAGTGATGTGCACGTGATACTCCTCCCATTCCCATCTGGCCGCAGCGATACTTTCATCCAGCGATTTTTTTTCGTCCGTTTCATTCTGTCCGCTCGCTGTGAACTCGTTGATCAAGATTACGAGGCATAGACTCCAAAATGGATAGGCTTTCGCGATGCACAGTTTCATTTTCACTCTTTTGTGCTGAAAACTAAGCTTCCGTTGACTTTTGTCTTGCCGTGGGATCAAAAGGATTGCTCGATCATCCCACTTCCTCTGTAGAAAAATTATTCCTAATGTGTCAGAACCGAGATTGGTTCGGAGGGTATCGAAAAATTCTTGTCTTGGAAACAACTGGTGAGCTATAGTGAATGCATCCTCTGAAATATTTGTCTTTATATATACCTAATGATGTAATTGCTATCTCACTACTCCGATACCTGTTGGATTGTAATCAGACACACACACACACACACACACACACACACACACACACACACACGTGTCCTCCATATTCTGATGTAGTCATAAATTGTGGCACGGAGACAGTTATCGGGCTAAGAAAACAAAAAAGACGCGTGTATATCATGAGGTACGATTGACGTGATTGTGTTTCGCTTTCCCATTTCGGGTGTGCGTCAGCTCGTGTGCACACGTCTGTCTGACTCACAATGTCTCTGTGATCATTCGTGCCCTCAGAGGTTCCAGGTCTTTGCTGTTTGTAGATTCTTGATATCAACGGTGCTTATTTTGATAACCGTTGTGTTCATGGCTTGTTTTCTTCCCATTGATTTGAATGCGCAAAAACTCGATCTTACGACCAATATCATAATCATTATTTTGTCAGGTGAGGATTGATTTTCTATTCCTTCTTCGTCACTCTCAATTGCAGTGTTACTTTAAAGAGTGTGAAAATTTCCAGTGACGGTCGGTCGGAGTGTCTTTTTGAAATACATTCGCGCTTTGACACATCTTACTAAGTGAAACTCATCAATCATTCTGTCCACTAAGGTTTTTGTTGCGAAATACTCACTCTAGCCGGGACCTTGTGGGGTGGGGGAAGTGTGGGAAAATCCGTACGTTCACCTGAAACAGACAATATTGCTGAGCAATCAGAAGTTGCGGACGAGATTCCCTTTTTTACTTAACCTTGCCTGACCAACCCGAGATGAACACTTCCACATTTTGCTCTTCGTAGTGGAACCGATAAACCATTGAAACTAGGTCATGTTTCAGAGAATCCAGTGGATATGATGTATTATGAAAGTGCATGACTCGTTGTGCTTATTTTGCAATATTTGCAGAACCGGACCATTTAAGCGTGAATTGCAACGTGTGATCAAAACAGTTCTCATTTGAAACGATGGTTTTCCGTCACCCCGCAACGTATACGTAGAGTCCGCGGTACAATTAACCAACTTTTTCGAAAACAAACAAATCCCACAGAAAAAAACCTCACTTCTCCCAACATGTGGAGATCATGGTAAAATTTTATTGTTTAATAACACAGCGTAGTTGAAACTGGTTCCACTTTCATTCGGTTGTAAAATCAGTCTTGAATAAGGTTACCCGTTGTGACCGGAACGTCGAAAACCTACCAACGATTTCGACTGCGCTGTGCTATTAAACAATAAAATTTTACCATAACGTTTCACATGGCACATCGATTTTTCGATACACTCCGAACCGATCTCGGTTCTGACAAAATAATGTGGAGATCATCATCACGCAGATAGTCATTGTGTCGGTAATGATACATGAGAAAAATTACTTAGCATATATTTTGAGCTTCATGACTTAATTAAGGTATATCAGGCCATCGGACAATGATACTAATGTATTCGAAGTTTCCTCTGATTTACGTTGGTTCTTTGATGCGCTACGGGTGGCTGAATGTGTGTGACCTTGGCTTTCAGAGTAAAATGTTCTGAGCACAGTAAACTAACAACTAACAAGGTGTGAAAATATAATTAATCTGATCAACGGGACCACATAAATTAACCTAGGTTTTATTTAGATAGGTTCACTGTACGATTAACTGGGGTAAAACCCGTTTTTTCGGCCAATATATTTCTGATGTTTATGCTTATATTATGAGGTCAAGAGAAGTACTTCACAACTGCCAAACTTACTGGAAAAAGGAAGTCCCCGTTGGCATTCGTATGAGCTTTGTCATCATGGTTATATGAGCACACTTCGGTAGTTGCTTACACTGTTATCACGATAACGATGAAAAGATCCCCCGAAACTGAATTTTCTCTGCGCCTCCTTAAAGAGGATCAAAGTTAAATTGCAGGGCCCATAATATCGAATATTTTTTGCCTTATCTTGCTCAGTGCTTCAACACGAATGGGAGCAACAATTATCGGATAAAGCAACAAAAAAAACCCCCAGGTACACACTTCAAAGGTAGAAGACCTAGCAAATCGAATGAATGGGACGATCTTATGTGCATTACGATCAAAAACAGTGCCGGAAATCCCCTTCTTTAATCCAGCGCGTGAATATTCCTACGCTCTCTCAATCCTTGTTCGACATAAGGTAGTGACAATTTGCAATGCGGCTGCTATCACGTGATATGAAGGTTGCACTGCAAGCCCAACAAATGAGGACACATGAATTTCATCGGGGGATTCAAATCACTAGGCCTGTCATTTTTGCGATGGGCTTGTTTATTGTATGAGTGTTTTGTACAATGATGAGCTGTAGAAGGCTTCGAAAAATGTCATTTGGTGTACAAATATCCCCCGAAAAAGTATCCCGCCGAATGTCTATATGTCATACCAACCACCGTTATTCGTTTGGATTGGAATAAAACACATTTAGCTTTGTTGGTGCACTTCATTTTGAGATGCCTCGAATGTTGAGGAAATCTTCAACTTTGTGTCTGAAAAGTCCCCGAATTCACCGGAAGGAAGTTACCCGAATAGGTAATCGTTTCTTGGGCGAAAGCTTTATGCTCCGTTTCACGAGATGTTTGTATATGAAGGCATGCAGAACGATTTGGCTGTTAGTTATTCACTGTAAGACCTGTAAAGGCACTCACAAATTCAAGGTCCAGCTCATATAATTACCCTCTGATGGCGTAGATTTAAACGTAATCGTAAAAACCTCTCTGTTCTGAGGAGAGTAGTCAAAGGGCTACCTACATATTGGCCGTTGGAGTCGAAAGTGCAACACGTAATGGTGCATAAGATAAAGAACTATTTCACCACCTACATGGTGGACTCTATACTGACTGGACTGTAAAAAATCCTGAGGAATAAAGGTAGATCACATATTCAATATCGCGTATGAACATTGTGTTCTGAATATTGTTTGGGTTAATTCAATGTAAAATAATGTTCCGTTTTTCCTCCGAAGCTCATGTACCCATCATAGTTGGGGCTCAATGGTAGTACCAAGAATATGGTTTTGATGTCTGGAAAATACCCATTGTATATCATAGAAGTCCAATTTGGCGAAACAATTGTTTTTCAGTAATTCATTCTCAAGCCGTTTACAAATTACATGGGAGACGCTAAGCAAGAATCATGCGGATAGACATGGAGTAAACACCAATCGTGGGTAGGGGTTTGTCAACAGTCACATTGTCCTTGTCATTTGATTGGTTTATCTAACTTACGCCCTGTGAGTGACAGGACGACAGATTTACTCGACCTCGATCGATCCTAGGCCATGGAAGTTGAAGTGCCTGGACCAAACGCTTTTGGGCGCAAAGGTCGGGGGTCAGCTTCCTGATTCCGATTGCCTCGGCTATCGCTAGAGTGCGCAACTGCACACCCTTGCATTTGCTTGGGGGGACTCGATACACAACTTTGAAAGCCGTGTTTGGGTTCACCTGATGTCCGGTGTCAACTAGGTGTGCTAAGATTGCGCTGTTTATCGATCCAGTCTGTCCTTGGCTTAGCCAGCGTGGGTGATGCTCTTTGATCCGAGTGCATAGCTGTCGTGCCGTTCGACCTACATACGATGCGTCACAAACACATCTGAAAGAGTACACAACCATTGATGAGGTCAGCATCGGCAGTTTATCCTTGTTCTGAACATGGATCAGAGGAGTTTTGAGCACAGCTATTCTTCGCATACAAGCAGACCACAAAGGTAATGGTCATAAAACATTGTCACTACTTGCTCGTTATGGTATATATAAGATTATATGCTTCTACCTTAAAGCTGTTGTGTACGAGCACAAAATGTGCTTATGAAGTAGCCATATGCATCACAGTCGACGCTATCTGTATAAAGAGATTCACTTGAATTTTACTTGTCACAAGCTGATTCGTCGTGAAAGATCAATACAATTCACTCAGATCAGTAAACGGTAGTTCCTCCAGACGTATTAGGAATCATCGTCAGTGTATTTCCCCGGTGGGACCAGAACTAACTCGTCGGGAATATCGTCACATATACGCGATAATCGTTAGGTCATCAGGTTTGGCTACGGACATTTTGATTTACCTCTACACCATTTGATATGGTGTTTGTCCGTCATTAGCTTATGACCTTCACGACCGATCAACCACACCCCATTCGACTGTCATCAAGGTGGTCTTCACCATAGGAACTTAAAATGAGCCACTTAACAGCGGGACAACTAGATCGATTTAGGAGTCACTTCGGATAACACAACGTTTAACGCGTGGGATTTATGATGCCACAAACCGAGTTCGAAAACCAGTAAAGACTTGATGGATAGGATAGATGTAACAGATACCTTGTGTCTTCAAAAACGAATTAGGGGTTACCGCTGCTTGGTGAATCATTTCACATTTGAGTTTTAGCATGTTTGTGAGGGCGTGCTGACTCATGGCCGATAGTCAGCCATGTCCCGTCAGCAATCAGCGGGTTCGCGTCTGTCCGGAATCCAGATTAGTGCTTGTGCCAGCGGCTTCGCAAGTGACAAGGCAGCGGATCGACGAATTATAAACGGATTCCCGTCGAATGGTAGCTGGTCATGTGACCAATCAATCATTCAGAAGACAGGCTACTTGATGCCATTATGAACCAGTTGGTCTGCGTTGCAGCGTTTGGCGTCAGTGATTATTTCTTCCTGTATAAGCGATGTGTATCTTGCTAATAAAATGAGATGATTCGTGGGCGGAATGGAGTTCTCGCTAGAGTTAGTGAGACGTTCTGGAACAGCGTTCGTCTGTTTTCACGCAAATGAACGTAACACACCGGATAAAAGTAGACGGTACGCTCCTACGAGTTTACCGTAGGTGTTTGTGAAGGAACCACTCGGAGTAAAATCCACTTATTGATTCAGTGCTTGAACAGATAAGAAATCAGAAGGGGGTAGAACGCTTCAAGGTAAAGTGAATTTGGGGAAGAATGGTGATTTGAATTACGCAGTTACACAAGCCTTCAGAAACGCTTAATAACGATGATGATTCCGGGTTTGTGAATGGGATTCGAAAGAATAACTCAGCGGAGGAAGGATTAAGAGAATTTAGCTCACAAGAACAAAATTGGTTGTATTACCGGTAGAAAAAGGAAAATGTAGAAACCAGTCAGCGGTAGGAAAGGGGTTTGAAGCTATGGCTAGAATGGGGAGAAGGCGAATGGATTCACTTTGTACCCAATCTAGCTGATACAAATAGAAACGGGAGAACCCCACCCCCAGATGTGCCTGCAGTATTCTAGAATTGGGTTTACTTGGGTGTTGTTGTGTCCCGAATTCGGTAGGCGGAATGAAGGCACATTTTTACGGATGAACGTACATGTGGTAGCAAAGCACAGCAAGCGCAAGTACAAGCAAGCAAGTGAAAACGCAGACATATAGGCCAGTGCATGAATTACCTTTGTGTGCAAGTGAAATCGTGGGCCAAGTATACAATCGGATTAAGCCACGCAAGGCCGTCCAACACGTGGTACAATCTAATCAGTGACGTCCGGGTCTAAGCCCAAGAAACACCAACTGTGTGCGTGTGTGTACCATTGTTAGTATGAGTCCGTGAATGAAAAGGATGTCGATCAAGTGCGTGTGTGCGGGCGAGAAGGTCTGAGCACATGGCTCTTCAAACCAAACATAACACGTGCAGCACTACGTAGGAGGTTACAATGGAGTGAAAATGCGTCTCGCGAACAGGTAAAATGCAAACTATTCATAGGTACTTTGCCGTGGGACCAATTAGTTAAAACGTACTGTATGCCGAAAGAAACTGCATAATTATGTGGTACATCACACTTTGCCTGTGACCGTAAATTCCAGACATATCTGCAAGGTTTTCGAGGCACGTTCAGCCTTTTTGTAACCTGTAAAACATTTGGAAAAAATATGAATATGGGTATAAATGAATCGTTTGCGTGAAACAAAGGTTTGCACTTCTTGCGTCAAGTGAGCAACATGCTGCTACTGGTTTCCACAGTTTTTTCACAAAGCTCATTTTCAAGAGGACAGCTTTTAACTCTCACGCGGTGCTTTTCTCACCGAAGGACGCGGCAGACGTCAGATGCACCCCGGGAATATAGCCCTCAAGTGGTAAAAGGTATGATCCCTTAGAAAACTGCAATCAACTGGAAAATCCTCTCATGTCTCCTGTCAAAAACTTAGAGTGGTTTGGTAAACTCCCAGTGCCAAAGGCAAGTTTGCACACACATGAATTCTTTAGAATTGTATGCTGATGCTTTACCGTGTAACATACGTTTCTTGCATTCATATTCAGCCATCCATTTGATCAGTATTAGGTCATCCGGTGGCACCGAACTCAAAGGTCAATGGAAGCAAATCATCCTGAACACCGCAGAACAACGTAAGTTTCCGCTTGGCACCGCTTGATGCTAAAGCAACTCACTTTATCCTAACGAAAAGACCACGACTTTGGTGATTAATTCTATCACAGGTGTGTTGCTCGTTATCGGAAACGTCTTAATTCCAATGGAAATAAGATCAATACCATCGATATAAATTGCTTGTTCCCACAAAAAATTCCATCCCAAACTACTCAACAATAAATACGAAAAAGGTGTTCAAATTAGTCTCATGGAATTTGTCATATTGCCTGAAAATTTGTACTACGTTTCAGGAAGTGAAAGGAACGGAGGAGATAGGATCACGTAGTCTTGATGTCGTGCGCCTGAAACTCTTGGAGCACTAGTTCTTTGAGTAGTATGTTTCATTCTGTCACGTTCCGGTATCAACTAGAAATCCTTGAAACTTTTCTATTGCAAGGAGACATCTTTTTAGATAACTTCAATTAACCAAGTAAGTTATTAGCAACGGCTTCTAGTTAGTTGTTGATCAGGGCGGAAAGAAGGTCAACCGCAGAATTCGCTGGTGACTCACTATAATAATCGTAATGAACTGAGTTGATAGTCCGTAATGAAATTTCCCCCACCCAGAACTACGCGAACGGAAGTAGCAAGAAGACCAGGACCGCGAAATAGCATGTTAGTTGTATTGCAGAGTGGGTTTGTATAAATATGTTTAACTACAGAATACAATTGTCAGGCTCAAAAATGACCAATCACAGGGAGCATTTGTCGGAATTGTCCACGATGATCCTGATTGGTTAAGGCTCGTCCGTGTACGTGGTTACGAAGCTGTACGTGGCCGTATCACGTGACTGAATCACCACACTCACGTCCTCCATTTCAGTCCAAAGCTTTTGAGTAATTGACTTTATTTCAGTCCTTTCAACGTAAAACTTTACAGTTCTATGATCTGATTTTGGTTTCTTTTCTACCGCATGCCACCATTTAGTAGAAACTGAAAATAACTGAAACATAAACTGGAGAATATACATAAAAGAAAGATAAATGGAACGCATGGACACGAGGGAAAAGTCGGAATGCAGTTGCATCACTGAACTCGGCACTTAGTCCTGTAACCCAAAGTTTATAAACATCCGATGATTGGATCCCTTGGATCCTGACTAGAAAGCCTAATTGAACATACTCAGTTAAGTTAACTCATTACGGTTTTCATACCTTTTTGCTGTCGCGAAATAATCATATCGGCCGAAAGTCCAGTCGATATTCGCTTCGGAGCACAGATAAACCAAGGGAGTCTTTATCTGCCGGCACGTTTGAAGCATATGCCAACCCCCGTGATCTGTTCAAATTGAGCGTCTGGTCAGGAAATTGACCCGTGATCCCCAAAAAGGTGCCTTATCTCAGCATTGTTCATAAGATTTTACCATCATCTTCAGTCATCTTTGTGAAGAGACTAACCAGTTCAGTTAAGTTCATTCAACCAATAGCCTGGTTCTCTTATGCTCTTTTTTTGATTGCTACATTTTAGCATCGTCCAGTTGAGGACAGAATAAATAGAAACATAAAGTGGGAAAGAACCGAAAACAAAGTAATGAGCGGGAATCACGAGGACAAGAAGACTGATGCTGAAACCCCAATGGTATCCGAGGATCCCTAACTCGTGATGGTCATACTCCTGCTCCTTTCAAAACAACTCATCTAGCCGTGATAGTGGAAACTTGACCCCTGATTACGTAGGACAATCCACCGAAGTTCAATCTGGTCTTCTAATGGTTGGTGTATGGGATGTTCCGGTCCAGCATACGGCAACCTCTTTCTTGTGAGGTTTGTGACAGAAACCTGTGTTTTCCTTAAGTTGTCTTCTTCATTCTTCATATTCCTTCTGATTTTTTTCCCCACAAAGTACTAGTTTGTGAAATATTCCTTGAATTAGGAAGACTTTGCTTGGAGTACACAGATCTGTATTACTTTTCAGGCCAGTAAAGTATACACCTAAATTGTTAACGTTGCTGGAAAATATGATTTAGTGCATTACCACAAAAGCACAAAACTGAAGCTCAAACCTGTTTTTGTTGCATTTCCGGGCATATTTACCACCATGTTCACCAGTTCCGCTTGTTTGTGCCACCATCACGTTGACCTTTGGCCATGGGAACTGTAGTGTCTTGACGAAATGTTTCTGCGAGCACAGGACTAACTTATGTAACCTGGTTGTGATCGCCTCGGCCGTAGAAAGAATTCACTGTCTGGCACCGCTTTAGTGCCTGAGCAATATCAATCGTGCGAGTCAGTACCACTGCAGTTACCGTTCTATAGATCTCTTTGGCTATCCTTGTAAGACTGTTTTGTACCATCCCACTAACTCTAATGATAAATATTTTCTGCCTGTGAATCATCTCATTTTATCAGTGTAAAACCATGAATATATAGGTTGTTGGGCCATGTTCCCACTTGTTGCACGCGACGTATTGGTCCGACTGGCGTGGGCAACCAAATCTTGAAACATAAACATCGCTAACAAGATTCATCTCTCATTCTAATGATCCACGCCATAGATCGGCTATTCTGTCTTTTGTGGGCCGTGGGCTGAAGTCTTGAGCTCGGTACTGCACAGATGCCGACTGTCAACGTGACTTGACTGTCTATCCACGATGAGTCAACACACACCCACAGACAGTATTCTGGGACTCGATCCGCCAGGCAGTTGGTTGTTTTTCCGTCGTATATTACCACACAGGATCAAAGCGATAATAAACATAGCACGAGGTAGTCAGCTTGTCTTTTAGTTTCACTTGTAAATATGGTTTCCATCGAACACGATTTGCAGCTCAACTGCGTAGGACGTTTTCGTTACCTCGTTAGATAACGGGCTAGTCAGAGTTTCTGCGGTCATATCCCCTTTGAATTCAATACAAGCAAAGCTGATCATTTTTGAGACGTTGAGGGTATCTTGGACGAAGGTTTGCGTTCGTGTGTTGTCTGAGGAAATTATCTGGGTACTATTTTTCTCTGAGCTAGTTGCCGATAGAGTCCAGCGCTTTTGCCAACTGATCCTTGCAGGATATTTGGCTCACTTTGTAGATAGGGCAACGTTTCGTTTTTACTGTATGCGAATGTAGCTTTCAAAATGAGTATACGGTCCTATCCACGTTGGTTTGTGATAAGCGCTGTGTTCCGCTGATCCTTTTACTGTTTGTCGTGAGAAGACTTCAAGGAATAGAAGTGCACCATCCTGCTCCATTCCTAGTGTAAGTCGTAAATTCTGATGCGCCTCATTGAACTTCCGTAGTAGTTCTTGGCGTTATAGTTGGAGGGAATTAGAAAGATGTCGTCTTCATACTTTTTAAAAATAGCTAAAGTTGTGATAACTTGACTCAAGGTGTGATTTTCTATGTTTGACGTGAACATGTCTTCAAACAAAGGACCATGTAGGAACCCCATTGCTACGCCATCTTTCTGTCAATATACGCTTCATTCAAACTGAAGTTATCCATTTGTGGTGCACGGTTTTAGGAATTCCTTGCATGTATCTACTTGTACACCTATGTTGGTGTCTTCCGTCAACAACTGATCACAAACAAAGCTTATAGTTTCGACCAGAGGTACACCAAGTGCCTTCCAGTTTCGCTTTGAATGGACTTATAAAGGGAGCCAGTTGGTTTTTGTGTCAAATTTTCCAGTGGACTGCTTTGTAAACACGCTACTTTTGTTTCCTTGTAAAACGGAACCCATAGCGATTTCATTAAAAACCGTAACTACGGAATTGACTTGACTTACAGTCAGACTTGTTATATATGTTATTTGTCTTTATTCTCATTAGTGCAGGTATCTACGAAAAAGTAGAGTCCATGGAGATCCATCTTGAGCATAACCATCAATCAGTGACAAAGGTCAATGGTTATCTTTGCATTTCCAGTGGTCGTAAATCGAAGGAGACAGTTTTAAGATGATTCTAAATCTAACTGTTGGAAGATGGTTAGTATTACGAACGGAATTTTCCAATACATCCCTCAGTTAATCAACAGCGTTGAGTCTTTCTCTTGTAAAACTCATTCGGACATACGTACCCTTCAGTCTTTGTCGGACAAATTGTAGTGCAAGTTGAAACATGCACCTGCTCTGCACTTTGAGTCTACAACCAAGAGACGTTACTTGTTAAATAACGTGACTGATAATAGTTAGGAAGGCTTGCTGCTTTCCTTTCCAAGTTTTCCTGAGTAAAATTAGTACTTTTAATCTACGTGCCAGCTACACGATAGCGTAAAATGGAGGTTGTTCCGCTCGCGTGATTCCAGGTTTCTGGCATTTCCGTACATGATAGTGAATAAACACTTGTTTAGAAAAACAATCTCAACGTCGTCTGCCCATATGAACTAATCGCTCACGGGGATAGCGTCACTGGATGTCGGTATAATGCATCACACTACTCTTTGTTTGTTCGGCCGTAGCCTCTTGTGTACAGGGCCAACACAAGCCGGCATATCGAGACCGAACTGGTAACAATCCGTCTACCCAGTCGACAGTCAAACAGATTTGTGATGTAAAATCGTTACGGTACACTCGTTTGACCAAAATAAATGTAACTGGCATATGAGCACCGCTTCGGTCATAGAAAATAAGAATGTGCATATCGTTTGGTTGTGCAACAGAATACGAACATTTTAGTGGAATAAAAAATTCAAATCAGTGGACGGCAAAATGTGGGCACAAAACACATACGGAGTATTAAAAAAAGGATTCGGTAAATTCCAAGTGTATGTGTGTGTTATTGTTAGGATAATACGCTGGGGTTCGACCGGATTCGGGGTTCAAATACACGGTGAGGCGGCTTCGTGAATCGACCAGAACGGTTTTCTCTCTATGCGAATGCAAAATTTAGGAAGCACTTGGTCAGCAATACTCATCAAATACACTCCAGAAGCGTACAAATTTATCGTTCATGAATACTTCAGAAACAGGAAAGCACTTCATAAAGTAGAACGTATTGTAGCACGAAGAGCCTGAATCTTAGATAATGGAACATCCACCTCCAATTTTCACATAAATGTCTGAAAAATACCCATTGCATCATATAGAAGTCCAAATCGGCGAAACAATTGTTTTTCAGTAATTCATTCTCAAGCCATTTACAGATTACATAGTAGACATTAGACAAAAGATCATGAACATAGACATGGAATAAACACCAATCATGGGCAGGGGTTTGTCAGTCAAGTTATCCTTATCATGTGATTGGTTTATCTAGCTGAGGGATGCACACTGCTCATGGGTAGGCTACAAAAGGATGGAAAATATCTACCATGAATAGGTATCGACAGCTTTCTGAGTATTTTATTGATAAGTAAAAGGGACCAATAGTCATAGTTAAACTTCCAATTTAACCCGTCCAGTCGGACAGCGTGAATGTTAGTCGAAACACAATATACTAACAGTGTCAGAAAGCAAGGTGGGGCAGATACCAATTTCAGATTAGCATTATCAGCACCATTTGTTACTTGCCCCGCGAGATGAACAGCAGCCGGTATTTGTCATTGACGAAACTGAAATCGTTCATCATACGCTCAGTTAACCACTCAGTTAACTATTAGAAACTATGGTAGCGTGGAAATGTACTACAGAAGAGGTCTCATAAACAATTATCAAAAATGGCTTTCGAATTACTCTGTTTGTTATGGCTATTTCGTTAGGCTGATATCTAATCGATAGATCAGTATCGCCCAACTTATTGTATTTTGACTGGTCATCAATTTGTCAGTCGTGTTTGTTCTTGTATTGTATTAAGATCATACGTGTTAGTCGACATGTTCTTTTGTGGTTTTCCGATAAACCGTCGCTCAGCGCTGTTGTTCTGATTTGCGAGTTATCGGCTTTAACAGTAACCCACCATGTCACGTGATGTCGCTCAAAAGATGATTCATGCAGCTTGCATTTTACCAGCAAACGAACATTTGGTTGCACCCAGTAGCACATGAAGTTCACTGTTTGGTTGTTTGAAGCCGTTCAGGGTGCAGAATCATCTGATTACAATTCAAGAGGCAGAAAATGAGAGACCCAATTCTGGGGTGCTAGACCGACTGCACTGGCCGATGAGGGCAAGGACCGTTTCTGAAGTACTGGATTCTTCTGATGTGCTCTGAACTTGTTCTGCGACACTATTTGATATATGAGGTCCCTACTCCCTCCCATGCCAATTCAGTTAGATGTGGAAATACGGGGTATGGTGTGACGTTTGATTGCTAACTCATTCTGAAGTGACAGTCTCATGGTTTTTCAAGACGTCTAGAAGCGACCGGTCGATTGAATATGAGTGGACTTGAAATTCATGGTCTGGTTCTTCACGAACAAGACCTTTGTCAATTGGCCAACGCGTCCTCATGATAGTTCAATACCACTGAAATACCTTTTCCCCCTATTAGTCTCACTGTCATTGTTCTTTCGCTTTGGTTGGTGGGACCAAACGAATACATTTATTACTGTGATGAAGACGGTTCGGACAAGGAAATGGGACTATTATGGAGTTGACTTCGTTAGACAACTGAAAGCTACACAAAACAAGATGTGCTTATTTTCAGGAACTGTTAGTAACAGAAAAGAAATTCTTGCTTAGAGATAAAAGGATTTTAGTGGACCTCCTGAACATTCTAGATCAAGATGTCACTAAGCAAGAATGATGCGGAGAAAATCAAGCTCAACGCCAACAAGCATATGACAGAAAAGGACCTAGTACTTGCACGTTAAAAGCAGGTATGAAGACGGACTATTGTTGAGACGGTCTTGTTTCCTATGTGTTGGAGTTTTCTCGCTTGGTCGATACAGCTGAGTCACCCATGAGTCCCCATCTAACGTCGATGATCGATTTTGTAATTACCTTCAGATGCCGTGCACAAATTTCAGAATAAAGGATGATTAGTGGTCTGTAGGTTCCAATGGGTGAATGCAGGATAGACTGGTAATATTCCTGAACTACCTGGTAGAAAACTGAGGTGTATAATTTCCACAACTGGTAACATGGGACAGGATAGAAAAAAATAACGGTCGGAACCGTATTATAATTGAAGACACCTGTGCAGTTGTTAGTTGAACCTGTTCGAAAGATGAACAGGATCAGCGTCACTCAGTCCTCCTCATACAAAATGATACTACAAATTCACATTTAGTTATTAATTTCATTCGCACACACTGTGTGACAGAAATTAGAGCAATTTACCCATTCACCAGCGCCATGGTGTCGAACACGTCATAAACCTAGCCTGGTCAAGGCTTTCCGTCCACTTTTTTGAATCCGGGGTCAGGATCCGGTGTGACATTTTGGCCACTGCGCAACCTAACTGGATATTCAGTACATTATTCGCAAGCCGTTTACAGATGACTTGGGAGCTACTACACCATTTTTCATATTTGTTCGGAATGAGGTCAAAATCAAGAATTGCCACCTGATTGGCTGTTTGAGATTTCCTCCTGATTGGTTTGGAGACCGGCGTATCAATCATCCCTAGACACTTCGCTAATGTGGCCACACTGTGCGCCTGTCGTCTGTGCATCGCACCATAATATGCGTCCACAATTATGTACGTGGGCCCGGCCTGGTCGTAACTAGAGCTAAGAAGCTCAGTAACTATCCCGTGACCGAATTAAGTTGTTGAGTGCCGATCGATAACTATACCAGTAGACAGAGGCAAGTCTCACAGTCGACTTTACGCTTTCCAAGTGAGTGAAGTGGAAAAAAGCAGTTGGAAACACATTGCAGTCACAGACTGACTCCGAGGCTAAGGATGGGAGATGAGAACTGTAGTGCGGTTACAATGGAGCAAATGTATCCAAATTTCGATTAGATGTCTCAGTTGCTGCGTAATGATAACCGGTTGTCAGGCCATACGAAGGTTCGACTGCAATTCGGCTCGGTCTTTTGCTGAAAGCTAGGCAACACTTCGTATTTCAAAATGTATACACATGAGGGTGCACCCATTATGAGTGTGGTTATCTGCACTCGGTATTACCACAAAAGCCCTACCTGCTGCCTCGTGGCAGCATGTTTTATGGCCAATTCAGTAATTTTTCAAAAATAACCATTTTTTTCTTTGCCCACTGGTTACCGACACGTCACTGGAACGCTATCGTGGATTTTTTTCAGTTACGTATTGATATTGCTGTCCAACACCCCTGTGCGCTCAGAAACGATTTGTGCGCGATCTTCAACTCTGCTGACCAACTCCCCCATCTCATGGCAGGTCCTAAATCAGGCGAAAACAACATTCGTGGTGTGTAAGTTGGCTTCTGGTTCGGGCAAACATCTGAACCACAATAGCAGTGAACAACGATTCCGATTGCACCCTTTCTACTTCAGTTCTTCCACTTTTCATACATGCTGTGCTGTATTGGTGTGACTACCAGTCAGTGGAAATATTTCCAGCTGCATACCTTCTCCATATGTTTTATGGATGCAAAGAAAGAATTAGGAAAGAAGTCATAGCCGAAAACGTTAGATAACCGAGAGTTGTGTGGTGCTTTGAACCATCGCACTATAACCGCAAAGAACGCTTCTTTACTTCCGGACAGTCTCGTTGTATAGGCCCAAAACATCATGCATATATATGATTTTGGTCCCTGTACCCAGTCGTTGCACTCTACTTATTGGTCAGGCTGATTTCGGCGACCAATCTTCCTACTTGGTTGGTGTGAAGGATAACCTCCCATCGACAGGATTCCTCTCTCATCCTATCAGTCCACGCCATCGATCCGCTCTGTTTTCGCTCGCGGTTCCATTGTCTCAAGCCTTGATCTCCTTTCTGAGTCATCGAGATGGTGCTGGTCAGCTAAGAAACGCGGGTTGCATGTTGATCCCAAAACATCCAACACCTCCACAGGAAGAGGGAGTTAGAATCTGTTACGAGAACTGAAACTGTTTGGTCGATGCCGTCCGAATTCCTACATGCAGGCTTCTACCACTCACAAAGATCGATCAAACAAAATAGAGGATCGCGTTATCAACAACCAATTTGATTCAACTTTTC
Source organism: Fasciola hepatica (assembly GCA_948099385.1). NCBI lineage: Eukaryota > Metazoa > Platyhelminthes > Trematoda > Plagiorchiida > Fasciolidae > Fasciola > Fasciola hepatica. The sequence goes on along the minus strand of CANUEZ040000182.1, from coordinate 9,477,252 downwards.
CACGAAGGTGGTAATTATTGTTATTTACAAATAGTTTAACCAACCAATAGATTGTCACGCTATGGCAGAAAATCATTTTAGGTGATGGCGTGACGCTCAGACAAAAATCGCTGCTCCGATCTTCTTCGTTAAGAGTGTTGGTGCCTGTCAGTACAACGGCAGAGCTCCTTGCGGATCGAACACGGACAAATACCACAGAGGAGTTCTGTATCCAGCATACTACAGATAGTTAACTAACCGTGAATGCCTCTTTTCCCCTTATTTGACCACAAAATAATCAAAGTAATTTACCAATTTATTGACAAAGCGTGAATATTTTGTAGCGAATAAGGTGTGAAAACAGGACACGTGAGAATTTAAAGTGAACATTAGCGATTGTACCATTCAGGCTTCAGAAGCTGAATCGAGATATTGCTTCATTGATAATGAAAAGTCATTTGAGTAATCCTTTAGGAATCATGAGATCAAATACATGTCCAATGGTAAACAAGTGTTGTGGAATGATGCTAGGAATATGTCGAATTTTATCTTCGCAAAAGAGCGATTTATTTTGTGCCCCATAGACTGAGAACTTCAGTAACTGGGCAAGCGAACACAGAATCGTTTTATCTTCGGGAGATTTCTGATGTACGAAGCCGGTTAGCATTTATCGACCGTTTCACCGGTAGCGGTCAGAGATCGAAGAAAGTCAGTTTTCTATGTATTCAATATGTCCTAATTTCTGAGCTGCCGGTACTCCCGTCTCTAAAGAGTAGACAACTCATTAAATTCCGTCTGTCACGAAGTATAACGAATTTCAGAAAATGTGTTATGCATTCTGCCTCGGTTTGTCTACAGAACACACATTTCTTCCGATGTGGTGATCGTCGTCCGTGAACGATAAAAATACGGTTTTTTCAACCTCCTTGAGTAAAATGGAGGTAGCTGAGTGGGCGTTGCACATTTAGCGCAACTAGCGCATCTTCGTTATCCGTCTCTGAGTTACAAGGACTGAACATGTCATCCATCATGCTATCCATCGGCCCGTGCTCAAAATGAGATAAAAATATGTCCTCAAACAGTAATCCGGGGGTGCACAAATACTATCTCACTTTTTTGACGGTGCTCACCGAAAATAAATTTTACATTTCAAGGGTTTCTTATGATCCGTTCTACCATTTCCTTCCGAGTTGCATTGATGAACACATTGGAAAAGCATTATGTGGACGAGCATATTTTCAGTGGTTTCATTCTCAAACCATCACAATCACATTTATGTGCAAACAGAGTAAAGGGACTGTATCAAGTTCTACCGTCATCCATCCGTAGGGCTCACATCAGAAGATTGATCTGGCTATGTCACTCAACATCCTGTACATAATATATATATATATATATATATATATATATATATATATATATATATATATATATATATATATGCATGACCGAGGCAATCAGTAATCATCCAAATCTCTGTTCATCAAGGAAGTTAGTTCGAGTACTTGAACTTCCGTGGCCAACGGTCGATGACGTCACCTTCGAACATGATGCCTCTGACTATGGCGCGTAGCCTTACCTTGTTCCTGATCGTTGATTGACAAACTGGCTTACCGATCAGTCGACAATTTGATCAACTGACTACACATGTTCCTTCGTTCTCTAGTTTGCCTGTATATAAATGTGACTGCGTTGGCTTGAGCATGAAATCGACGGAGACATACGCTCGCCTACAACTTTTTTTCCGATGTTAACCAAGCGCTTTGTGCTAATCGCAACATTTTAACTGAAAGGACGTATTGAAATCACCTGTGGTGATTCAGCCACCGTCACACGCGATACTGTCAAGCACAGCTTCGTAGCTATGCACGCGGATGAGCGTCAACCAATCAGGACCACCGAGGATAGGTACGACAGAAGCTCCCCGAGATTGGTTGACCTCTAATCTACCAATTATTTTCTTTGATTTAGCTTATTTATACAAACCACTTCCATAATCTAGTTAACGCTCTATTCCACAGCCTTGATGTTTTTGCTATTTCGGCTTGCGTAGTTCCGGGTGAGAGCGATCTCACCACGTCCCATCAATTCAGGTATGGCGAATATTATATCACTGCAACCCAAAAATACGTACACTGAAACCGCGAGAAGACCAAGGCTACGGAACTGCATCTTTATTTTACCTCAGTATCGAATTGTATAAATATGCAACATCGAAGTCAATAATTGGTAGATCACAAGTTAACCAATGACGGAGGGCTTTTGTAGTACCCGGTGGCCGTGATTCTGATTGGTTGGGGCTTCTCGGTGTATGCATGTGACGGCAAAGCCTTATCGTAACGTAAAATGCCTACTGAATCAGCATAGGCTTCTTCCGTATATTCGATAAATATATTCTTGAGAGCGACGGAATTATTTGACTCTATACTCTCGAACCCAAGACTGGATCGACTCTGTTCCCTCATCCCTCATTTGAGTTTCACATTAACGTTTTGTGCTACGCAATAGATGAACCTTGACCAAACACGTGAACCTGGTGCGAACTCTGACTGGTGCGTTGTCGACCCTTGACCTTTTGACCTTCAGACGTTCTCGTTGATTTGGTCGTTTGACGTGCCAGTGATTCTGAATTTGATAGCATTTAGCCAAATCAATATCTCGGAGCAGTTAACGTAGAGGTTTTCACACTTTATAATTGATATTCATGGTTCTTTTTTTAATAAAGAAACTTATTGAAAACGATAATCGAAAGTTTGGCGTCACTCATCGACTCCTAAGCGATCGGTACAGATCTCGTGTCTCAAACAGTGCCACATTAGTGAATTACCAATCGAAGTCCATTGAGAACATAGTTGTGTCAAAAATTTCCTGATTATTTATTTGACTGCCCGGCACCTAATAATTATCTTATATCAAAATCCGTAAGTGAAGAACACTTTCAAGGCCCGAGGCTCAATGGGGAAGCGTACCATGATGACGACTCCCAGCAATGTAAACGGTGAAAGACTCAAACTGCATGTGAAACGATTCATCATCTACCCGGACTCGAACTCGAAGTGTGTAGTTGTGAGTCATACATGGGATCATCACTCGGGCTACCCTGACTGATTCCCAGTGGTTAGTTTCGCCTCAACACTATGTAAGATAAAACACCCATGTGTGACCAGCTTTCTATTTGTGACAAGCTCATCCGGTTAGGGACCCGGCGGATGTGCACTGATGATAATTCATAGCGAGGCAGCTGAAGCGTTGATACTATGAGTGATGAATTATTTTTGATCATTACTAGGTCAAGGAAAACCGTTCTTCAGTCGTGTTCTCGTGACTCAAGCGAGAAGGCTGACAATTCAAAATGGTAATTATAGTGCATGATTTTCTGGGTAGTTCATTTTCACTCCCACAGTCCACCCCCTAGATCGATCCACCTGTTACTTGTGAGCTTAAATCCCCGTTTGCTCACGTGCTTGTGGGCTTTCAGATTTTCCTCGTGAGTACCATTCTTGTTATGTGTGTCCCATTGTCCTTGTTGACGTCTTGATCTGGAGCTCTCATCTTGAGCCATCTTAATACTCACTAGGGGTCTTTCCGAGATACATTTGTTCTTCAGTGTGATTCATTTTTTCTGTCACCGGCTGCCTTCGGAATAGCGAAACCCTTGGTCTGCGTCTTTTGCTTGACTGACTCAATCCATGACCGCCTTCTTATGTTCGTACACAACAAAAACAACAACAACGACAAAAACTACAACAACGACAACACCATCACCACCACCACCACCACCAACAACAACAACAACAACAACAACAACTACCACTACTACTACTACTACCACTACTACTACTACTACTTCTACTAATAGTGAAATTGGCAGTGAGGTGTCAAGAGGAATCAATAATTCATATTTTTGTTGTTCAGATACCAGGGCGAGTAGCAGTTTTCGCGCACCCCTTGGACGGTTGCGCCACAATTCTGGTCTCTTTTTGTTGGAATTATTTTGTTAACACAGTCCTTTACCGCGATGACATCCTCGCGAAGCTATTCAAAACAGTTTATGTTATCGATAAAAGACGTGTCTAAAAGTCTCTGATTACCTACTATCAAATAATGACAATGTGATACAAAGCCATCGTGTGAGGAAACGTAACAGCCCGATAGCAGGTATGCCTTAGTCACACACTACTGGACTATATGACCGTTCCCAGCTTGTTGTGTAATAACGAGCGTTCTCTGTTCAACAGGCTTCCAGACCTAACTTACCTGTTTGTGGCTTGTGTCATTCGAAATACGAGTGTGGTATGCCTTCATGAAATCTGGCTGAATGCTGACGTGGACGATTCTGTGGTCGAAATGGAAAATTTTCCATGCTTCCGTCAGGATAGGCAGAATTCAACGAAGAAAAGAGGTGGTGGCGTTGCCGCATATATCAATTCCAAATGGTTTAGCAAGCCTAGTCTCATTTTTTCCTACTTCTCCAGTTAGATCGACTGTGTATCTGTCTCATGTCGTTGTAAATTGTCTTTTTTTGATGAATACTACTATCACAAATGTTGACATAGCACCACAAAGCTTACATGGCCTAGTTAACTCCTATGATTCATTCCTACCTTTCCTCGTACCGTTGATAGGTAATAATCTTCCTATCATTGTAGGAGACTTTTATCATACATCTACGTATCCACTTTCATCTCCTAATCTCAACTATATTTGTGTCGCTCCGACCTGTTTTGACTTGCATTTGGATTGCATCCTAACTAGTCACCCAGAACTCTTTTCCGTCAGAATTAGTGCTCCCCTTAATACCAGTGATCACAGCATATTACATCTTTATCCGAAAATATACTCGAAAAATGGTCACTTATCCTACACACGGACTAAAAAGATTCGTTTATCTCACCGGAACTTATCTAAAGAAAACCTTTTACTGTTTAACCGTTCTTTGTTTCTCGCCACCTCATGGCTACAACACAGCTTTAGCCATTCCCTTTCGGTATATTTTGCCACCGAAATTATGAGCCACATCTTTACCGTTTGCTGTCTCACTGAAACGGTTTAATTCCATCTGGGAACAGTGGTTTCACCGTATCTCAAAAAGCAACACAGGAAGAAGGAGTTGGCTTACAAAATGTGTAACTATAATAATCGTAATGAAGTGAATTGATAGTGCGTAATGAAATTTCCCCCACTAAGAACTACGCGAACGGAAGTAGCAAGAAGACCATGACCGCGAAATAGCACGTTAGTTGTATTGCAGAGTGGGTTTGTATAAATGTTTAATTAGAGAATATAATTGTCAGGCTCAAAAATGACCAATCACAGGGAGCTTTTGTCGGAATTGTCCGCGATGATCCTGATTGGTTAAGGCTCGTCCGTGCACGCGATTACGAAGCTGTACGTGACCGTATCACGTGTGACAGCTGCTGAATCACCACAACCTTCCTCCCTCGAGAGTTTCTCGTTAATTTGGCTCACCTGTCGTACTGATCTTCGGACTGGAGCTGATGGCTATGGCTTGGCCGCTGCAGCAGTCGTTTCAGGAGGCGGAATAGATGTATCACAGTCATCAACACGGTCCCCGTCATGATACTCAGTCGTCCCACCCGTGTCACTGGTTACATCACCTGTTACTACTTTGAAATGAATTTGGCTAATGTGGCGCCGGTGCACCGATGCATCATCCAAGTCCATGATCCCGACCATAGATTGACCAAGTTGTCTTGTGATAATTCCACGGGTTGGTCGAAGATCGTTGCCACGGAAGTATGTGACATCACTGGAGTCAAGACACATCAGCGATGACCGTAGTCTTCTGGACTTGAAGAGGACTGCTGGACTCTGCTTGGTGGTTGTGTGCACTGCGTTTCTGTACTGCAACAAGAAATTGTCGAGGAAAGCCTCCAAGTCAGGCAACGTCCTCGGGTTGGCTGATGTAATTGCACTTTTCACGGAACGCATTAAATTTTCCGATGCGCCGTTAGAACATGGGTGGCGTGGTGCCGCACGTAGATGCCGACACCCAACTCTTTCTAGTCAGCATTTCAGCTCCGCTGCACAGAATTGTGATCCATTATCGGTGACTAATACCTGTGGGATTCCTTCTCAGCTGAAGCGTTTTCGTAGCACCTGGATTACGAACGAGGGGGTTGGTGAACTCGTCAGGAACATTTCCGGACATTTAGAGTAGGAGTCAGTCAGTACTAGGGCGTGATACCGGTTCAAGAATAGACCACATAGGTCCGCATGAACTTTCTGTCATAGAATGTAGTTTTCAGGCCATGGATTCCAGTTGTTTGGCCTCGAATGGACTTTGTGCAAACACGCATCACAGTTCTTTGCCGTAGTGAAAACATCCGCATCCAATTCCGGCAACGAACACATCTGTCGAGCCAGCGACTTCATGTCATCCACGCCCAAGTGGCCTTTGTGCAGTTCATCCAAAACCGACTTGGGCAATTTAGGTGGAATGACAAGCCGGTCACATCGACAAAGGAGGCCGTCGGGTTGGATAATAAATTCCTCTCGCAGTACGAATAACTGAAGAAACTTCCGCTTCACCTCGGGCTGCCATCCCTTTCTGATCGCCGAAATCACAGACCAGTAGTATCGTTTTGTCCGTTTGCTCAATTCTTCCCTCGACACAGGCGCAGCCGGCGAAATGAAGCTGCATTGGTCCGCCTCTGCGAATCGTAAATACTGGGACAGGAAGTCCTCCTGCGGGATTGTCTTACCAGATCGATGCAGGATGTCACAGCTGTAGGCTGCCAGAGCAAAGCTGCAATGCTGGATCATAGCAGCCGTGGATTTGGCGATGGAATTACCCGGGTTATGCAGGAATTGGAGGGCCTGGTGGTCGGTGACTATCGTGAACTTCACTCCAGATAGGTACTTGTGTAGTCGACGTACCGCCCAGAAAACGGTCAAAGCTTCCTTTTGCGTCTGGGCACAACCCTTCTCTGCAGTATCAAGAAGACGGGAGATGCAGATGATTGGACATCCATCTTGTTCTAGAATTGCTCCTATCCCCAGTTCGGACGCGTCAGTGGTCAACGTGGTTCGCTTAGATGGTGCAAATATGGCTAGTATCGGTCGATCAATAATATTTTGAATAAGACCGCGTAGTATCTGTTCACACTGTTCGTTCCACTGCCACACATCGGACGACCGAACTAGAAACTGTGGTTGGGCTCATGTTGCAAAGTTTGGAATGAACCTGGAGTAGTATTGCAAGCACCCAAGAATTGATCGTTAGTGCGCCTGATTTTCAGGATACTCGATGCCAATTAAGGGTTTGAAACGATCTGGATCGGGTCGGTATCCGTTTGCATTGACAGTGAAACCGAGGAAATCTAATTCGGTCACACCGAATTTGCACTTAGGGGCTTTGATCGATACATTTCTTTCCATGAACCTCTCCAGCAACTTTTGCAATCGGTGGTCGAGTTCATCCTTCGTGGATCCAAAACTGGGCACATCATCTTGATATGACATCACACCCTCGATATCATAGATCAACTCGTCTATCGCAGCCTGGAATATCCCGGATGACTCGTGCAGACCAAACGGCAAGAAGTTGCATTGAAACATGCCCCATGGAGTGTTAATAGTCGTTAGTGGTTTGGACTCCATGTGCAGCGGAATTTGCAAGTGCGCATCAGCCAGATCACTTTTCGCGAAAAACTTGCTACCGAGCATGCATTTCATGAGGTCCCCAGGCTCCACCGTAGTTGCCGCGCATTTCCATAGACGAGGATTCAAGGTCAATCGGTAATCACCACAAATCCGGGGTGTTTGTCCGTCGCTCTTCATTGCCACCACAATCGGGGTCGCCCAAGCGGATGAAGTCTTACGCTCGATGATACCGTCTTTCTCCATTTTGGTGAGCACCTTCAGAACGCTCTCTCTGTGGTGGTACGGCAACACTCGGCATTTCAGGAATACCGGAACACCATCCACTTCCAACTTCGCGGGCTCGACCGCCATGCCACCTTTGTCGTTCGAGCATTGTGCAATCAACAGCTGAAGAACAAGCTGATTGACCGCATTGTCGGACGTCGTTTTGAGGGTGGCCGATTGCTCCAAGGCACGCAGGGCCTTCAAGCCCAGAATTGATGGACTGTCAATGGAAATCAAGGATCGTACCGGGGTATAGTCGCCCTCCAACCGAACCATTAGTGTAGTCTCACCCAGCGCTGAAATTCGATGTCCAGTAACACCTTGAATGCGCGCAGCAGTGGGGTGTATGGATACACTGGGATGAATCAAGTAGAACACTGATTTCGGAATAATGGACTCACAGCTCCGGGTATCCACAATGAACTGATGTCTCAAGCCGCATTGGAGTTGGACTGAGCTGTACAGGTATTGGTTTGATTCACTCGAAATCTTCAGTGTGTATACCGGACTATCATCAAATTTCGGATCTTCTGGGGTTGCATTCGTAACATTGCACCTGGATTGACGATACATCTTGCGAATGTGACCAAGGTTTTCACAGGAATGGCATACCGAATTACGAAAGCAGCGGATGGAACGTCGGTGAAATTCGTCGGATGAAAAGCAACGATTCGGCTGTACTGGTTTGCGTTCAGGAATCATTTTGTTAGAAAGCTTCGGTTGAGGAGTCTTCTTTGTAGAGACTGGTTTACGAGGACGAACGTGTTGGTAGTGCTCTACGGAATGTACAGTCGTTGCATCGGCTACGTCATCGAATTGTTTGCAGGTTGATTGGGTATCGGAGAAAGTAGGCTGGGGCTTCAGTAATAGCTTCTTTTGCAACTCTGAATGGTTTATGCCGGCAATGAGGCGGTCACGCAACTGGGTATCCAAATGATCACCAAAATTACACTGAGCAGCCTGTGTCTGAAGTGTCAGGATGAATTCACGGAACTTCATGTTGGGACCACGAGCCAGCGAATGAAACTTGGCACGTTCCGTAGCCTGGAAATCGACCGGAACCACGTGGCCTAGCAGTAGAGCCTTCAACTCGTCGAACTGAACTGCAGCAGGGGCTCTCGGATATGCAAGGATTTTCATCAACGCGTACAATGAACGGCCGCCAGCTGTCAAGAAGAACGTAGTCTGGTTCTTCTTCTTCACATCCTTTCGTATACCACACTATAACTCGAAACGTTCGAACCAGTCTTCAATTTCAGATGCACTATCATGGAGGTTCAGCTATTCAATACTGGGCAGCTCCATGACATCTCTTGAGCAGTGCGGGTGTTCTTCAAGGAACTGCTTTTTCTCCATACCTATTCACCACTTACATTAGCGACTTAACTGCAATCCACTCAGCCCGCCCAGTCAAGTATACTGATGACGTTGTTTTGGCTCGGTCTGTCTCTCAGCAGCCTAATTTAGATGAATGTATTGATGGTTGGCAGATTTTGATAATGTTTTTTGAGGTGATCCAAATGTGAAAAGTCTTCGGTCTCGGCGGGATCCGAACCCACGCACGGTCACCACCCTCGCTTTAGTACAGCGAGTGCCCTACCAGCTGAGCTACGAGGCCACGCCGTAGGACCTTCGACTTTCTGCATATGGATCACAGTATACCCGCCCAAATTACAGTAGCACATGGCATCCACCACAGTGAACTAGCTTGTAATTTGACTGCCTATAGCAGGATTTCCCTTTGAGTTTCATGAAAATATTGCACATATCGAAAACTTTTCTGAGTAGTCTGGTCTTCTGTTAAACAATACCAAATGTCAAGAGTGTATTTTTCCGACTTTGCGATCCCGTTTTATAGAAGACAGCGCTACCGGTAACTCTACTCCTCTTGCACGTGCAAACCACGTGAAGTACCTCTGTGAAACTTTACAACAGAACTTACATTGATCTTTACATATAGAAATTACTGTTGGAAAACTGCGTACATTGTCATTTCAAATTCGTAAAATCCGACAGTTCAGTGCTTCACAGTCTGTCGTTTCTTCCTTCTTACACCAGTGTATATTTCCCATTATTCTATATTTTTCTCCCATAATTTTTCCTGGTCTGTTAAAAAAGGACTACATCACACTTTGTAGAAGTCTGTGAATCGTTAGCATTGTTTCTGGTATAGCCTTAAGAGACCTTATATCGGACTTATGTGGTAAGCACATAATAGCATCTGTTTCATTTGCAGAGAATATCATTGCGGACTGTTCACATCCACTGCATTGCACTCTTTCTCTGAGTCAATCACACCCTCTAACCCCGTTCTATGTTTCGACTGCTTCCTTTCAAATTATCGCTGCACAGAACTTCTGTAGTACCCTCGCCTGTGCGTGTTTTAACAAACAAAGATGAAGGGTAATCTGAACTGTTAACCCATTTTGGCTTGTGAAGTTTTTCCTCACCGTAAAAGCGTACTCAGGCCGGTGTATCACTAAATAATAAACAAATAAGGACAAATGCAAACGGTTTAGAGCATACTCCTGTTTTATGTCAAAGAGCTGAGACACTACTTGTCCTCATAATGTTTTCCTTTTGGTCGATCGCCGCTGGGTGCCATGATCTTATCTGGTCATTATTCATTCATAACTTGGAGCCACTCTTTAGTCGTTCAATTTACAAAATGAGCCTGATCCTGCTCAATGTGTTTTATTGCACTGAGGACACGACGTCCAAGGAATTGATCAATAATCATGAAGCTTGTGATCTAACCAAAATACTGGTAAATGATTCTCAACGAGTTTCGTCGACTGTTTTGCATAACGAAAAAGACAAGACACATTATAAACTCGTTCTCCACAACTTTGTTCTCGGAATAAAACGGTCAAGTATGTGCGCTGAGAAAGCACGTCTTTTGCTATTTTTTAAATCATCACTAACAACGTTGATTATTCCCGGTTAAGGGTTGGAAAAAGATATTATTTCGGTTCATCTTTGGAAAGACGCAAGTGTGGAATCTTTTTCACTTCCTTTTTCGGTCGATGGATCCCCGTCGAATTTAAACCGGATCGAGATCAAGTAAGATAGAATGATCCGAAAAACCACATCAGATAATAAAAACGATGAGTTGAACAGTCCGAGTGATACAAAATCCGCTGTTGGTAATTGATATTGACGAAACACGTTGAACGATTTACTTTTTATTGTTCAGTTGATGCGTCCCTACTGCGAGGTGCCCATTGTGAGGGTATGGTTTACCACATCTTTCGGTAGACGGCCTAATCATCTTGGCAGACAATACTTCAGCATCTGCCCAGTGCTGAAGCCACGAAACCGCAGACGACACGATAATCGGTCGATAGCGTGGATCGATAGATGAGAGATGAATCCTGTCAGTGATGTTTAGGCCTAAATGCTTGGTCACCCACACCAGTTGGACCAGAACGTTATACGCTATGCGTGTGTACATGGTCCAACGATCCATAGATCCATCATGTTTTACACTGATAAAACGAGACGATTTGCGGGCGGAAAAGGCGCCTTGTCAGAGTTAGTGGAACGAATCAAAACACTCATGAGTAAAGCACTTTAAGTTTCTTTGATTCTCGATGTCAGTCAGGTTGGTTGGTGTTATTTAATTTTTTGTGATAGTCCCCATGTCGCTTCACCTATATAGCTTGCCGAAATTCATCGGAGAAATGATTGGGTTTACATGAAGGAGATAAGGACTGACTATCATTCATCGGCTTTGCAATCAACGGGGAAAGTGTGGGGAAATCGCCATATCCGGACGTACTGTAAGCAATTCGCTTGTGTTATCTAACCCTTACATGGAGTTGTGTTTACATGGTATACCTTAGATACTAATGAAAGTGGTTGATTCTGGCTTTGGGATATTTTGTGTTAAGTAAAACGAACAGGGTACTCATTATACTTCTCTTTGACCTTCTACTGCAACATTTATGTGAACGTTTGGGGAAGAAGGGACGATGAATGACAACGATTAGGTTCAAGCCCGGAACTCCATTCTCAACAATGCTTGAGATCAGCTGTATGACGATCACTCGGCAATGCGATCACTAGAATTGACGGTTTTGAAAGCCCATATGGAACCAAGTTCGTTAATTTCTTTCCCCCACAAATCTGCCTGTTATGATGTTGATTCCGAAATAATTATAATTCATTGTGAAAAGCATCAACAACACTTGTCTTTACTTATACCACATTGTGCTCTATGGTTGTTTGTGGTCAGATACCCTGAGGAGCGTCAGCCAGTCAGAATCGCAGTGACCAGGTATAGCCAAAGCCCATTGATTGGCAAACTTACGATCTACCATTTGTTTCCTTTGATTTAAAATATCCACACAACTCCGTTCTGTGATAAAAACTAACATACAGCCCCGTAACCTTGGCTTTCCCGCTATTTCGTTTTGCGTAGTTCTGGTATGGAGTGGCCTCGCCACCTTTTCCCAGTCCAAGTATTACGAACAGTGCAACATGCGCTGCAGTTGACAGTCCCAAACACGTCAGAAAAAAAAACATATATATAGAGAGAGAACTGTGCCACGTGTCGCCATGGTTCCAGTGGGGATTTGAGCGTTGAAACTACTGCATGATGAATCATCTAATGAATACACATCTCTTCGGTCGTCCGCTCGGTGGACTATTCAGTTTTAAAATGATTTGCTAAGACCATCAAATGGCATACTGAAGTTCAAACTTTTGATGTCAGACTGTGGGCTAATAAAATACAATGGAAACCACCTACATGTTGATATGCCCCGAATGCGACCAAGGCTTGTGGGAACTTTGTGCGTTCAGGGGCTATCATACTAAAATCTGTTTGATCTGCATTGCGCGTGTGACATTTCACCAACACCAACTTCAGAATCAAACAAGCAGCCTTTCATCAAACTTGGCTATGAATAGTTGCTTTTTATGCGTTCAGTGAATAAAATATATTTCCTTGGATTGTATGTCCAAATGACAGAGTCTATCCAGGTGAAAGGCACATTCCAGCAGTAACTTTTGATTCTATTCACTAGGATGGCCATGTTTACTACAGTAATCAATCGATTAGGCCATGTCGGCCAGTCGCTAAATTAGTTTCTCCAGTCAGATATTTTTTGTTTGTTTGAGAAGTTCAGTCACAGCTACAGCCAAAGACAAATGACACGTATGTGACGCTAATTTACCCATTGTTCATCGTGAAAACTGATGATTTCTGATAGGGGATTTCGTGTTGAAATCGGTGCGAATTTTGATAAACACACAGAATTGAGTCACAGGCGATTATCCCCCTCTCCCTCCATCCCCACCCCGAAAACATATTCTAATTTCTACGATAATCCACCAAAAAGTACTGGCAATCATCTGCTCTTCCAAGATTTTTGAGCGCAACTTAATCGGTAACTACATATGACGTAACAGTGAAACGAAGAACAATTTTAGGCCGTTGCACTTTGCTTTAGGGAAAGGAGAGCAAGAGTATTTCAGTCGTGCAGGTCGTGATGCAACCATCTTGAACAGTTCAGGTATGCTAGTAAACCATTCATTCGGATCATCGGTTTGGGTGCAATGACTTGCATTAGATTTGGTTTCATCTGACCTATTGATTTGAAACTTTTCAACGTTGATGAAGAAAAAACATATTGCAATACTATCAATCACTGAGCCTTAGGATCATCACATTGGAAGAAAGATAAACTGTTGAGCGCATGAATGAATTAACGTTGAGAAACAACGAGTTAAATCGAAAGCTCAAAAATCTAGCAATCTGTGTTATCATGATCAAGTGTTTGCCCTGTTGCAAGGAAGATGGCAAGACGGATGAGGACACTTGTGTTTGGACGACCAAACAAGTTAAGTTCATGAAACACGTACAATCGTTTATATAGCCTTTTTTCCAGACAGCGCGGCACCAACAATGATCTCATGGCTATCTGACTATTTTGGCTGCGTTCTGGTCAGTTGCCTTTGGTCATGAGCTTGATTCCCTTGTGCACCGTTTCTGTTCGGTTGCTACGATTGCCCTGGCTTACAGCTTGGTCGATAGCCCCCCACATGGGCTGTCTTGTTGGTTGTCTGAGATTCCACTGCTTCTCATCAGCTAGTCCGTATACCTCCTTTTGTCTGCTTCGGGATGCCTTCGACATATTCTCCGTCTGTTCTTTGGTCTGTGGCTCTCAATCGATTGGCTCGATCGGTTTGACATTTGTGTCTTCCTGTTGTTCCAGCATTTCCCGCTATACTACGCCAAAGTATGTGCATATGTTTACATCTGTATTCGTATTTCCAGTAAAATATGAAAAATAGTTTTTCTTTGCTTAATCGAAAGTGAAACCAAACCTCCCACATTGGTGCCTTTTCCACTTTGTATTTTATTTTCTAATTCTCGTTTCTAGAGATTGGCTTGAAGATGGAGGGATGGCACTGCATGAAAAGCTTATAGTTTATATTAGACGGCCGATCGAGAAAAGAGTTCAAAAGAGGGACCTCTACCCAAATCAAGTTTATCGTGACAACCCTCATTTGTATCCTCATGCTGAACTCTCGATTCCCTCTTTGCTATTAACGTCATCATAGTCATCCGAAAAATAATGCCCACTGTTATAATATATCGTCCTAATGACTGAGTTACATTTTGACAGAACGATTTATCCATCCTCTAAGGGCATGGGCCAGGCACATTACCAATAGACGGCCTGGTTCGGTGGTCAGACAGTATGCTATCATCTATTCACAATTAATTCCAAGGTCGGAGGCAGCAAAGCAGACAACACGAGATCGGCTGACCAGAATCGTCGATAAGAATGGGGCCAGTCAAGCCATCAACGGACCAGTCATTGGTAAACATTTGCCTGAAATCGCAACTCAGGCTTCTTTTGAATCGTTGAAATCGCACATGAAAACTGTCACACAACTGGAGAGAGGTATGACGGCTACCGCATCACCCGCAATCAGTGCGCTCAGCTGAAGCGAGAAAAGCCACTATAGTTATCACAATACCCGAACTGATAGCAAGTATTGAAATCGCTCCCACCCGGAACTACTCAAGCCAAAGCAGCACAATACCAAGGCTGCGGAATAGAACGTTAATTGTATCGCAGGACTAGTTTGCATAAACATGTTAAGTCAAAGAACATTGATAGACTAGAAGTTGGCTTTTGTCGTACCTGTCCTGGATGATTCTGATTGGTTGAGGCTCATCCGCGTGCGTAGCTACGAAGATGTACCTTGCCGTATCAAGTATGACGACGGCTGAATCGCCGCAGCAACTTACATTTGAGGAGACATTACCAATTGATTTGGTTCGTGCAACTAACCATCTCTTTGCTTATCTGCGATGGAGGACTCGAGCTTCAACTGCCACTCCAGCCCTACTGGATGGACACTCGCTGTGAGTTACAGATGAACACAAGGCGGATATATTGGCGAAGCACTACCTGTCAGTCTATGCTTCTGATCTGATGCATAATCATCCTACACAGATTGCACTGGCAGCTTCATACATGTCATGCGAGGAAACCACTGAGGAAGAATCGGCTGCAGCCATGAGCACCATCAAAGTTAACCTATCCCCGTGGCCTGATGGTGTGCATCCTTTAGTGGTAAAGGAGCTGGTCGATATGTTAACTCGCCCAGTCACACGATTGTTTAACGCGTCCTTATCAGCGGGAAGGCTCCCCCAAGAATAGAAGAAAGCTGTTGTTGTTCCACTTTACAAAGGTGAGACGAAAGCCCAGGCCGTCAGTTATCAACTCGTCAGTCTAACATCGGTGGTGGGAAAAGTTATGGAACGCCTACTGGCCACTAGAATTCGGGAACATATCGGTGGAACCGACCTACTATGCCGAAAAAAATATGGTTTTTGAAAAAGTGGGCCGTGCCTGACAAATTTGTTACTTGCGCCGGAACACTGGATGAATGCCAAGGCCAGGGAACACCCTACGGGCGTTATTTTTCTGAATTTTAGCAAATTTGGAGAAAACGGCTTGGCAAACAAGCTCGTTTTCAGTGATTCATAATCATGCCATTAAATCACATTATATTACGACAAGTCAAAGGGTTGAACCAATCAGATAAGTGGGAAGTGATAAAAATTATTATTGAAAGGGGGTGAGGGTGGGAGGAAGAAAACAGTTGAAACCGGAAATGGATAATCCCCGAAACCCTTGTTCATTGTTTCACTGGCCCCTTTCCCAACCACGAAACAATAACATTTCCCCTCCTATCCTTCCTAACTACGCAACACCAACTTTGATGACCATGCAATCAAACTTTAGCACACAGACCTTATTCATAATTTATGCATTTCTAACCTATAAATGTAACTGTATTAGCCACGAGGATGATGTTACCGAAAACGAGCTTGTTCGCTATTCGTGTTTTCTATGCAGTGTTTTTTTTCTGTTTTCATTTTTCGTCCGGTCTATGGTCCGTTGTAGGGTGAAGGGAGGGCCAGGGAAGCTTAAGGGCACCTACAAATTGTTTTTGAGCCCATAGATGGTGGTTGTGGAGGCGGATGCTGACGGCCTCAGCTGTGGCTAGCATGCGACACTGCCGGTCTTGATTGCCGACCCCGAACCTTACACAGCGCACGGAAGGTCTCAGCCACGTTTACTGCTTGATTAATCTGGGCAAGGTGTGAAACGACAGCGCTAATGAGTGACTTAACTGCTCCAGTGTTTAACCATGCAGGGTGGTGTTCGCGGATGCGTTCAGACAAACGCCTGGTCGTGCGGCCGATATACGTTGTTCCACAGGATCAAGTGAATGAATAAACACAGAATGAGGCTGCAGAATCAGGCACTTTGTCTTTCAACCGTAAAAGCACTACCGGCCGGGATTCGAACAAAACTCGGAGCTTAGCTGCGTAGAATGTTTTTCTGATTTCTTCTGACAATCTTCTCTGCACACTCTCTGCCAACGTATCACCCTTGAATGGCAAAGAGATGTATATAGGCTTTCTTTCCACCCCGAACTTCTTTGGGGTTTCAACTTTAACTCGCATTATCTTCTCAACTAGCCGGTTAGGATAGCCGTTTTGGATGAAAATTGTTCGCACCCTTTGCAGCTATTCTTCAGCGGTGCCCTCCGAACCTATTCTTCTTGCCCTGTTTGTGAGGCATAGAATTAGGTTCTTTTTAATCTTTAGTGGTACAAAGCTGTGGAAGTGAATGTACTGCCCATTCCACGTTGCCTTTCTATGTACCGACCGGCTGATTGAGCCGTCTTCAAGGCGATTCATCTGATCGTCAAGGAAGACGATTGTATTGTTTGACTCCGTTTCTATTGTGAAATGTAAGTGGTGTGACTCAAGGATCGGTTCTAGGCCCGCTCCTCTTCGTGGCCTATATCAATGACTTACCAGCAATTTTTCAATCGCTGTCTCATTTATGTAAACGACCGTAAAATCTGGCATACAATCACGTCAAACGCAGATGAGCTTGTTCTTCAGGACGATGTCAAAGCCCTTGAAATGTGGTTTGATCTGTGGTCCCTGCCAATGGACACTGACAAGTGTGCACATATGCAGGCAGGGCTACCGTCCAGTGATCGGATGTAATATGTACATGAGGCACCTCTTTGCCGTTCTCTCTGTGAAACGATCTAGGAGTGATTGTGGCCTCGTAACAGAAAACGAAGAATAGCACCGACAAGGTCTGTATCCTCGAGTGGAGTACCCGTAGACCGATTAGTTGGTCATTCGACCATCTCTTACTCGACTCTCTGAAATTACTGTATGCATCCCATGTACGACCTAGTTTGGAATACGGGGGGACAGCTGTTTTCAAGCGTACGGCGGCAGGAGTGGAAAAGTTGAAAAGCCTTCGAAGGGGCGCAACTCATCTTGTTGGAGGACTCAGTTCAATTCAGTTCAGACAACCATCAACAATGCGTTAGGTGCGGTGGCTTAGGTTGCTATCTCCTGGCGACAGCCTCGGTCAGAAACAAGGAGAAGGGACAAATAATAAAGAAGCTGTAGAATAAATACAAATATTGGTATCAAATCGATAAAGAAAGTTTGTGAATACAAGAGTGCCACTGATAACGACACCAAGCCACCTTCTCTAATGCACATAACTACTGAGTGGGGGGGGGTCTCTTGAACCCCACCCAGGAAGTCTGGCACTTCCTACATGGTCAAGTCCACAGGTTAGGTTTTTCATACCCTTCTTCCATGTCGTGGACAGACCACCCTTACTCATCTTTCAACAGGTATCCACCTTCACAAACATTGCGCGCCGAGGGATCCTGTCAGCGATCTTAGCCTGGTCAGTTTAACTACTTTTTGTAATGATGTGACCCATGAGCCTAAGGTTCTTCGCTGAACCTCAGCTTTGCTTATACGGTGTTCCCATCAGATGAGAGCAATACTCCGAAGACATCGGTGTTCGAATACCGACAATCTTCGTACTTTCCTCCACCGGAAGTGGCTCTGTTTCTAAACCATACAGAAGTACGGGCCTGACTGGTGCAGTGTACACTCGACCCTTGAATAGGTAAACGGATGTCATGTGGACGCCACAGATGACTCAGGTTGGCAAATGTCAAGCGTACCTTCTGTATACTCAAAGACGCCTCATCCGATATCCGACCTTCGGGTTAGATGCAGCTCCCCAGATAACAGAACTTATCTACTTGATTTATATTTTTTCCAGATACTGAAAGGTTTGGTGTTGAACCAACCCAATCCTCCAACGGCATTTGCACTTCAAAGGTACTAAACGCATTCCGAGCATTGTTGCACAGTCAGCAAAGCTCTCCAGAAACGCTTGTAACTTATCCGAATCTTCACTTAGAAGAACTATGTCGTCCACATACCCAAGGTCTGACACTTTTCCATCCGGGAAAAGTTCAATGCCGCTATCCTCACTTGATAAAAGTGCGGTCTCCAGGATCGTATCAATCACGAACTTCAAGAGAGAAGGAGAGAGACGACAACCCTGATGTACACCACTTCCAGTGGTGAACTCGGGTGAAAGAGCACCTTAAGCCCGAACTCGGCTTTGGTTGTTCATGTAGAAGAACTTTTTGATGGAAATGAATTTTTCTGGTACACCCTCCAACAAGAGACAGTGTCAGAGAACTGCGCGGTCGACTGAGTTGAAGATCAAGAAAAACGAGGATATTGGGCCTATGGAAGGTGGGCTCATGTTCTAAAAATTGTCAAAGAGTGAGGAGGCGATCATCACAACCTCGACCAAGTCTCAATCCAGCTTGATTCTTGCACAAGCGCTGTTCGTGAGCGGTTGATAAGTGGTGGAGAATGATATCAACAGGCAGTTTGGATTCAGTGCTGACCAGAATTATTTTCACAGGAGGACCTGTCCCCGTTCTGGTGAATCGGTATGACCACTGATTCACTGACGGAGGACCGGTATTTACAACCAGAGCTAGAGCTACGGTGATTATAAGCACGCCTGTTATAGATGAAAGCCAACTAAACTGCTTCTCGAAATGATTCGCTCAGCGAACTATATAACGCTCCTGTGTTTCAATCAGTGAGACGCTCGCCTCTGTGATCGGTTCATTAAAGCTTGGCTTTCGAAGACCGTTATTTTTGATTAGACGGAAAAGGCTGCGGCAGTTGCCACTCTCCGCAGATGTTTCCATCTACTTATACTTCGCAATCCACCACTGCTCACGGCCATTTTTGAGGTTCCGAATCAGTTGGGAGAAATCGATCTGCACACAGACAACTGCTGAGTGGGATCCAGTCGAGCAGTGCACGCTCAGCCCTCACGCTTACAGCGATGCCAACTCCAGCCTGACCAGGAGCACTAGACACCGGATCACCCGACACGCGAAGAGTGAAAAGAGAGGTCCGGTTTGTATCTGGGAACTGAGGTGTTACCACTGAAATTAGGTTTTGTGAGTGTTTCGGAGACATAACATTCATCTATGTTAAAGATTTCAAGAGTTGTAGTTAGCGTAGCCTGTGGCCCTGTTTGGTAAAGTGTGTTGATGTTGAAAGCAGCCAAGTGAAGAGACTGCTTAAGCCTGGGGATCGATTATCTTCATTCCCCTGTCCCTAATTTGCTACCCTTACCGAGAGCTAGAAGTTTGCGGCCACGACTCATTGTGGCCTCTCGCATCCATTCAGAAGTTGGATGTGAAGGACGAACAGCAAAGAGAAGAGAAGAGCTTTCCGTGTGACCTCTGAAGATTTTTGGGCCTGTCATACTTCACGGTTGCCCACACCGCAGAAGGGGTTTTTCTTAGGGAGCCCTAACCGGAGCCTTTGACCAAAAAGTCTCACCTCCAAGGCAGTGGGGTGTAAACCCAGCACAGGAACGTGACCGAAGCACCCGTGAATGAACTTCTTCTAATCTGTCACGTGAGACCTGATTGTTGCAAGCAACGTGTCTTGTCTTCGCTGGTGCTTCGTTATCGATACTCGTTTCGGATTCTGTCCTCAGCCTCACTCACCCGAAGGAGCAAGCGGAACTTGGATGGAGCAGAGTCCTTTGTGCCGGGGGCTACCCATCTTAGACAGGTGATAGCTGTCCAATGAGGTGCGATGACTTCTTCCACTGCCAAGAGAAACCCCAGGTACTCCACTCTTACGTCCACCTAGTGGAGGCTTTTAGACCGGTAAACTGTTTCTCTCTGTGGTTATTCGTTGGATTGTTCTCTCCATGGGGAAGGGATACGTACGATCAGCTTCGAAGATCAGCTGAAGAATACTCGATTATTTCCAGTGACAAATCTAAAAGTCCAGGGGCACTCGATCTTTATCGGGAGTATCATCTGAGTCTACTTTGGACCAGAACTACGTGCACAGCTCCCTCTTCTCGAAAACCACCGCTCTCGGGAATACCCACTAACTTCAAAGAAACAGCAGTCGGTGGGTCTACTGCTAGTGTACCGTCTATCTCGAAGGTGAACTACCTATGGAAAGTGCTGCCAGCCGAAGTGGTGGAAGAGCCTAAAGAAATGCTGTTGAAGCGACCACTGGAAATCCTCCTGAAGAGGTGGTAGCTTGTAACTCAAGGCTGAATCTATGTCGCTGAGCTTTGGTGATGAGGCCTACGCGTGAGCGATGCCCTCTACTTCTATTATGAAGAATGATGAATGAATGAACAGATCAGTGCTGAATCCAACAATCAGAGCGCAACCATATAAGCCGGCCAGCGGGCCGTTTAGGTCTATCACAGAACCACTAGCTTTTATGCAACGTTTGGGTTATGATCAGCACCTATCTTCAATAAAAGATATATTTTGCACCAATAAACTGAGATGGTCCTAGGGCAGAAGACTCTTCTCCCTGGACGGGTCAAAACACATCCGTATTGTGCAGTGTTTCACTTTAATCACGATTTTGAGAGTTAAATTGATCAGATTCCATGATGGAAGTCCGCATTGATCACCGTATTTGGTCTTCTTTTACCATTAGTGTGAATCATACAGCCTTTAAATTAGGTTAAGTATGGGTTAAGTTCACTGGTTCGTTTCACTGTCATCCGATATTCACGAACACTGCCTGATTTTTTTTATTTACTTTGTGGTATTTTGCGTTATTTTGCCTACGAACAATCTTCTCAGTAGTATGTTTCGAATTGCGAATTGCCCACGATGTGCGCAGCCTTTCTGACTTTTCTGTATTCGACTGAGCGACACTACGTAAAAGCTGAGTAACGACAAGAAAACCCCTCACTATCATGGAGGCCATTGGGCTGACACTACAACACACCGTTTCTAGTAGAACTTTTTGTAACGAGGGAAGAGTCCCACATGTTATAACTGGGTTATCTGAACTCATAAAGTAGGTACCTCTGATCGACATGTTGGTTTTTTCTGGATTGAACTCCAGACATAACAGGTATAATTTTGTCTTCATATCCTTCTTTCAGTCACACTTACTCATTTAGCACTCTGGCGGTATAACTTTTTCGCATCATTTTCCCATTCTAATCGTTTCCCACCATTGAAATAAAACCAAAATTATCTCAAACACCTCTGTTACCTTTAGCTATCCCCTGTCTGTAGATAACTCATGGATTACACGAACTATCTCCCCATGTTCGAAAACGGTTGATCAGTCTAACGAAGACATAAGGGTTCTTTGGTCCTATCGGACAAAGTTTCTTAGGAATCAGTGAACTTTCAATTGGAAAATGAAAGTCTTACGTTGACATATTTAACAGTTGGTGATTATTTGCATATATCTCACAATTACTTGCGCGCAGTTTGTGGGCTTGATTATAATTTACTTTTCTGACTGTCCTTTGGACGCCATCTTTCACGCACCAACCTCAGGTCGTCTGATAAACCTAACACTTGAAAGATCCAGACTTGAGTTTTGCTCTTGTTAGAGCTCATCAGTGGACCGATAGAGAACAACGTCTGAACAAACTTGACTCTGTCATTCGGACCTGTCCTGACGGGGGCGGGGTGACCCAGTGATAACACACGCCCTCGAGATGAAGCGGTCTGGGTTCAAACCCCGGTCGTCGTAGTGGGTATGCATCGCTGATGAGCTGTAACTGGAGCGAAACTTGAGTCTGGTGCTTTCGAGAGCGGGGCTGATGGGAGGACCTGAGGTTGTGCGTGAAAGTTGGAGTCCAAAGGATAGTCAGCCAAGCGAAGTTAGTAATTGTCTTTTCAGCCCGCGTAGGTTTCATATAACTTCAAGATGACACCATACGGTAATTCATTTATTCTACTATGGACAAACGTAAAATACCACTTATAACAATTAAAGATTTGAACTTAGTAGTCTGCTTGTATTATTCTGTTCAGTCTTGGTATCCCGTTTTCTTGTGGTGTTGTCCTTTGTCTGTATGCTTTGAACACTAGACAATACCGTTCTCAGTATGAACGTGAAATAACAAGTGTGATTTTCCATTAGGGTGGATTGTTGGATAATGATTCTAAAGAAGCCACTAGTTTCACGGGAGAGTAGAACGTTCATTGTGAATGATGAATAGCTGTTATTCAGTTTTAAATGTAGAAAAACGGTTACAAAATTCATTGAGTACCTTAACTCCTCAAAAATGATCTCATGGAAGTTGTATTCAAGCCGTCACATATGCCTTTGTAACAACTTAACTGAGTACTGTTCAGCAACGCTAGAAATTAAAGAAATTAAACATGCAAACAACCGTTGGAGAATTCAGACCACGGACGTGCGATTATCCATTTTTATGTTTTGACTGTACTAGAATCCTCACCTCCACGATCTCAGTTAAGTGTTCGCTATTGTGAAGTGTCCTACTCGCTGCGGTGCAAATGGGCATAACAGTATGTGCCTAATCTTGGCCACAATTTCATAACTGAATGTTCTTTCTTTTTTACCTTTACTTTGCATCCGACTTCAACGGTAAAAAGACAAAATTGTCTAGAATCATGCTCGTATATGTGTGTGAAAACAGAAAAACAATGCAAATTGTGAAAGATGGATAGATATGTGCGAAAATACTTTAGGTTATGCGAGCAGCTGAGGATATATGCCTCTCTTGTAACAATGAATAGATAGCTCGAATCTGAGAGGAAAAACAGTTCGAAAAAGGTGCGTTGATCAATAACAAAAGGCGTGCAGGATTCACCTTATCCATCTTGCTTGTCATCCACCTATTCATCAAATTGTTGGGTGGGTCACAGTGTTTACGAAATGATTTGTTCATTGTTTTCTGTTTCTAGGCACAAGTTCCACTCAACTTGATTTATTTTATTTTATTTATTTATTTATTTATTTATTTTTTTTTTTTGGGGGGGGGGAGAAGATTACCGCAAAAGTGTGTGTGCGTGTGCGTGTGATGAGCGTTAAGCATTCATAAAATCTTTGGTTGGTAAAATCGATGCTCACTTGTTTGCTGTGTTTGCAAACTGAATGGGTACTTTCAGTGACCCAAGGAGTAGTTAATAGTTCGAAAAGTTCCGGCAACACGGCTCATGCACGGTTCAGTTGGAAAGATTTCTGCGTAATCCTACGTCCAATTTGTCAAAATGTTCGGATACCACTTCCACATCCGGTGTGTAAGCCTTATTTGTGTGACCACTAGTATTATTCACAACCTGCGGAATCGGGATTTCACTCATGCACTGGGACAACGCTCGTGTGCGCCTGCGTATGGCCACTTGGAGAGTGTCCTCAAACGGCGCTTGACGTTTATCGTGAGGCATGAGAGTCGCACGTCGTGATGAGAGCATTGACATTAGGACCTCTGAATCGGACGGAAGTGTGGCAGACTCCACATCATACGCACTTGATCTCCGTCGGCTTGGCTTAACTTCCTCCGTCGAGTCCTCCGTTACATTGACCAATACTTTGGTGAATGATTTCGTTGCATGACTACCTATCAAATAGGCAGATTTAAGCGCTTCCGGAATGTCATCCAGTATGGATCCAGCTCGATTGGGTCTAAGTGTGGCGTAGTGCAATTTCAGGGCAATCTTCTCGTACACTTTGATCAATTTCTGGTCACGTGTTTCTGGTTCTCGTTGCAACCAGCGCCGCATAAATCGTTCGTCCATCCGTATGATCCATTCGCGTACGGTATTTCTTCCCTTGGCACCGGATATCACCTCTATGGCAGTCATAGTCTCGTCCAGCATGGACGTGTTCAGCGAGCCCATCAGGCTCAAAGTTTGTTTAGCTTGCATGCGAATTTTCAACAATTTGACCAATGGTTTCATTGTTATGCCCATGAATCCTACAGTGAACAGGATGATAAAAAGTGTGGCTGTGATAATCAGTCGACGATTGTACCCCCCATTGGGACCAAGTTTACTGTCTGAAATTAGAACCGCAAGGGAGAAAGCTACGGCACCACGTAGACCTCCGTAGATCAGAATAGTTTGTTCGGTAAAAGAGATTTTTCGCCCGTCCACTTGAACGGCATTCAACACCAAGGTGATACCGAGGACAACCACAGCTCTTGCGATTAGACAGAACGCGAGCGACCAAAGAATGAACCCAGTTTGCCATTCCAGTTGTCCCGTCAAAACCTCGATTCCCAGATAGAGAAAAATTACAGACTCACTGATTTCAGAGACAAGTTTGCACAATTTGTGCACCATACAAACGGAATCACGATCCAGATTGTGAAACGCATAAGCCGCTTGCACAAGGCCGCATCCGATCATAGCAATGATGCCAGACCAACCAACACAGTCGGCCATAATGTAGGAGAAGTAAGCCAAGAGGATAATAACAAATGCACTCAAATGGCTTTTGATCCGTGTGATAACACAAGACAACAGGCCAACTATTACACCAATCAACAGACCACCAAAACTGACAGTGAAGAATGAGGCGATACCCACACCGATCTGGTGTCCAGTTACTTCTTCCGAGCCAGCAAAAGCCGCCATGATATCGTAGAGAACCACAGTGATTGCATCGTTCAATAGAGATTCACCAAACACAATATAGTACAAACTCAATTCCACACCGATATCTTGGAATATGGCAAGGACGGCTACGGGATCAACGGCCACAATCAATGAACTGAAGAGAAGAAATCCTTTAACATCAAAGTCAATTAGTGGATAACCAAATGCACCGACTTTGTAAACTCCGTACATTGCAAATCCGATAATGAGAAAATTGAAAATGGTTCCCAACACGGCAAAGATAAGCACAACACCTAAATATTCACTGAATGTTCTATTGTATAGAGAATAGGCAGATTCGAGCACGATGGGTGGTAAAAGGTAGTTGAAGAATAGTGTTGGTGTGAGAGACCAAACTGTTTCTTTGAACGAACCCTGGCGTATACCGAATTTGACAATTGAAGCAAAAATGATTCCAATCAGGATCAGGAGTAGAGATTCCGGGATATAGTCGGCTAGATAAGGAATTCGACGGAACGCCATTTTGATGAGTATGACAATCAGTAAGAAGAGCATAATCGTAATGTGTACGGAGAACTCATACCATTCCCATTTAGCAGCCGCGATACCCTCGTGCGATCCTTCCACGTCATGTTCGCTGGATGCGTTATGTGCTGCTTGACAACTGGCAGTGAAGTAGCACTGAAGAAGAACAAGGATAGTCGGGAACTTAGACTTCAAGCCCATTTTGATGTTTGAAGATCTTTTTTCTCGTCCGGAGAGTGTACACGATCAGTGTCCAATGTCTGCTTCTTGAAGATAATAATGGGGATGATGATGATGATGATGATAATGATGACGATGACTGGGATGACTGGAGGGTGATTATCGTTATTCCGATTATGGTTATCGCGGTTGTTTCGCTCGAAGTGTTGCGTAAGACCCGTCCTTGTTTCCTCCTGCTCCTTTCGAATCTGATACGATCTCTGTTTTGAATTTGGCATCTACACATCCTTTTATCTGAGGACCCGCCTGCGCGCGATTCTGCCCGGTAGGAAGCGAGTTCGTTTGATAATTCACATGACCTCTGTGTATGTGTGTATATATGTGTATGTGTGTGTAGATGTGTGTGAGAGAGTAAATGGTTGTGGGTGTGTGTGCGGGTAGTTTCACGGCTGGTCCAAAAAAACGAATGGTCCAAAACGGGAGAAAGGCGCCAAACGAATCTCTCTTGCCTTGTGTGTGTTTGTGTGCATTTGTGAATGAATGAACGGATGCAAGTGATGTACCGTTTTCATGCTTCATTTCGAAATCGGCAACTCTATATTGCTTTAATCGTCTTACCTTTGTCAACTAGTGCAAGTACAATAAAGTGAAATGGAATGTTTTATCTCGCGAATTTTGAGGCGAACTTTGATGTTCAGGCAAAAGTCTTTTTGTAAAGGTCTTTGCACGAATGTCATGATGGTATCCAAAGAAAAAAGTACATCAGAATTTTGTTTGTTTTCTAATGAAGGCTTTTTTAGACGATAAAATATCTCAGTCTCTTTGCGATCGCAAACTGTTGATACTTATGAACAATTTGTTGTAATCGTATGACCTAAACGGTATCTTTCATCGCACTTTCCTGTTGCTGTGCCTGCAGCCAAATAGACAGAACACGAATCCAAACTGAATCTAACGTACTTCACTCATATTACGGTTGCATGGGGGATCGGTTTTGTTGAACCAACATAATGCCCCGAAGCAGCCGTGGATGAGTTTCTGGGACCCGCCGATGTGGGAACGGAGTTGATCGTCAGGATAGGCCAGAGTGAGAACGAGCCTTGGTGACTAGTTTGCCAATCCTGTCTGCATGTTTGATGACTGTGGCAACCCGTTGGTGGTCGTGAGAGTATCCGAACGCAGGTCTGTCCCAAAACTGTAGCTGAAAGTTTGTTAAGAAGAAGTAAACAATTGACTCTTTTTGTTTCTCTCTTTTGTCGTACAACATTTCTATTGTCCAGCTATAGCGGAGTATGCATACTACTCACTGAATAAGTGAGTAGCCGATTGCTCGAGGCTCTAATGGGTTGACAATGAACGCGAATCTGCAAGAGGGACCGAACGAAATAAGGTAAAAAGGCATGCAAACCATCTCGTTGCATCGTCAGACTGGAAAACGACTATCTTCAAGTGGACTGGACCGATATTTTGGTGATGTCTGGACGAGCAGTTCCCAATAAGCAGCTTGTTTACCAGGCACATCTGGGTTACAACACAGCTACTGTCCGCCAGACAGTGATCTCCCATCTGCATCCGACTGCAGGAAAAATCCTAAAGTGCTTCGCAATATTGTCTTTAAATGTGCTCAGATTGTTGGAGTAATGAATGTTTCTGGAGCCAGATATCTTAAGAATGTTTGTTTATTCACGTACATTTGTTTGCAGTAACTGATCAACTCCTTGATGGACGTGCTCTCCTCCTAAAGCTGCAATGACTTAGGAGAGTAAGAATAAGAGACCAGATAATTATCAACTTCACTGATTGTTAATCGCATTCTCACACGCTAAACAAATGAGAGTAATGCAGTTAGTAGCCTTTCCTGGGTGAAACAAAACTGTCTCGGTATCATATGGATGTTGGAGTGTGGTGCGATTACTATTGTTCACGTGTGCTGCTGACGGATCTGTTAGCTGCTGAATCGGTCTCTTATAACGGGTTACCATTGCTCATTCTGCCTTCCGCGGATTTCATCTTTGGCCTAGACGGGTCAAGTGTCTTGACCAGTCACCTTTGTCCACACGTCGGAACTGAGAAGACAAACGCAACCCTATGTTATGCCCCCAATCATAACACCGTAACAATGGTCTTTGAAACCAAATGGCAGCTAAGCAGCTGCATTATTGCCGCCTGCATGACCTGTAAGATTATACCTAGGAATGGTTGAAAAATGTATTCGCCTTCTAGCTCCGCTGTTCTTAGCATCGCAAGGGAAATGTGCACAACTGATGTACAGTGTACACAGGTAATCAATACAAATTACCCCATTATGTGTAGATGAATTTCACCAAACTTAATGAGCATACACTATTCAAACCCACATTTCACACTATCTCGACTATATATGCGGTATCGTTCTTCGGGTATTTTGTAGACTCCTTTTCCTAATACTTCCATTTTGTGCTCCTTTCAGGTTACTTACAGTCAAACAACCCCCGCCATCATTCGTGATGTAACACGTGGACCACCATCATATATATATATATATATATATATATATATATATATATATATATATACACTTGACCATATTTCCATTTGCTAATTCGCTTTTGTGCCTAAATTAAACCGTGCCTTATTTTGGTTGCGCAATGATGACCAAATATGTGGTCATCACCGAATTACGTACAAAATCCCTCTAAATCAAATCGTATTTTCCACACAGCACCCTTATTTTATATCCTTGTGTCAGAATCAGTCTGATACCTTATTATTATTATTATTATTATTATTATTATTTGCTGTTATGTAAACCTAACCCATGCACAGAATGACAAAGAAATAAAATATGCCCTTTTGATGCGATGCGATGCGATCCGATCCGATCCGATTACTTTTTGAAACCCAATACCATACTGTTGATGTGAACCCCTTTTAGTCAACCGAGCATCTGTTTGCCCTCAGAGCTGCTGATTTTCTGTTCCAGCGAAATGACTGCAGATCGATGTTCACTGAATGAGGCAGTTTTCTAGCCAATGCACACGTATACACCAAAAGGGCTTGCGCATCTGGTCAACACCCATGTGTTAGTCATCCTGTTCGGTTAGCTGGATTTTGTTTCCGACAGCCAACTCCACTGCAAACGTGACTACGGAGACAAGCTTGCTCCGTTAGGCAAATTGATGCTGGTCCATTCGACGGTTTTCTTGGGGAACATTTGCTTTTCCTGGTCACGTTCGGCGCAAAAATCTGAGCGACCATACTCACGGCCTGACGGCCACTTCTGGACTTACTTGTATGTATGTATAAATGTATATGTATATTATATATAAATATAAATAAATAAATAAATAAATATATATATATATATATATATATATATATATATATATATATATATATCGGTAGGACGGGACCAATCACAATGAGTAGACGATGAGTAAACAATGAGTAGACGTTTTCACCACTCAGAGACTTCAGGCTGACCATCTACGTTGAGTTCCACTCACGTGATTGAATTCCAGGCTTCCTTATCGTTATTCAGCTATGTCGCCCAACTCCTCAACCTTGTCGTATTATTTCATGATGATAAGTAGATAAAGCTTGAGATCAGCGGAACCGTTCATTGTAGATGGTGTATAACCGATTCTGTCACTCATGGGTTCAATACAAGGTTAACAATGGGGGCAATAAATGACTTTCTTTTATACCATAAAATCTGTTGCACGTTACCTTATTGTATTGCCGTTTCGATGAATTTCAATACACACCGATCGCAGTGAGTGTAGATCATAGATACAATTTTTTTGGAATTCCGTTGCCACGAGAACAACGAAATTTATGGTTGACAACATTTGACAAAATATCCATCAGGAATTTGTCCAACAGTGTCCCTTTTACATAATATAAAAGCCAGTTTAAACTTCAGCTGGACTGAAGATCGAAAAGCACGGTGGCAAATAACTCTTACTGCGAAGTGCACATACCTGAGAACCTATGAATTTCTTGTGCACAGGGTTGTTGACAAGCTGAATACCATATTCAGCTCCGTGAACTAACTTCGAGGAATTCATTGATTCGGGGGTACCACTCAAATTCCGGTATTCTCAGGTCTATTGGATAAGTCATAATGTTTGGTTTATTACTTGTAATAAAGGGAATATTCAGATATTGATTTTGCTGGCCGAATTATAATAATTTGTTTTTGGTACTATTTAAGAGAAGCTTCTTGAAACCGTTCATCTTTAGTTTAGTTACCGGATGGTGCTATTTACGGTTTATTCTCGTCAGCCCCCTTCTGTAAGCTGATAGATGCCAATTTCTTCATCTTGTATTAATGATTGTTCAATAACCCTTCAATCTCCGTTATTTTTAGAAAACAGTGGGGTATGACCTAACCATATTGGCTCTCTTTGTACGCACTGTGTTTTGCGGTTTATCGTTCACCAAATCACTAAGGTTTTTGCCAAACTCCTCCACAAGTTCCTCCTTGCACGGACTTCTTACATCGCATTTTCTCTATCAGTTTCAGCTTCCGAGATAGTATTCCTAGATCTTAACCTCTCTCCGAGCATATAGCTTAGTCCTAATCCTGTGTATATCGTTGGTTTTCCTGTATCGCCATTCGGGCTTGTTCAAATTTACAATGATTACGAACTCTGATTTCACTTCTTGTGTAAATGCCCAATAGACCGCATCTTTTATATGGCACACGAATTTTCCAGTACCTTTTCTCATCTTTCTTGATTACGACATGTACGCGAAACCGGTTGTGCGCTCATCGACCGTATAACAAATACTCAAAATGCGTCAGTTAGGTATGCGTACCCGGCCATCATTCAGAATGTTTGCCGTGTTAACCGGCGAACCAACTTTGGAAGAATCACTGTGTAATTCTAGAAAATTGACCCTCCGTCCATGCACACTCCGTACGATTCAAATGAAATTACATATGTAAAAATTTCTACATCGGTATTAGCTAAAAAGGGAATGCGGCTGCACAAAACTGACCCGCCGATAACCTAATGCAACAGAAAAAACGTGCCATGCAACCAAACTGCGAATCGGGTTCAACACCTGACCTGGTTTCTTTATCCAAATCTGGTATAATCTTAAGTTTCTCTCTCTCTCTCTCTCTCTCTCTCTCTCTATATATATATATATATATATATATATATATATATATATATATATATATATATATATATATATATACGTATATAATATTGCAAACGGAATTCTGATTTTCACATTAAACAGGAAAATGATCAGAATTGCTATTCTCACTGGACCATAAAATGGTCACTAGGACCACATCACTGGGGGAAGTTAAACCCTATTTGGCGGGGCCTTTGAATATCGGTGGTGCTTTAACCAGTACTGCTCCGTCATTGGTGGTTCACCAAGGAATTCTTTTTTTGATCGCGATGGTAAACTGATTTTCAAGGCCAAATTTTACCTTACAGTGGTCCCTTTTGGATTCCCTAAGTTTCCTCTCGCTTGGAAACGAGTTCCATGCTCTTCTGAATGCAGTCAGAAATCGTGTAAAACGTCTGCACGTGGTTGAAGAGCTGCTCTGATACGTCATACTGTTTCTAAAAGACCGATACCGTCAGTATTATCTTCGAACGTGCAGTCCCTTTGAGGTAAAGTTTACGAAGTATTTAATATCACCTTGCAAAAAGATCCGAAAATTGACGGTTCGATTTTCCTCCAGAATAGTTGGTTGTACAAAGAAATTTATGATGACGTCATCCATCCTGATGGGTATGGAGATCTCAGGGGTGGTCGGATTGCGAATCCGAGGAATCGATGAGGTGAAGTAATCACATTTATCCGTCACAAGTGGTACAAGTCGTCTCATCGCTCATTTCAACTCAACACGGTGAAGATCAATTGGATTGCAACTCATTTTAATTCACCTTTTCTAGTTTCCATTCGACATCTTGTTCTCCTTGATTATTATGTTGCACCAAATACCCACTTTTAAAATATGTCATTTAATTGACAGCCTTTCTACCTATCTCATTGTGAGTCTTGATCAGCTTTTGTGCACCATAGCAGGTGATTTCAATAAATTTGACTTATCTTTCTCAACCACCTTGGGTTTTTTATGTCTTGTTTATCTTCCAACTCGCTTCCATGAGCTTTTGGACTCAGTATTAATTAGTTATCACAATATCTCCGTAATATTTGAAAGTGCTCCCACTAGCACTTCTGACCACTGCACTGTACTTCTTCGCCTTAAATAGTGTTGAAGAAACAAATCTTTTACCAACTCCCTGCATTCATCGAATGCTGTCTGCAATCGAAATTAAACCCCCGAGAACCTCGATATGCTTAGGGCAGTTGTTAGCTTCACCGATTTTTCCGTTTTTCCTTTACACGATGTGTCCTCTTACAGTGAACACTTAACTGACTACCTCCATCTTTGTTATGACTTGTTTTGCCCCACGGAAACCTAATATGTCCAACCCAATAGGTTCTCACCTTCCCGCGTGAAGAGGCTCCATATATCTACGGGAAGAGAGTGTAGATCGGGCTGATATTATGCAGTATGGAGATATCGACATTCATCAAGCCTGAAGTACAAAACCTGAATAATCTGTATCTAGACACAGGGATGTGTAACAAGAACTGCCGTGAGATGTGGAATGCCCTGAAACAGTTGTGCTATGCCAAGCCTAGGCTGAAGCTAAATGTCAAAGATCTGAATCACCGGTAACTCCATCGCATCCTCACTTCCCTCTCTATAATACTGAATCCCATGAATCCAACCCAGTTACACCTGGCTTTGTCCTTAGAGTTCTACAACAAGTCTTCAAAATTGCCTTCCCGTTGTGGAAAATTTACCAGATATATTTTCACTAACTCTGTCGTTAGCAAGCACTTTGATGCATGTGTTAAATTGACAAGAAAGTTACTGTCCGACACAAATCATTGTCTTCACTCCACAGTCTATCAAGCCGTCTCGTTTTCTTCCACTCCTTCAAAATTCTAAGTACTTCATTCACGCACATCTACATATTGAAATAGCATCATCCCTCATCTTGTCCACTTTGTCGTAGATCCCGACAAAGTAATCAACGATCTCATTATTCACTATCGTCAGTAATCTTAATGTGTGTACTGCTTCATTTCACCTCCACGCTTTCCTCTGCATGTTCCAATTAGCCCCTACACTTTGTTCTTTTGAATTCCACTGTGAACCACGTGCGATGAATTTTTACCCTACATCGGGTGCGTAAAAACTTTTACATATTCGGCTTGACTTGAGAAAAATAGGGGTGAGGTATCTCTGACATACTCCACTTCTCATGGTGAACTTGGATAAAAGACCACAGCAATCCTGAACTCTGCTTCAGCCATTCACGTGGAGATCTAATGACAGAAATGAACTCATCTGGAAAATTCCGCAACAAGAGACAGTATAAGAGAACTCCGCTATCCGCAAAGTCGAATGCTTCTGTCAGATCAACTGGAACAGGTGTGTATTTGTTCTAAAATCTGTTGAATGAGGAATTCTGATCAACACAACCTTGACTGGGTCTGAACCCCAACTTTGCTCTTTCACAATATCTGATCAGAAGCGTTGGATAAGTGGAGAAACATAATACCAACTAGAGCTGAAATGTGATATACCTCATGGCCCTCTACACGTTTTGCTTTTCTTCTGACCCTTTCATGTAATTGTAAA
This sequence comes from Fasciola hepatica, assembly GCA_948099385.1. Taxonomy (NCBI): domain Eukaryota; kingdom Metazoa; phylum Platyhelminthes; class Trematoda; order Plagiorchiida; family Fasciolidae; genus Fasciola; species Fasciola hepatica. The sequence continues at coordinate 9,443,717 of CANUEZ040000182.1, read as the reverse complement.
ATCACGGTGTTCGTGAAATTATTAGGGCCGAGTGGAAAAGTAGTCCTTTGCGATAGGATACGCATATCTACCATTAAAAATGGGGTCGCTTCAATTGGACGGCTCTTGCAAACCGGGAAAACGGCTTCATGGAAAATCCGTTTCCTAAATGACCATAATTCGTAGATTCAGATCGTGGCGTTTTACTGATTGATTGATTCATCAAAGAATCCTACTGAAATAAATCGAATAACAAGCTCACCTACCGGTAGATGTCAAGTGTCACTTTATTTCGAGTGCGTATTTGTGGAACGAAACCTCCCAGCTTGTTGTTCTGTGGTTTCATGGCTCATTTGGTAGAGCGTGTATGGTGCTAAAGCATAGGAAGGGTGTTTTGTTCCGTCCCACTAACTCTATTGAGAAATCGGTTCTATCTCAGAATTATAATTTTATCAGCGAATAAACAGAATGTATAGGTTGTTGTCACGTCCGCCCACTCGTTGCACACAGCGCTTCGGTCTGACTGGTGTGGGCGACCAGGCCTTGAGGCTTGAACAGTGCTCACAAGATTTATCTCTCATCTATCGATCCACTCCATCAGTCAGCTGCCCTGTCATCCAAGATCCCGTTTGTCTCAAGCCTTTTGCTTGGTACTGCACCAGTGCGGATTGCCAACGCGACTTGGCTGTCCGTCAACGTTGGGTTAACACATTCCCTCACAAAGGGTACGCACCTTAATTCGAGTCTGTATCACGAAGATATCTATTAATTAGGTTTCCTTCGTCAAAATCTGTCTACCCGCAACTATGGAATCGAGTTATTTTTTTTTTCTTCCGAAAACTCGAACATCATAAAATCACACTGACGGAACTGAGTTGGGTTGTGTGGGTTTTTCACACAAAATGCATCATGCATATTGTAGATCTATCTCTTGTGCGACTTGCACTGTGTTCCGATCATCAACGATACTAGCGCTGTTCACTGCTTCTCACTCCGGCAACCAACTGAACCAGAAGTGAAATCGTTTATCCGATCGATCAAGCTCGTACCAGCCGTTGGCACCTCGTGTTACAATGGAGAAATACGAGGAATTAAGTGAGGCTTCTGACAAAGACCGGCATCTACGGTGCACGTACATGCTCAAGTCTGTGTCTGGGTGGACAGTGAAATAGGATGATTTCCGAACTTCGCGTTCAGTTTTTTTTTTTGAGGCGCCGTAATTTTACCCACAGTTCATCATCGATTCAATAGCGTCTCCGTTGACATTGGTGCAAAAATAGTGTAACAGCTCTAAAACAGAGCGCGTCTATGTTCAGTAACTAATAATAATAATCTTTTATTTCCGTAATTTGCTATACAACATTGTATAGTGTTTCTGGAAGGGAGCAACGGCCTATCAAAGGGTGTTGAGTGAATTGACCAGTGGTGGCCTGGGATCGAACCTGAGACTTACACAGTGATGACCCTTTGACCACCGCGGGTCCGTATTGAGAATAGACGGTTAAGCATACCGCAGTATCTATTTGTTTGGACAGTGATATAACTTGATCATATGAGGTCAGCTTTTGGACCATAACTAACAAATAACGTGCGCAGTTCACTTGATCATTCTCATCTCAAGAACACTTCCTCGCAGGATCTCCGTAAATCTGATCTAACTAGTTTCATGGTTGCCTTGTGCCTTATATGTTATGCAAAATGTTTCAGTGTCAACGGAACTAGCTCGTCCACACAAAGCTTATAGCGTTGCTGACAATGATGGGCTACGTTGGGCTAAGGAAAATTAAACAATTATATATAACATATCAAATAGCGCCCCATTTTTTCGATACACACCGAACTGATTTCGGTTCCAAGTCATTCATTAGAAATTTGCTTGAAACAAAATATTATCTGAATTTGATTGTATGAACTGAAACTGTCTCTAAAGATTGGCTTCAAAAACTTAGCGGCAACGTCGTTTCTTGGTTAGACAAAACGCAATGAAGTGTAACCAAATAACTAAAAAAATTCCCTCAATCCGTCACTTTGTAATTTACCTGACTTTCTAAGGCTGGTGGTGTTACCTTTTACGTAGTTCCATTCCCATTCGTCCCCCTTTCCATCAACAGAGACTAACACCTAACTTACAGTTTTGTCCATAATTTTGGCCATGACGACAACCTACACAGTTTTCTCTTCCACTCTTCCTTCCGCTTTGCCATCACCAACACCGATTATAACATTGGTGCTCTCAGGGGATCTATCAGGTGGGGACTCATTGTACATTGGAACTTCAACAATCGTAACTTCTCTTTCTCTCTCCCACTCTTCCCCACTCTAGGGCCCTAAAACCTCCCTAGTTATCTATCTTTCTTGAATATCAACGGCCTAATATTGTTTCGGCTACACTTCCGTCACGAACTGCAGCTTTATTGGTATTCTGGCTTTAATCACAGCGTATTATCCAACTCACGAGTGTTTCTATCTGTTCTTAAGCTTTTAGTTATTGCTGACAGCCTCCTTATGTTGTATTGATCTCACACTCATATTAAACGGTAACACTGAAGTCATGCGCCTGCTAGATAATGAGGCATCGACCTACCGAGTCAACGCATCCGAAGAAATTAACCTGACCACTGCGAACTGGGATACCAGAAGGTTGGATGTGTTAGACCACCGGTGGTTGCGACGAATTATTCATGCATAGTCGCAGAAAAGACCATGAAATGACGAAATAAGGAGGTATTGTTCTGATTTTGCCCAATTATTTATCTTGTTCCAAAGTCCACGACTGCATTAATTCGGTCAGATAATCCGGAAACAAACACTGTCCTGCATATTTTGCCGGATGGTGCTGTCGTATTGGGACCAACCAAAACATGGATCATCACCTTTGAAGACTTTGCAGCTCGTGGACCTACAGTCCCCGCAAGTAGAAAAAAAATGGATCGTGGCTCCTGCTGAGCTCGCATTCAACCGCTGCGTATCGTCGACGACGATCCACAATATTAAACGAGCCGACTTATCCTCCAGCAAGTGATAGTCGTGCAAGTGAGTTAGCGTTAGCAACATGCATTACATAACCGCAGTTGTTTGCTAATATCTTCGGAATAGATGAACTTCATAACCAAGGTCGTTTAGGGAGCTGAGATCCAAAGTTTGGCAGGGAGAGCAGTCGAAACTGACATTTTCAACTTCCTGAATATAATTGTCCCTAGAGCTGGCGGACAAACAATAATTATGTCCCTATGAAATCAAGCCTGAACTAAACGCATGTTCGCATCAGCTAGGTTAGTAATCACATGTATTCCAATTTTTGGCTTTGCTCAAGCAAACTCGATGAACTACTCGTCACTACATTCTCTCGACTGGCTTCGGGGTAAGACCATCAAACTTTCGGACAGCTACCGGTTTCTTAAAGGATCCTCTGAATAGACCCATTTTGTTCGTCATTAGTACTGTTATTTTTAGTTATGCATTCTCACTATTTTGTCTGTTCCCCATTTATTTTCCGCATCCCCAAAGTAAGTGACTTCATCAGAATCTTCACCTCGGACTCTTATCACCTCCATCCCTTAATACATCAATGAACACGTGTGGTACTGCCACTCGCGGATTATGAGTAGTACAAATTTACTGAAGTAAATTTTGAGATTGAAAGATCGTCGGTTAGAGTATCCAAAGTTCGACAAATATTGGCCACCCTTTAGGAGTTTGTTTACATTCTTATCATGAATTTTCCCATTTATCACATTTTAGGTTTGCCTTCCTTGAAGAGAAACAATGAAGGGCAAAGAAATTCACGTGGATCGATTTGTTCCTGCTTAAAACTTCAGGGTCTAGTTTCATACCTTTGGAGAAGCTCGGATTTGCTCTTTTCATAAAGAGACGGAGGTATGGATACACCGGAAATTTTGGAACTTTACATAATTGACGGAGTGTTTCTACATGGTTCTAAATGCAAACGCCTGTCATTCGTACGAAGTGTATACGGATAAATCACCCATTCGGACGACTACTGGTTTACTCATAATAACCTTTCTGTCCTAGACCACACTTTCCAAGCAGTAATCCATTCCCCGTCTTTGGCAACCTCATCAAGGGTGCATTGATTCACGATGAAATCGAATAAAAACAGTTCTCTGACCCGCAGGCCACAGAAAATTGGGATTGGTTGGATGGAAGCCATAGTTATGGACAATACAGATTTTCTCGAGTAACGTTAGAAACTTCATATAAATATTGTTCTCATATTCTGAGTGAAAATGCCCTTTTCATTCTGAAATATGATTTATTTATAAACTGCAAGGAATTCTATTAAATCCACCTCGTTTTTCTGCGATTCACTTCCAACGAAGCCACCACGGTTGGCCAAATTGGCCACGCTGCTATCATATATATATATATATATATATATATATATATATATATATATATATATATATATATATATGCACATGGACTCATAACATGACCCATATAAGTTGATTTATTCGGGGTAATATGCCTCAGATTGTGCCTGTTGCTAGTATACTCACCCCTGGGCGAAGAACTGGTTACACAACGTCCATGGCTTTTATTGTCGTTGACTTATTTTCAGCATTCACAGCTTCTTAGTCATACTTTCCTGAACAATGTTGACGTGATATGAGAATAAATTTCACTGAGGCTATACAATCTGCCTAGAAGCAGGGAATTTTCTCTTAATAAAATGAAGAATATCGTGAGGCCCAAGGTTACCTGAGCTTGAAAACGGAAATCTACTGGTTTACGAATACATGGGGATAAGAAAATTTCATGACTAACCCCAGCTATTCGTAACTTTCAGAATGACGGCAATCATTGTGCTGCGAGGATAAAACTTGTATTTCGAAGAAAAATCTCTGCGTAAGCCATGAAAAGACTCTCATGCAATGTTCGGAACCAAATTCAAAATTCGTCAAAGCTGAGGAGGTATTTACAGCTGATTGTAAGCGTTCGGCTTGTGCAACAACTCCCACAACATGCAACAACTCCGCAGTACAGAAAGATTAGATCACTATCTTGAATGACTAATCTTCACTTTCATGATTGAGAGGAATGAGCCAGCAATCACATGATGTGATATTTAGCTGCGGGAAGATGTTTACTTTTGACTTTCCTACTAGGATAATGTGCTACGGGTACGACTTCAAGCCGTCGAGTTTTTGATAATGGCTGTGTTGATTTGAGTTGTAATTTTCATGGTGGGTATAATGGAACTTCACGCTCTGAAGCACACTACCAAAGATATATCGATCTCTGGGGGTGAAGTTGAAAATACTCAAGCATATTCAATACAGTAATATGTTGGCACGTCATCATGCCTGTTCGGCCACCCTAAGTGCCTTGGTTTAAATTGGATCCTCACCTGTCACCATCCTTTTTAATCCCCGCACTTACTACTCATAAGTAACATTTCAGTATTTTCAAAAAACAGTTGAAGGTAGCCCGAGCTGTCCTCATTCCCATGGCGTTAAGAAAGGCATATTGCGGCTGCGAGTGAATCCCGGCTTGTGGCAAAATCAATAGCCAGTTGCAAAACGAGTTCTTTCATTCATATCTGTAGCCTAATCCAATATACTGAGACATATGGCCTCACCTGAATGCTCTTCCCCTGCTGTCGTCCCTAAAGTGGTCGTATTTCAACTTCACCGTTCATTTTGAAAGTGGATACCCTACTAGAATAAACATTAAACATGATATGGTCCGCGACGTGAATCTCTCTGATTACCTTTTTCATTATTTTTGGTTCATTGAGAAAGATTCGGACAACTGTTTCCGCTGTTTCTAACTAACCGTCAGCCCTATGAGCTTTTAATATGTCAATTCGTTATGTACCCAACACCATTTGAGTAACACTCTCCGGAAAAACTCCTTGAATTCTGTCCCCCTTTGTGTTGAATGCTACCGTCAGTAAAATTTGCTGCCTCCCCTGAATTAAAACCAATTCGCAGGAACATTTAACTAAAGACGAAAAACTTACGAAGAACTTTGGAATTGTACTCTCACCAGTAATCTTCCTTTATTGGCTCAACGCCAGGAATTCGTCTCACTATCGGCTCTTATGCCGCTATGACTATTTAATTCTGTGCCTTTAGAGAAATTTGTAGCTGGAAGAGTTTTTATGGAAAATGTTCCAGTGTGGCTTATGAACGTATCTTCTATAAGGTCCCACAGCTGTTTACCAACGAAATCCTCTCTATCAAAAGAACGGAAGAGATTCCAGTCGGTGGACAGATGAGAGGGTGTATTCTACATATCTTGGTACCGAAAAAGTACCATTACGAGAAATAACCGAAGGCAAACGAGCACTACTGTAAAGCGGAAAGCAAACCGAGTGCATGTACAGTCAGCGAAGAACCAAAATAGTAAGTGATTTATAAGCGGGGTCAACGGAATCCTCGGCCAGGTGACTTCAGTTAGACGCGCGAAACTGAAGAAACAGTGGGGTCGAAGCCAGGCGTCAATGGTAAATTTTATACAGCTTATTCCCATCTGGCTGCTTCATTAGAACTTACTTCGCTCAAAGAACCTGAGCAATCACTCGTCAATCATTGTCTGTATCATCCTCGTATATATGCCTCTTCCTCTTTCTGTAATAACGCCCTATTCAGTAACTTCATGTTTAGCCAATTTCTGACTAATTTTCAAGACTGAATTCGATAGTGTCTAGACATACGGGCTTAAATATAGCCCGACTGAAATTGTGGGACTGTTATATGTGAAACGGTTGTAACAGATGAATCGGTGCCCGTAGAAAATTAGTTTGACGTGAAATGTTATAGTGCGATTTTTGTTTGAGTGTGTGGTATGAGAGTATATAAGCGTTGTGATCAAGGTTATCACTGCAGTTGGCCGTAATGGCGTCCGGTGCTGCGGGTGCCACTGTGGTCGATGATTCCGGAACATTGGCTCCTCTGGTCCGTGATGTGTACACAAGTCCTCCAGATTTTGATAATGATTTTCGTGTTTTTCGGGGGGAAACTTTGACTTCTTTTTATATTTATGATAGTGAAAGTGGTTCAAAGTGGCTGCACGCGCATCCCGGTGCCTTTCCGAAATCGTTTCCTTATTATCGTGTAAAGCACTGTTGCGTTCACAAGCGGAGGCCTCAAATGGCTGCCACAAGGTGAGTGCTGTTGTGTTGATATGTAACAATTCCCTAGATACCGGAATACCCGTTATCCTGCATTTGCTTTTGTCCGTGCTATCGGATTTCAGTACAAGTTGGTGCACAAGTTTCTGCTGCATAATCACGATTTTCACCTGTTCAATGACAAGATGTATTCTAAGAATAGAAGACCGATGGCAGATCAGGAGACAGAGGTTGCTAGAGTGATGGCAACTTTTCACAATGCCATCGAAATATGTACGTACGCTCGGAACAGTTTCAACGGGTTGTTTACGGTGAGAGATGTGTACGCTTTAAGGGCTGAGCAAATGCATCTCAATGCGCGGTCGGATGCACTGAAGATAAAGGAGATGGTAGAACGCAAGGGTGATTTGCATACCGTGTCGGAGGACGGGATGGTGAGGTACGTTTTCTACGTGCCTCATTCAGTTAAACTGTTAGTGGCTAGGTATAGTGAGGTGCTGCTGGCTGATGCAAAGCATGTACCGGGGTGGGTTCGTTTTATGGCACGCCATGTTGATAGATAAGAGCGGTTTAGGTAGGTCTTTTTTCTGCGCCATTCTTCCAAATGAGAGTGGCCGTAGGTACCGTCGTGCCATCAAGGAAATGAAAGAGCAGCTTCCAGTGTCTATTAGGCCGAAAAGCATCATCGTAGACCGCAGCCTTGCACAGTATGCCGCATTTCGGGAATCATACTCGGAATCTCGGATACTGTTTTGTCAGTTCCACGTGCTTCGCGATATGAAGAAGCACTGCTTTCAGCTGATCAGTTGATATATATATATATATATATATATATATATATATATATATATATCGGCCATGTTAATTACGAATCGTAATTAGAGTTCGTTCTTTTGTCTTCTGTTTAGTTACTTATCAGTAGTGAGTACATGCATCGTGAACCCCGGACATTCGTAATGTATTTTCCCTGTTTCTAAGGTATCACACCAGTTTATACTTGAGTTTCATGGTACTTATTACATGAACAGTTCACGTATTTGTTAATAACCTTGTTTTCCCGAAGGTCTACACTTTTACTGTTATATAATCTTTCTGAGTGTTTCATTTGTACTGCCGAGCGGAGGTTCGAACTCCCAGTCTTAGCGTTTCCGTCAGTGCACTCCACTATTGGCCGTCATACGTCAACGGCATTAACAGATCTGGTGCCGGATTCGCCTATTCATATTGACACGTGCCTTTGTTTACTCCACAGACTTAGCTTATTTGTACTTATTTGTTAATGGCACTCTTTACCATTGCAACCACAGTCCAGTTCACGCGTTTGTAATTGAATTATTGATTTGTGACGGTAAAGGTTCTTGAATTATTGATTGTACCGCAACGGAACTGCGCTACAGTTTCGTTCAGCTGCCTGCTAAGTGGACCGTTTTTATTTTCTGCGCTGTCCCGATTTTCGGAAGCTTACTGCCCATTGTTCTTGGTTTCTCACCTGGCTATAAGTCCTTTATTTGCTGTATATCTGTGATTATTGTATTATTTAGAACCACGAATCATCGATAAACACGGTTATTCGATTGGAATTTGTTCTGCTGCCCGTAATCGTGTTCTGCCCATATCGTGCGTGTAGTTAGTGAAACTAAGTTACTGCTAGATTCACAGCCCTAGACATCGGGATAGTCGCAACAGGCCATGTGTAGTATACACAGAAGTCCAGTTCACAATAAGTCAGTCTATATTATGTGGCACCTAGTACAGTGAAACGTTAGATATAAGGGTATAAAAGTATTTACTAGTCAACTGAATCTTCAAGGGGGTGATCAGGATTTTCGTCCACTATATTCACGGTTGTTTCTGAAACAGGAAGGAAGAATTAGGAGTATGAGACGTATGTACAGTAGGGTCAACGGATGTATATCTTAAGGAGATAAGCAGCCATATTTACAATGTTTCCGCGACACACCATACCCCTCTTAATCAGGAACCGGCCCGGTGCCTCGCCACGCCTCCCTGACTGAGTATTTCTACCTCTGCGCCCACTTCTGGGACTTCATGGCTCTCTGTTTCCAACACCGGCTTCAACCGATTGAAATGAACGGTGAGTGTTCCGAATCGACCGATCTTGTCGCGGACAGAACAAAGATTTTCAGAAATAATCCTTTCTACGACGAGCGGCCCTGTCCATTTTTTATGCAGTTTCGCCGGAACGTTCATCGGTAATGCGTCGGAATGCAAGAACACAGTATCACCTACTTCTAGCGGCGATCCGTGGGCTTTCTTGTCGTAGTATTCCTTCTGTTGTCGATGGCTCTCTCGTAAATTCCGTCGGGCAAGCTCATGCGTCTTGATCAAAGTTCCTTTGAGTTCTACTCTGTAGTCCGTTACTGGTTGAGGCAGTCGCCCGACATAGGGTGTTCGTAGGTCACATGGGATGCGCATTTCTCTCCCTGTCCAGAGGAGGTGCGGTGTCTGTCCCGTCGATCGATGTACAGAGCTTTTGTATGCCATCAAACATTGCTTCAACGCTTGGTCCCAATGTTCGGTTTCTTCGACGAAGGCCTTGAGTAGCCCTTTTATGGTGCGGTTCGTCCGTTCAACCAATCCGTTCCCTTCAGGGTGATATGCGGTTGTCCTGGTTTTGTCAATCTGCAGTAGTTTGCACAATTCATAGACAGTGTTGTTTTCAAAACTGCTCCCCCTGTCTGAGTGAAGTTGCCCGGGTGCCCCCCAATTACAGACCCAATTCTCAAAATTTGTTCTTGCGACGGTTGCCGCATCGATAACAGGGACCGCGGCAGCCTCTGCCCACTTTGTAAAGTAATCGACCATCACAATGATATATTTGTTTCCCCTTTGGGTTTCCGGTAGTGGACCCATAATATCAACTCCGATTATTTCGTTTGGATATCTTGCCTGTATTGGTTTGAGTGGTGCTCGGCGTTTGGGGTTAGGGTCTTTCCAGGTAGCACATGGTTGGCATCGCCGACAGAAGTTGGCGACGTCACGTCTTTGATGGGGCCACCAGTATCTGGCACGGACTGCATCATACATTTTGTTCTGACCTGGGTGCCCCAAGTCGCGATGAAGTCGTTCCATGACAGCCTGCGTTTGCGATTGCGGAACTACTAATCGCCTGAGGTAGTTAGGCCCTTGTTGAAGGAAGAGTAGATCATCGTATAGCCTAATTTTGTCCCACAGCGACCATAGGCAACGGGTTTCATAGCTTGTTCCCGCCACTTCTTCACCTGTTGGTCGTCTTCCTCCTTCCTTCATACATCGGTACAAGATGGCCAATTCAGGATCCTCAGCGTGTATCTTTCTCCAGTCTTCGGAACTTGCATCGAGGTTGACTAGTGCCACATACTGAGAATTACACGAGGGGCAATCACCATGGTTTCGATTGGGTCTCCGTGACATGGCGTCCACGTTCCCGTGTCGTTTTCCCGGTCGGTGCAGGCAAGTGTATGAGTATTCTTGTAACTGCTCTTACCAACGTGCTACTTGGCCTTCTGGGTCCTTGAAGTTGGTGAGCCACAAAAGTGCTCGATGATCTGTGTGGACGAGGAAATGACGTCCCAGGAGGTAGTGTCGATAGTATTTAATGAAGTATACTAAGGCCAGCATTTCTTTCCTCGTGGTACAGTAGTTCTGTTCGCGTTTGCTTAACGTTCTGCTTCCATATGATATCACATGTTCCTTACCGTCCGGATTGCGTTGTGAGAGTACCGCTCCAATACCCTTTTCCGATGCGTCTGTGTCCAATACGAATTCTCCAGCATTCTCTGTAGTGTCTGGGAATGCTAATACCAGTGCTTGACATAACCGCGTACGGATGTCTTCGAATGCTTGCTGCTGGTCCTCACCCCAGTGGAATTCTTTATTGGCTTCCAGTAACGCATTCAGCGGAGCAGCTATGGTGGCAAAGTTATGGATAAACTTTCGGTAGTACGACGCCAGTCCTAGGAAACTCCGAACCTCGTCGGTAGTGTTTGGGGTCGGCCAGTTCTTGACTAACTCTGTTTTTGTAGGGTCTGTCTGAACGCCTGTGCCGGACACAACATGCCCTGGGTACGTTACCTGTCGCTGCAACATGTGGCATTTATACGGCTTCAATTTAAGGCCGACGTTGCGCATTCTGTCGAATACAAGAGCTAGGTTGCGTAAATGTTCCTCTGGTGTTTTGCCTTTAACGATTACATCATCCAAATATACTAAGCAGCACTTTGGGATTAAATCTACCAAAAAGGTGCACATTAGACGCTGAAAGGTGGCTGGTGCGTTCGTTAGACCAAGGGGCATTGTTTGGAATTCGTACAAACCAGTTGGAAGTGCGAAAGCTGTTTTCTGACGGTCTAGCTCTTCTACTTCTACCTGCCAGTACCCAGAGGCCAAGTCGAGCGTACTAAACCATTGTGACCCTCCTAATGATTCCAGTAAATCATCCATCCTTGGAAATGGAAAGGAATCTTTCTTGGTTACCTGGTTAAGTTTCCGATAATCGATGCAAAGGCGAAGTCCGCCGTCTTTCTTCTTTACTAGCACGACCGGTGCCGCCCAGGGAGAGTTGGAGGGTTGGATCACGTTATTACCCAGCATTTCCTGGACCATATTTCTTACTAGTGCCTCTTAACAGGGCGGAATCTTCCTGGCGTGTAGTTTGATGTGTTGGGCTTCACTGGTGTTAATAGCGTGGCGCACTACGCCCGTCCGACCTGGTTTTGTGCCATCCCATGCAAAAACATCGGTATAGTTGATAATGGTATTTGTTAGTTGCTTTATCGTCTGTGGTGGGGCATCCACCGATTGTGTCAAGTTGTTAATGTCCTTACCATGGTCGCCTTCAATTGACACATGTGACGTCGAATCTTGCTCTGATGTTATTGCTTGTAGAAATCTGACATGCCCTCTGGGGGTCTGTACCAATTGGCGATCAAGATTTATGGTACAGTGTAGCAGGGTTAGTAAATCCATTCCGACAATGACATCTAACGCCATACGGCAAACTACGACAAAGGTGTGAGTCTGATGTGTCCCTCCTAAGTTGACGTGAAGGTCTACCTTGCCGGCGATCGTCAAAGGTTCTCCTGTGACCCCGCATAACGTCTCTTTCGCGTCACGGAACCTAAGGCCTTTTATGCCCCAGCGCTTCAGCCACTGCTGGTTCACGAGACTGCGGGCCGCTCCTGTATCTACTAGCCCTTCTACGTAGTTGTTCGCCAACCTAATTGGAATCATCGGGAAGGGTTTAGCCTGCGAGGCATTGATAAACGTAGGAACTGGCTCACATTGTGTCCATAGGCGTGGTGGCCGAGATGTTCTGTTTTCTTGGTGTTCTTCGCCATAGCGTTGATGGTACTGTTGAGTTGGCTGCCTCCGCCAGCCGGCATTTTGTTCTCCTCGGGCGAGGCTCCGTCGGCGCGCGGGTCGATAGCGCCGTGTCGTGTACCCACCCCGGGGTGGTCTGCTCATGTAGCATCCCACAGATCCAGACTCCGGATATAAGGCTTCCAGTTTTTCCGCAATCTCCAACGCTTCCTGGAGGGTCGGCGGTGGTCTAAGGACAAATTCTTCGTAAATCCTTGGTGCCGTCGTGCGTTCCTCTAGTTCTTGGTAGACCAGCTTCTCCAATTCATCTACTGAATGTGTTGGGAACGCTTTCTCCCCGAGGTGACGTAGAGCAGTGGTGAATTCCAAAATTGACTCTCCCGGTCTTTGTGCTCTTTCGTGGAATTCACGCTGACGCGCCAGCAATAGCCCAGGTGGGTCCAACACACGTTTAATGTCTTCGAAAGTGCCCTCGGAAATGACAGCAGGGATCACCCGAGCGTCAATAACGCGGTCGTATGCTTGACCATCGAACAAGCTAAGCAGTAGATCTGATTGCTGATCTGGTGGGAAATGTTTGAGGTATCTGCGAAATTGTCCTTCCCATTGCCGATAGTTGTCACCCAGGTTAAATTTGGTAGGAATGGGGATAGGTGGGTGGCGCTGAGAAATCTGTTGCAAATTGACGTTCATGGATTTAATGGCATCCGTAAGGGACTCTAATACGGTGACCGGTACTGGTACTGCTTTTTCACACATGGCTGCCGGCTTCTGGTTCGGAGATTCTGTGGGCGGGGTTGTATCTTCCTGCTCAGATGACCACATTTCAGTATGCCTTTGAATTTCTCCTTGGTTCGATAGCAGAGTCGCCAGTTGTAGTATACACAGAAGTCCAGTTCACAATAAGTCAGTCTATATTATGTGGCACCTAGTACAGTGATACGTTAGATTTAAGAGTATAAAAGTATTTACTAGTCAACTGAATCTTCAAGGGGGTGATCAGGATTTTCGTCCACTATATTCACGGTTGTTTCTGAAACAGGAAGGAAGAATTAGGAGTATGAGACGTATGTACAGTAGGGTCAACGGATGTATATCTTAAGGAGATAAGCAGCCATATTTACAATGTTTTCGCGCCACACATGTAGCACTGACCCCCATGGTAACGTTAGGTTCCGATGGAAATTTGATGGGTATGTTGACTGACTGTTTTTGCGAGGCAAGACCTATATACTTGTGAAGGAAATTCTCGGAATGTTACTTGGAGGAAAAAAGTTGAGATAACGCTGGTACTGAAATGCGTTACATTTTTGTTTTAAATCATGGTTTTTTCGCCCCTTGGAATTGTCTTTTTCAGCTGGTGGTTGGTCGTGTTCCGGAGTTGATGCACTATTTTCACTTTCAACTGCATCCATTTTCGCATTATCTCATACTGTATAGTACGTTTCATAGATTAAACAATGCTAACGTCCTAAACGAGCCTGGTGAGGTTCATTTACTTGAATTATGAACTATAATTCCTCCTCGGTGTTAGTGGTCAGAAATCTGTCCCTTTTAGCGCCCCAGTAGATGTATTCGCTATCAGATGTAAAAGGAAAGACAAAAAGTAATCTATTTTAACTTCGTTTGACTATATGCACAATGATGAAGTTCACTGTGATAGGGATTCAGTCGGGTTATGGTGGGGATATGGTGGGGCTACGGTTGGGATCCGGTCGGGCGAACCAATAAGCAATACTGGGTGGACATTGGATGGGCTTTTGTTATTTTTTTCTGTTTTTCTTTCTAGGTAGGAAATGTAATGAAACCTTGGTAACATTCCTGTCTACGTTCCCATTTCTAGGTAAAACGCCATCATGTCCGGACTATCACGATTGCAAAGATTTCGCCTTCGGCAAAAAGTATTGATGCACGTCTTGTGCCCGTGTTGTTTGGATGCCCCCTTAGAAGAACATCGTCATGGATGCTCCATATTTATCGCTGAGGGTACGACTGCACTGTCAATAACTCTTGCAGAATCCAGACACCGTGGTGATCCTATCAACTTTGATAATACCCAGCTGGTGCCATCAACTTCGTCGGTATCGTTTCAAGAATTTCAAGGAGCGCCGTCTACATGTGTTCCTGTAGCAGACCTTGGGGGATGCTTATGGTATATTAACGAGTGGAATAATAAGAATTCCTCATATCAAATATTGAAAAGGCCGATGGAACTTTTGAAACGCTCAACGAATTACGCTAAGATTTTGTTAAATTTCGCTTTAACATGTCTCAACTTGCTGCTGTGCTGCGCGTACTTGGAAAACGTTTCGCAAACGTTCCGGAGGACTCCAGGACTCTGTGCGGGACACCAAGGCAGTGCAACGTCCGGAGTTTACAGAACAGAAATTATTTTCACATGGGACTTGGTAAAGGACTTTTTGGTTTGATAAACTCACTGAAACTACTGGAATACATCTTGAATATTCAAATACACTATGACGGAACGGTCATTTATCGTTCCTCCAACTTGCAGTTGTGGCCGATATTAGCAAGAATAATCAGACCACATATGAGTGAAATATTTACTGTGGGATTTTACTGCGGTATAGGTAAACCGGAACCCGTTGAACAGTTCCTGCGGGAGTGCATTGATGAACTGAAGGTGGCGTTGGAACACGGGGCTATACATCACGGTATGTCCTACGGATGTACCCTCTCCGCCATTATCTGTGAAAACCCCGCACGAGCGTTTGCCCACCAAGTTAAGGGACACAACACTTATTTGGATATGATAGATGCATTCAGCCAGGTTATTACGCCGGTGGTAAAATGACCTTCCCGTCTATAACGGCCGAACCAAGGACAGACAAACGCTTCCTCGCAAAAAGGCACAAGGAGCACCACTTACCGGAGTCCAACAGTCCATTTTTTGCTCTAAGCGTAGACATGGATCGCACATTCTGCCATGACTAAATACATCTGGTATGCTTGGGTGTAACGGAAACGTTGCTTCAGTCCTGGCCTAATGGTCCCAGGGGTAGGTTTGCCGGTATTAGTCTATCCGTCGCCGAGGGATTATGGAATCGCATTCTACAATCACATGTTGGCTGAAAGATACCTCCGACGGGGATATTGGGAAGCATGTACAACACTGGTTTGACAACGCCAGGAACCGCGGATCTTCGGGCAGGAGACCCAGGTAAAATATTGCATTCGCATGCGTTTTGAAATTCAGTGAACCGTTGCTCTATGTGTATTTCTACGCGATACATTATGAAGCACATTTATCAAGTATATGATTTTGATACTTTCTTTTACGGATTTCTACTAATAACCCACTTTTCATCAGTGTCACTATTCATGGGTGCACGTGAGTAATAATTTTTCCGTCACTTTCCCGTACCGTTTCAGATGTCAGTTGAACTTTCCTGGAAGAGACTAACAAAGGAAGAATTACCTGGACTTACCTGTACATTGTTTGACAACTTTGTTACAACACAATTCCACGTGTACATTCTGCTACTTGGTTTTATTCTTTCCTGTGGTATACTAGGGAAAGTACACGAAGTGGGAACCGTAGGTCGTTTACCGAGATTCGGCTAACTGGGTTGGGAAAGTGGGTAAATTTAAGAAAGCATTTCAAAGCTACCAGGAAGTTGGGCTAACCCCGTCGGAAACCCATTGGGGCCCAATCGGGATGCGTTTCCTATCCCAACCAAAACCCAACCTTTAGGCTAGGGTGTCCCAACCAAAACCCAATGCACCACAACCGAATCCCAATCAAATCCCAATGGGGGCCCCATCAGGATTTGGTTGGGATTGCTACATGGGTGCTTATACATGTAAGTACATACATATAAAGGAATATGTATGCATATAAATACGTGTACATATACGCACATACACATGCACGTACACATATGCAAATATATGTATATATATGTATATCGATATACGTACGCATATATGTATACACATATACGTATACAGCGGGTCACATTTTCTGGCAAAAAAGGTTTCCTTTACACCTAAAGGAAAATAACATGATTTCATTTATTAAAGACTCTTCAGGGCTTTCATCGTTGCCCGTTGGCAGTTATTGTGAGTTGTTTCGTTGCAGTTTTCAGGGGACTGTACAGTACAGTTATCGCGTGTGCTCGAAAGATGCGTCCAAAGTAGAGTTTTCCCGCGCCCGTATGTTTAGTTTATACCGACTGAATTCGGATGTTTTATTCGATTCTGAGCAAGCAAGCCCCGTGGTTCACGGTTCAGTTCACGACAGCAAGTCGACTCAAGCAATCCGAAATTGGATGCACACGAGCAATGCCAACGGTTCAGCACACAACGACGGCCAGGTCGCGAGCGTAAGTAACAAGAACACACCGTGTTGAATGAATGTTTATTGTGTGTTCTCGGAGGGCGGCGTCCCAACCGAGCGACACGAATAAAAGTCACGTTCACGAACACACGTGCGTACAGTTATGGGAAAACGTCACTTCGATCCAATTCGATAAAACATACATACATCAAGAAAGAGTTCCACACTTCTAAAGGGTTTTGGCGACGATTCGGCTGGTCCCGTCCAATGGTTATGTGTGGGACCTGGAAGATGATAAAAAAGGATGTGCTTTAGTAAGCGCCAACTCAAACACATGTTAGTTTCGGTTCTATCACGTGGAATTCACATACATCCAACGCGCAATTTGATTTCATTTTAAATAATTCAAACACCATTTAGCTTTGCTTCATTTTTCGGGAAATATGCGACCCTTTCTTTTGAAGTTTGTGAATACGTATTCCTACTGATTTTTGCGCCTTCCTATCATACTTTTATGTGCACATCTTGATCACTGTTGGAAAATATACCATTATCATCAACATTATTGAACCAGATCAGCGGGGTTTTCCATTCCAGCCACATGTCGCCACTGTGCCCCGGCGAACACTGCCGGCTTCTCGACGTTTTATTGGTGGCAGAAGTCGCCTAATGCCCCTATTCACTTATGATATACTGCAGAACTACGGCAGAATCTGTCTAACGGAGAAACCCAAGTAAAGGTAGCCCTATCTCCTTCTTGATCACCCGTTCCAGCTGGACTGACCCCACAGCCGTGAACAACTCCAGATGCGGGGTGGTTATTGACTTTCGAGGCACGGCTAATGACCTGGCCCTTACTATGAGGCAGCACAATGACACACTCTTGCCTACGAAGCGCAGATAGGCCAACAAATTCTGTCCGATGTCCGAAGCGTCGCTAAATGGATGGAGCTCAACAATGGCGTCCGACTCATTCTTGTGGCCATGCCATCGTGGTATACAGACCTGCAGTATTCCATCAATGATACGTCTGCAGTGTCTTTACAGATCAAGCATCCGTG
Organism: Fasciola hepatica; assembly: GCA_948099385.1. Taxonomy (NCBI): domain Eukaryota; kingdom Metazoa; phylum Platyhelminthes; class Trematoda; order Plagiorchiida; family Fasciolidae; genus Fasciola; species Fasciola hepatica. The sequence goes on along the minus strand of CANUEZ040000182.1, from coordinate 9,425,956 downwards.
AGCGTAGCGGCTGATCTCGCCCAGTTTCCAGTTTGTCGAGTTCCTGGAAAAAACTCCTAAGTAGTAAAACATAGGGTCTGACCCAACTTGATGTAATGTTCATGTTGATTGTAGAATTCATCTTCTGCATACATTCCTATACTCTATGACCAGTTTTGGACTGCCTTCACTAATCTTATTCGTGCTGACACTTTTGTAGTCGACAATTACTCTACACTTGGTGCACTTACTTTTTCTTTTTATGGTTGTGCTTTCTTACTGAGTTTAACTTGCAGACAGTTGGTACGGTAGTGAGTCACACTGATTCAAAACTTTTGTTTTATTACTTCTCTGTCTCACTTTCCCGCTCACGTCGACTGATCGTAGACGTTCAGTTCATTTACGCTGATTTTTGGCTGCCACGCTCAGGAGATTATTCTTTGGGCCTGATTAAGCGCGGAAAACTTGGTCTGTCTGTTTGGACTTCAGGACAGGTACTCATTATTTACTCCTTATGGCAAACTGTTCCCTTTTTACACGATTTAGTCCTATACTTGACTACCTTTTTGGCTAGATAGTGACTGAGGCTCGCTGTTAAAGGTATGATCGTGCCTGTACTTATATTTTACTCGCTAATAGTACCCTAGAATTTGTAGAGAAGTCATGTTCTTGACATGGGTTCTGCATTGATTTGTCTACGCGTTGCTTTGAGGCTCCAAGGCGCTATCCAGAACGAGTGAAGTTTATCAGTCGGTGAATCGAGCAATAAATCGTTGGTCAGGCTTCACCCGGACCAGGACTTAAGCGTTCTAGTCGGTACACTTAAAGCTTTTATATATCACATCCAGATGAGACGATAACAATCTTTTCGTCTTTGATGGGTCACGAATCTGGAGTCAGGAAACGGAACAATCAGCTTCAGTGTCCAAGGCTTATCCCAGTACGCTCTGCACTGATAGAGCTTCTACATGTAATTCCCTCATTGAATTGTCTTACCCCGTAAACGCGATCCTGCTAAGGACAGTGAAGCCATTGTTCGCCTATTTGGTTAACCTAAGTTCATCCTGCACCAAAAGGTGCGACGATCCTTCTGCCAATGTCAGTCATCAGTGTCACTATTTGTCAAAACGAGGCTATCAACCACACAAAAGCTTTTCATTGCTTCACCTGATAAACTAGGGCTGTAGCTGTGATTGAATACCTCTTCAGCTTTCTGAAGGACAAAACTCGCGCAAAAAGTCGGGGAAACATCTTCAAACGAGTAAATCATCGGCTTCAACTCTACAGGCTCCTCCAGAGTATCGTTGCCTGGTCATCGCCAGAATTGTCGTTTCTAGTTCTTCTTCTGGCACAAATACTTGTAAACACGTGCCTTCGATATTCCCAGAGATGGCTTTAGGTCCCTGTGGGAACCGCAGTTATGTGCTTATTAAATTTGTCGCGATGTTCTGGCTTTGCAACAAATGAGGTTAACCCAGATGCATGGCCGCGCAGTAGGGGATGTAGGTACCTGTACATTTCCGACTTTTTCCATGATTTTCAACGTCCCTTGGTGCGACACTCCTTTGTTGTACTGACGTTTTAATGTAAAAACACACAAACCTTTTGGGCGTCATCACCGCGCAATACAGAGAGGCTGTAAATAAATCTTTCATTCTGGCACGGTCTCATCTTCTGGTTTGGTGTGTTTTGGAATTATATCGGTCGGAACTAACTGTGTGAAACAAAACATTTTAGAAGCTTCCACGGCGTCTCTTGGCACTTCGCTGAATACCATCCTGTCCTGTTCAACGGATGGCTGTCAGACCGAACTGAACTGAAGACATTGGCGGATCTTGGCTATTCGGCGCTCATTTCCTGATCACAAGAACACTGAACAACTGTGAGTTTGAGTCACACCTTTTGTTTCATTTTAATTCTTAATGTACCTTTTTGGCCTTTTATCACCGCACGCTCCTCCGCCCATCTTAGTTTGCCAGTATCATCTTAGATTGTAGACATTCATTTGGTGTACCATGTAGACAGAGTAGTACGCTACGGGGATCACCTCGAGCTTCTCCGGTTTCTTCGGGTTAACAATTGCGTGTTGTGGTGAATGCCGTACTCCAGAAGTACCTTTGGTTTCACTGATTGCCCTGATGGCATAGAAGTTTTCTAAACATGGGTCGTTGAAAGACAAATGTCGTTTCTACGATACCGCGTCCTTCCTTGGCCCCCACCTAGATTTGGCTGGCAGTGTAATGTTACAGTTCTATTACCCCAGTCCTTTCATGTGTCATACTTCCATGGCAGGCCTGCTCAAAGACGTCCGTTCCCAAGTTTTACCAAGGTTTCTACCTTATCCACTGCGTATTTTCCTCCCGCGGATAGTGCATTTTCAAACGAGGTATTCTACCCAAAATCGTTGTCTCATGATTTGGCAAAGTCTTGCCGAATCTCACACAGTCTTGCATGGAAGGCGAATGCCTTTGCACCACCTCGATGACAGTTGTATACTGACCATCGCAGGACCAAACTCAAAGGAGACCAGTCAGCATACGAATCCCATCTTCGCTTTTCAAGGAATTAATGTGCCTTTGGAGCATCTAGGCCCACCAGGACACCAACAGTCGATTCAGGAATGAAAGAAAAGTTAAACTAAAAAAGGGTTTCTGGGTCTGGCATCTTTCCTGGTACCTTCAGAATAAAAGGTACTGAACACATCCCATCTCTTCTGTTACCTCTTCACCATTAACGGATTTTGAACGGAGTGAAACCGTTACACGCTGTCTGACTATGCTGCTTATAGGAGTTTTCAAATGCACCTTCGATTCTTCGCCAATTAAACCTATTTTACTGGCCAAATCGGCCCAAATAATACAGGAGTCAGCTCCCGGGTCAAGCAATACAATAACCGAGAAAGATTCCTTACGACCCCTTGACGAAAGCCGACACAATACCTGAGTTTACTCCGTGACCGCTTGAAAGCAATAGACAAGAAGCGGTGAAGGCCGGCTTCCTGGTTGTGTCATGCAGCAGATGATGACGCCACTGTTCGCCATTCCGTTCACTGCATTGTTTTGTAACTGGGCCGTCCTTGGTGAGATGGCCCACACAAACATACAACAAAGTTTCAGCCCGGTCACGCATCTCATCGTTCTTTGACGGCCGCGGTCGGGTAATCTGGACTGCTCATGGGACTACCCACTTTTACGTCTGGGATAGATGCTGTCATCGGTGAATGAAGCACAAGTTCCCCTGCTGAATATGTCGTCCTTGTATTGGTACTCTGCTATCACTCTGCGGGATAGGAACAATTGGTTGTAGTAGTTTTGCTGTTCAACTTGGGAGATGACCAATCACGTAGGTCACGAAACGTCAGGTCACGGTTAGTATCGTAGATTTTCCGGGACCTCTCAACCCCTTTTCAGAGAGATGGGCCGTGGCCACTACCTGAGAGCCTCTTCCAAAGCACAAACCTATTCCAGATATCCTGAATACCCCAGCTGTCCCAGCTCGTCCGAACAGTTAGCCCGCTTGTTACTGTATGTAGAAACTTGTTCAGCTTCTACGGGGACGGTGCCGGGATGGACAATTTCTTCTAAAAAGCTTTCAAAATGTGTCACTGACCAAACAAGGCTTCCAACACCTTCCTGGCCATTTTTCAACTTTTTATACCGGCTGCAGTGAACATATTTGTATTGTATCCCTTTCCTTCCTTCTATAACAGCGAAGCAAATAAGTCAAACACCGAAAGTTTTCAGGGATGCGCCACTCAAACCAATCTTAGAACTGAAGGAAATATTCGACATACCTCACCGGGAACCATCAAAACACGGACCTTCACACCTGGGCAGATGTATTCGAGTCAAGAACTGGTCAAGCCAAGGCAAATCACAAGTCTCAGATGCCCTGTCCTGTGTTGGAAGTCAACCGATGTTTGACCCCAAGGCTCCAGCACGGGAAGACGAGTACGGACATGATCTTCTGCTGATCCGTACAAGTCATCAGCAAGATAACTTGCCCCTTTTCCCGTAAATCCGCTGCACGACTTCGGACAACTCTGCCTCTAACTGCTCCGTTTTGCCTATGGAGCGGCACAATCTGTAGTGCTACATGCCTCCAAACCTAAGAATTCGGATGCTGGTGATGACTCGTCACAAGCAAGTGCGGGCGCTACCCGACAATCTGCTTCTGAATCAAAATAGCCCCCACAAGGCGAATCCATCGCTGCCCACGGAGATAAATGGAAAGTTGGTAACACAAAGTAAGTGTTACGCAAAAGGGATTACCAAGAAGGCTCCCTGATCCCCATGGTCCACACTAGTACGACCAAGATTCGGTACAGTAAAAGTCCAATCGAAAGTCTATCCACAAAACAAAAAACACCAATTGGACGAAGATTGATAAATTGTATGTTCTTCCACTTGTGCGGTTTCTGTAATGATGATTCATAAACAGAAAAACGTGTGCGCAAGCCGTACTTGATGATGTTCCATCGCAGATTGACCGTGAGGAATTATCCTTCAAGATAGCCGAAAGAACCTCTCCAACCAAAGAGTAAATAAACGAAAAAGAATGAGGCGATCAATCTCGTGCTCGAAGGAGCAAAACCAAAGGTTATGAAGGCCAACCCCGACCAGAGTTCTATGCGGGTGGATAAATAAAAGACAATGACAGACAAGGAGGATTGCGAGTGTCACTCACGATGGACATCTTCCAGGCAACTGGTGCTCAAAAGAGATTACCTCTCAAGACGCTTCAACAGCCGTAACAGGGATTATAGTAGGGTGTTGGGCTGGCATCAGTAGGCTTGTTCTCGGTAAAGAGCGGAGACACAGGGGGAAAACCGGATGGAGGAAGTGAGGGAACTAAAACTGAAGTCTGTCACGAACAGTCCATCTTCTCTTCCTGACGGAATCTTTACTCTCCAATGTCACTAACTGAAGCTCTTTAGGCCAAGAGTCAGGAAGAGAGTAGTAGCCCGGCTCTTAAGAGAGAGAATACCCATAAAAGCTTGTAGAAATGTCCGGTGCACCGACATCGGTCGGCTGATGGACAACATCGTGCTCAACCTCACAATCCGTATTTATTTCCCCGGATAATGACATCCTCACCAAATCATCTGGTTTATATGGCCATTAGGGTTCACAAAGCGTGGAAAACATTACCATTTGCAGCTTTTAACCAATTGTCAATATCCGAGGCATTCAAAGATTCCACTGTGGCATAAGTGGCTCTGACGGAAGTTTTTTGACGTCGCCAGATGGTAGTTCTCGAGCACGCAGGAACTGACACCTGCTTACGGCGGTATCGTCTCATTTTGTGCAATGGTAGCTACCAGATATGATTCCAATTTAAAGGGCATATAACAGTACATAAATCGTAATTAGTGAATAATTGTAAAAATCTACTAGTCACGGGAAAAACCTAGTTCCTTCCATCAAACATGACAACGAATACAGCCATTCCGTTAATTAGTCAATACTGAGCTAATAAGGAATAGACGGACACTGCTGCAGACATTAAAAATGTACGCGATATTTATTGACTGAAATAACAGCATAAACGTGACACAAAATGTCGTTGTTGACGAAAGTGAAGACTCGCTACAGGACGACTCGCGGCTAGCGTGTAACCTTAAACGGATCACACCTTGGTAAAACAAAAAAGCGAAAAACGTCAGTGACGGTGTTTCATGAAGAAGCGTGCTCGGGTTGTCGAAAAAAAGAAGGGCACTCATTTGTAGTGATAAACTTGGGTGCTCATATGCTTAAAAAATCAAGGCAACCAACGGGAAATGATAAAAAAGTGACGAAACAATAAACTGCGTATATCTCCAAAACCATGAGTTTTATGGGGATAAAACTTCGCAGTTGGCCATTTCGGGCTTAATTAGTACCATTGCCAAACTCATTTGTCATAAAAATGGGATTTTTAAAAAAGTCCCCAAAGGTACCGTTTGGGGACGTTTTTTCGACTTCTTGTGCTGACTGGGTTTCTATTTAGAGCAACAAGTGGCCGGAATACACGTTCTGCAGACGCAGAGACGGCAACCAGTGCCGTCATTGAGAATGAAGTTGAACTTGGCTCTGGCGCATAATTTTCCGGATCGCATGTGAGATAGCCTGGAGCTCTTGAAGAACTTCCGTTCCGACATACGTTTGCTTTTATTCCCTCTGTACTGCTTCCTTTACGACTGAGTTGACTTTTGGTTGACCAGACTTTTGCACGACGAGTGTACCTTCTGGTTTCACGGATTCACTCAGCCAAACTGCGGCTCCCGCTGCTCTCTTTCCATGGTTGCTTCGATATGTACCTCAGGTTCCCAGCCCCCGACGAACAAGCACTTGTTCCAAGAAGTCAAAGCACGGTGAGACGCGGTGGCCTACAGGTGCAAGAAAGCGAACAAAAATTGCCGTCGGCCTCTGGTCCTGCAAAGTCAAGGATTGAACTGCCATCCACAATCTGGTCCTGTGCTCTGATTTGGTTTCGTGCCGGAGTCATGTGAGCCCTCTGAAGGTCACACGCGTGGTTCAAACTCCGCAGGATTTTCCATACAAAATCGTTCCGGCTGCAGAGGGTAAACAAAATCTTGACGTAACGGACGCCTTGAATCCCCGCCGGTCTCTTTACTTGGATAGGCAGATACCTGCTCCAGCTCCAAGAAGGCGGTTTTAGGAGCGAAGGATACGCGCCAACCACGCAACTATCTGCAGACTTGACTGGCCTCAGTCACTCATAATTCTGTGCAGCTTTATTGAGGTAACTAGCTGGTCAGGTTAGGTGAAACTATTAAGGGTATTCTGCCTGGAAGTTCGAAGATCCTTGGACTCATTAAAGAACCGTTTTTTGCTGAGCAGGTGAAGGGTCTTTTGGTTGGTCCCACGAATTATGGGATGGACCCAGGGTGACCTGGGTGGCTCTGAAACGCGCACAGAAGGCATGCGTAGTGAGCAGTGTACAAATCTGGAGAGGAATGTACTGACCGGGGAGAAACAGGTAAGAGATGACAAAGCAAATCGTTTTGCTACGAGTGAAACACATTGAAGACTGTACTGTTTATACATTTCCCTCCGTCTTCAATGTGTTTCACTCGTAGCAAAACGATTTGCTTTGTCATCTCTTACCTGTTTCTCCCCGGTCAGTACATTCCTCTCCAGATTTGTACACTGCTCACTACGCATGCCTTCTGTGCGCGTTTCAGAGCCACCCAGGTCACCCTGGGTCCATCCCATAATTCGTGGGACCAACCAAAAGACCCTTCACCTGCTCAGCAAAAAACGGTTCTTTAATGAGTCCAAGGATCTTCGAACTTCCAGGCAGAATACCCTTAATAGTTTCACCTAACCTGACCAGCTAGTTACCTCAATAAAGCTGCACAGAATTATGAGTGACTGAGGCCAGTCAAGTCTGCAGATAGTTGCGTGGTTGGCGCGTATCCTTCGCTCCTAAAACCGCCTTCTTGGAGCTGGAGCAGGTATCTGCCTATCCAAGTAAAGAGACCGGCGGGGATTCAAGGCGTCCGTTACGTCAAGATTTCGTTTACCCTCTGCAGCCGGAACGATTTTGTATGGAAAATCCTGCGGAGTTTGAACCACGCGTGTGACCTTCAGAGGGCTCACATGACTCCGGCACGAAACCAAATCAGAGCACAGGACCAGATTGTGGATGGCAGTTCAATCCTTGACTTTGCAGGACCAGAGGCCGACGGCAATTTTTGTTCGCTTTCTTGCACCTGTAGGCCACCGCGTCTCACCGTGCTTTGACTTCTTGGAACAAGTGCTTGTTCGTCGGGGGCTGGGAACCTGAGGTACATATCGAAGCAACCATGGAAAGAGAGCAGCGGGAGCCGCAGTTTGGCTGAGTGAATCCGTGAAACCAGAAGGTACACTCGTCGTGCAAAAGTCTGGTCAACCAAAAGTCAACTCAGTCGTAAAGGAAGCAGTACAGAGGGAATAAAAGCAAACGTATGTCGGAACGGAAGTTCTTCAAGAGCTCCAGGCTATCTCACATGCGATCCGGAAAATTATGCGCCAGAGCCAAGTTCAACTTCATTCTCAATGACGGCACTGGTTGCCGTCTCTGCGTCTGCAGAACGTGTATTCCGGCCACTTGTTGCTCTAAATAGAAACCCAGTCAGCACAAGAAGTCGAAAAAACGTCCCCAAACGGTACCTTTGGGGACTTTTTTAAAAATCCCATTTTTATGACAAATGAGTTTGGCAATGGTACTAATTAAGCCCGAAATGGCCAACTGCGAAGTTTTATCCCCATAAAACTCATGGTTTTGGAGATATACGCAGTTTATTGTTTCGTCACTTTTTTATCATTTCCCGTTGGTTGCCTTGATTTTTTAAGCATATGAGCACCCAAGTTTATCACTACAAATGAGTGCCCTTCTTTTTTTCGACAACCCGAGCACGCTTCTTCATGAAACACCGTCACTGACGTTTTTCGCTTTTTTGTTTTACCAAGGTGTGATCCGTTTAAGGTTACACGCTAGCCGCGAGTCGTCCTGTAGCGAGTCTTCACTTTCGTCAACAACGACATTTTGTGTCACGTTTATGCTGTTATTTCAGTCAATAAATATCGCGTACATTTTTAATGTCTGCAGCAGTGTCCGTCTATTCCTTATTAGCTCAGTATTGACTAATTAACGGAATGGCTGTATTCGTTGTCATGTTTGATGGAAGGAACTAGGTTTTTCCCGTGACTAGTAGATTTTTACAATTATTCACTAATTACGATTTATGTACTGTTATATGCCCTTTAAATTGGAATCATATCTGGTAGCTACCATTGCACAAAATGAGACGATACCGCCGTAAGCAGGTGTCAGTTCCTGCGTGCTCGAGAACTACCATCTGGCGACGTCAAAAAACTTCCGTCAGAGCCGCTTATGCCACAGTGGAATCTTTGAATGCCTCGGATATTGACAATTGGTTAAAAGCTGCAAATGGTAATGTTTTCCACGCTTTGTGAACCCTAATGGCCATATAAACCAGATGATTTGGTGAGGATGTCATTATCCGGGGAAATAAATACGGATTGTGAGGTTGAGCACGATGTTGTCCATCAGCCGACCGATGTCGGTGCACCGGACATTTCTACAAGCTTTTATGGGTATTCTCTCTCTTAAGAGCCGGGCTACTACTCTCTTCCTGACTCTTGGCCTAAAGAGCTTCAGTTAGTGACATTGGAGAGTAAAGATTCCGTCAGGAAGAGAAGATGGACTGTTCGTGACAGACTTCAGTTTTAGTTCCCTCACTTCCTCCATCCGGTTTTCCCCCTGTGTCTCCGCTCTTTACCGAGAACAAGCCTACTGATGCCAGCCCAACACCCTACTATAATCCCTGTTACGGCTGTTGAAGCGTCTTGAGAGGTAATCTCTTTTGAGCACCAGTTGCCTGGAAGATGTCCATCGTGAGTGACACTCGCAATCCTCCTTGTCTGTCATTGTCTTTTATTTATCCACCCGCATAGAACTCTGGTCGGGGTTGGCCTTCATAACCTTTGGTTTTGCTCCTTCGAGCACGAGATTGATCGCCTCATTCTTTTTCGTTTATTTACTCTTTGGTTGGAGAGGTTCTTTCGGCTATCTTGAAGGATAATTCCTCACGGTCAATCTGCGATGGAACATCATCAAGTACGGCTTGCGCACACGTTTTTCTGTTTATGAATCATCATTACAGAAACCGCACAAGTGGAAGAACATACAATTTATCAATCTTCGTCCAATTGGTGTTTTTTGTTTTGTGGATAGACTTTCGATTGGACTTTTACTGTACCGAATCTTGGTCGTACTAGTGTGGACCATGGGGATCAGGGAGCCTTCTTGGTAATCCCTTTTGCGTAACACTTACTTTGTGTTACCAACTTTCCATTTATCTCCGTGGGCAGCGATGGATTCGCCTTGTGGGGGCTATTTTGATTCAGAAGCAGATTGTCGGGTAGCGCCCGCACTTGCTTGTGACGAGTCATCACCAGCATCCGAATTCTTAGGTTTGGAGGCATGTAGCACTACAGATTGTGCCGCTCCATAGGCAAAACGGAGCAGTTAGAGGCAGAGTTGTCCGAAGTCGTGCAGCGGATTTACGGGAAAAGGGGCAAGTTATCTTGCTGATGACTTGTACGGATCAGCAGAAGATCATGTCCGTACTCGTCTTCCCGTGCTGGAGCCTTGGGGTCAAACATCGGTTGACTTCCAACACAGGACAGGGCATCTGAGACTTGTGATTTGCCTTGGCTTGACCAGTTCTTGACCCGAATACATCTGCCCAGGTGTGAAGGTCCGTGTTTTGATGGTTCCCGGTGGGGTATGTCGAATATTTCCTTCAGTTCTAAGATTGGTTTGAGTGGCGCATCCCTGAAAACTTTCGGTGTTTGACTTATTTGCTTCGCTGTTATAGAAGGAAGGAAAGGGATACAATACAAATATGTTCACTGCAGCCGGTATAAAAAGTTGAAAAATGGCCAGGAAGGTGTTGGAAGCCTTGCTTGGTCAGTGACACATTTTGAAAGCTTTTTAGAAGAAATTGTCCATCCCGGCACCGTCCCCGTAGAAGCTGAACAAGTTTCTACATACAGTAACAAGCGGGCTAACTGTTCGGACGAGCTGGGACAGCTGGGGTATTCAGGATATCTGGAATAGGTTTGTGCTTTGGAAGAGGCTCTCAGGTAGTGGCCACGGCCCATCTCTCTGAAAAGGGGTTGAGAGGTCCCGGAAAATCTACGATACTAACCGTGACCTGACGTTTCGTGACCTACGTGATTGGTCATCTCCCAAGTTGAACAGCAAAACTACTACAACCAATTGTTCCTATCCCGCAGAGTGATAGCAGAGTACCAATACAAGGACGACATATTCAGCAGGGGAACTTGTGCTTCATTCACCGATGACAGCATCTATCCCAGACGTAAAAGTGGGTAGTCCCATGAGCAGTCCAGATTACCCGACCGCGGCCGTCAAAGAACGATGAGATGCGTGACCGGGCTGAAACTTTGTTGTATGTTTGTGTGGGCCATCTCACCAAGGACGGCCCAGTTACAAAACAATGCAGTGAACGGAATGGCGAACAGTGGCGTCATCATCTGCTGCATGACACAACCAGGAAGCCGGCCTTCACCGCTTCTTGTCTATTGCTTTCAAGCGGTCACGGAGTAAACTCAGGTATTGTGTCGGCTTTCGTCAAGGGGTCGTAAGGAATCTTTCTCGGTTATTGTATTGCTTGACCCGGGAGCTGACTCCTGTATTATTTGGGCCGATTTGGCCAGTAAAATAGGTTTAATTGGCGAAGAATCGAAGGTGCATTTGAAAACTCCTATAAGCAGCATAGTCAGACAGCGTGTAACGGTTTCACTCCGTTCAAAATCCGTTAATGGTGAAGAGGTAACAGAAGAGATGGGATGTGTTCAGTACCTTTTATTCTGAAGGTACCAGAAAAGATGCCAGACCCAGTACGATTATACCTGAGATGGAACAATGGACGCGATAAGTATATGCATGGCGGCAATGGAATCGGAGAGCTGCTTGCCCACAGGCAGTTGCTCAGGAGGATGAGCAAGAAGGTACCAATCAAGGCAGTGCCTAATGGGAAGATCAACCGAAGATTTGCCAGGTGAGGAATGTTGGCCACTGGATAATTAATGCGACTTTTAAAGATGTTGGGATTGGTCATGGGTACTCTTGGGTCTGGTGCCTAGTGCCACGACGGCTGGAAGGGAAGAGCAATGGAGGGTATGAAATACGTTAGGCAGTGATCTATAAGAACGCGATCAGTGGGTTTCATGAGCATATGGTGGCACAAAGCGAATCGAGATTTGGAGCCGGCCAGGAAGGGATGGGTAGAAAAAGTATTCTGACGGGCGTTGACAGAGCGGGGAGAGCCGTCATGGCGAGAGACTGTAGGGGCAAGAGCAGACCGGGTAGGTACGTATACAGTGGTTGAACAATGAGTCTCAGTGTATTACGAGTATCTCTTCTGTAAGTGCACATACAGGCTAACCACGTACACATCTGAGATGCTCGGCTTTGCGTGGTTCGTAAAGGGGCGGCTGAACGGGGTTTAAGACGGAGATAGAACGGGGACAAACAGGTAAGCATGGTGAGAGAAAGTGGGTGATAGAACGGGTGAAGCACAATTGGTGCTCAGTGGACGAGACAGACTGACGTGATAAGTTGTGAAAAAAATAGAGTGCGAGACAGTGTGTGATTGAGTCAGTGAACTGTGAATGCAGTGAAAATACAATGCGATGCACGAAAGTAATCAGAGCGTCACGGTAGCGGGTGGGCATATCGGCCGGTGGAGAAATAAAGATAGGCAGATGGAAATGGACCAGTGGATGGTACGATCCCATCCCCCCAATGCGCCAAAATATGGTAGCGACAAAAAGTGAAAACGACTCCGTGGACGATGAGGAGCTTACTGTTTTGACTCGACCCGTGAGGGGCTCTACAGTGACTATGGTTCGTCCACCCAAACTAAAGGGAGGGAAAAAGGTTAAAATGAATTCGCTCGTCATGTTGACAACCAAACGGACGGTGAGATGTGGAGTGTCGCCGGCACAAAGTCGAAACCAACGCTCTAGTCATCAAAAACCAGTGTGACAGAAACAGCGTGCATGAAACTCGAGCTTGAAATGAACCGCTGTGGATAGTGGGTATGGAACGAAGAAACGCAGATGGAAAGGGAACGGAGTGGGAGGAGATAAGACAAGATGGGACAGAGGTGATGTCTAGAGCAGAGGAATGTGGAGAGAGAAGGTAGGAGGAAAAGAGAGAGACAGTTCCACAGTTAGTTCGTATTTGTGGAAGAGTTCGCAACATTATTCGCCCACTTCCAGGTGATAAATTCGTTTTGTCAATACCACGGAACCGGCTCTTCACGGCGTACTCACTTTGATGCGTGGCAGCTTTGAGAGCGATATAGGCTTCGGAATTCCGCTGTCTCATTTCCTCCTGTGGGCTGTTACTCCCGACCATCACGGCTGAATTTCCCATGCTGATGTGACCACGATAAACTGTGTGCTCATACTGCAATCCTCTCACAATATCACGCTGCACGAAGGGGGCGATAAAACGTATTACAAGAACGACGGCTGAGTTTACCTTGGCAGGACAAGACTAATGGAAGCATGCGATCTTCAACCGACAATATTGGATACATCAGGGTGAGGAGAGTAAGAGAGCCCTACCCGCGACCCGTGCCAGCCGGCGGGGCTGACTGTGTTCTAGACACTCAGCCCGAAAAATCACTTCTTGAATTGAACACTAGAGATTGACTCACCTGAGTAATTGCGCTAGCACACTTTTTCACGTGGCCTGCTCTCCATGTGCGGCAGCCATGGAGGTGGATCTGACCTAGCCTTGCATCGTTGGGAATGGTGCAAGTGCTAACTGATGATTGAACAAAGGGGGGGCACAGTAAGCACGATAAGGGTGTGCGATCCAGGATCGGTTAGCAAAGGTTGTGAGAACTATGACAGCAGGGCCAACCGGAATAGCCATTGGTAGACGGCCACACTGCATTGTTATCCGGGCTCTCCCACCGGAGGAGTGATCAATACGGTATCCGAAGCGGTAGACCGTTAATGAGGACCGCTGGAAAAGGAAATGAGATGGAAAAACGCAGTCTGGTTATGCTTCAGCTGAGGATCAATGGTCGCCGGAAAGAAAAGGGCAAAAGAGCGAAAAAAGAGCTCCTTGATAAGGTAGGTCCCAAAGACGTGTTGAAAGGTAGAAACAGGCGTGAATGGCTACAGCCTGCTGTAAAAGCATGGCTTCAGGCATTGCTGAGCCTCGATAGGATCATTTTAATAGAACTTGATAGAAAGAGATGGAAGTATACACAGACGAATGTGGGCCAAGGATAGGATTATTGCACCGGAAGTAGGAGAAACAACTACTGCGGATCAGGAGTGAAAATGGCCAAAGCTGCTGATCCTGAGGAGAAGAAGTGGGTTGGTTATGGATTGTGGGTGTTGGCATGCGGCGCAGAGGCGGTAGAGTTGCTGTACAAGGCCCCTTTCAAATGCCAGGTAGGTGAACAAGCCCTCTTTGGCTAGCTATATGGCATCACGCACAGTTAAGTAGGTACGAAGTGCATATTTTAAAGCGTACCTTGAAGAGGCTTTGCATGTACTGAGGAGGTTACTCCAGGTTTCGAAATAGGCCGACAGGAAGAATCGGGACATTAGATCAAGCTCAGATTAAAGGGCAGGAGGCGAGATGTCTCGGTGATAAGGGGGAAGGGCAAGGGTGCAGCGAACGGGATATGATATGCAGCGTAGACTTGGTTGTGGATTGGCCCAAAAAGAAAGACTAGGTCAATCCTCGTGCGACGGATCCACGGAGGCTGAACGCCCGGGAGCTCACAGCTCCGGCGGCAATCTTGTATTACGAATACGCCCAAAAGCTTTTTGGTGAATGCATGCCTAATATTCCCACGAGATATAATAGAAGAACTTGGCCACTGGCTGGAGTTAACTGGGCAGCATCCTAGGAGTGGTCTTGCATGCAAGAGATACATGGAGAGGCGGCTGGCGGGTAGTGTAAGACATCAATGCACCAGGCCCAGGGTTCGCTCAGCTCAAGCCATGTGTGATGACACCCGTTCCAAGAAGTTAAAGGAACAGGAGCAGAGTGTGCAAAGATCAATGAGAGTGGGGTAGATGGAAACGTGGAGGCCTTCCAGGTTAATTTGTGTAAGCGGTACAATGCTTTTGCCATATGGGAGGAAGCTTTTCTCTCCATAGAAATCCCTGAACCACGGGGCGCACCAGGATTGGGGAGAAGATAAGCCACGCGATATGTTGCAAATGGTCGTGGATAGGTCAATGCGGTGGAAGAAGTATACCATATTCAAATCATCGGCCTGAGGGACTGGGGCATTGCGGCGAGTTGAAGAAAAAATGACGTTGATATAAATTAATAGCGGTAGCGGGCTTAAGACGCTGACTTGGATGACTCCACTTTTATTGGTTTCGTTGGGAGATAATTGGCCTTCAACCGACACAACTTGTGATCTGTGAGAGAGATATGAGGACAGCCAGGAGATAAAAGAGTCCGTTATGCCAAGGGACCGGATGCGCACGGGAAACAGGTCCAAAAGCCCCAGGTATGCTGGGATACAGGGGCACTACAGGGCTACCGGAGTCAGTTGCAGGCCGTGGGACAATAATGAAGTTCAGTTAAAAGGGGCAACAAGAGCGGGTTTCCGAAAACCATGCTGACCAGTGCTCAGTAGGTTGTCAGATAACGGATACTCAATACTGCGCCACGGTTTTTCGGACTACTGGGGTGTGGTTGGTGGGTCGATATTCATCTGTGTCGTGTTGTGCGCCCTTTTTGAAGCTCGGAGTGATAGTATGATCGGATACCTTAGAGGTGGTGTAGAAAAATGACACGTAAGATAAATGTTAAGTAAACACCTGATGAACGTATAAATAATATATGAATAACTTATGGAAAATTTACTCAGGCAAAAACAAGAGGAGAGAGTTTACATGAATTTATTGATGGATTCGAATGAGATGCCCGGCAAACTTGGAGTTCAAGGCCAGATGGTAAGATCTGGCAGGACCGGGCAGATATAGCTGGGTGCTAAGAATCATACAGTAGAGAAACTCAAATATGTTGCAGCAACGGGGGCAGTTATATACGATGGAGCAAGAATTGTTTCGCTTGAAGAAGCGGTAGAATAAATTCGATGTGATGTGAAGCCGTTGTACACTGCAGTGGAGGACTGATGTCCGGGTAGAAAACGCTATGTGAAGCAGGAAAAGGGCGGGTGAGGTAGAGAAAAGTGAGTAAATTGGCTACAAGGTTTGGAGAATGCTGTACGTCGTAGCTGTGTCAAACCGATATATTGAAAATGGATGCAAGTTCAAAGGACAGGAAGCGAGAAGGTGGTAAGAAAAAGGGCTGACGAACACCTAGAGAGTGTAGAGCGAATATGCGCCCCACACTGTCTTAATCACGTAGGCCACCAGCAGAGGGAAAGAGCTGGTGAATAAATCAGTGGATGCCAAACACGGAAGCAGCAATGAAAAAAAGTGTAAGAAATAGAGTCGGTGAAGCGGGCAGGGGTAGGTCTTGTGACTAACAGAATATACCAAAAGATCACGATACGTCGTTGCCCTTATAACAGGTGGAAATCCGTGAGACCAAGAGAACGAATGGACAAAACAGCGCTTGGAGCACAGAAAAGATGGTGTGTGAGGTGAGCAACACATCAGAAGGATGGTAAAGAAATACCTGAAAAAGGACAAGTGTTAGTAGGCCGCTCCGGTCACTGCACTCATTTTGTAACGGGCAGGCCATGTGATGGTGGATGAAAAAGAGGAAGAGATGAATTGTCAGCACTGGTAAATCTTCTATTTAACAGAAAGCAGGAGACGTGAATGAGTGACAGATTCGGGACGATAGAGACAGAGTTTAATTCCTCCTGGGAAGTAGACGGATTTATTGAGCCGGAAGACTTCGATCAATACACTAGCTGGTATAACTTTGGGGAAGGGTTGGATGAGCTTGGCAAGGAACGCATGGTGGAGATAAATATTGGCAATAAGTGAGAATGTGAAAGAGGAGAAGGACGAGTTCTGACATGAGGGTCTGCATGACACGCATAGTCTGGTAGGCATTGGCTTGGGGCATCAGAAGAGAAGACGGGGAAGGATGCTTCGAGTGGATAGGCAGTGGCGACTTAAGGGCGCATTCGCTAAGCCTTACGACCAAAGGATTGTACGGGCAGATTGAAATGCAGAGCGATTAAGAGTGAAATGAGCAGCGAACAAAAGTGAATATTGCCGGGCAGGGGCGGAGCATGTGCAGTAAGCGATGGTAACATCATGCAGAGGGGGATGATATAATGAGAAACGATAGAAGTACTGACGAAACGCGTATATAAGCACACTGCGGTAGAATGACGTTATTTGAAATGCTTGCAAAAGGGTTGAATGTGTATACAGAGGCATTACGTCGAAAACAGAGCGACTAGAGCAATGAAATATAAGTTAGGTGATCCTGCCGTGGCAGAACGTAGACGATGTCAGTATGTGATAAGCAAACAACTCTATTGGACTCAACAGGGTAGTTGGGGCGAAAGCATGAAACACTAAATCTGTTCCGGTGGATGTGACTGATTATGCACTAGACACCCTAACTGAAAAACTCTTTGTGAATTGAACACAAGATGCGTGATCCACCAGCCGACTTGGGCTCGCACACCTTTTCTAAATGTCTGCGCGCCAGAAATGTGCCAGCCAAAAAAGGGATCTCACAAAGCCCCGGAAAAAAAGGTGGCACGAGCTGCCGTTGATGATTAAACAAAAAGAGGGCAGCAACAGCCATTACGGCCGAACGAGCGCTCGAAATTCCTTCAGATGTGAGGCCGTTTGTCACTGGTTGCGCCCGCGAGCGGTAGGTTCATGGTTTTCGAAGGAGTTTGCCGGATTTAGAAGTCGAGGTCCCTCTTATATGCCATTTCTTCAGATATGTACACAGTCGCTGACTGAATTGCGTGGGTAACCGCAAAAATGAGATGAACTTGGCCTGAAGTGCTCCGATAACGATGGGAAAATCTTTTCAAAGCTTGGAGTAGGCGAGAGGGACAAAGTGTGGTTGTAGGGCCGATCCAGCTATAGTGGAGGGGATAATGAGGAGCCTGTGTCGAAGTAGGTAAGGGGTTTTACAGGAGAAGACTGGTGGGTCAGAAGAAACGGAACGGTTATGGAGCAAGTTATGAGAGAGGACTAAATTTGGTCTTAAGCAGCGGAGCCATATTAGATAGAGATTTGGTTGTCAGCATCGTTCTTTACAGCCTGAAGACATTCACCAACCAGGCAATCGCTCATTGAAACGCCTCTGTATGCCTTCTGAAGCAACTCTGTCAGGTTTCAACGTGTAGGGAAAAGATATTGGGAAGTATTCAGGCAGGGACTTAATGTAGGATATGTAGGTGCTGATGCTACTGAACAGGAGAAGAAATGAGCTGAAAGGAAGAGCCACGCTTCTTCTGGCCTCGGCTGCTTGGATCGCGGCGTGCTCAGAGGATCAAGCGGGCTAGAGCAGTTGAGGCCTAGATCACGGATTGTAGGTCAACAGGTGATTAGAGACCCACCAAGAGTTAGGGATCCAGGGGCAATTGGAATTTTTAAGTCAAGACCCTGCACGCTTCAGTGGAAAAATTCATCAACCAGGAGCGGCACCAAGGGTCAAGTGCAGAGAGGTCCGTGGAACTGCTACTGGCTGTGTGGGTAGTATAAATAGGCTTGAAAAAGTACACTTTCCTTTGTCATTCGCAAATAAGAACTGTGTGTTATGAAGCACTAGGTCGAGTGAGTCAGTATTGTACATTAGAAATGGGAGGGACCAATGCACTGCCCTGTATAGCGCCACATTTATTAGGTCTCGGATTAGAGGCGTGACCGTTAGTGAGAACCACTTGAGACCGTTGGGCGAGATAGGATTGCAGCCGGGAAAGGAGTGTGTCGGCAACGTCGAACGGACGCAATTTAGCAATGGGGTGCGGTGTGGACACGACCAAATGCCCTCGGCAGACCAAGGTAGTCAGTGACCAATGCCTGCCCTCCATAAACCGCCCCAGTGGCTAGACTAGGGGGGGGGGGTAATCACAGCATGTGGTGCATGACCGCGATGTAGGAAACCCGCGCCGCCCATTGCTAAGAGGGTTTGAAGCCAGAAGGTTAGTAACCACGCGTCTTTACCAACTGTTTCCACTATCCTGGAAATGACAGTGGTGTGATTGATGGGACGGTGATTGACAGTTTCGTGAAAGGATCATTTTTGTGCCGTGGTATGATGACTGAACGCTTCCAGTTTAATGGCACCAAACTGGAATTGCTTGACAAAGTGAATAAGTCCAGTAATAGGAGTGGCAGGTCCGATTCACGGTTAGTGGCTGCAGCTGAAGACAACCCATAGGTTCCGAGATTGGCAGATGTTTTAAAGCCTGAAACAGGTCTGAAAATATTGTTTACGTCAAATTATAGGGTGGGTAGAGAAACTGGTGATCTACTTTCGGTGTCCGTGACAGGCGCTACTAGGGCTTCCCTTCGAATATGGATGTATTGCAAGACGCATCTATGAATGTATGGTAATTGGTGCGCCAAATGTAATACACATTTAAGACGTTCGCTTTGTAGTCTTACCACCATCGGATATCTGCTTACCAGAGAAGGCAGGGTTGCTTCTGACGGGTGAACACAGCTCATCCGATCCGACAGAAACGTAGACGGCGTTTAAGAATCCGCGGTCAAAGTAGGCCCACCGCATCATTCATTCAGTAATGGAGCTGCTTCGTGGAAGTAGGGTTGCGTGGCATGAAAATACGACCAACGGGACAGCTTAAATCCAGAGAAGTATAGCTGCACTAGGAAGCAAATAGAAGAAGGGGGATGCAGAAGTGGCAAACATTTAGGACAAGAAGAAAATACGATTGAAAAATTGAGCAGTAGGAAACTAGGCTTGTTAAATATTATTGATCATTCAGCTTAAAAGCTCGACTCACGACTGAAATCCATGGAAGCAATGTACAGCTGCTTCATCCTTGTTGGGAATCATAAGTGGTGCCCATCTGTCGAGCTCACACTGGGGCTGGAAACCGGGGTGAACGATTGTGATTCAAACACATCAACCAATAGTCTATTCGAGCTGGCTCCCAATGGCTTGTTGAACAGCTACACTGTATGATATAGCCCCATTCCGTCACTGGCTCTGAACGGCAACAACCCACTCACCGCACAGCGATCGACTTCCATGATGGATGGATTCTCTTTATGGGCCTTATTACAACGGAGGCATTCCCTTATGAACAACCTACAGAGCTCGGTTTCTGTATGCACTTGGGAAGTAGGGGATTAGATTTGTACAATGTGATTGCTCATGCAGCTTGAACGCTCAACTGACGATTGAAATCCGCGGAAGCACTGTCTATCTGTTTCTTCTTCTCTCCCTTTCTTCTTCGTTTTCATCAAATAAGCTGCTACTGACACTTCTGCGCCTAAATCACTTGGGTCATATTTTCTCTTCAATGCATTACAGTGCCCTGTTTTTACTTGCTGATGAGGACGTTTGTATATAAATTCTCACCCTAGTGCCTAAACGGTACAAATCGCCATATACATTACTATCTGAAGCGCCTTAAACCATGATTTTACTCCTGGAAAGTTTATTTCCCTGTTGAGAAATGCAATTTCAAGACCTTACTTTGTCATGTCCCTCCAAGCTCTTCGCTTATACACAACTCGCCTTCTGCCCACAGGTCAGCAGTACTGAATCTTGGGCTGCACTACTCGTGCACCCTAAACTTCGCGGAACACCTGGCTTTCCAAGCTTCCAACGCAAACAAGTCCTTGGGATTTATAAGTAGGTCCTTTATCCTGCGCCATTAAAAACTATCGTATCTGTCCTATGTACAACCCTGCCCACAGTACTTGCCCGCCATCTTCGCCTGTACTCCCCAAACCGATAGAACCACTTTAGAGATTGCACGACTCTCATTCGCGCGACAGCTGCTTGGTTATGCTACTGCACTCGGCGCTGTGTTGCCCTCCAATTTGAACCTCTTTGGCTACACCACATGCGACGTACTGTTTGCTTCCTCCATAGGCTTATTCATTGCCCGGTGTTTTCTTTCACCGAAACAACATATGTTCAGTCGGCCACTCCCTAGCCCCTTCGTCACAGAGACTTGCGTCCTGTTATTCCGAAAGCAGGGCCATCTGTGAGGTACTGCTGCTTTATGCTTAAGTATTCTAGACATTAACTTAAACTCCTCATAGTAATTTGTCGATGTGCTTCCCGCATTCACTTCAAAACATCAATGGCACACTGTCTTACCTCTAATAAGGCCTTGATGGTAACTGCTTCTTACGTAAATGAGGCTCGAGCTTTTGAAGTAGGATCTGACTTCTAGCTACTCTTTGAAACCTTATTCTATGTGCGCCTGTTCTCCAGGAAACCTCTCACAGCCTGCCAAGTCTTGAACCTCACGATTCCCTACTTATACAAGCTCTCGGTAACCTCATCAGTTGCTTCCCGGTTGTTCTTCCCTTCTAATCACTGTCCTTACCGCTCGACTGATAACTGCCTCCCTTCCTGCTCTCTGCTCCATGACATCCCTAATCAGTTCGCTCACATCCGCTCGCACTTGGGCATGCTCATTCCTGATTAAGGTCTCATTACTAACTCAAACTAAGGTCCAGGATAGTCTGATACAAGATCATTGCAAGCTTTCTTTTAGGTTTGTCTTCCAACCCCAGGGCAAAGCCCCTATTGTCACAATGGCCTTGTTCTCTCCTTGCTAGTTCTATCTTCCCCCCAGGTTCTTCCATGAGTTTTTTGTTACGTCTCTCCCTAAGTCCGCAGCTGGCACGAATGCCAGACTGCAGCGCCTTTCAAGTTTTGTCTTAGAGCCTACTGACCCAGGACCTTTTCGCCCATCATACACCAGGGGAAACAACTTGGCACATTTTTCTCGCTCGATATAAAAATTGGACGGTACAGACAGTTTGATATTACATCACAACGAGATTGCACCTTGGTGTGGTGTGGTAGCTTGCTTACCTCAAAGACCATAAGAGCTACGCAGGATGGCTTCCCTAAGCCGAGGATGCAATCATGCCTGAAAGATCAATGGGTAGAGGCCAGACGAAGTACTGTCTCAGGAACTGTTGACGGGCAATATCCGGTTCTATTCATCATGCCCTGGAAAGGACATTTCAGCGAATAAGCGCGGAGAGGAGCCGTCTATCGGTCTAAAAACCTCCTCTAGATGGGCTTAGGAGTGGAGTACCTGGGGTTTCTCTCGACGGTGGGAGAAATCATCGCACTTCATTAAACATCTATCGCCATCTAATCTGGGCAGCCCACAGCCAGAAGGATGCTGCCCCGTCTACGTTCCGCTTGCTCTGTTCGGTGCGTGAGGTTGGGGACAGAATCCGAAAAACGGATCGATAACAGAACACCAGTGACAACAAGACAGAACGCATGCAACAATCAGGTCTCACATGACAGACCCGTGCTGGGTTAGCCCCCCACTGTCTCGTGGGTGAGAATTTCGGGTCAAAGGCTCTCGCTGGGGTTTCCAAAGAAAAACCCCTTCCTGTAAAGTGCCGTACCAATTTTCCCCGTTATGATTTAAGATCGATGCAGAACGCCACGGATAATTACGGCTTTGTTGGAAACAGTAGTTCAGGAGTTGGGTATAAATCGAATGCACTTCTTAAGCCAAAATGTTGACTTCACTTGGCTGCACTTAACGTCTGCACTATATCAGATAGGGCAACAGGCTACCCTCGTTTAAACTCTTGACGCATTTAAAACAGTTGTATGCTGTGTCTTCAAAGCACGCATACAAGACCACACTTTTGTGACAACTCTTCGCACCCCAGATAGAACCTCAGTCCCTCGCTTCACTCTTCGTGTTTCGGTTGATTCGGTGTCTAGATCTCGTGGTCAGCCTGGCGTTGGGATTGCTTTGAGCATAAGAGCTGAGCGAGCACTGATAGACTGGATTCCAGTCGGCAGTCTTTTGTGTGCAGTTCGATTGGACGGTTCTGTTCGCGTCAACAACAACAATTTGAAGCGTCGATGCATGTTTATCTTGTCTGTGTGCACCGACTGACTGCAGTCCCTCTGGGAATGAGGACGAACTCTACCAGGATTTGTTTCAACTGCTTCGACGCGCACGTTCAACGGACGTGATAGTCATTGCTGGGAATCTTAACACCCAAGATAGTCGTTTGGCAGATTCCGAAAGGCATGTAAAAGGCATGCTTGTTGCCGCAACCAATCGTACTGACAACGGCGACCGTCTCATTCAACTGTGCTCTGACCACAGATTGTTTCTGGTGAGTACGAACATCTGTCGTGGGAAGAGGCATAGACTCACATGGCGTCCTCTTTTGTCTCCACAACGTTGGCCTCAGAGTGACAATATTGTGGTTGCGTACCACTTGCTTCGATCAAATGAAGATTGTCATCCTTTTTTGTCCACGCCCGCGGGCTCAGATCACGCTTTGATACGTGCAGGTGTCCGTTTACGTCTCATCCCTGGCCTTTCGAACGTGAATGCCACTCGTCCCCCTTGGTTGTTTATAGACGATAACGAGCGATACAATTTTCAGCTGGAGCTGTCTTTGCAGTTATCGATGCAACCAGGTATTCAGAGCCCAAGTGAAGGCCTGCGACAGATTAAAGAAGCCTTGTATGCCTCTTCGAAAGTCACCCAGGACTCTTGTTCAAGTCGGTCTCACAAACAGTGGATATCTTCGACATCAGCTGCTCTGCTATAGGTTCGCAGATCTGTCCCTCCGGATGCCACATTCAACGATGACCGCAAGCCCCTGAGAAGCCAACTGACCAAAAGCCTGAGGAGTAACCGCCAGCCGGGGCGGATTGTGAAACGTGGGGAAATGGAAAAGGCTGCTTCCATTGACAGTGTTAGCAACCACTTTCATTTGATTATAGGCACCGGTCCGCGGAAGCTTGGGAGAAGTGAGTTATTTGAGGGATCCGACGATTCACTTATTCACTCTCAGGGACGTTGTCTGAGGTTCTGGGCGTGGAGTATCGGAAAACGATTTAGTTGGCCTACTTCAACAGTGGACCTTCGAAGTATATCTGCTGGCGTAGGGATGTGGTTGCATATCAGTCCTCCATCAGCAATGGAGATCACGCGGAACATTGGCTGCAGCGGGTGGGTTTCCTCCGTAGTTTTTCAAGGCTAAGGCGAAGTTTTGGTTTAAGAGGAAACGAACTCTGTATTATTTGAGATAGCGAGCAGATTCACATGTAATGGTGTGAATCGGCAATCGAACGGATTTACGGGAAAGGTGACAGACCCCCTTGTGAAAACCACAGGGGAATTAGCTTGGCAAGTATCGCTTCTAAACTGCCCATCGGCCTTATTCTCCACCGATTACCCAGTGCCCTCGACATGTGTACGTATGATAATCAAGCTGTTTTCGGACCTAGTGGTGTTTGTATCGACCACATCTTTATTCCTCGGTGAGCCTTAGAGCACAAGTACTTTTTCCGTTGGCCCAGAGTCAGTGTCTTTCTTAATCTGAGAGCGGCATCCGACTCAGTGGACCGCACAGCTGTCTGGCGCTGCCCCTCACTTAAGGGCTTGCCAGAGAAGCTTATTTCTTTTTTCTAAAGCTCGTATGAGAACAGCAAAATCTGACTTCGTGCTTGCAGCAGTCTTTCCCCTGAGTTCTTCACGGAAAGTGATGTTGGTCAGGGCTGTCCTATTTCACAAGTCCCCCTCAATTTTGTAATTGGATTGATCCTTCGGGTAGCCCTATCCTCGTGTGAGAATAGTGGCTCCAATCTTTGCCCAGGCGTAAGCCGTCTGACCTGGAAAACACGAACGATATCGTTTTTCTGAATGACGACCCAGATAAATTGCAAGCCTTCTTAGATAGCCTTGACAACAGTTGGGCAATTTTTGGGATGTGTTTCGCACCTTCAGAGTGTAAAACACTGTGGCAGGACTAGGTTGGCTCAGTACCAAACCCTCTGTTGGCAGAGGAAGCTCTAGCTAAAGTGGACAAATTTTGTTTCCTGGATAGCCAGATCTCACCCGATGGACAGATATTGGATGGAGCTTCATCGAGTTTACGGAGGGCGCGTCTGGCTTTTGCAAACCTCCGCCATCTGTGGCTTCTGCGTGACACCCGATTGTCTGTTAAGGGTAAAGTGTACAGTACGGCGGTCAGGTCCGTTCTTTCTGAGGGGTAATAAATGTGACCATTGACGGTAGATGGGCGAAGACTGTTGGTGCCCGAACACCGATGTCTCCCCACCATAGCCCGAGTTTAGCGGGAACACACTACAATGCTGAGATTGGACATAAGGTGTTGGGAACCGGAGGTCAGTCAGTGGGCTAAGCACTCAATCGAAACAGGTTGAGGTGGTTGGGACATGCTTTAGGCAAGTCTACCGAAAGACTTCATCACTGTTCGCTTTTCTCTGTGGCAGGTGGCGATTGGAAGGTAAATCGGGGCGGCCATTCCATGACATGGTAAAGAGGTATGAAAAACCTTGACCATTGGACTTTGCTGGGTAGGATGCGTTAGACTTTTGGGTTGGAGCTCACGTGATCCGCCTACAGGACGGTTGTAGAGGTTAAGTGACATGGCATAGTGTCGCGGTCAGCGGCGCAGTTGCATTTGGACTCTTTTTTGTCCTCCTGGTTTCCGCCCGATACCTTGATTTTTTCGAACTCAATCACTATGCTTCTGTTCTCTTGCCTTTCACTCGAAGATGCTGGGAAATAGCAACCGTAACAAGGGCACAGAAGTGCGAAGTTACCGGTTGAATAAACTAAAGTGAACTGTTTGATATTCGCTCCTCACTCGATTGCTCTCCTGCTGGCCTTGTTCTCTGGACTTCCCTCAACCCAGCTACCAGATCGTTGGCTACTCTACTGGACCCACTGCTACATTTCATCTTAAGCCCAATAGTGCAGGAAGCGGTCAGATCCACTGCTTTGACCGGTGCATGTCGGGTGTGCAGGATATCTGCGAAGATGTGCGGGCGCAGTTAGGTTGGTGGACCGCACCCCCCGCCGCCAAAAACGGTTTCCATTTTGGATGTCCGGCCCAAGACCGGTCCCACCAACCAGCACCTTTTGCGGGTTACAGAACTTCATCCCTGCTGTCGTACTGCTACCTCCAACAAGTCATCTTTGCTGTCTTCTGCAACGACCGCTGTTCCACCAAGCTGGCTCACAACACCCGGACTGCTACCTACCTCTTCATGCCCGGCGATGTTTATCACTTCAGTCATATGCTAAGTAGCGTGCAGATTTCATTCCCACCTTCTAATCATATACTCTGCTAGGCGCACTGTGATAGCCCATACAATTATTCATCGATTTTGGCAAACATCTCACAGCCTACTTTCCCCGCACTTCACATATGCTAACCTTCCAGTCTCTTCCGTAAACCTGCCCATTTACTACGTATGAACTCGTGGCTACCATTCATTCACTGGCACAGGTACTCTCACCGTTACTCACCGTTCCCTTTCTCGCCAGAGTCGACAAACGCAGGTCTTCGCAGAAATGTATTTCGCAATTCTCTAGAAGTCAGAAAGGTGACAAACGGTTATTTGCTCTCTCCGTAAGTCCAAATGCTAGTTTTCACGGTGTTCATCGATCTCTTTATCTTGATCCCGCGTCGACCCTTAACCCCTGCACATTTTTGCTTCTCAGATATATTTGTCACCCAGCTCTGCTGGTGCCATTATCTAAAGCCACCTGTCAAAATGGTCATCAAAGTTGTGTACTTATCGTCCACCCGCAATGATATCACCATTGTATGCTATTCGCCCACGCAATCACTTTTCAACTCATCCAAGTTCGGTTCATCACCCAGTTACCACCTTCGCGCTGATACTTTATTATTCACCCGGTAAACAATACAACCTGTTGAACGCTTATCTGTCCTCCGTCAGCCTTCCTTTCATCGCTTTGACAGCCCCTTCCCCCACAGGATGTGCCATCCACTTGGTTCGTTTGACTCATTCCATCTGATTTGATATGTGTACAATTCCGTAAGTAACGAGCATCCACTCTCTAACACTATCTCCGGAGCTTGGTTCGTCTCATGTTGTAGTTGGTGTTAATTCCAACCTCCTTAGCTTTGTTTAATGCGTCTTCGGTCACACACATGTTATGGTAAACCTATTGCAAAGTTCATTAAAGGTGTGTACATATCATTCATCTATTCTATACACTCCCCGGCGAGCTTTACGCCTTTATAACCACAGTACCTTCCCGCAACTCATGCTGATTTACCTTGTACTTGAGCATTGTTACTCCTCAACCGAGACAACATACGCAAACGACTCGAGTTCCACAATCTGTAATCCCCTGGCCATCCCTTCAACATCAATTTGGTAGTCCCACCGTCCCTCCGGAATTGTCACTCGTTCGCTGTACAACTGATTCCACGAGCGTCGAACCCCCAATTTCTACTGCCTCATCTGCCGACTTTTTTATTTTAATTCCATATCCTATGTTCCAACCCTTTTCTCTTGTCATACTCACTGGTTCCGCAGCTCTCTCCTACGTCATCGTTTGCTCCGTTATCCGGAACGGTCCTCCGAACACCCATTTATTCTCCACTAAATTACCGCCTCTGCACTCTATCCGCTTCCGTAGTAGCACTCCACGTCGATTTATAACCATTGTTCCATCTTCTCACTGTTAATTCTTGGCCTACCTGCATTATTGCAAATAATTCGTCCGATGCTCACCTGCTCCCGCTGGCCATCTCTTCCACCCCCGATCCCGAAAGCGCACTCTCTCTCTTTTGGATCTTTTCCACACTGTTCTTGTGGCTTCCCATGTTAGCACCTCGCCAAAAAGCCTGTACCACTATATGGTCGATATATTCGCTGCAACTCATCTCTGAAGATCCATTCACGTACATCTTCCAGTTTTCCACCTATTTATTTTTTGTGCTGTGCAGCCCGCAAAAGACTTCTCTAGCCTCCATCAATAAAGTCTTTTAGGAAGAGCTCAGCAAAAATCCTTCGACTTCACTCGAATTTCTAGTAGTTGTGTTCTCCTCCGCACCGATGGGAATGGCACGAGCGGCCGTTGACGAACAAACAAGAGAGCGCAATATCAGCCGCCGACCAAGTAGCCAAGTTTCGAGGCTTTTTGAAGGGCAGAGCCAGTGGGGATAGCGATTATTACACAACCACACGGCAAAGTTCTCCAGGTGCTTCCGCCACAAGAATGACCATCACAGTACAAAGGCAGATGACCATCACCGAGGGTAAAATGAGCACTAGAGAATGACCCGAAAGGAAAAGCAAATAGTGAAACGCGTTTTGGGTGTGCCTCAGCTGTGAATTAGCGCTTAACGGAGGCAACCGAAGACTACGAATGATCAAGCTCAAGAATGGCTGACACTAAGAGCGAAGGGGACGGCAGAGCTTACCTAAAACGTATGGAAATATCGGGGTTCCATCTCGTCTAGACAGTACGGGTTATGGCCACTGCTTGTCCAGCGCCCGGATTTCCCTCAGATATGAGGCCGTTTGTCACTGGTTGCGCCCGCGAGCGGTAGGTTCGTGGTTTTCGAAGGAGTTTGCCGGATTTAAAAATCGAGGTCCCTCTTATATGCCATTTCTTCAGATATGTACACAGTCGCTGACTGAATTGCGTGGGTAACCGCAAAAATGAGATGAACTTGGCCTGAAGTGCTCCGATAACGATGGGAAAATCTTTTCAAAGCTTGGAGTAGGCGAGAGGGACAAAGTGTGGTTGTAGGGCCGATCCAGCTATAGTGGAGGGGATAATGAGGAGCCTGTGTCGAAGTAGGTAAGGGGTTTTACAGGAGAAGACTGGTGGGTCAGAAGAAACGGAACGGTTATGGAGCAAGTTATGAGAGAGGACTAAATTTGGTCTTAAGCAGCGGAGCCATATTAGATAGAGATTTGGTTGTCAGCATCGTTCTTTACAGCCTGAAGACATTCACCAACCAGGCAATCGCTCATTGAAACGCCTCTGTATGCCTTCTGACGCAACTCTGTCAGGTTTCAACGTGTAGGGAAAAGATATTGGGAAGTATTCAGGCAGGGACTTAATGTAGGATATGTAGGTGCTGATGCTACTGAACAGGAGAAGAAATGAGCTGAAAGGAAGAGCCACGCTTCTTCTGGCCTCGGCTGCTTGGATCGCGGCGTGCTCAGAGGATCAAGCGGGCTAGAGCAGTTGAGGCCTAGATCACGGATTGTAGGTCAACAGGTGATTAGAGACCCACCAAGAGTTAGGGATCCAGGGGCAATTGGAATTTTTAAGTCAAGACCCTGCACGCTTCAGTGGAAAAATTCATCAACCAGGAGCGGCACCAAAGGTCAAGTGCAGAGAGGTCCGTGGAACTGCTACTGGCTGTGTGGGTAGTATAAATAGGCTTGAAAAAGTACACTTTCCTTTGTCATTCGCAAATAAGAACTGTGTGTTATGAAGCACTAGGTCGAGTGAGTCAGTATTGTACATTAGAAATGGGAGGGACCAATGCACTGCCCTGTATAGCGCCACATTTATTAGGTCTCGGATTAGAGGCGTGACCGTTAGTGAGAACCACTTGAGACCGTTGGGCGAGATAGGATTGCAGCCGGGAAAGGAGTGTGTCGGCAACGTCGAACGGACGCAATTTAGCAATGGGGTGCGGTGTGGACACGACCAAATGCCCTCGGCAGACCAAGGTAGTCAGTGACCAATGCCTGCCCTCCATAAACCGCCCCAGTGGCTAGACTAGGGGGGGGGTAATCACAGCATGTGGTGCATGACCGCGATGTAGGAAACCCGCGCCGCCCATTGCTAAGAGGGTTTGAAGCCAGAAGGTTAGTAACCACGCGTCTTTACCAACTGTTTCCACTATCCTGGAAATGACAGTGGTGTGATTGATGGGACGGTGATTGACAGTTTCGTGAAAGGATCATTTTTGTGCCGTGGTATGATGACTGAACGCTTCCAGTTTAATGGCACCAAACTGGAATTGCTTGACAAAGTGAATAAGTCCAGTAATAGGAGTGGCAGGTCCGATTCACGGTTAGTGGCTGCAGCTGAAGACAACCCATAGGTTCCGAGATTGGCAGATGTTTTAAAGCCTGAAACAGGTCTGAAAATATTGTTTACGTCAAATTATAGGGTGGGTAGAGAAACTGGTGATCTACTTTCGGTGTCCGTGACAGGCGCTACTAGGGCTTCCCTTCGAATATGGATGTATTGCAAGACGCATCTATGAATGTATGGTAATTGGTGCGCCAAATGTAATACACATTTAAGACGTTCGCTTTGTAGTCTTACCACCATCGGATATCTGCTTACCAGAGAAGGCAGGGTTGCTTCTGACGGGTGAACACAGCTCATCCGATCCGACAGAAACGTAGACGGCGTTTAAGAATCCGCGGTCAAAGTAGGCCCACCGCATCATTCATTCAGTAATGGAGCTGCTTCGTGGCAGTTTGGTTGTGTGGTTCACCCGGAGGACTGACAGGACAGCTCCAATCGACAGTAATTTAGCTGCATTAGGATACACCTCAGCGAACGTCCAGTAGTAGTAGAACGTCGGGGACTAGAAGAATCACACTTCTGTAAACGTGTCGCCTTGGTTGACTCAAGCATGTTTTTAGTTTAGGCGGTCTAAGTGAATTGAGCAACAGCTCATGACTGAAAGAGCTTGGCGG
This sequence comes from Fasciola hepatica, assembly GCA_948099385.1. Lineage (NCBI taxonomy): Eukaryota > Metazoa > Platyhelminthes > Trematoda > Plagiorchiida > Fasciolidae > Fasciola > Fasciola hepatica. The sequence goes on along the minus strand of CANUEZ040000182.1, from coordinate 9,395,761 downwards.
ACTCAAGACACAAGTATCTATTGCGATACCGATCAAACCAGGGTGCCTAGAGAGTGGAAGATTGAGAGGAGGTCCAGGCTTTGCGCCAGGGTCCACCTCAAGTAGTTGTTGACTAATAGACGTCGGCTGCTTAGAGGGCCTTGAGGGACTGCATTGTGTAGTTATCTTTTTTTATTGGATCCCGATCTCGGATGTTTGAAAGTGTTCAGCTTTTCCTGCGATTTCCTTTGTAGTGGCGTTTTTCGGAGGTTATCCTGACGGCCCTGTTTTGTGGGTTAACGGCATTGACGCTTTTCTTGAGTAAGCCAGCCGTTTGCTAGCAAGCACGAAAGTTGAATGGGCAAGGGCATTGATTTCGCTGTGTTTGAGTGCGCATCCTGGTGCTGCGGCACGTTCCCCGTTCCATGTTAGCGGGATTTAGCGAGGTACTGCCTACAATATTGGTCGCCGTCCTATCAAAAATGTTGAATAGATCTGCGTGGTGAGATCGCGGGGGTCTGGATGGTAAGACTATGTCCTGGCTAGAGAATCCAGGGGTATGTACAAGGAACAGTTTTCTTACCTCCGGTGCTGAAAATGCTAGCAGAATGCAGAATAAGAGGAGGTTAGATGAGAATCAAGAGCCGGAGTATTAGGGAGCGGATAGGCACGAATTAAGAAGGGTGAGTTTGGCCGGCGTGAAAAATAACAGCTAGCAGACTTGTCTCGGTTCAATATTCGACTGGTTAGGATATGGTGAATGATAAAATAAAATCAACATACTTAGAGGAAATGGTGACGATAAACAGCCTATATAAGTTTTCGGTCTTAGGTGGTTCCCAAGGCTATTGCGAAGGATTTGGATGTGGTTGCGGACCATCCTTCCTCAAGATGTACAAAAAATGTCGGTGACACATATGCAAACCAGCTTGCTGAGGTGGTCGTTTTTAGCCCGGTTTTGTTGGCTTTTAGAGCAATAACGGGATGGCCGCAAGCGGATTGACTGTCAATTTACGCTTGTTCACTGACGCGACTAGTGGCACACGCACGCACCCATGTACTCGCATCTATGCGGCCTTGCACATGCCGCGGGCGGTTTGCCCTGACCGATCAGACTTTGGCACTGAGCCATAATTGCTTGTTGGTTCGGTACTGCTGAGCGGCCCTGCTCGGCCGCACTCGATGGTATGTACAGCTTGTGCGTCTCTATAGATGCTCCACTCGTTTGCTTGTTTGCTTGCTTACGTAGGTGCCTACTGATACGCTCAAGACGGCTTTTGTTGAGTGTGGTGTTCTCCTTTATTACCGAAGGAAACAGCAGCCATCGGGGTATTTATCGGAGTTACCCAAGCGGAGGGCAGACTTCGGACTAAGGGGTATTAAGTAGTACTGTGACGAAATTGGGGGAAGAAGATACTCACCCCGCCGTGATGTAGCGCTTTCAGGTGTATGAAATCGTTAGGCCTTGGCAGTAATTATGGTTGCACGGGCTTATGTTCTTTTGGTGCAAGCTTTAACGAAATCAGTTGGATGGTTTTGTTAGGAGGTTCCAAAGGAGTCAACAGAACTTATGAAGCAGGATACAATTAACACTCTAACTTGCTCCTCAACCTGCGTGTGTTTCGAACGGTTCCCATCATGAATTCCGCTATTTAGCAGAACCTTGTAATGTATGTAAATGGCCAGCCTGGAATGACGTTGCTTTTTGGTTCGTTGATGGTGCCGGAGTTCAGGATCAACCCCGGAAATGTGTCTAAATTGGTTCATTGAGAAGCCTTCTCACCGGGACTTGAGAGTGCACCTGGTATCGGTATGTCTAGTTAGGTGCAGATGAATGGGAACCGAATAAATAAAATCAACCCAGCTATCATCAACGAACTGCCATGCGCCGGTGGGTGGCTACAACAGTCGAATTCATCCTACGTGGCTAAAAATCACGTAATTCTGCCACACAAGCATCTCGCAACGGGCGTAGTCAATAAGTATCATCATGTGCCGGAGGATTACGTTCGTTTTGCACCAGTGCTTTCTGAGGTTTGTCGAAGTTTCGGTATTGTACAGGGTGGAGCCACAATTCTTCGGATCATTAGTTAATATTTGGCCTGCAAAAGGAGGTCGGCCTCACCATACTTCCAGCAGACGGCCCCATTACCATCGGAGCCCAACCGCTACTCTGGGCGCTCCTTTGCTCATTTTGGTATAGGTCACTTCGGACCCTTTTATGCTAAACGTGGGAGAGTGGAGTTGAAAAGTTGTGGTCGTTTGTTTACATGCCCCAACATCTGGGTGGTGTATATCAGCAGGAGGCTTTCGCTCACCCTGTGCTCTTTCATCCGGGCCTTTACCAGGTTCATAGCTAGAATTGGGCGGCCAGAGGTAATATGCTGCAAAAATTTTGGCAATTTTAAAGGAGTGCAGGCTGTACTACTTCCCTGTCTCTGCGAAATATCATAGATTGGAATAAGTAGTTTTGCCAGAACGTGAGATACAGTGATATTTTAGCCCATCCAATGCGAGACACCTGAGAGACGTTCGAACGGGGTTGACGAGTTCTGTTTGAAGAATATTCCGAGCAGTAGCCCACAGTCGGCGCACGACGCGCAAGACACCCTCGACACTTCTGGCCAGAATCCACAGAATATTCGGCGATCGGCCATTGCTTCCTGTGACAAAGAATGCTAAGGGTTTGGAGGCTTTGAAACTCAATAAGATTCTGTTACTCGGAGATAACGAAACGCTGATGAATCTCACGGACATTCTTCAGTTGTGTGTAGGGCTATGGCAGAGGGTTCACTTGTTAGCAGACATCCTTTGTAAATGATGGGAGGCAGGACACATGTCGCTGTTACGAGAAAGACAAAGATGGCTCATGGTCTGTAGTAACATAGGGCAAAGTGGTTTAGTCCTGTTAGTCGTGGACGATTTTTATAGAAATAAATGATATTCGGGGGTGGTTAGTGAAGTTTGTCCTGACAGGGACAACTTTGTTACTTATTGGTATACACTGCACGCGGCTCGCTGAGAAGTTCGCAGAATATTTGTTGTGAGGAGTGGTTATTTAGACGGGAAGCACGTTGGCTTGTATATATCCGAATAAGCATCGATCATTCGTGTATTTACTGCAATTTTTTATGACTCATGGTAAATTGTTCACTTGGGATTGATGAGCTGCCTGCAGTGCAAAGTAGCAGTGGTACCCTTGTAGCAGGAGTTGCAGTTTAATCAGTATTAGTGGTGGAATGAAACTGGTTGCCTCGCCTGACTTTTGTAAAACATTCTGTTCTTAGTTCAGTTGGTGTTTGTTGTTTCGTACTGGCCGACTATCCGGTTCCATAGTGACGACATGATGGACCGACTTCGTATCTGCAAGCGTCTTCGGTTATGTGCCCGTCTTAAGGGGGTAGGATCCTCGAAAGGCAAAGGACGGTATTATCTATCCGTGCCAGCTGTGTTGCCATATACGGTTCAGGTCTCGGTACTGTTCTGGTGTCACTTGACGGCGGGTGTAGCCAAAGTAGCTCAGCTCCGCCGTCAGGCGCAATCCATATTCGGCCGCTCTCTGGGATAGTTTATTGCTCACTTACCGATTTTATCTACTTGAACCGGGAGGAAAGAGGCCTAAGGAAACTTAAGAGCGAAATGTATTTAATGCAGAAGAATGTCTTGTGATGCTTCATCGTTCTTTATGGCCGCCTGTGCTGCCTTCTCGGGCCATTGACAGAGAAGGCGGAGGATGGACCGTTGAGCTGATAAATCGTTCAAATGGTCCTCCACTCCATCGGTTAATCGGTATACCCATCATCACTGGTAATTAAAGTTTTCGACCGTTACTTCAATAAAAAATCGGCTTTAATTCAGTCACTGATATTACGCAGCCTGACGATGTTTTTTATGATATCTCTGATCAAAATACCTACTTCCGGTGCTCAGTTATTGTTGTCTTGTCTACCAACGGCATATAAAACGGGCTTCAAGTAAGTAGACATGCTTATCGCCAGGGATTGTGACGGCTGATGAAGCTTCCCGTTAACTGATCCTTTCGAACTTGAGTTGATTGGGCCATATCCATAACGAGTGTTACTTGCAATTCTTCCTGTTCATCATTGCCCTTGTTCTACTTATCTCCCCACAAAACTCTGATCGGGGTCGGCTGTAAGAAGCCTTTGGGAAATATTTAGCGGAATTTGAAACGGATCCTGAAATCAGAACGCGATGATTCGTGGAATTCTATGGTGCTAGAAAACAGAATGAACAACGACACAAAATAGATACGAACCACAATTATGCGATCCAAGGGACTCAGGAACCGAGAACCGAATTGTGGTTTGCGGGAAAGGAGCAGGTGCGCCACGCAGGTCCAGAATACGATATGACAGAGTAGCGCGCCGGACGCGAACAAACAAACTTTGGTTCATGAAAATATACAGTGCATGAACACAAGCCAATAGTGTAAATGAGTGAGTGATGTAAAGGAAACATGGAACTCCAGTGCTTTGGGGGGGGGGAATCTCTAAAACCGGTCGTTACACCACCCATCAAAGTCTTCCCAAATCTTCGCAGAGTCATAGGTTCGGAATAAGCGTGCTGATTCTTCAAGCCTACCCAGATCCTGCTCTCATTGATCGTACCTAATACTTCTGACGTTAACATCATACTCGCGATCGCAATTGATCCGGTGGCCACACTGACGCAATGTTACTCCGCACCTTCCAGAAAAAGGCCCATAGAAAACTTTCGAGAGCTGCTGGTGAACGCGTCTCCTATTGGATCTAACAGCAAAATACCAACGGTATCCCCTCTACCGGACGAATAGAGAAAACGCAAGTCGGTTTACAAATGAGAGGTGTATTCTGTATATCGTGGCACCAAAACAGTACCGATACGAGAGGTACACTGAACGGAGAACGAAACGCAACGGTTGTGCGGAAAGCGAACCGCGAGCGCGAACAATGGACGAACGACCGAAAGCGAAAGTGATTCAAAACGAGGTCGACGGAAACCTCGGAAAAGTCAGTCCAGCAAAGAGTAAGCGACCGAACAACACAATGAGGTCGATGTCAAACGTCGGAGGAGATCATAGAGAAAATAAATGATAACCGATAACTCATAATTGTATATTTCTTGACCGTGGTCAATGCACATGCACGAAGCAAGATCAGAGAATACAGCGGTACTTGTGAATGTGAGGTATTCACAATTTCTAGATTTATGAATCACACGGAAACCGAAATACAACAGTAAAGTCATGTAGTGTTTGAGTGAACTAAAGTGGTAGTGGTTGAAGCGGGAATTGTAAATCAGTTCCGAATTCGAGAAGGAAGGTGTGGATAGCTGGACAAACGGGGGATTGCCGATATAAGCTACAGTTGGACGGTCACTAACGAGTAACCGGGTGGAATAGATGCCAAAAAACAGGGTTAAAAGTACAGTGGACATGATGCTATCAGCGTGCAGTCAGAGGTGCCAGCGAAGTATAGAACACAGATCGAGCATTTGGTAACTAACTGTGGGGGAAGCATGTGAAGTAAATGCAACTGAGTCATGGGTGCTAATAAAACGGACCTTTTGTGCAGGTGATTTCGGTGTCATATGAAAATTCACATGAAGGCGAATAGCTTCACAAGGATTGCAGTGAACTTTTGGAGAGCATGAATGGTGTATGGACGCAGAACAGACTTTCAAAGAAGAGTCGTCAAAGAAAGGGACTAGTGGAGACGAACTCTACTGGTGCGGCTAGGCGGAAGTTGGAAGAGTGTAAACATAAAACTGTTTCGTATATGTGATAAAGTAATCATTATTCAAGTTCTGGTAGGCTGCAGATGGCTGGTATTCTGTTTCATAAAGACCTTGGTTGCAGGTGATGGCAGGTAGAATGTTGAGGGCAGCAGGTAAAAAGGGGCTGGTTTGACGAAGTGGACAGCGGCGAGGACTGATTTCTTACTGCAGCTTGGAAAGAATTGAACCTTTGGAATGGATGATTGGAAATATACGTTGAGCGGATGTGGGTTGTTGGTCGGTGTCAGGAAGCACCTCTGCGATCCGGTTAGACTCTCGTGAGGCTTTGTTACTCCGTGTAAGGTGCCCCATATAATGTCAACAGGCGAGAGTATAGGTGTAAAACATTGATCAAATCGTCTAGTCCTTATGGTAATCCGGGATTACCGTCGAGTTGGCCAATGGCTACCCAAGTAACCAATGTGATCCGAAAGAGATCAGTAGTGCGGCAGTCTGGAGAGCGTTTCGGCTGTGGGTTATGATTATCGCTTTAATGGAAACCAGAAAATAAACATTTTGTTATCTGAACAATTAGTTATCATTCGGCTAGTGGGCTGGTCCATTAGGGATCATTAGGCGGAGACTGGTAGCTTTTAGGGTAGATGGTGATAGTAGAGGTTTAGGGAGATATCAGGTAGGTGGTGGATGAGGAGAGGGTGTCCATTTGGGAACTAGGAATAAAACAATAGCAGAGGGTACGATCTGGAGGAAGAATGGGAAAATGGGAAGGTACCAGTCTGGTCGGTTCGCCAGTTGTGGTCGAGGACGGCAAACAGTGAAAAGGAAGGAAAACGCTGGGTGTTAAAATGAAGATTCTTCATGTGAAAGCAAACTTGCTGGTATTCTGCGGGGTCATGATAAATCAGAGGTATAGGAATTCCGGTTGGAATGGCGTCTCAGCTTGCCATGAGAATGTGCGCAGAGAGGTAAGGCCTAGTTACTGAGGTGTAGTAGTCTGTGTGGCTAAACTCCAGTATACGATAGAGGCTCAAGTAAAGCAGGATGAGACGGCTGTGTTCAAGCCTGAGACACAGAGATTAAGTGAAGACAAACACCCATTTCTAAAGGACAAAACTTTTTTTAAATATATGTATGCAAATTATAGTGTAAAATAGCACGATCTAATGAAGAGGAAGGAGGAAAGTGAGTGAGGCATGCCCCAGGTATATAGACATATATATATCACTATACGTGGGTGCAGTCATCAGACGGGTCATGAGAAAGCGGTGGGACGCAAAAGGCTGTGGCACATGGTGGTCTAATACTGATTAAGCTAAGGCGGGCACCTATCACTCGAAGACAAAACGGTTTTTTTAATATGTGTATACAAATTGTGATGTAAAATGGCACGATCTAATGAGGAGGCAGGAGAAAAGTGAGTGAAGCTTACCCAGGGTATTTACATATACGTATATATATATATATATATATATATATATATATATATATCTGTATACATGGGTGCAATCATCAGACGAGTCATGAGAAGGTGGTCGGACGCAAAAGACTGTGGCACAATGTGGTCCAATAATCAAGGCAGCCTTCATATGCTTCGTCTATGGTAATGTTATCACGGGTCATGCTAATTACGGAAGTTGCGTCTAGGATTCTGCATAGTGCTCCTTTAAACTGTATTAGCATGCAACACGATCGCAGTGAGTCAGGAAGCTTATTCCAGAGGCTGGAGTTGATAACCGAGAAATGTCTAGATCTGTCTGAGGGCCTAGATTGAGGGCTGTAATGGTGAATTGCCTATGACGGAAAGAGCAGGGAGTCTTACTAGGGAAACTGAGTGGGTTATCAGATGAGTAGACTTTTGAATGCAGGAGGTTGAAGGGAAATGAGAGATTAAGCTTGATACGAAGTAACCATAGTGGTTCAAGCCGGAGTAGTTCGCATCTGTAGTTAAGTTTGGGAGAGGTGCCAAGTAATTTTTTGGTGAAGGAGCGTTGCACTTTCTCTTTGTTGGCCCGGTCGGCCTTTCGCATCGAGGCAAAGACTTAAGGGCAGTATTTCATCAACGACCTATATTGTGTCTTGAATATCAGGAGCTTACTCTCCTGAGTACGGTATGTCCTGAGGGTAAGAGCAATCATCCTTCTTGCCTTGCCAATTTGGGTCAATGCTTGTTCATAAAAGTTGGAGGAACATGAATACTGCAGTCTTACATCTCTTACCACGTGAGTAGTGGGAGTAGGCAGACCACTTACTGTGAGAGAGCCAGGTGGAACGTTGCATTTGTAGGACAGAAGAGAGCTCTTAGCTGCCGAAAACTCCATCAGCCATCGAGCATACCAGTCGTCAGGGGACTTCAAGTCAGACAGAATAACACTGACAGCTGATTGCATGGCGTTCGCCTCAAAAGTTAGACTAGTTTTATGTTGTCAGCAAAGAGGAATGTCGTGCCATGAGGCACTGCTTGGAAGACCTCATTTATGTACATAAGAAATAAGAGATGACCTAGAATGCTACCCTGTACGACCCTGCTGGTAAGTCGTTGGGGCCGAGAGGATGTTCCATTGACGATGACGGTTTGAGAACGTTCAGAGAGGTAAGATGATAGCAAAGACAGAAGGGGGTCAGCGACTCCGTAGAATTTAATTTTCGGCAGTAAGCGAGGGCGAGATACACAGTGGAAAGCTTTAGTCATGTCAAGAAAGATGACGATGATTGACCTGTTGCTGTCTGCTTTAGAAGTGGTTAAGTTGAGCGAGTCCATCTGACACCTGAGGCACGAACGGGACTTTAAAAACTCATGCTGAGCTGGGTTGATAAGATTTTGAGAAGTCAGGAAATTGCAAGCTGGCCCTTTACTATCCCCTCCATGAGCCTGGAAACAATCGAAGTGTGGTTTATGGGGCGACAGTTCCCTGGACCATGCAAAGGCCCATTTTTGTGTTGTGAAATTATGCAGGACGCTTTCCATTGAGCTGGGTAGATTCCAGACGACATGGATAATGTAAAGAGGTTCAGCAATGGGAGCACTAGGTCAGGTCCCCCAGGTCGGAGTAGGACAGGTGGAAGGTCATCAGGCCCTGAATAATTGGAGGGTTTAGTGTTGGCTAGGAATTTTCCGATGTTGGCCGTGGTAAATGTTATGGTTGATATCGCTTTCTGTGCAAGCATCGGATAGCAAAAGAGTGGAGGGTTAGTGTCCGTAATAAGAGCTGAGGCGAAATAGCAGTTGAAAACCTCAGTCATATGTTCTGGAGAGTCAAGGTGGGTGCCATTTTGGATGACGAATGGAATGGTGATTTCATTGCTGCTCGAGTTGCGATATTTGAGCAGTCTTGAAAGAAGCTTCGCACTATGAGGCTGCTGAAGTGCAGTCCATTCTTGCTTTCTGAGTTTATTCTCGGTTGCTGCATAGAGATCACGGCAGAGTCGGCTTATTCTGAGTGTCAGAGAGAAATCTCGATTCCTGAGGAATGAGTTCTGGAGCTTACAGATCTTTTGTCGAAGTCCTTCAATTTTGGTAGTCTTGGGTCTAATATGTCTGACGGTTGAGGTAAGGCAATTTATGGAGGAAAGCAACTTTACATGGAACACATCAGCTACTTTTTGCGGATCTGATGTGAGGAAGAAGTCAGACCAGTCAACTCCCCAGGGGAAGGCTGGCAACTGGGCCCAGTTATTCAGTCTGTAGGTGTTTTGGTTTTTGACTTCGACAACTTTAGGTAGGCATGATTCTCGTGTAACAGTGAAGTGACATGAACATTTTGTGGTCAATACTAGGAGGTTTTTGTGTGATGGAGACGTTCACGCCAGGGAGGCTATGAGGGAGCACAAAGTCGAGGGTATCGTTATGCCTTGTTGGAGTGGAGACATGCTGTATCCATCCTGTGGTGTAGGTGTCCAGAAGGAAATCGGATAAATGGGAGGGGGCAATGACTGTATTCCAACAAATACCCGGAGTGTTGAATTCTCCTGCTATGATCTTTGGACCTAAGGATAGAGTAGAAATGTACATGGAAGCCCCAATGATATGCGGGAAATCGGAGTAGCTGGAAGTAAGTGTTCGGTAGACGCACCCAATATGCAAAATGTTCCCAGGAATTAGGACGGAGAGCCAAAGAGAGTCGGGAATACAGTCAAGCACTGGGTGGTGGAGGGGGCAGGTATTAAATGTATGCTTAATGTATGCTAGACAACCACAGCCTAGGTGGTTCACTCTGCCTACTCCAAAGGATTTATAACCTACCAACGAGGTAACGTCAGTTGGGATGTGATCGGTTAACCATGTTTCTGTAACCAGAACAATGTCAAAGCCAGAAGCAAGTACATGTTTCCTTAAGTCAGTAATTTTGTTCAACAGTGAACGGGAATTCAGCAGTAGGAGGGAAAATCTGCTAGCATCTTTGAGGTTACAGGGCTCTAGGGCTTTACATGAGGACAGCAGATGACCATTGGGGCCGAGTGAACCTGCGACAGCCGGATTGTCAACCAAAAGGGTGTTACCAGGGGGGTAGTAACTTGGCTGGGGAGATTAGCGGTTGGGTTACATGGTGGTGGTTTGTAGGGTACGGTGAGGTCGCCCATATAGGACGCCTGACTGAAGGGTGTCAATTCCATGGAGACGTCAGGGGATGGCTGCCGCAGGATGCAGTTTGGGTGAGACTCTCTGGAAGATTAATGGAGAGCAGCATTGGGTGCGGTGGCGGGTGAGTGGCCCCGGGTAATCGATCGAGAGATGCAAGGACGGTGTCTAATGGAGATTTTGGACGGAAACTACGATAAAATCGAGGGAATGTTATTAGTGGCGATAGCGGGCCGGTATGAGGGCGAAAGTTTCATTAGGAATACCATCTGTGACCGATAAACACCCATGAAGTCCAGTAGAGACTATTACTGGGTGGTGAGGTGATTTTGTTATGCGGGATAACAGATTAGGAAGAAGACATGGTGACTCTAGGTGGGAGCTTCGGGGTGAATCATGTATAAATCGGGGGAAAAGTCAATATGAGTGCGAGGGGGCGGAGTTGGAGGGGCAACCATAGTTATGATAGCGGCCTAGTGAGGAGGGTAACCAGTGGCAGGGTAGGTGGGATTGGAGTGAGACGGGAATAACATTATGGGTAGAGTTTCTGGGAGCTGCGGGCGTCTTACACGGCTCCACGGAATGAGTGTGAGAGGGCCGATTAGTAGCAAAAGAGCAGTTGGTTAAGGAGGCTTTGTTATGTGAGGTCGGTTGGCATAGTGTGCAGTGGGGTCACAGTAGAATACTGCAATATTGGGTGGTGAGGGGGCAGAGGGTTTTGATGTTGCGGAGGGGTAAAATGGGGCATACCACGGGGCAGAAAATGTCAGGCGCGAGCCACCTGTTTTGGTATCGGTTAGAATCCTCGCTGGTAAACCGTCCCGCGTGGCTCGGGTTTGTCGGGACTACCAATGGAGGCGGTAAACTCGATGGAAAGTTTGTCATTGGTACTGCGTCTGTAGGCTCGATGGCGGCGGCATCAAAGTTGATGTGCGCCGTATATGGCAGTTGGGCACGCGGATCTCCGTGGGACCAAATAATAATAGTAATATTAATAATAATATTATTAATGATAGTAATGATAATAATAATGGTATATTTCTGGACCGTGGTCGAGAAGCACGCATGTTAGCGTGATCAGAGTTTACAATATCACTGAATGCGATGGAAAATTCACAAATTTCAAAGAGAGATTCGGACATCACAGCAACAGTGGAATAAGGCTGAGGAGAGTTTAAATGAATCAAAATGACCAAAGAATGCAAGGTAAATACGAATTAATTTCGAGTCACCTACGGCATTAATAATGAATCGGCCGGATGTAGGGATGTTCAGACGGACGTTGTCTTAGGACGCAGGAAATGCAATATTCACAAGAGTTATGCAAGAAAATGGTCGGTAATGCGCATTCATGTTCACTTGAAAAGGTAATTGGCGTTGACACGAAAGAAGCGTGGGGGAATTTAATGAAGATTTGCAGAGGAATACTAATTTTCATGGATTTGCGGATACGAAAAAGAATAGTACCCCCCGGAAAGGTGAGACAATTTCCATGAGAAGTAGTGTGTGTCATCTGGTGTCGGCAGTTCGCACGCAGTGGGAAATGGATGAAGTTCCAGGAAGGAATAGTCAGCAATCGGAATGCCGTGTCTACAAGGAACAATATAAGGCAAGACCAGGGTGAAAATGTCTGCAAAAGACCATGTTATACTGGTAAGTTGGCGAATACTTCATTCTGTTGAGTTTCTTGTGACTTTTCTCTGTCCGTGTTGAGCTTTTTGGGCAAGGGTTGGCCGCGGTTTTTGTTCGCTGTTTCATCTTGGGAGGGAGGCCGGCATCGCCGAATCTAGACCGATCACTATTTAATCAGGAGTCCTCGCACGGTGGCTTCGACATCGGGAAGGTCTTATGGGTATAATTCCTCAGTACGCCTCACAGGGGAATATGCAGCAATTTTAGGACTTCTTCTGGGCTAAACCCGGTGGCTAGATCGTATTCGCGGTAGCCGGCCTTTGGTGCGGTTCTAGACGGGCAGAGAAAAAGATAAGCTGTCTGCACGATGTATTACAGTCAGGCATCGTAATGGCCGGGTGGTTCTGAAATTGAAAAAGGGAGGAACGCAGTCTGGCAGATGTTCCAGATGAGGGTTATCGTGAGCAAAATAACAGATAAGAGTACAGAAGTTGAAAATGAGGCACAATGGTCTAAGTGAAATGAGGGGTCGTTGGTATTGCTATTCGGTGTTCGTGAAGGCTAACTGGGTTTACACTACTAGGCAAAGTTATTGATTACCGATTCGGCCGTTTACCGGGAAGTCTTATCTTTAGGGGTTATTAAAGCCGTGGAGGTGTTTTTGGACTAGGGTCTGAGGGCTACGTGAGAAGGCAGCTGGGCAACACGAAGAACCTTGAATGGCAAGCCTGCATACTGGGTCTAGGGGATATATGACAAATCCCACGGTGGTGGTTTACAGGTCACAAGAAAGCAGCTGAGACACACTAAGAATCCAAATGGCAAGTTTATATGATAGATCCAGAGGATGTATGACAAATCCTATCGTGAGGTATCTACAGGTCTAATGCTGCAGGCTGTTTTTAGGTAAGGCTGTAAACTGGAGAGTGGGCTGGGTTATAGGACGAGAGAAACGCCGTTTTCTTACGAAAAGGAGGAAAAATAGATAAGTGGGCGAAAATATGGGCACTTTTCTCTACACTCTTAAATGTATGTTTGTACATGCAATAATATCTATATGGATATAATTAGCGCTTTGGTGAGACTTGTTTGTCGTCCGGTGTATCGACTTGTTGTCCAGAGCCACAGTGGTTTTGTAGCTGACGTCAACAAACATGCCGCGCTTGCATGGGAGGGTACGAGGTGATTGAAAACTAGAGCGGGTGGTGGGTAAGCATATGTGGGGATCCCCGTTCGCTGTCACTCCCGAGTCAGTCTCGTGCATAGGAACCAAAAGCATGTCGAGCGGACAAGGGCGGTGTGGGGTTTACCCATTCGTAGGGTCAGGTGTGGGCTGATGGGAGACACCCATGATTGGAATTTGCCCATTTCCTTCACAGCCCGATATTAATGGTATATATAGATCAAATCGATCCCACTAGATCTTTTTTGTTCTCCACTTTTTCTAACAGAGGCGTGGTTGAGCCCATATAGGAACATTCCATAGCCCCACCGCCCGACTGCAATTTTCCGCGTGTCATTTTTTGCAGCTGCTGTGGGTGGTCTGATTCCCCACATCCGGAGGCAGCTATGGTGAAGGTGCCGTTGACATCAGTGGTTTTGCTTGCATGGGCTGAGAAAATACGGAGTGGAGTCAAGCAAATACACGCAGTAGGACAGCGAGTGTTGAAATGTACGCGCCTGCGTGTATGTTTAGTCTCGTACATCGCCAGACCGTGCCTAAAACTGCCAGAGGCCGTTCTGATGTGGTTGAGTTAGGCTGCGCCAGCAGAGTTATTGCACACATGGAGAGAGAATAGCAGTCTAAGTTAGGTGATGGATTCATAAATCTTGGCGAAGCAGACAAGCGTTCATGTCGGGAAATATAGAGGAAATTTAGGCCAAAAGGTAGCTATGGGAAGGTGGACGTGTGGGATGAAGGATTTACAACCGGGATGATTAAGGAAAGCAAAGAAGCTAAAAGGGGCGGAAGCCAGAATAAATAAGGGAAGAGTCGAAGGATCAAGGAGCGAAGTAGTGGGTGGTGGGACTTAATGTCCTAGGATCCAGCACCGCTAAACCATTTGGAGCTAGGAGAAACATCAATGGCTAAAAACCTTCAGCTAAAGGAAAGTTGTTTTACATGGCTGCCCTAGTACTGTATGGTGAGGGAGGCAATAATTGTTTAGACGTAGTTTGAAGACCGACTAGTGAATTGGATAAGGCAGGGTTTTATGGGGGTTAGGTGATAGTAGCTGAAGGTGGGTGAGTAGCAAGAACCGGCAGGCATCCAGATAGTTATAGTTGTAGACGACAAAACTGTATCCTTCTGCAATGTGGGTTATGTGCGGTATACTTAAAAAAAGTGATAATAAATGGTTAGCCTAGCGTCTGTCGTTAGGCAGGAAATAGTAGGTTTTGGATATGGTGCCATGATCCTAGTAGCGGAACCCGTTTTCGAGGGCCAGCTCGACGGATGGCAGAAAGCGGGAGGGGAGACGGAAGTTAGGGTTCTAAAGTCCGATGCCTTCTTCATAAGCTTGATCCTCAGATATGCTGGCTTTAGTCAAAGATAACATATGGCTAACGGTAAGTTGTGATTTTAGGGACTGGCTAAAATGGGTTATTGACGCACATTTGCGAATGGCCAGGGGTAGCTTGTTCCAAAGCTTTGAATATTTAATGAGAAAGAAGTTGGATCATATTGCCAGCCTGGACTGTGGGATGACCAGACTGAAGTCTCTGTGGCGCAGAGGGTAAGACGAGGGTAGCGAAAACTGTATAGAGTTGGTAGAAGTGAAGCAGAACAATGAATAAGTCTATATACGAAACACAGGTTGAGCCTGACATGTCTAAGCCATACAGGGTCGGGTTTTAGTGGAGAGTATCGCTCTTCATAGCTCAGTGGAGAAAAATATCCTATTAGCTTCTTGGTGAAGGTGCGCTGGACTTTCTCCAGGCGTATTCTATCCGATTTAGACATTCCAGAGAAGATCATATGGCAATATTCGAGATGAGGTCTGGCATGGGATTGGTATGAAAGGAGAATACCATGTTCCATTTTAAATGATCTGAGAACTAGGTCTATTATCTGTCTGGCCCTGGCTGTCTGAAATGAGACATGTTCCGAGAATTGTAGATTGCTAGTGTATCAAAGCCCAAGGTCCTTCTCTGATGAGTTGGGGCAATGGGTACTTGGTTCAGTGACAGAGTTCCGAGAGGGACGTGACATCTGTAGGTTGTGTAGAAGCTTTTGGATGTCGAGAAGCACATCTGCCGCGAAGTGCACCACTGATCAAGTTTCTTAAGATCATTATCTATTTCAGACAGTGTCGTGCTCAAATCACGACGGTGGAACTCACAAACGATTTTGATGTCGTCGGCGAAGAGGAAAGGAGTGCCGTGCTGCACAATTGAAAAAATGTCGTCAATATAGAGTAAAGAAAATAGTGGACCAAGTACACTTCCTTGTATGACTCCACTAGTGACAGGCACCGGTTGCGATAGATGACCATTAGCATATAAAACCTGGGTTCGGTCCGACAGGTAGGAAAGGACCCATGATAAAAGCGGGTCATGGATACCGTAGGCCCGGAGTTTTGTTAACAACCGGGAGTGAGGAACTCGGTCAAATGCCTTGGTCATGTCGAGGTAGATGATAATCGTAGATTTTCCGTCGTCAGCTGCCGTGGTCATTGGGTTGAAAAATCAGACCGGCATGCGGTACATGAAAGTGACTTTAGGAAGCCATGTTGGCCGCTGTGAATGAGATTATGGGGAATGAGATAATCGGACATCCGCTGTTTAACCAAATGCTTCATTATTCTGGCAGCTAAATGGGTATGGTTAATAGGACGATAATTTAAAGGGTCATGCACTGGACCTTTTTTGTGGATAGGAATAATGGTTTAAGTTATACATTGGGATAGAAAAGTGCCATGTTTAAGGGATAAGTTATAGAGATTCATAAGGATAGCAGCGACGTTAGTTCCATCAAGATGAAAGAGTGCTGGGGGACGCCGTCATGGCCAGGGCGAGGGAGGGTCTAATAAGCAGCATTAGATAGGTCACTTCGTTCAAACTGAATTCAATGTCAGAGATAACCTGCTTGGTGATGAGAGGTACGGGTGGCGGATTTGAAGTGGCTTCAGTGGTCATGGATTCTGAAAAAAAGGTATTGAGCACCTCAGCGATTTCGGCTGCAGATTTAACCTGCGTGTTGTTTTCCAAAATTAAATAGGGTATCCCTGAAGACTCTCTCTGATTTCTGCTCTTCAACAGTCGGGACAATCGGTGAGATCTGTCAAAGGAATTCAAGGCCGAAAGCTTCTGCTTTCTCAGCAGTTCATTAGTCCGAGGACTGATGGTTACAGAGAGAGGGTGGAGTTGCAATAATATGGAGAATTCTCTGGGCTGATTATTGATCATCTGCAGTTTTGCATGTTTATTTTGCAGCCTTGTTTGGCAAGAGCTGCGGGCTTGAAAGTGGTTGGTCCCGATGGTGGTGATTGCTGACAAGAAACTATGTAGGTTATAGCAGAGTACATCACTGGCGAGCTGAGGTTCGTGCTGTAGGAAGTAGTCCCCCCGGCTGAGGGATCGAAGCATGGGCCTGGAGTTTATCCAGCTGACCGTGTGCAGGAGCTGTTGAGGTGAGCTACATATAGGGTCTATGTGTCCGGCTGTGAATCTGCAAGGTACCATTCCATAGTCACTGCCTGGGAAGAGGTTGAGGGCGGCAGCTATCACATCCGATAGACCAGTGGTAAATATCAGGTCAAGTACACTGTTTCCTCTGGTTGGTTTCATTACGTGCTGGACCCAGCACCCTGCGCGTATGGTCGAAACGAAGCTCGTGAAGTATTGGGGTGTCCCGGCAGATATTAGGTGCAATAAAATCTCCAGCAATGCGTTTTGCAGAGGAGGGTAATGGTGCAAAGTGGTTAAAAGCGTTGACCATGTGGGTGAGGTCCGTGATGTTTGAATTGGGTGGTCGATAAACGCAGCCGATATGTGGTGGAGGGTTGACCAGAAAAACCGTTACCCATATTGAGTCCTGGGTTGCGTCCAGTGTTGGATCAGAAAAAGGAATGGTAGGCAAGCTGTTTTTAAAGAGAATTGGGCGGCCTCCTTCACGACAACGGTAAATTTTATGAAGGTTTGGTAGCCAGCAATAGAAATTTGGTCTTATGGGACAGAGCGATTCAGCCAGGTTTCGGTTATGACAATGATGTCAAAGTCAGAAGATAGGGCCGTATCATGGAAAGTACGGGTTTTATTCAGTAATGAGCGAGCTTTAATGAGCAGCATGGTAAGTGCAGCTGTATCGTCATGGCTTGGAGTAGGAACAACCATCGGTGGGTGTTGGTGACTAACACTACCAAGGCGCTAAACATCACTAAGTGGACTCATAACGTCAGGATTGTCATGTATAGAAGCGATGGAGTCTAAACAGGGGTTAAAAGTGGGGAGCCGGCTACATGAAGAGGGGATGAGGCTGGGTTGGGGGGTGCCATCAAGGGAGAATTGGCCGTTTGTGGAGAAGGGATTTCCGGGGTGGTTGAAGTAGCCCGGGTGGGGGTTGGATGCTGAGGTAATGGGTAACGGTTAGTGGGATGGCAGGAAGTAGTGGTGACTGGGTCCAACGGGATACGCAGGGGGCGGGTAGTTATGGCCTGACCAGGACCGACGAAATAACTGTAGTTGGCTGGGCTGGCCCATCCTGTGCTCAGGAAAGTGCGTGGAGCTTGAAAATCGAGGCCGTTGGTTATAATTCAACTGGGGGTTACTTATTTGTATAACTGGAGGAGAGAGATTGGTTGCAGAGGTTCGATGGGAGGTGCTGGTGCTAATGGGCTAGCTCCAGGGCGAGCGATGCGGTTTCGTATGTACGGCCGTGGAGGAGGACGGTAATGGGTAATAGGCCGGTTAGCTAGAGCGCGAGAGGTCATTTTTCGACTGTCGAGTAGAGATGGGGGCGCGGTGATATCAGTACAGAGGTGGTCTTGGCCATTAAAAGCAACAGGTGACGGGGGTGTTGTTGTGACCGGAGCACTAGGAGACAACGTTGCAGCTGGCTTTCGGAGCGGGGTGGCGCGTTGGAATCTGGCAATTTGTTGGCTCGTCTGGCGGATGGAACTGGGCGTGAATGGCTGCTAGCTGAGAGGAGGGGCTGTGTTGCTCGCCTGTGGGTAGGCAGTGGTGGAGACTGGGGTCCAACGTGGAGCCTTTTAGAGGGACGTTGTGGTGATGGAGGAGAACGTGGCAAATCTAGGTCCACATTTTGCACTGGTGCACTAGTCAGCTGGAGTAGTGGTGAGTTATTGACGGGTTGAAATTGTTCAGGGGGATTGGGTGGCACTGGTTCGGGGGGTGGTGGGAGTATTTGGTTGCCGGCAATTGATCTAAGAACCTCCCTCTGGAGCGGGGTTTTGTCAGAGGTTATTTTTATATTTCTGAATGAGGTGGCCTCTAAGATGGACCCTCTCTTTCTAGCGAAATCCAAGGCAGCGCTCTCTTCCAGAAATTGAAACAGTAGCAAGCGCGTGTTTCGATGTAACCGTTTTCTGAGTCTTTTGCAGTCTTCTGCGCTGCTACATACCACGTGCCATGAGCGTGGACTGCTCGATCGAGGAAGGGGGCAAACGATCTGGAACAATAAAGACTACGGTGTTTTTCGAATTTTTTATCCTCCTATGGACTTCAGAAGCAACCAATTGCAGGAAGTGGCTAGGTGATAGGAGACTTTCAGTGTTCGGATGTTTTGAGGGATCGGCGATATACGCGAGTGGCAACAGCATGGTTAGAGCATCATCCGTGGGTCGTAACTGTTCCTCTAAGGACAATACGTTTTTCTGAAGAGCATTATATTTGTTACTGGCTTCACTGCATGTGTCGACCAGTGGTACTGAAAAAGGTACGGAGCAGGTATGAGGGCGAAGGCATTCAGTGCTTCTAGGTTGAACCCGGCTGACCACTCGGTGAAAGAGGTGATCAGTGAAGGGTTTCGGCATGATATCACAGAGAATTCGGATAAGAGCGGATTTGTAAGTCTGGAGCTAACCCCAGATTTTATTGTTCAGAAAAAACACCACGATTTGTATTGGGTGCTAAGGGTATTTGGAGAAGCTCTCCGTGAGTTATTTACCTAGATATCTCAGTAAAAACTGTACCCATAACATCACGCTTAACGAAGTAGTGTAACGCAGTGATAGATCCAAAATGGCGTCCAGAAAACAGTCATTTTCTCAGAAAGATCGAGGTCACTACAGCAGCCCCCCGCTAGAGAGCGCGGAAAGCTTTCGAAAAATGGCATGGAGAAGAAGGCAAACAAACGATGTTGGTGCGATTGAATGCGTGCAAAATACGTGAATGTAGTTGTGCTGTAGGATGCTGATGGGCGGAATCCGTGGTATGCAGGAACAATAGGATGATGATCGGGAGTAAACCGGATTCGTTGCCAATGACATCGGTCTCGTGGATCGTCATCCAGGTGTGCCACACCAATAGCGTCCAGCGTCGGGTAACCGTTACCCAATATGATGTCCGGAAGACAAATCGGTAAGTTTGTCAATGGAAAGGAACAACAACGATAAGGCCGAACCCGAATGAAAACGTTGGTCCCAAAATTCTTCGGGTTTCGTGGGACCAGCAAAGCTCACCATATGGCAAAGTTCCATAAAACGAAAAGAAACGGAAAACTGGTGCGGCAGCCGTAATGGATTTGGCTAGAATACAGTAATAACTAATGAGTTACGTAAATCGTGTCGAAACGATAAACATGAAAGTTATTACTGCGAAGTGCAATGAGTAAGACCGTGTTTGGCCTAGTCGCGAAAACGTGCTGGGCAAACGACCTTCAGACCGGAACGTGAGACCAGAGCCTCATTCACGGACTAGTGCGTAGGCGTGCTCTGCTGACTTGAACGTGAGTCGATAGCCTCATTCGAAGTCGTGGCAGGCGATGCTAACTGCAGACCTTGACGTGACACGGAAGTGTCGTCAACGGGTTGTGCAAGGTTAACATCGAATCTCATGTCAGCGGGCGACACGCTATCATCGACGTACGTGGCTTTGAGACGATCGATGCTAACAGTATGGACACGGCCGTGTCGATCAACCTTGAAGGTCTTATCGTGACGAGAAATCACGCGAAATGGACCTTCGTAAGGCTGTTGTAATTGTTTTCGTGCCGAATCAACACGAATGAATACATGTGAACAAGTTTTGAGTTCGGTCGGAACAAAAACTTGTCGTCATTGCTTTCGAATTTGCGCCGGAGCGAGATTTTGCATGTACGTAGACAAACGGTGAACGTAAGTCTGTACGGCAAGTGAAGCTGTACTCCGTGGCGTAAGGAGATTTTCAGGCTGTCGTTATATCATGCGGTAGACAGGCTCTGCGGCAGAACATTGAATATCTGTCTTTGCGGAAGTCCTGATACCAAGCAGAACTGGTGGTAACGTTTTGTACCAGTCGGGGCTCTCGTGTGCTTTAAGAGCCGCTTTGAGTTGGCGATGAAAAAGTCCGACTAAATCATTCGATGCCTGATGGTACACGGCCATGTGAAAGCGTTCCGTACCCAGCATGTGAGTTAATGAAGAGAATAGTTCGGACTCAAATTTTTGCCCTCGATCGGTAGTGGTTGTGGAAGGACAACCATATAAAGCTACCCATCGTTCTATCAGAAGTCGAGCCACCGATTCTGCCTTGACTATAGAGATGGGAGTAGCCTCGAGCCGCCTCGTAAATCTGTCGATGCACGTTAGTAAATAGGTATACCCGTGTGATTAGGTCAATGGACCCATAATGTCTACGTGGATGTGATCGAAGCGAGCGTCAGGTGTGGCAAAAGTACCG